>OY829545.1:33203368-33803368 GCA_963691705.1 Viola odorata | reverse complement strand
ACATTCGACGGCTAACTTTTGATCCCCCTTGATCGATACTACCCCTTCCCACGAGGGGTATTTCATCCTGAGATGTTTCTGAGATACCGCCGCCCCAAAACGATTGAGGAATGGCCACCCTAGAATGGCATTATACGGTAGGATGAGATCCACGACCAAGAACATCAATTCTTCTGATCGTTTCGACGCGTCTTCTCTAAAATACACAGGCAGCGCTGTGATTCCAATTACAGGTATAGGGATGCCATCCACTCCAATAATTGGTTTCTTGCAGGGCGCCAGTTCGCTGGCAGGGCGTTTCATGAGATTATATGCTTCCAACGAGAATAGGTTTACCGCACTGCCGTTATCAATGAGGGTCCTTCGCACCCCATGGCTCCCAATAACCGGTGTAACTACTAACGCATCATTATGAGGGAAGAAGACGCCCTTCTCATCTTCTTCCGAGAAAGATATTACCATCCTATCAAGCGCATCAATCGCTCCTTTTTTTGTCGGCTGGCCTTCCCGTTTTCGTTTCTCTCCTGTCAAGAGTGTTGCTGGGGTAATCTCATCCAGGAACGACGCGCCCCCAGCGATAATGTTAATAATAGGAATGTCCTCGTCATACATCATTAACGCTTCTTTCCCCTTTGCCTCAGAAGTTCCGCTGTTCCCGAGGGGAGGAGGCAATTGATGGTCACCCAACGCCCCGTGCGGAGGGTTGCTCCTGGTTTCTTCTCTCATACGAGTGGCGAACTCTCTAAGGTAGCCTTCTTCCAGCAGTCGCTTTATTTCCAACTTTAACTCCCTGCATGCCTTTGTAGAATGCCCCTTAACCCTATGGAATTTACAGAAAGCGTTTTCCCTTCCTCCCATGACCACCCCTGGCTTCACAGGGGTAGAATAGCGAATCGGCAGGTTCTGCTGCTGAATAATGGCTAAGATTTCCGCTCGCGGGAGTGTAAGGGGAGGAAGGTCGGGATCGTATGATCGACCCTTAGGGGGATCCGCCTGTCGCTGAACATTCAGACCGCCGCCCCTTCCTCTAGAGAAGTTACCCTTCTAACGGCTCGACGCCTTGGGAATGTAATCTTTCCGCTGGGTGTATTCATCACCTGGATGGGTATCGTGGGTCATACTGGCTTGAGCTGCAGGAGCAGGAGAGGCGCCCTGGGGCGTATCCCGCATCCTGCTTCTATACTCCTCCTCTTCCATTCTCGCATAATTGTGGGCCTTCAATCTTAACACATCTAAGGTCGTTGGGGGGTCCACCATCAACGTATCCCTCAACTTCCCATATCCACAATTCCGCTTCAAAGCTTCTATAGCAAAATCAATAGTGATACCGGGGGTTAATGACATTTCCATATCAAAGCGAGCAAGATAACTATTCAAAGACTCTTCTGGCTTTCTACATATATCAAACAAGGCTGCCGCGAATTTCCGAATAGGGATAGTTGTGCTGAAGCGGCTCTTAATCTTGGCCTCTAGTTGCTGGAAATTGTTAATTGATCGAGCGGGAAGCCCTTTAAACCAGAGGCGAGCCAATCCTGACAATGTCATAACGAATATCTGACACAACGCCGCGTCACTGTGCGTCTAAAACTGGACGAAGTCCTTCACCTTGTTGAGATGGGAAATGGGGTCTCTGGTGCCATCGTACGACTCCGTGGGGAGCTTGACATGTCGGTTGACCCTGTGGTGCCTTATACGGTGGGTGAAAGGATGACCAGCGGTGTCATCCAAGATCTCACGATCATGACGAGGAGGAGACACGTCCAGGTGTCGCCTGTGCCCTCGAGGTTCTGGGGTGCGATGCCACCGGGGAGACCGGCTGCGACCCTGGGCGAACGGGATCGACACCTCCTACTGGCTGATCTCTCACTCCGCTCCATAGATATCTCTCTACCGACTCCCTCTCTCATGCCGTCCCAACGCTCTCCGTATTCATCTAGCGGCCGCTCTACTTGAGAGACAGGAATCCGCGGTATCCGCGGTATGTAGTGCTCCTCCTGTCCACCTGCCAGTTGCGCAAAGCTGAATGGCGTGCTTATCGCAGGTGAGGTCAGAGGGACACTCGTCTGGCGTCGAGGTGACACTGGTCTATCAGCTATAATAGACGGAGTGAAAATAACTCGAGGAGGCACACTTGATGTCGCGGTGCTGGAAGTGGGGCCTGCGGCCATCCTGATCAAATAATCCAAGTGGGCACGAAGAGCTAACATCGAGTTTACCGAGGGAGTAGCGAGGCTATCCATCCCACAACTTACAAGCGGAGGGACGGAGTGACTGGATCCGCCCACGTGAGAAAATGGGGCGCCCATTGAGGAAGCAAGGGAACCCATTTGCAAAAATGGAGTACTTGTTTGAGAAAACGGGGTACCCGGTTGAGAAAACGGGGTACCCGGTTGAGAAAACGATGTGCCAGCTGTCAATCCGAAAAGAAAGTCTGTCTGCGCAGAGGAAATTTCACGTGATGTGACATACATACTGGACAAAGACGTGGAAAAAAGTTCCCAACGCGCGTGACCGCCACGAGTATGAGGGGGCGTGGATTCCGAATCTGAAGCCATGATCCTTCGACTCTCAGAAAGAACAGAGCTTGGTTACTAAGGAAAACTCACTTAATCAACCAAAGCTCTCAATGAAAGCACCATTTGATAAGAGTCCGAGGGATACTGAGCAGGATCGGCTTGATCTGGGGTGGTCCGGAACACTGTACTGGGGTCCTTCGTCACCTGCAATGCGCCGGAGGGGGTCTCCGGCGTAAACACTCTGATGCCAAAGTCAGTGTGAGTAGTAAAAGTGGCAGGGGTTCAGTACGCTATCTTAAGCTTACCCTCTTGTCTGAAAAGGTGGGGGTATTTATAGACAAAGGAAGGAGTGTACCGACAAGGGGTGGGAATAGTCCCTGGCGGATGTCGCTGGGGTGATATGTGTCACTGGAGTGCCACAGAGTGACGTCACGTGGGATGATGTCATGCAGAGTGACGTCATGGATGACCTGGGATGGGATGTCGCCGTGCGGATGTCGCATAAGAGCCCCCCCCCGCTGATGTCGACCATCCCAGGGCGGACCGCCAGGCTAGGGGCGGCAAGAACAGCGTCCCGTCTCCCCCAGAAGGTACAGTAGGCTGTCCGGGTCACCCGGCGAGGTAGTCGAGATGCCGCTTCTGTGGTATCGATAGTTATCACTAGCGGCTTATCCTTCATAGGAAGCTCGGTGGGTGGTGTCTCCTTCACTGCCTCTAGGCCGTCATCGTGAGCTAACCCCTCCATTATTGGTGATACGATCCTAGGCCCATGGCTTGCCCCAACGCACGCCTTGCGGCCAAGGCCAATCAAATGAATACGTCGAGCCAAGGATGTTACAGAGCCTCAAGGGAGATTAATACACCCTCTGCATATGGAGATAGGGCAAGCGATGCTGCTGGATCGAGCCATTAGGCGAAGGATGACTTGGAAGGTGGCTTGGAGGCGCTTAGCACAAGGCTTCACATCCGACCAAGATAAGACATGGAAGCAAGGCTTCAATCGGGAAACCAAAGTAAATACAAGACTGATTGATGTCTTAGGAGGATTGTGTCCAAGTTTGAGCCAATTCGGACGAGTAAATCTCAAGATGGCTCATGGTGACATTCTAACTGTCAAGGAGAAGACGCATAGGCGCAACCCGAGACTTTGTCCGAACCCAGTAGGAGCTACACAAGTCAGAATCGTGTGATCCAACATGATTCTAAAACCTCAGGATGTCTTCTTCATTGTGACCAAGTTTCAGGTCAAACACACCAGCCGTTTGAAAGTTATTAGCTACGCGGATAAGGACTTCAAAATGCGTCAGTCAACGTCGTTCGATTTATTTCAGACCAGTGAGGCCTGGACCAGGCAGAGAGGACCTTGTCCACTATTTTAAGATGTTAGCTTTCGAATGGGGCAGGTTTCAGCCCAATCGGATGAGCGGATCGAAAGTTAGCATAGGACGACATTATTGTGCGCAGTATGAACGCAAGGCAACCCACAACATGAGGATTGCGGACCAACTTGAAGCCCAGTAGAGTGAATCACTAAAGGAGCTTCTGGAATGTTTATATTGTATTTATTATTTAGTTTTTAGAGTTATTTCGTAGATAGAACTCCTACTTCTACTTAGTTTAGAACTTCTACTTCTAGTAGAATTAGAATCTTGTAATTATACTTAAACTTGTACTAGGCTTTGCCTATATATAGCCGATTTGCTTCATTAATCAAAAATAGAATATTTTTGACCAAATTGAGACTATGTCTTGTGGGAGGATTCCCTTTGTTCCTGGACTCGAACCTTGTGCTTTCCCTTAGGTTTCACAAGCCAAGAGTTAGGCAAGTAAAACCGAAATTGTGGTGAATCGTGGACTCGATTCAACCTATCACAAGGTGTCAAGTGACCGACTATCAAATCCGTCTAAGAGGCCGACTATCACGTCCGTCCAAGTGGCCGATTACCAAGTCCGTCCAAGATCTCTTTGTGAGAACCTCATTAGGCGACAACTAGGCCGACTAGCCGTCCGTCAAAGGTCCCCAAGTGAGTTATCCACCAAATTCCGCGTCAATCTCGAACCTTTGAACTAGATTGTCATTCAAGCACATCCTAGGCAACTAGGATCGTATCAATCGGGACTTGGTCGAGCACCATGGTGGTATCCGGATGTGCGGCGGTGTCGCTCTCAGTTGGCGGTGTTTCTAGCATCTTCTGTTGGGTATCCCTGGCGAGGATGGTGCCGGTGCTCGACGATGGAGCTGGTTCTGGGTTATTGGAGGTGTGGGTGATTGTGGCTTAGGGCATTGTAGAATCTTGCCCTAACTATCCCCCTAGAATCTTGCCCGAGGTCGACAGTGCGACTAAAGGAGTTGGTTGAGTAGGTTTCCATGGGAGTGGTTGGATTTGCGGTGAGGGATTTTTGTGGGTATTAGCTAGGCGGATTTGGTTTCAGATTCTTGAGCGGAGTGGTAGTCAAAGGAGGAGGAGTGGGTGGGTTGAGCGTCTTCTATTATAGTGGGTAGAGGAGCATCTTTTCCTCTTCTTTTGGTTGCTTGATGCTTTACCCTGACCATGATTGTCGATTCTAAGGGAGAGTGACAACGTGGGGGTTTAAAGGAAGGTGAGTGGTGGAGTGGTAAAGGACAAGAAGAGTAATTGCAGAGAATTTGGCGTGGCGGTTATGGTTGGTCAGGACACTGATTCTCTTCATTTAATTGCATTAGAATTCTGATTTTTAGTCCAGTGCAATTCTTCTTTTTTTGACACGTGTCCTTTTTTTTATTAAAGTGTCTTGGCCAAGCTCTCGGTCAAGACACAGGCCAAGCTGAATCTTCAACCTTACTTTTACCCTCTTCTTGGCATTTTAACCTAAGAACAAGTAGAGTTAGTTCCCTTTAGATCTACGAGATATGTCTGAACAATATTTACACAATTTATCTAAAAATTGTAAATTGAAATCAAAATTGAAAAGCATGAAAATAAAGGCATGGGTTGCCTTCCATGTATCGCCCTTAGTTAACGTCCTAGGCTTGACCCATCTTGTGATTGTCACTCAGTGGCTGGTGGCATCTCCACCACCTCTTTTCTCTTCTCTTCTGGGTATCGTTCAAAAAAGGGCTTCAATCATTGTCTATTCACCTTCAATACAACTCCTTTCTTCTCGTTCTTTATGTCAACTGCACCATGTGGATAAACATTAATAACTGTATATGGCCCTTCCCATTTCATTTTAAGCTTACCAGGAAATAATTTAAATCGAGAATTATAGAGAAAGACCCTCTCCCCCACAAGGAGAGGTTTTTCCATAATTTTCTTATCATGGTAGTTTTTTATCCTAGTTTTCTGAATGAGTTGGTTGTCATAAGCTTGATTGCGTAGCTCCTCAAGCTCATGAATTTGTAGTTTCCTCATCTCACCAGCTTCATTGTAGCTCATGTTACAGTTCTTGACTGCATAGTATGCCTTATGTTGCATCTCTACTAGTAGGTGATAGGTCTTCCTATACACTAGCTTGTATAGCGTCATCCCGATTGGTGTCTTATAGGTTGTCCTGTATGCCCATAATGCGTCATCCAATCGCTGGCTCCAGTCACGCCTTTCCGGGATGACTGTCTTGGCCAAGATTGATTTTACTTCTCAGTTCGACACTTCCGTGTGGCCATTCATTTGTGGGTGATAGGCCATTGATACTCTAAGTGATGTTGTATTTCCTAAACAAAGATTCAACAATCCTATTACAGAAATGAGTCCCTCGATCACTAATGATCCCTCTAGGAACACCAAACATATTGAGAATGTTAGACTTAATGAAAGAGATAACAGTTCTAGCATCATCCTTTTTATTGACTTTCGCCTCTATCCATTTAGAAACATAATCTATATCCAGCAGTATGTAACAATTGCCAAATGATCTTAGGAAAGGTGATACGAGCACGACATCTAGGTCGAGCCTGTTGTCTAGGCCAAGTCGTTCGTCTAGGCCAAGCTGTGTGTCTAGGCCAAGATGTGCGTCTAGGCCAAG
The DNA here is from genome assembly GCA_963691705.1 of Viola odorata. Classification (NCBI taxonomy): domain Eukaryota; kingdom Viridiplantae; phylum Streptophyta; class Magnoliopsida; order Malpighiales; family Violaceae; genus Viola; species Viola odorata. The sequence goes on along the minus strand of OY829545.1, from coordinate 33,796,850 downwards.
CCTTCCGTCTAGGCCAAGCTGTGTACCTGCGCCCTCGCCTTGCCCTCGCGCGCCCACACCCTACCGTGCCCTCGCCCGGCCTCGCGGGCCCAAGCCCAGCCATGTTGTATACGACTTAAGTATTGCGGACTCAAGAAGAACAAGGTTCAACCAACTTGAACAAGGGGCGGAGATTTGAAAGAGAATATCTCAATTTATCAAAATAACAGCCAAAGAAATAAGGAGGCCAAGCGGCTCCTTATATAGTATCTTACAAGTAAAACCCTAATTCCAAAATAGGAATATTAAATAAGGTAAAACACGTAACTAATTAAAACACTTAACTAATTAATTAACTAAGCTAAAATAAATAAAAGTCACATGCGCGCCAGCTCCTGGACAAGCGAAACGGACAGGCACCGTTTCCTCCATAGCAGACAGAAACAATGAGACGGACAAGGGTCGTTTGCAACAAAGAGCAGACAACGCGGAATGGGCACAGCAAACGGCACGTGCGATAGATGAGTGAAACGGCATCGGGTAAGTGAAATGGACAAGTGCTGTTTGAGAGAAACGGACAAGTGCCGTTTGAGAGAAACGGTCAAGTGCCGTTTCTAGCAGGATCATCATCGCTCATGGTGAAGGTGAGAAGATTCACCACTCTTGGCGTCTTCTCTCGAAGTGCAGCTCTCTCACTTGTCGTCTCACACTCCAGCTCCTTGTGAATGAGAGATGACAATCTGTCTTGAAGCTTTTGAGCTCTGGCCCGAGTCATTGGACCAGCTGGCGGTAACGGCACCTGGATGCGTGGATTCGCATCATGCCCTCCCCCTTCGGAAGGATTGGCCCTCGAATCCGCATCGGTATCAGCATCAAGGCCATACTCGTCATCTGTATCAAACAAAACTAAGTCAGAAACATTGAAAGTAGAGCTAACGACACTATACTCACTCGGCAACGCCAGTTTATAGGCATTGTTGTTGATCTTCTCAACAATCTGGAACGGTACGTCTCCTCTAGGAGATAGCTTGCCCCGGCGTTGGTCAGGAAAACGCTCCTTGCGCATATGCAACCACACCCAATCTCTAACCTAGAACGTCACTAGCCGTCGGCCCTCATTCTGTTTCAGTATAAGCTTCTCATTCATGCGCTCAATGTTCTGTTTTGCCTTAGCATGTAATTGCTTGACAAAATCAGCCTTCTGGGCACCATCTAAACTTACAACATCACTCAAAGGTAAAGGAGTTAAATCCAAAACGGTCCTAGGATTAAATCCATAAACAAGTTCAAACGGCGAGTAATGAGTAGTGGAATGAATAGCACGGTTGTAAGCAAATTCGATAAACGGTAAGTGATCAACCCAAGTAGAAACATGCTTACGAACTAAGGTGCGCAAAAGGGAACCAAGGGTCCGATTCACCACCTCGGTTTGACCATCTGTTTGTGGGTGATATGATGTAGAATACAACAATTTAGTACCGAGCTTCTTCCACAAGACACGCCAAAAATGGCTAAGAAACTTAGTATCTCTATCACTCACAATAGTCAAGGGAATACCATGTAAACGGACTACTTCACGAAAGAATAAATCAGCAATCTGAGTCGCATCATAAGTAGTAGAACATGGAATAAAATCAAAAATCTGTCCACCACAACAAAGACACTATCCTTTCCGTTCTTAGACCGAGGCAGTCCTACGACAAAGTCCATGGACAAATCGGTCCAAGGATGAGAAGGAACAGGTAACGACATGTATTCTCCAGGACCAGCAGACTTAGACTTGGCTCTACGACAAATTAAACATCTAGCAATAATGCGCACTACATCACGCTTCATGTGAGGCCAATAAAAGTGATCCTGTAACACATCTAACGTCTTAGTCACGCCAAAGTGACCCATTAAACCACCACTATGGGCTTCATGCACAAGTAACTCACGAAGAGAGCAATGAGGAATACAAAAGTGTTTGCCCCTAAATAAATATCCCTCATGCTTATAAAATTTAGAATCAGAAATAGAAACGCCATGCACATAAACATCACCAAAATCAGCATCGGCAGCATAGAGTGCTATAATGTGCGAAATCCAAGCAATTTGGCATTAAGAGAAGTAATTAACGCGTACCTTCGCTATAGTGCATCAGCAACAATATTCTCTTTACCATGCTTGTATTGAATGTGATAAGGGAAAGCCTCAATAAATTCCATCCAAACGGCATGTCGCCGATTGAGCTTCCCTTGTCCCTTGAGGTACTTCAAGCTCAAATGGTCAGTGTGGATGATGAACTCTCTCGGCATCAGGTAGTGTTGCCATGTCTCCAACGCTCGGACAAGAGCATAGAACTCTTTGTCATACGTCGGATACCGGAGTTGAGCATCCTTGAGCTTCTCACTGAAAAAGGCAATCGGTCGTTTCTCCTACATCAGAACGGCGCCGATTCCTAATCCGCTGGCGTCACACTCTATCTCAAACGCCTTGCTGAAGTCGGGTAGTGCTAGCACTAGAGCGGCACAGAGCCATTCCTTGAGTGTAGCAAACGCCTCCTCCTGCGGCTGTTCCCACCTGAAAACAACATTCTTCTTAGTTAAATCATTCAGAGGAACAGCGATGGTGCTAAAGTCCTTTACAAATCGCCGATAGAAGCTCGCCAACCCATAGAATGATCTCACATCACTAACGGTCTTAGGCGTCGGCCACTCCTGAATCGCGCGGATCTTCTCTTTATCCACTTTAACGCCATCTGCACTCACAATAAAACCAAGAAAGCCAACTTGTTCCATTGCGAAAGAACACTTACTAGGTTTAGCATATAATTTCTACTCACGAAGTGTTAGAAAAACCTCCCTAAGATGTAAAACATGCTCATCAAACGATTTGCTATAGGTTAAAATATCATCAAAATAAACAACAACAAATCTGCCAATTAAGTGCCGAAGTACATGGTTCATTAATCTCATAAAGGTGCTAGGAGTATTAGTCAAGCCAAACGGCATAACCATCCATTCATATAAACCATATTTAGTTTTAAAAGCAGTTTTCCATTCATCTCCTTCTTTCATACGAATCTGGTGGTAGCCACTCATTAAATCAATTTTAGAAAATATTCTACTACCACTTACTTCGTCTAACATATCATCTAAACGAGGAATAGAGTGGCGATACTTTACAGTTATTTTGTTGATTGCTCGACAATCAACACACATGCGCCAACTACCATCCTTCTTTCGGACTAGAATAACTGGAACGACACATGGAGATAGGCTCTCCCGGACGTACCCACGCGCAAGCAAATCGTCCACTTGCCGTTGTAGTTCCTTGGTCTTCTCTGGGTTAGTTCGGTAGGCTGGCCGATGAGGAATTACCGATCCAGGGACAAAGTCAATCTGATGTTCTATACCTCGGATTGGAGGCAATCCAGGCGGCATCTCCTCGGGCAGCACATCCCTAAATTCCTGCAAAAGAGAAGAAAGAGCAATCGGAACGGCATGTGACCGTTCCGCGTCATCTGACGTCAAACAATAAGAGCGAAAATGGATTAAGAGAATAGGACGGCTCACGCCAAAATAGTGTTTTTGAAAAATCAGTGCTCTCTCCACTTCACTCCCCTTGGCATATACACTCAATTTCTTTTTACTTGCCTCTCCTTTTCTCTCAATGCCACTCTCAGCACGCTTACTCTTTTCGTGCGAATGTTTACACTCTCCCTTCGCATGCTTGCTGTTTTCATGCGAATGTTTACACTCTCCCTCTGCATGCTTGCTGTTTTCATGCGAATGTTTAAGGCTCACACACTCAGTATTCCTCTCTTCATTCTTCACACTAAAACCTTCTTTTTCTCTCGCAAGTTGTTTTGCAATTTCATATTCAGCGTAAGACTTAGCAAGCCATTGCTGATCCTCAAGGACTTCGGCTGGTGTGAGGGGCGCTAAAGTAAACTTCTTACCATCCTTGACCAGCTTATAGAGATTCCGTTTTCCCTCATGGGTCGCGTCTTTGTCAAACTGCCATGGTCTGCCAAGAATGATATGACTCGCTTGCATAGGGACCACATCACAAAGTACTTCATCCTGGTACTTGCCGATACTAAATCTGATAAGCGCCTGCCGATTCACCCTGACGCCGGTCCCGTCTGTCATCCAATGAAGCTGATATGGCTTCGGATGTTTTACTATTGGTAAACCGAGTTTATCGACCATTAACCAACTCGTGCAATTAGTGCAGCTGCCATTGTCAATGATGATGGAACAACCCTTTTTGTCAATCACACCACGGGTATGGAACAGATTGGTCCGTTGTTCCTCGTCACACACTTCTTCGGTAGCCTGTACGCTTAGATTTCGACGTACAACAAGCAACTGAACCTACTCACCTCTCTGACAGTCAACATCCGAATCGGCATGACCATCTTCCTCAGTTTCCGATTCCTCCTGCTCATCATCCGATTCTTCCTCTCCATTCGGCCTGATGATGAAAACTCTCTTATTTGGGCATTCCGATTTCTTATGCCCTCGGCCGTTGCACTTGAAACAGACAATATCCTTAGTGGCTGGCCGATCCACAGGTGGAGTATAAGATTTGTTAGGAGCCGTTTTGGAAGGGATAATGGTACTAGAGGAGCTCTTTGAAACGGAGCCACCTTTGTCTCCCTTGGGCCACGACGGCTTCTTCCAAGATGAGGAATTAGCAGTCGTATAGGAACTCTTAGCTTTCCTATGATGCTTCTCAATCTTTTGAGCCATGTGAAGCATCTCCTCGAGAGTATTGTATTGAGTCAGCTCCAAGGCGTCGGCAATCTCAGCATTCAATCCAGCAATAAACCGAGCCATTGTTACCTCAGGTTCCTCAGTAATCCTTGCCTGAGCTAAAGCAATCTCCATCTCATTAAAATAAGCCCCAACTCCCTTGCTGCCTTGCTTCAAGGTTTGGAGCCATTGATGAAGCTCACGGTGAAAATGGGTAGGAACAAACCGTTGCCTCATCGCCTGTTTCATCTCACCCCAATCATTAATCGGACCAGCATAAACAGCTGCTCTCTTCAGGTTGAGCTGCTCCCACCAATGACTAGCATATCCACCGAATTCCACTGCTGCCAGCTTAACCTTTTTACTCTCCAAATAATTGTGGCATAAGAAAATAGCATCTACCTTCCGTTTCCATGTCAAGAAGGTATCAGGGTCGTCAGTACCTTCAAACGGAGGTATTTTTATTTTGATGCTGCTGAGATTAGCATCCAATCGGTCCTCCTCCTGTTCTCTTCTAACACCCCGACCGTCTCTTCTCCCCCTGTGCTGACCATCCTTTGCATTTATCCATCCCTCTCCCCCATCAGGTTCTTCTTCCAGATCAGGACGTGGAATTTGTGGTCCACGTCTAGCAAGTCGCCTGGGAGGAACGAGGGCAAGAACACGCTGCCGATTCACATCACGTGGTCGACAGGCGTCGTCATCCTCCTCGGACAGATCGGCCAGATGTCCATTACGTTGATCCTCCGCTGCTCTAGGGTTCGGGTTTATAGTGGCCAACGCTTCCACCCGAGCCATCTTTGCATTGGCAGCTAATTGCCGTTCCGTCATTGTTCTAAGCTGTTCCGTTATGCCAGCTAACGTGGCCGACAAATCGGGTTGTTGTACTCCTTCTTGAGACATCTATAAGTTTCCTGAAATTCACAACACAAAAGAAAACGTAAAATTGCACTAACCTAGTACTCCCTCACGTGTTTACTCTCGTGTTTAAACACTCTAATAAACTCACCCAAAATCCTCTCAAAAACTCCTGCAATTGTTCAAGTGTTTAGTGAGACTCAAGAGTTCAAAGAAAAGCTTCCAAGAAGACTCTCAAAGAAAACCAGCTTCAAACAAATGGTGATACTTGTTACTCGAATAATTGCAAAATCAATCAATTAAACGAATAACAAGTGGAATAGAAAGCAATATTAAGGAATCAAAGAAAAGTTCTATTTGACTCGAAAGGACTTAAATAAAGTTAATCTCCAATTCCGATTTCAAACACAATTATCCTTCAATTCATTTCCTTGATTAATTGAACTTTTGTGGCGCAAATACTTCTATATATTTTTGTATTTGCAGAATTGAATTCCTCTTTTTTTTTTTTTTTTTTGACTATGAACACAACTTAGTGTTTTGATCACAACTTTTTATTCTTAACTCCGAATCGACTGATTCTTTTTTATTCGGAAGCCTAACAGGTGCAGCTTTCCAACGAGACTAAAATCGCCAAAATCGGACTTTAATAGCTATATATTAAAATTCAATTTCGACACTGCCTGAATTTTGCACATGTAACGAACCAAGTACAGCAAAGAAATCGGTTTTGAATGGAGTAGAATGAATTACCGATTTCAATGATGAAAACTTGAAACAAATGAAGATACTTACCAATCTTTGAACGCCTTCTGCTCCGCTACCAACTGATACGATCCTGGTTCCTTAGGATGCGTAGCACCAATTTTGATCGTTGTTCAAAGACGGATTTCCCTGCGGAATAAGATAACTCACTTGCACAATTTAAGCCTGTTGAACGCTAAGCAACAACCAACCTAAATCCGAACAAGAGAGGGTCCTTGTCGATAATGAACTTGCACAATTTAAGCCTGCTGAACGCCAAGCAACAACCAACCTAAATCCGAACAAGAGAACAGACAACAAGTAGGATGCAATTCCAGAATTTACTTGTATACGACTCAAGTATTGCGGACTCAAGAAGAACAAGGTTCAACCAACTTGAACAAGGGGCGGAGATTTGAAAGAGAATATCTCAATTTATCAAAATAACAGCCAAAGAAATAAGGAGGCCAAGCGGCTCCTTATATAGTATCTTACAAGCAAAACCCTAATTCCAAAATAGGAATATTAAATAAGGTAAAACACTTAACTAATTAAAACACTTAACTAATTAATTAACTAAGCTAAAATAAATAAAAGTCACATGCGTGCCAGCTCCTGGACAAGCGAAACGGACAGGCACCGTTTCCTCCATAGCAGACAGAAACAATGAGACGGACAAGGGTTGTTTGCAACAAAGAGCAGACAGGCACGACACGCGGAATGGGCACAGCAAATGGCACGCGCGATAGATGAGTGAAACGGCATCGGGTAAGTGAAACGGACAAGTGCCGTTTGAGAGAAACGGTCAAGTGCCGTTTCTAGCAGGATCATCATCGCTCATGGTGAAGGTGAGAAGATTCACCACTCTTGGTTTCTTCTCTCGAAGTGCAACTCTCTCACTTGTCGTCTCACACTCCAGCTCCTTGTGAATGAGAGATGACAATCTGTCTTGAAGCTTTTGAGCTCTGGCCCGAGTCATTGGACCAGCTGGCGGTAACGGCACCTGGATGCGTGGATTCGCATCACTTGCCCTAGAAAGCCCTCTCGCTTGGCTTATCTTTTCCGAGGGAAGCTTCAAAAGGGATTCGTTTGTAGCCACTAGCTGGGAGCTTGCCTTGGCCCACTTAGCCTTTCACGGGATTGACCCTATAGATTCAAGGACGAATCTCTCTAAAGGTGGATGGAATGATACGAGCATGACATCTAGGTCGAGCCTGTTGTCTAGGCCAAGCTGTGCGTCTAGGCCAAGATGTGCGTCTAGGCCAAGTCGTGTGCCCGCGCCCTCGCCTTGCCCTGGCGTGCCCTCGCGGGCCCAAGCCCAGCCATGGCATGCTTGTGCCCCTCCTTGCCACCGCAGGCCTGCGCCTAGCCTTGCCTTCGCGCGCCCGAGCCCATCTCTGAGCCCTTGGCCGAGCCCGTGGCCAAGCCCGCCTAGGCCAAGCTCATCTCCATTGCTGCCAAGGCTAAGTTTTCTCAAGACCCATTTGTTATTATCCCTTGTTTTAGGCTCTTAGTATAAATAGTAAGCAATATGCTCACTTTAGACTTGTCTTTGATTTTGAATATGATTTCCATCATAAGACTACTTAATTTAGGTTAGTTAAATAGGGTTCTTAAAACCTTCGTCTTCTTCTCCTCTTGGATTAGAGATCCTTGTATGCTTGTGGTAAGGTTGTCTAGTAATCATCCCTAGAAGGGTTTACCGTGTATGCAAGTTTGTTTATTGTTCTTCATCAATACCTCTTCAATTTCAACCATAAATCCGCTGCATCTATCCGCAATCTCCTTGTGACGTTATCCTCTCCATCAATCTCCATCTAATCGACAATCCAACCTCCCAAAGAGGCGTAAATCCGTGTAAAGGCTCCAAACCGGAACCAAGCTCGTATCAAAAGGTCCCTTAAATTCAATGCCCCACACATCAAATATTTCACATGAAATAATAAAAGTCATTAGCATTTAATTTTTAGCACTTATGTTACCCACTTTTTGACACTCGGGGCACATTTTACAAAAGAGAACTATCTTGAAAGATAGTTGGCCAATAGAAACCAGACTCAAGAGTTTTATGCTTGTCCTTCTAGCCCCAAAATGTATGCCGCATGCATGTGAATGACAGAAGTTCAAGATGGAAGGGATTTCATTATGAGGCACACACCTCCTAAGCAATTGATCTGATCCTACCCTCCATAGGTAGTGTTCATCCTAGATGTAAAATTACTGTCATGTTTAATTTTTACCTTTTCTTGAGTCGTCAAGTCACCATGATGTTTACCTGTGGCCAAGTAATTAACAATTTTAGCGTACCAAGGTCTCACTGCCTGGACTAAGAAAATGTGCTTTTCTAGAAATTCCTCCCTCACCGGTTCTGGACTTCCCTCTGTCAGGCATCTACTGAGATGATCAGCTACAAGGTTCTCTCTTCCCTTCTTGTCTTCAGACTCTAGATCGAATTCCTGCAAGAGAAGAATCCATTGTATCAGTCTGGGCTTGGCCTCTTTCTTGGCCAAGAGGAATTTTAGTGCTGCGTGGTCAGAATAAACAGCAACTTTAGGGCCTAATAAATAAGATTTGAATTTATCCAGGGCAAAAATTATAGCAAAAGGTTATTTTTCAGTTGTCGAGTAATTCTTCTGGGCCTCATCTAGCATTTTGAAGGCGTAGAAGATCATATGTGGATCTCTACCCTTTTTCTGCCCAAGAACAGCACCGACATCCGCATTGCTTGCATCGCACATCAATTCAAAGGGGAGGCTCCAGTCTGGTGCCTGTATGATTGGTGTTGATATCAGCCTCTCCTTTATCTCATCAAAAGCTTTTAGACAAGGCTCATCGAAGTTGAACTCCACGTCCTTCTGCAACAATCTACACATTGGTTCCGCAATCTTAAGCAAGTATGAGGGGTAAGGCAAGTTCTTAATAACAATCTTGGCCTGGTCTACTTCTATCCCTTTCTTCGAAACCACATGGCCAAGGATAATGCCTTGGTCTACCATGAAACGACATTTCTCAAAATTTAAAAACAAATTGGTGTCAATACACCGCTTAAGAATGTTTTGTAAATTAAAGAGACATTGATCAAAATTATCACCGTATACGGTGAAGTCATCCATGAACACCAATTTCTCTTCTCCACATACTCTAAAAACAAGCTCACCGTACACCTTTGGAATGTGGCCGGTGCATTGCACAAGTCGAATGACATGTGTCTATAGGTAAATGTTCCAAACGGGTAGGTAAACGTCGTCTTCTCTTGATCCTCGGGGGCCACCGGGAACTGATGGAAACCTGAATATCCATCTAGGAAACTGTAATGTGACTTCCCTATTAACCTCTTCACCATTTGGTCTATGAAGGGTAATGTGAAATGGTCCTTCCTCGTTACCGTGTTCAACCTACAGTAGTCGATGCAGACTCGCCATCCATTTTGTACCTTGGTGGTCTGCTTACCTCCATTTGTTCCTTCCACTACTGTGATACCTATTTTCTTTGGTACCACCTGTATGGGAGACACCCAAGCACTGTGAGAAATTGGGTATATAACCCAGCATCAAGTAATTTATTGATTTTCCTTTTAACAACTTCCATCATCGGAGGGTTTAATCTCCTCTGGGGTTGTCTTCTGGACTTCTTATCCTCTTCCACATGTATTTTGTGGGTACATATGGTTGAAGATATTCCATCGATGTCCGCCAGTGTCCATCCTATGGCCTCTTTGTGCTTCTTTAATACTGCCACCAGTTTATCTTCTTCATCTTTCACCGGCTTGGTGGAAATGATTACGAGTAAGGTACTGGCTTGGTAAAGAAATGCGTATTTCAGGTGTTCTGGCAGAGCTTTCAATTCTATCTCGGGTGCCTGCACAATAGAATGTAAAAGTTTTGAATTAGTATTCTTCAACTCTTGACAATTAGAAACATTAGTTTTGTTCTCAAATAAATTCAAATATGTGAAAGCTTCTTGAAATTCTTCTTAGACCACGATCCTTTCTTGCATTTCTTCCATTTTTGCATTTGATATTCCTCTACTTAAAACATATTCAAGACGCTTAGTAGAGGTAATATCAAATATTTCTTTGGTGAGGGGATCTAGAATGTCAAGAAAATTGACGTTATGCTTCTCGTTTGGGTACTTGAGTCCTACATACATATTGAATTTAATGACCTTACCATCAAACCCTAAGGTGAGGCTACCCTCACAGACATCTATTTTTGCTTTTGCTGTCCTTAAAAATGGTCTCCCTAAAACAACATCAGTAAAGCTAGAAGGAAGATCAGTGTTCATTTCAACAATATAAAAATCAACAGGATATATGAAATTGTTGACCTGAACAAGGACATCTTCCACCACTCCCTTCGAGTGAATTACTGACCTGTCCGCTAGCTGAATCACTACCTTGGTATCCCTCATTGTTCCCATCTGTAATGTCTCATACTCACTTAGAGACATCACTTTAATTACAGCCCCTAAATCATAGAGGGCTCTTTCCACTGTCTTGTTTCCTATCTTGCACGGGATTGCAAACGTGCATTGATCTTTGTATTTCTCGAGAATCCTAGCCTGTAAAACTGTAGACACATTCTAGTTGAGGTTAACTCTTTCAACACCTGCAAGTTTTTTTTGTTAGTACACAACTCCTTAAGAAATTTGGCATTAGAAGGTACTTTAGCAATCAAATCAAGCATAGGAATATTCACAGTAATTTTTCCTAAAATGTTCATAAATTCTTTTGCTTCCTCCTCCTTTTTTGTCTTAGAGGATCTGGGAGAAAAAGGGGGTGGAATTTCTATCTCTTCTTCCTGGATAGTGGCCTTCTCATTTGTCTTGGCCACAAGCTTGGCTAAGACTGGTTCTTCCGTCGGTATTTCCTCAACATTCTTCTTGCCCTTTGGCTTGGCCAAGATAATTTCTGCCTGGATCTCGTCTTCTTCCTTCTACAGCGTCTATGCCTCAATCTCCTGGTTTGTCTTTGAACCCTGCCTTTCTGGAAATACACTCCTACTCCTCAGGTTGATAGCCCTAACATTGTGCTTTGGATTGTCCACCGTGGTTGAAGGTAGTCTGCCCTGGTTCTCCGGTTGCTTCTGTGTCAACTGGGTGGTTTGCTTCTGTATGTCTGTCATGTTAGACTGTATTGCCTGCATGAATTTTTGGAGAGTTTCCTCTATCGGTACACTAGTGAACTTCAGAGGTTGCGGTGCAGGAGGCAACTGTGGTACAGGAGGCTGGTTCTGTGGAGGCCGAGGCACAAAATGCTGGAAATTGATTGGTGATTATTAAGGTTGTTGTGGTTGCTGAAATTGTTGGGTTTGCTAAGGTTGTGGAGGTGCACCCTAATTCTATTGCGGTGATCTTGTCGCCATCTCAGATTTGGGTTGCTCCTCTAGAAGTACTGGTTACTCTCATGGGGGGAATTTCTACCCCTGGTTGTATCCGTACGCTGCATTGACTTGAGCTGGATCACCTGGATGTTGCACCACATAACAACTGTGAGTTGGGTGATCTTGTTGCTGGCACACTCCACATACCATGGCCACCTACTCTGGAGTTGCTGCCTGTATTGGTACACCTGTAGAAAGATTATGGAGCATGTTGGATATTTTAGATAATTTTTATTCAACATTAATTGTATTTAAATAAGAAGGAACGTAATTTCTCTCGGCGGATGCACTATTCTGGCAGTTGTCTGCCATTGTCTGGAGCAGTAGCTTGGCCCGGGTGGGAGTGAGATCCTATAGTGCTCCTCAAGTTGCAGTGTCCACTCGTTCTTTATCCTTTTTACATATTCCATCGTAAAAATACTAGACCAAGGCTTGATCTATCACTCCATGTGTAGGGCAGATATCTTGCAAATCCCTAAACTGTTGGTGGTATTCGCCAAGGCTCTCATTGCCTCGTTGCTGGACAGAAACTAAGTTCTTCCTAGCCTCCCCTGCTTTAGTTGCATTCCAGTATTTATTTAGAAAAACTTAAGACATCTCGGCCCATGTTGTGATGGTATTGTGGGGTAAGCTATAGAACCAAATTTTAGTCGAATCCTCAAGGGACTATGGAAACACCTTTAGTTTGGCTCTTTTGATGGAAACGCTGGTTGGCTTTAAAGTATCAGATTGGAAATGTAAGTTCCTTAGGTGAGTGTATGGATTTTCGTTAGAATGTCCGTGGAACTTTGTGAGGTTGGCTATTATATTGGTCTTTATGGACCAGTCATTTGGAATGGGGGCAAGCTGAATACAGGAATAGGTCTCTTGTTCAGCTCCCTCATCGTCCGTTCTTGCTGATTCTCCACCATTTCCGGAACTTGATTTACTTCTTGGTCTACGGCTTGGCCAAGGTCGTTGTCGGAGTTAGAATTTTACTATGAACCAGAAACTTCTGATTCGCTCATTTTTTGTAACTTCCTTTTGGCCTTCTTCCTAAGCTGAGTCTCGGTCTTTGTTAGTTCAGGATTATATGCAAGTAATTATGCACTGGAGAACTTGGTCATCAACTTCAAAAACAAAAAAAAAAACTACAAAACACCGTTAGAAGTCCCAGGCAACGGCGGTAAAATTTGATCGTTTGTCGAGAGCACTAAAAATAGTTGTAAGAATAGATAAGAATCAAGAGAGAGTTACAACTTATCATAACCCACAAGGGCTTGTAGATGGTGGTAAGATGATCGTCCGTAGAGACTCCTCGGGTGTGTAGTTTTCGGTTGACTTCCTCGTCACTAGATTTGTTGGTTTGATTCTGACACTAAAAATAAAAGAGTAATAAGGGATTGGCCAAGGTGAAATAACAGTGTTGAAAATTTAAGGGATGGAGATTCCTGGTAAGGGCACCTGGTAAGCTACATTCCTTACGATTTGATCATTTATTCAGTGATGTTTACCTTCACTTTCATAGTACCGCTATAGAATGCAAGGACTTCTATACACTCATACTTCCCTCCTCTTCAAATCCCCTAGCGGGTACTCCCTACTAGACAATCCTAACCAAGTAGCACCTTGCTGGTTAAAGGATTTAATATTTTGGTTGATGGTGTGAATTGATTGAAAGGTAGCACAATCAGCATCAAATGCATAGGGGAAGACGGTACCTAACTCAAGCTACCTCACAGTCAAGGCCCAAGGTTGTCAATCTAGTCTGAGTTATATTGTTTGTTTTCTCTAACCTACATGAGACTAGTTGTCAACTTGGCCTATCCAATTTCGCTCATCCCCTTCAAAGTTGACTGCAACTTTCATGTTATAATAAAAGAGTGATCACTTCTAGATTTTAACAAGGAAGTGGTTTTATAAAATCAGTAAACAAACAGTTTCAAAAAATGAAGATTATTAAGAATGCTTAGACCTCCCAAATCATAGGAACGCAGCTCGATTGGCCCTTACCAAGAATGAATGCTTAGCCGGACATACTCATGGATGAAAATAAAATTGTTGATTGCATAAAAGAAATTAAATCCATCAATTCCAAAACTGGAATGTACGGGGCAGAAAAAATGTTTACAATCAGAGTCTGTGAAAGAGAAAAAAAGTGTCCCCTTCAAAAAGGGTTTCTAGCAGCTTATAAGCTTCACTGCTTCCTAGTCTTACTCTATCTCTTTCAAAAATAAAAGATAATGATAAAAGAAAATTAAAGATAAAGATAATTATTTTTCAAATATCAAATATTGTTCAAGAGGGACATCCAATTAAGGATTCTTGCTAATAATCTTCAATGCAGCTGATCCCTCAAATATCGTTCTCCATCGCAATCGTCACCTCGCATCCTTGTGCTTCGTCCAAAGTCTCCTGTTGTAGTTTGTCTCTATCGTTGCTGTCTTGGTCAAGCTTGTGGCCAAGACAGTTTCGAATGTCTGATTTGTGCTCCGCAATAGATGTTCTCCTTCTTTATCAGCCTCCAATTGATTTCTGCAAAAGTAGGGAGAATCCATAAAAATCAATAGCTCTACTACCCAATTTATAAGTAATTAGACAGTAAAAGTATGAGAAAATAATGCTCAATCATAGATTCCTTCTCAATCACATCCTAGAATCTCTCATTGTGGTAGACCTTTGGTCAATCTCTTCTTCTATCCTTACTTCTATCACTCATTTCCAGCTCACGCTTCTCTTATGGGCTTCAGTTGCCGGATCCAAGATGAGTAGAGTTTGCTACTATTAGGATAGTTCTTGGACGAGAACTAAAATCCACCAGCTTCATCATTGCTTTCTATATCTTTGTTCAGGTTGCTCCCAAACTGTCTTTATCAGCTACTTTTCTCCAAATTGCTAGTAAACTGCCCCTTTCTGCAAAAAAGAGAGAAAATGAGTATTTTTCAATAGCATTAAGGTACGAAACCAAGGCAATTTGACAAGAAAAATCAGCATAATATGCATTCAATCAGTATGCATGACTAGTTTTTGTTAGTAGATGGGAGTGAAGTTAGAACCTGAGAAGTTCGAGTCCCTTCTGGTACTTTTGCCACCAGTAAAATAACCAATGAGTTATATGCCCATTGGCTCTGCGTGACGATTGATATTGATCCACTATATATATATTAAACAAACATTATTATTGGGTAGGCTCTGCATGCTAACTCAAAAGTAAAAATTAGCATACCCAAGAAACCTAACATGTGTTAATCTTCTTACGCATAGGCAGGGTGGCAAAGTAGGAATACGAATCAGGTCTGGGTAATAAACAAGACTGTCAAATGAGTCTCGATCCCGACCCTTCAAGTTATACGAGTCCGGGACTAGACCCAATTAAATTGGACCCGACTTATTTTTTTTAATACTTTTTACAAATAAATTGATGAGTTCATGAAAATGTTCATGGCCGTGAACCTAACCATGAACCTAGGGAAGTAATAAATTTAAGAAAAATGAATAGTTTAGGAAGGCTCATGTTGTGAACAAAACCATATGTGTTAATCTTCTAACACATAAGTAGGGGTGGCAAAGCAGGAATACGAGTCGGGTCTTGGTAATAAACAGAACTGCCAAATAAATCTTGATTCTGACCCGCAAGTTATATGGGTCCGGGACTAGACTCGGCTTCAATTTTTTTATTTTTTCTTTTTACAAATAAATTTATGAGTTCAAAGAAAGGTTCATGGCCGTGACTCTAATCATGAACCTAGACAAGTAATAAATTTAGGAAAAACGAAGAGTTTAAGAGGGCTCATTCCATGAACAAAACCATATGTGCTAATCTTTGTACACATACGCAGGGGTGACAAAGCAGAAATACAAATCGGGTTTTAGTAATAAACAGGACTGTCAAATGAGTCTTGATCCAGGCCCGCAAGTTATACGAGTCCAAGACCCGACTTCAATTTTTTTTTTTTTTTTTTTTACAAATAAAATGATGAGTTCATGGAATGGTTCATGACCGTGAACCTAACCATGAACATAGACAAGTAATAAATTTAGGAAAAACGAAGAGTTTTAGGAGGGCTCATGCGGTGAACAAAACGATGACTTTGGACAGCAATTTGTTGATATACAATATAAGTCTCTCTTTTAAGATGAGATAGATGAGTGAGTCTCGAATCTATTTTGGGTCTGTATAAATTTAATCTCGATTTCGTCTAAATCAGAATTAATGAAACGAATATATAAGATCGGAAGTAAATTATCATCCCTACCAATAATAAAAAGATAGATTAAATTATTTTCTCGCGGCACTTCATCTTCTTCCTCTTCGCTCTCTCTCCATATTCTTCTTCTTACCTGTACTTTTATTTTCACATAAGAAAAAAAATCTTAAAATATCAAAAATACTTGTGCACTCTTTACCAAAAGAAAGAACTCAACTCATACATTCTCTTTGTAGATCTCACGATTCCCACCATGCCTTAAATCGCAGCCTCATTAGTGCGTTCATCAACGCAACTTTGCGGATTTGCGTTCATTAAGCAAAAACAAGTATAAAAATCGCTGGTGGTGGCAACTGGTAATAAAAATAAAGAATCCCAAATCTTTGTTTTTTCCTTTTTTTTCTTTTTTTTTTCATTTTAAATCAATTTCCAATTGAGATTTATGGGATGGATGGGATTAACTATTTTTTTTTCTGGAAAACAATGACATAATTTATTAGTAGAGAAAAATGAGTCAGCCCAGAACTAAATTTAGAAAGTTTTTATGAGTTGAAAAAGTGAATCGCAATATTAACTATTTTACTAATAAAATTGTACTAACTAATATTTTTGCATTTTTTTGGGAATTTTTAAATTTTTTTGAAGATTTTTTATATTTTTTTAAAGAATTTTTACATTTTTTTGAAAATTTTTACATATTTTTAAAGATTTTTTACATTTTTCTAAATATTTTAATCAAAGTCAACGGTCAAAAAGTGAAGTCTGTTAGTTTGACTGGTACATACTAACGGTTTGCTTCTGACCGATAGTACAGGGGAGGTCAATTTGAATTTTTAAAGGACAAGGGAGGTTTCTGTTTTAAAAAATAGCGTAGGAGTTTTTATATTATTACCTCTTTTACTTTGGAAGTTTTCTTAACTTGATCTTAACATTTTCGTTCATTCATACATTTCACCTTGGAGTTTACCTTTCCTTCGTTTTCTTCCATCAACTCACAAATTATCATATTTCTGTTGCCAATATCGTTGTCTGAGACCGAATTTTCTTGCCTGAGATTGACAATGAACGAGCTTTCCTCAATTTCTAGGATGAAGGCTGCCTTTTTGGAGTTCCTCTTTTTATGGGTAAACTTGCGGCCCTTCCTTCGTCTTCTACCTTTCAATCCTTCTCTCTGGGCTGTAATTTCCTGCAATTCCTCAACTTCAGCCATAGGAAGGGTGAATTCCGATAAACAATTGGGTGCGGGGACAGGATTAGGTTGGGTAGAGAAAATGAGTGGTTGAGTAGAGGAGACGGGTTGAGGAGATGGTGGGGAAGGGGGAGGATTAGAAAGCTGGGTATATGAATCACTAAGATCACACTGGCCCAATATCTCATTCTCCTCCAAAGAATTGTTACACACAATTTGTTTATCTTGGATTCTTGATCCATCTGCCCTAAAAAAATCACAGGCCTAGTTGGGCTGCCAGGCCCATCACTCCTAAGCTCTACCTGTACTTGACCCTCCTTTGTTTCTCGATAGATCAAGTCAGCCACAACCTCATGGGGAGTTAAACGTGTCCTCAATCTCAGTGGCGAAATTACTGGGATAACGGCTGCTGTCGGAGACAAAATCCTTGCCAGATGCCAGAGTGTAATTCTTGTGAAGATTCAACCTTCTTCATATCACTTGCTTTTCCCAAGTCATGCGTATTCTCAGCACCGGCGCTTGGATCGGCTGGTTGATTGCTAGGAGGAGCCAACAGTTCGCTGGAGTCATCGTTGCACTCCGATCCGATGACGATGAAACGGAGACAATCCTTCCCATTCCATTAGTTTAATCTCAAATTCCTTATCCTTAATTGATGGGTAAATTTCAAGGCATGGTTCTTCATCGATTTTTATATCATAGAGATCATCGTCAATCATCATTCTGACCGTTCTGGATATAAAGGACCTTGAGGAAATTGCCATCAAGGCTCTGCGAAATCAAACCTGTGTTTGTTGATTGTAGTGGGATCCTCTGTTAAGAACCTTCTGTCAAACATGCTAATCATTAGGAAGAATCTGTTGCACCAAGCATGACGGGGAACCCCTTCGATCCTAAGCCACACCAATCTCTCTGTGGCAATGAGACTAGGATCCCACGGCTTAATGAGGCTAAACCACTTCCCTCACCATTCTCTCCTGTGCTTAAGAAATCTTTCATCATATTCTGATTGTCGAAAGTAACCAAAACTGCATTGCCCCCCATATGTCTGATCGAGTTAAAGGTTAACCCATCTTCTTGAAAGCTGCATTCCAAATTAGGGATGTCCTCAATTTTGTGAACATAACCAACTGCACTCCTATTGACCCACTCTACATTTTCAGGCTTAGATTTGAAAAACGGTAGGTTCTGTGGTCCCTTGCGCGCTGGGCCGGCATTGCTGGCCGGTCTCTCTGTTTTGAATGGTGTTTTAACAACTTCCACATATCTTCCCCCGTTGACACGACCACCCAAGAAACGAGGAGGCAAGGCTTTGGGTGCTGCAGCAGTGGGTTTAGGTGTTTGGGTTTTTGTAGGTCCAGTTGAAGGTTTGATTTGATGCAAGGCAAGGTTAGATCTGATTTTGTACGAATCAATCCAAATATCGTCCAATCTGAGCATTATCATCTCCATTGAACCTAATAAAATCACTGGCGGGGATGAAGATGTCAATAACTTTGCCCAGACTGGAGAGGTTTTACGAAGATCCAAGAAGTTGCACCAAGAGGGGAAATTCTCAAAATAGAAGAAGGTAATGGGGGTTTTGGCAGTACCAGGGGCTAGCCTGCTAGGTTTGATTTGGTGTTTGGGACCAAGGCATTTTTGTAATGGGGAGGGGCGGTGAAGGTGGTGGTCGGAGGGTGGGGAGAGTTGGGAGGTCATGGCTACGTGTATATTTTGGGTAAAAAATTAAACTTGTAAAACTATTTATATTATTGATTAGAGGATTGTGTAGCCGAGGATGTAGAAGCGTTCCCAGGTACAAACTACAAATAACAAGAAACAAAACAAATATTAAATCACGTTACGTAATTGTCTTGGATGTTATTAGCAATTAGTGGGCATATAATATAATTAGTAGGGATGCATTTGAGATTTAATTAATTAATATTAACCTTAGATTAAAAAGCAATTGAAAATGTTGTATTTTAATTGGTTAATTGGTTTGTGCATGCCGTTTTTATGACGTAGTTCATGGGTTCGATCTTAGTATTATAATGATAATTAATAATTAATATAAATATAGATATATAGATGTATCATTTATGGACAATGCTAAAACAAGCGAAGAAAACAAGTGAACTGGGAGTGCGAATGATGTGTCAATTCTAACCTTCCAAAATTACCCTTCGCGTCCTCTACTTTTCATTCACTCACACCCATCTGCTTTTCATCCTTACCCTCACATCGCAATTGGGTCTCCTTCTTCTCCGACCCAACCCCTCACCCTCGCCGCCTCGCCTCCCTCACACCCATTTGATTCGCCCCCTCGCCGCACCTGTCCTCACATAATCACGATTGGGTCTCCTTCTTCTCTGCCCCCCTCACTCTAACAAGAACGTCCCCTCGCAACACTTGTCCTCCGATAATCGCAGCATAAGGTACTCTCTCTGATCTGGTTTAGGTTTTTTTTATTTCTTGTGAATTATATTTTGCTTTGAATTTGGTTTTTTGAGGGGTTTGGTGGGGGAATCTTGTGAATTGTGTTTTTGAGGCTGTGTTATTGCACAGATTGAAAATTTGAGTTTTTTGTTTGTTTATTAGAGCATGAAAACACTTGTTGAAATGTACGAATGTCATGATAGTTCTTTTTCATTCTTGTGAGATTCTTAGATAACTTTGTTTTGGTTTTTACAGAATTTGGCTTCAGTTTAGAAAATTCGTCATGTCATTGCTTGAAGTGATCACTAAATATGAACTGTTTTTGTTTCATATCCTTTTTGGATTTCAATAGGATGTTTGCAAATTCTGCACCCTCGATATCTAGTAGTCAACGTTGTGAATTCAGACGCAACAGAGTATTGGCGTCGCTTAGGAAGCAAAGAGCAACCTTGGATTACGAGCCGCCAATCTTTTGCAAGTGTGGATTAAAGTCACCAAGATGGATATCCTGGACTGACAAACACCCAGGTATGCGTTTCTACAAGTGTGCTGGGGTAGATGGAAATGGTGGTTGTGGCTTCTACATATGGGTTGATCAACCAGTAATAGGTTTGGTTCGTGAAGTGATAATGGAGTTGAGGGATCGTGAGAAAGAGATGACCGAAAGAATTACAGATTTTGAAGCTGAAAATGCAAGTCTAACACTTCAGAATGAAGGAATGATGGCTGATATAAGCATTGGTAGTGAAACTAAGACGAATTGTGTGTTAGATGAGCTTAGGTGTATGAAAGAGGTAGTCAATCAAGTAAATAAGGATGTTAGAGTAATAAAAATGATATGTATATGTCTGGTTTGTATTATTTCCTGGTTTATTATTTGTAGCCACAACTAAAAATGGAATGAAATGGTGTTATGCTGCTCTATTTACAATTAAGAATGAATGATCATAAATTTGGTATTTATTGTTGTGATCATAACTATTTTACTTGGCTTTTGATATAATTGAAACCAAACAAACAAGTCTAACTGTCAAGAAAATCATAGAAAACTCAAGATAAATTGATTTTGAGTTTCTATAGAGAAACAGATGTTTAAAACTTCCACATAAAAATCTGAAAATAACAAATGTTTACATGATGTGCGCAATAATATGCACAATGATTCATATTACGTCGAAAATGGGTTCATCAATGACTCAATTTTACAAGGCATAAATTTTGTCACAATGACTACTAATTCAAGATGAATACAACAAAAACACTCTACTCTCCAGTCTCAACAACACAGGTCATAAAAACTTTAAAATCTTTAAACTTTCTTCACCAGAACTCTTTAAAAACCTGGCAAACACTAATTACATGACACTCTAAGCATCTTCTCAATAGACATTATAACCCAAACCAGAACAGAGAGAGTACCTTGAATTTTTGGTGTGGGTTTTATACTGTTGGGATAAGTGCAGCGAGGCGAGGGCACGATTATCGGATGGAAATGGTGGTTCTGGTCGTGAGAGGCAAGGCGACGAGGGTGAGGGGTTGGGTCGGAGTGAGAAGGCGAGGCGACGACAGTGAGAGTTCTGGTCGGGAGAGGCGAGGCAGATGGGTGTGAGTGAATGAAAAGTAAAGGATGCGAAGGGTAATTTTGGAAGGTTAGAATTGACACGTCATTCGCATTCCTAGTTTGCCTGTTTTAGCATTGTCCATCATTTATTAATCACGTTTTGTTAATTTTTTTATTAAATTTACTTACAAACATGCTTAAAGCTTAAACATCTAAAAAGAAAAGTAAACTTAATTACTTCTATATATATACTTACTATTATCATCTAAATTGATCTAACTAACTCAAAAGCGCGAGAGAGATCTAGTAGAGAATAAAGGAATTAATTACATCTTAATTAACAATTAGTTGCAAGACAAATCTCCAACTAAACCACTTGTCAAATTAAGACTCATGGTACAATTCAAGATAGCCATTGTCCTCTTTTTAGCAACACCCATCAAAAGTATTCTTCCGTTCATCTCCGTATACCCTCTCAACTTCACCACCCCTAAATTCATATCACTACTTAGATTCTTCACATCCGATAACTTCCCAGACCTCACATCGATCTGAACATTAATATTCTCGGTCTCCCTACTCTCCACGCGCCTTTCCTTTATCTTAACCTCACCAACCACTATTTCTTCATACAACACACGCCCTGTTGTTTTGTCGAACTCGAACGGACCAAAATTTGTGTTGTCAATGCTCACCTCCGCGACGAGCGTCACGTTAAGTGAGGGGTTCAGCGAGGTGGCGTAGCGAAGACCTTGTGTTGCGATTAAGCTTACTTTAAAGTGGGGAGTTTTTACACGCATCACAAGCAATGCAAAAGCTAAAGCAATTGCACATAGTAAGACGATTAGTGTGAGGAAGTACACAAAACATTTGCCGCTCTTTCTCTACTGGTGCGGGACGAATTTTACCTTCGTGAATTCCTCGTCGCTTCTCGGATTGTATTTAGCCGGAGCTAGAGCTATCTTTTGCTTATCTTCGGTCATTTTTGTTTATAGGGCTAGCTGTTTAACTATTTTGAGAAAGAAGCTAAGGGTGCTATATAATTAGTTTGTGAAATTTGAGCTTTGTCTAATTTATATAGAGAGTGTGAACTGTCAAGGCAGCCAAACCACCGCGTTGAAGTATTCCAAATTGGACCAATGAGTAGACCAAGTTCTGCCACGTGTTCTGCTTCTTGCCAACTTGTCGGAAAAAACTTGAGTACATCATGATGTACCTACATCATGACCTAGGATAATGGCACGTACCCTAAATAGTGCTAGAATACCACTATTCTTGACACTTTTGGGCGCGTGTCATCATCCTACGTCATGATGTAGGTACATCATGATGTACCCAAGTTTTACTCCAACTTGTCTTACTTTAATTATGATTATAATTGTTGTTGTTGTTGTTGTTGTGTTACTCTTGGTTGAAGTCTTAATCCTGCGTTATTTTGGATGGGGCTGCTCTCAATTTTCTAATAAGTTGAGAGGGTAAATTTCCATTGATCTTGACCCTTCTAATATATATATACCACCAAATTAACTCTTAACTTTGCTGATTTTATTAATTTGTTCAATATATTTATTTAGCCGGGGTTTTTTATCAATTGAAAATAATAAACAAATCCCTAAAAACCCTAATTACAAATTAGAGTATGTTGTTAAATATTATGACATGATTTTGATCAGGAAGAGGAAGAAACAGTAGTATTGATGGAACTGTACCCACGAAAAATTGAGAAAAATTGAGAGAAGTCGGATCCGTAGGAGTACAATAGGAAAAGGAATTACATAAATTATTTAGAATTATTTATTTTTTCGTATTGCTGATTCTTTCTAGGACGCTAATTCTGAATCGGTACTTGCTGTTAAGAAATTAAAGACTAAAAGGAAAATATCGCGTCAATCGCAAGACAAAAAAAAGAGGAAATAAATAAATAAATGAAGTGGGTCATAAAACGATGGCAAACTAAAAACATAAACATTTCATTTTTATATTCTGCCGACCAAAAATTAAAATATTTAAAAAATTAAAATTAATTTCAAATTAAAGTTTTAATTATATTGTAATTAGAAATATAGTTAAAATTTACTATTTTTATACTTAAATATATATGCCGTGTCGATATCCACATACTTTTAATTTTTCCGCATTGCAGTACCGGTATTATTATTGTATGCGGTGCCAATATTTGTGCTTCAATAATAGTAGCACACATATTGATTATTGGAAAAATGACATAAAACAACCCAAAACTTTAAAAATTTATTTAATACCAACCCTGGTCTTTGCCAATATTATTGAATCACCCCCTACCGTGACAAAATTCTGACATGGCACCGTTGACCGACGTTATCTGCCACGTCAGCCCCTGGAACGTTGCCACGTCAACTCGCCACGTCCGCGATGACAAGAGGGTAATTAAACAAAAAAAAGATAAGGGTTGCGATTAAATAAAGAGAAATGCTAAACCAGTCTCCCAAACTTACCGAATGGCGTGGACATTCACGTCATTCGGTATTTACAAAAATGCCACGCTCCATGCCATTCGATACTCTTACCTCCTCCTTCCTCCCTCACCCGATCCAGATTTCTAGGTGGGTGTTTGGGGTTCAAGGTTAGGTTGGGAAACCAGTTTTTATCAACCCAAAAGCAGTGAAAGGTGTTTGGTAAACACCTGTCCCAATAGGGCTTTTCAAAAGTTGGTTTGGTTTCCTTTGCAATTTACCCTCAATGACCACTAGTAAAAAAGAGAGCAGTGGCAGAAGCTAGAATTTCTGGGTTGCGGGAAGTTGGCTTTTATTATTAACTTGGACAAAAAGGTTAAATAAGTTCATTTTATTTACAAAAATACCAACTATAAATATTTATCCAACTCCTCAATAATCATTCAGAAAACACGATTTGCTCATTCTTACAAACCCTAGAAATCCTTTCTCCTTCGCAACCGTCCACAACCAACGCCAAACATCTTCTCCTCCTGGTTTTTTCCTCGTAGTCGCAGCCGCCGTCGCCTGCTGTGGTCGTTACTTCCTCCGTAGATCTGGTTGTTTCTTCCACCAATCGTTATTTTGAAGATTTCCCCTCTCGTTCTTTCTCATTTTGCTGTCGCTACCTTCTCTCCTCTGTTCTTCCCCGATCTGCTCTAGCCGCTTCCCAATCTCTCACCCTCGCTCTGTCACTCTCTCACTCTGGCTCTCCTGCTCTCGCTACCATCTCTCCTTGCCATCTGTTCCGCCCCGATCTCTACTCTGGCCGATTCTCTTTTCCTTCTCAAAGGCATCGCTCTAGCCGTTCCTCTGTACTTTTTTTTCTTGTATTTTTTCTTCTGTTTTTGGTTTTTTGGAATTTATTGGCTCGATTATTCTGTCAAAATAATGCTCAATTTGTTGCTCAAAATGTTGCTTATTTTTACTGTCAAAATAATGCTCAAATTGCTGCCGAAATGATGCTTGTTGTTGCTGTCAAAATAATGCTCAAATTGTTGCCCAATGTATGCTTAATGTGGCTATTTTTGTTGGCTTAATTTGGGGTTGTTTGCTGGTCAATTTCTTAGCTAAAGCGTGCAAGTTTGTAGCTGTCTGTATGCTTGCTTTTCTGCCATTTTTATGCTTGTTATTGGCTCGATTATTCTGTCAAAATAATGCTCAAACTGCTGCCGAAATGTTTAGTTTTAATGCTCAATTTGTTGCTCAAAATGTTGCTTGTTTTTACTATCAAAATAATGCTCAAATTGCTGCCGAAATGATGCTTGTTGTTGCTGTCAAAATAATGCTCAAATTGCTACCCAATGTATGCTTAATGTGGTTATTTTTGTTCGCTTAATTTGGGGCTATTTGCTGGTCAATTTCGTAGCTAAAGCGTGCAAGTTTGTTGCTATCTGTATGCTTACTTTTCTGCCATTTTTATGCTTGTTATTGGCTCGTTTAAGCATTGTGAAAACAATGCTCAAACTGCTGCCAAAATGTTTAGTTTTAATGCTCAATTTGTTGCTCAAAATGTTGCTTGTTTTTACTGTCAAAATAATGCTCAAATTGCTGCCAAAATGATACTTGTTGTTGCTGTCAAAATAATGCTCAAATTGTTGCCCAATGTATGCTTAATGTGGCTATTTTTGTTGGCTTAATTTGGGGTTATTTGCTGGTCAATTTCGTAGCTAAAGCGTGCAAGTTTGTTGCTGTTTGTATGCTTGCTTTCTGCCATTTTTATGCTTGTTATTGGCTCGATTATTCTGTCATAAATGTTATGTGTTTGTTGTAGATGGCAAGCCAAGGAACAGGAGGTAGAGTTCCGAAAGCTATTTGGCACAAGGGCATAGTGCATACGTTCTATGATATTTACATTCGAGCTGTTGAGAAAATGTTTAGGCCACACACACATTTCAACAAACAAGGTTGGGAGTTTATAGTCGCTGAGTTCCGCAAAGAAATATGCTTCAGTTATGGGCAAAAACAACTGAAGAACAAATAGGATGCGTTGAAGAAAGATTATAAGTTATGGAAAGATTTGAAGCGTAATGAGACTGGGTTAGGATGGGATACACAGAAAAATACCATTGGTGCGGATGATGCTTGGTGGGAAGACAAAATCAAGGTCCGTTTATTGTTATTTCAGTTGGTTTGCTTGTATAATATAATCGATGCCTGATAGAATATTCTGAATCTCTTTAATTGTGTAGGTAAACCCAAGTTTTGGAACTTTCAGAGGGGCTGGAATAGAACCTGAACTGGAAGAGAAGCTAGAATTGATGTTTTCTACCATTGTAGCCACCGGAGAGTTTGCTATGGCTCCAGGACGTACTATGTGAACATTACCCCTGTGGAGGACCAACAAGATAGTGTTGAAGGCGCTGGTGATTCAACAGAGTGGAATCCTTTTGAAGACAATCTGGAAGAGATATTCGAGGGTGGGAGTACTCAACCGAGCTTAGCAAATAATAAGAGAAGAGATGTTGAAGTAGGGAGGCACAACAATTCAAACATTGGTGCCAAGAGAGGGAGGAGGCAATCTGGGGGGGCAACAATGATGGCTAGGCACCTCGAAACCTTGGTTGGTGCGGTGGCCTCTAGGAGTTCAACAGTGACCTCTAGGGTTATCGAACCTTAAGTCCCTTCCTTGAGAGCAGCTATTGCTGACATAAAAACCATACCAGGGATCGACATGAACAGTGACCTGTTCATGTTTACGACGGAATTTCTGGAAGCCAAAGCAAAGAGGAAGGTCTATTTTGAACTCGAATCAAAGGAGCACAAGTTCAACTGGCTCACGTATCATTTCACCCACAAAGGCTCGTATAAGAGTATGTAGGGCCTGTTTAGTAGTGAATTCCAGAGTTGTGTATTTGTTATCATGTATGAGACGGTAATGGTTGAATAATTGCGTAATCAACTATTAGTATGTATTTTTCGTACAAGTTATTAAAATCATTAGAATATTCGTATTGGCACTCATACAACTTCTGATATTTTATATTCTTCTTTTTTGCTCTCCATTATAATTACTTTCTGATCTTTTTGCAAATTAAACTTTGTGGGGTGATGACACCGAAGACTTGGAGTCATGACACAAGATCTGGTGTCATGATTTAAAATAAAATTAAAAGGTAGAATTTAAAGGTGTTGTGTAGTATTAATTACATTCCTACCTAATGAAGGGGCACACCTAACACGTCCAGCCACTTGCATTTTTAGTCCAACCACTTCCATTAAAACCTAATGAAGGGGCACACCTAACATTTCTATAAGATTGAACAACGGATGGAGCTGTGTAAATGCACTTCCGCAACATATCATTTGGTTGCATAGAAAAGGGAGCAAAATATTAGAAAGTCAATTACTAAAACATAATTCTTTAAAGCCACAAAGTTTTGTTTTTGTCATTTCCTCAAATCATAAAGGTTAACCTTATTCCTTTCTCTGCACCCAAAACAATGAAGTTGCACACAAAGGTATTTCTTTCTCTCTTCTTCTTATTAATTAGTAGTTGTTTGTATCTGTTTAATTATTTGTCCTAACTATTTTTACTTATTAATAGTTAACTTGTGATTTCAATTATTTTGGGGGGTTATAAGCTAAATTACCTTAAAAGAGAACTGGATAAATGCATAGTAATCTTATCCCATATATGGATGAAGAACGTAATATGTTTGAAGAAAATGACGAAAGCAAGGCTTATACTCTTGGGTGTCATTACTTCTTGTTGGTCATGTTTGCATCTAATTTACTTGTAAATGGTTAAGTTGAGCTTTTATATATTATATATATGTGATTTTTTCGTCGATTAAACTGAGAATGACTCTAATCTTTTAATATTGTTATAAAGTTAATGTCGGTAATGAATTTATAATATTTTTCGTCGATTTTTGCATCTATTGTTATAGTATTTAATTTAGCTTAGGAGTTCTGATACATGCATTGTAATTGTCTTCCATAGATGGATGAAGAACGTGAAGTGTTTGAAGAAGATGACGAAGAAGACTATTGGGATTTAGTTTCTGTTACGATTGTAGCTTTGACTACGTATTATTGTCAGTACTTATATAAAGAACCGTGTATGACCTCATACCAAACGGGAATGAAATGGTTGACTGAGGTGTTGTCTGGTAGGGAATTACGCTCTGTAAATATGTTCAGGATGGATAAGGATACATTACTAGAGCTAACGAGTACATTACTATCATCTTCTAAGTTGGAGTCGTCACGAAGAATGTCCGCTCTTGAGAAAGTTTGTCTTTTTGTATATACTATTGCCTTAGGTGCTTCAAATAGACACGTTTGTGAACGATTTCAACACTCTGGTGAAACGGTTAGTAGAGTTTTTAATGAAGTATTAAATGTTGTGTGTTCGTTATTAGAGCACATCATTCGTCCTGGATATTTCAGAAGTATCCCAACAGAAATTTTTAATGATACAAGATATATGCCACATTTTAAGGTATGGTGGAAAAAAATTTTCATTAAAATTTTACTTTTACATATATGTTATGCATATGTAATACGACTAAGAATTGATTACAATTTATTTTAGGATTGTATTGGCGCCATAGACGGAACACATGTATATGCTTGTGTGGCTCAAGAAGATCAAATTAGATACATTGGCAGAAAAGGCATCCCCACTCAAAATGTCATGGCAGCATGTAGTTTTGATATGCAATTCATTTTTGCCTGTGCTGGATGGGAAGGCACGGCCCATGATACTCGCATTTTCAATTCTATAGCCAACAATGCAGAATGGAAATTCCCTAAACCACCTCCAGGTTAACGAAATTCCTTTCATTGCTTCATATTCTTCATTTTTTGGTTTTGACATTTTCGACTACGTTAATTTTGTCCTGAAATTTGGTAAGTATTACATAGTAGATGCTGGATATTCTGACATTTATGGGTATTTGAAACCTTACAAGAGTACAAGGTATCACTTACCTGATTTTCAACAAGGGGAATGATGCGCCGTCGAAACGCACATCAAATATAATATATTTATATAAGTTCCTGATAGGCTAGATGCAAAAATTAATGTAAATAGCGGCAAGTCAAGGTCGAACCACAGGGAAAATGAAGAACTAAATTTTATCTTGCCCTAGATGTATGATGAGGACAAAAATGCAATAGACATAAAAGTAACACAGGGGGAGTTTTGGTTGGTGTAGACGAATCTAACCAACGATGATAGTTGATATTGAGACAAGAAATGAAAATACAAATGACAAATAATAAAAGGTAAGCGGAATAATTAAACAAAACGGGAACGAGAATACGGCAGGAGAATAACAATAAAAATGGTAAAGACTAACAGTTGTAATAAAGGTAATAACGAAGTAAATGAAGATAATAGATCAGGTAAAAGGAGAAATCTTAGCAAGGGGTAGATGGTGGATTGCGTCGAGGTCTAGTCGATCATTGGTGCAAGGATAGACTGTTTTCACGTCATAGATGTGCTATAGGAATCCTGTTTTCACGTGGACTCCCTGCTTCTCTTCTCAAGAGAAGTCACTCCCAAGGTATGCTTATGGGAGTGGCTGTGACACTATGCCCAAGGTACGCTTATGGGTCATACACGCAGGCCCGTGAAGTGGAGAGAAGACACATCTAGGGCTAGACACTGAGAAGTCTGCCCTAACCGGTTTCTTGCCCTAGCCAGATTGGACCAAACGACATGGTGACTCTAGACTAGGTGCCTACTTTATTCCATGGCCTCACGTTAGTTATTACCATGGAAATAACAATATTCATGATAAACATGGAAATAGGTGATCAAACTACCAACAAACCTCACACGAAATGACAATGAAATGGCAAGAAAGCGGATACAATAATGAAAACATTTTAAGAACGATTTGACCTCCCAACTATCCTCTTGCAATCCTTAAAACACCCCTGCCAAGACTAAGAGACTTAGCCACTCATGTTGAAATTCATACACAAAATGGATGGAGAAAGCAATATAAACGGAGAAGAGGTGCAGATGAAAATGAGAGTCTGGATTAAAAACCAACCGGAGCTTGGGGCTCCGGTTTCTGGAAAAATAAACAAAGAATGGATCCCAATGTTAGAGAAACGGCTACAATGATTGAAAACCCTAAAAATCTGGAAAATATTCTAAAGAAAAGCCTCCCTTAACCCCAAGAGTTAAGGTCCTATATATAGCCTAACAACCCCATTAGGGGACAAAATGGTAGAGGGGAATATTCTCTGCTGAGCTGGATGAATTTTGCATGGAATCCTGCTAGAATATTTTTGGCATCTTTGGTCAAGCGTCATCCGAGAAGAATCATGCACGTGCGTCGTTTAGGCCTAGACATAAGATATCTTCACTGGCTTATCTAGGTCCTGACGGCAAAAGGGGAGATAGGCCTCGACGACAAAACTGCATCTAGGGCTCGACGATGTAAGATTTGCAGAAATGCATCCAAAAGGCGCGTTTTTCCTCAAATTTCTCCCTTTAGTCCAGACCCTGCAAAATCGTTGGAAAACATGGCAAATTTGCAGTATCAAGAGTAAATTTGGACTTGAAAGGAAGGAAAAAATATGTATAAAAAGACACCATATCAAATTCCCCCACACTACCCATTGCTCGCCCTCGAGCAATCGAAATGAAAAACACACCCCAAGACATAGACAGGCACAACCAACCATAGCACAAGAGTTAACAAACCAAACAATCAACCCTGACTATGTCAAGACATACTCTGCCTAGATAACTCTACATCAAATCATTAGGATAATGACCCTAACGAAGAAACTTTACCACATCAGACTTGGCATCAGCAATCGTCACTAAGGACAGTGTTTACAATCACACTCAACTAGGCTCGGTGTTTAATCACTCAAGTATGCAAATTAACAAGACACACAACATAGTTTGCACATCAACCTGAGTTAAAATCCACATGCTTAGGCAATCAACAATCAGAAATGAACTTTGCATCATAAAAAGGGAGTGAAAGGAAAGAGGTGTACAGAGAAGATGGAGAACATGAAGAAAAAGGGGAAAGAAGGGAAAGAAGGAAGAAAGATTATATATAGAGAGCAAAAAGAGGAAGAAAAAGAAAAGGAGAATAGAACGAAAAACCTGGGAGGTTCCTTGGTGAGGAAGGAGACGAAGCGGTGAGGCAGTATCCGTCAAGGATAGACAGTCGAGGGCTAGACGAAATTGTTCTTCTGGGGGGGGGGGGGGGGGGGGGGAGTTCTTTTCTTGGGACCCATACTGTCAAACTTCTTTCTTCTGGTTCATGCTTTTGCCCTCTCTCTCTTTTATTTTATTTTGAAACCAGATAAAACTTTATTTTCTTTTCTTTTTCTGGTTTTGATTTTTTTTTTTTTTAAAGACGAAGAGAGGCACGAATTTGACAACTACTTCAGCTGATGAAGATTGAATTAGCTTGACGATTTTGCCAACTTACTTCAACTAAGGCTTGATGAAGATGAAGAGGCTTGATGATTTTGCCCTAACTCCGCTTCAGCATCTACGCATTCTTATTGGTCTCCCCCACACTTAGGCTTTACTGCTCATCTAGCCCTCTACCTCTGACAAATACTGCTCACTTGCCAAGGAAAAGGGATCAAGGAAAGTGAGAACAAGTGGTTAAAGAAGAGAGAAATGAGAAGGAAATGAGAAGATGTCGGGGGCTAAACGAAATAGGGTGTCGAGGGCTAAACGAAGAAAAAGAAAAAAAAGAAAACAAAGATGCAAAGTTCATTTTTTTCGTCTTTTTGTTGCTTTCCTAAGACTGATGGTGCCCATACCCAGGGGTATCATGCAAACCTAGTTGAGTGCCTAGCTAAGCATTGAATCACACATGAAAAATATAACTGTTTAGTCTCAAATGCTCACAAGGTGCTATAAATGATTGTTGATGTTTAGTGCAAGATGCAGGTTATAAGAGCTAGCAGACAAAGCATGCAAGATCTAGGGCAAGACCAACATGAAAGGCAGTTCATTTCTATGTGCTCATAAGTCAAAAATGTGTCCATACAAGGGGGTTTTAAAACTGGGCAGTGCTAAAAAGCTAACAAAATCCTTAAAAAATAAAAATCCGAAAATTTTAAATTTTTCACAAAGCATGCAATCATGCAATCATGCAATCATGCAACAAGCATTACAATAAACATGCAGTCAAGCAAACATAAATACTAAAATATCACACATACACATAAATCCTCCCCCACACTTAGGCAGTGCATTGTCCTCAATGCGAGAGAGGTGCACAAAACAAACATAAATACGTAAATAAATCTGTAGAAAATAAAAGGAGTTCAGTGGGAAATTAAAAAGAGAGATGAATAGGGGTGAAACGGCACGTGGGCTGCCTCCATGGAGCTCCTTCTATAACGTCCAGGCCTAGACCTTTGCTGCTGTCTAGGCCTCGTTAGGTGGATCTGCCTTCAGGGGGTGGAAACCTTTGTGGAATAGCTCCAATCTATGGTCACACACTTTGGAAATGAGGCCCGTGTCCATATTCTGGATCGCAACCACACTATGATCAATCACCTTCTTGACAAGGTAAGGGTCGGTCCGCTTATGCTTCAACTTTCTAGAAAAGAGTCGAAGACAAGAATTGTAAAGTAAAACCTTTTGTCCAGTATCAAAGGTTTTAGAAGAGAGCAACTTATCGTGGTGAGTGTTAGTCTTAGTTGTGTCTTGGGTAGGTTGCGGAGTTGGGTTATCATTGGGCGTCTTGCCCTTGATGGTCAAGGCAGTGGCAGTAGCAGCTGGGGTGGGGGTTACCATATCCTCAAAATTAGTCATGGCGATAGCTGGAGTCATGGCTAGTTGAGGAGTACAAAGGGCTGGGTCAAGTGTCTTGACGTCGACGACCGTCCATCCAAGGGCCTCGCGGTATCCTTTGAGTGTGGACACCAGCTGGCGCTCTGCGTCTGGATCAAGCTTGCTAGAGATGATCACTGGGAGTGTGTCATGTTCGCCAACGTAGGCATACTTGAGGTGTGAGGGCAAGCTCTTCAACTCCAACTTAGGGGCCTGCAGAAAAGAAGGGGCAGACACTGAATTTGTAGTGATGTTCCTGTCGAGGTCAGGATGGGAAACGTTATCAGCGTTAAGATCGAAAACTTGTGTAACTATAGGGTCAACATTATCAACAATTGAGTGCTCTGAAGTCACAAGTGTCAAGATCAAGGGTTTCAGTGCGACGGGTGAAATAGTTCTGTCTAGGGCAAGCTGGATAAAGTCGTCCGCCTCAAGATTGGAAACATGTGTAACAATAAGGTCTACAACGTCAACAATTGAGTGCTCTTCTAACGCGGCAGCGACTTCATGTAATTCTCATGGAGTCTTAATTGTCTAGGCCAAGACATTCGATATTGTTAGCGTGACGCTTCTGTCGAGGGCAAACTGCAAAGGTTCAATAGAATTCAAGTCAGCAACTTTATCAACCAAAGGATCGATTGTATCAGCAAAATTAACACAAGAAAGATCAGAAGGATATTGCATGGCTTCCATCATGTTGAACTTAATGATTTCTCCATCAAACTCAAGAGAGATAGATGCGTCATGAACGTCTATCTTTGCTTTGGCTGTAGCAAGAAATGGTCGCCCTAGAAGCACGTCTGTGGCTTTAGCGGTCTCTTCATTCTCCATTGCGATGACATAGAAGTCTGCGGGAAATAGGAAGTCGCCTACTTGGACCAAGACGTCCTTAATTACGCCTTCAGGGTGAATTGCGGAATGATCGGCCAGCTGGATGACGAGCTTGGTTGGCTGGAGGGGCCCTAGGCCAAGACTATTGAAAATAGTCAAGGGTATGACATTAATGCCAGCCCCTAAATCACACATGGCCTTGCCAATACTGACTGTCCCTATCGTGCAGGGGAGGACAAACATGCCATGGTCTTCGCACTTCGGAGGGATTTTCTGTTAGATAATGACAGAGAAATTCACCCCCACACTTATCTTGTTTACCCCGGCTAAGTTACATTTGTTGGTGCAAAGCATTTTTAGGAACTTGGCATATCGAGGCACATTTTTTATGGCCTGGAGAAGTGGGATATTGACGAGCACTTTGCTGAACATATCAAGGATTTCTCGATCCTCATCATTCTTCTTAGTCTTGACGAGCCTTTGAGGGAAGGGCGGCTCGAGGATCTTGTGTATATACTCTTGGGTGAATTCTTGTGGGCTTGTGTGACCTCGTGGAGCCATCCCTCATGGAGATCTAATGCGATCCTCCATCACTTCTGGGAGTTTAGGCCCAATGAACTTGGCTTTGGGTATTTTCTTGGGCAAGATTTCAGATTCAGGAGACTTTTCGACGTCGAGGCCTAGATGCTCTTGAGTGGGTAAGACGTAGCCACTGCGAAGAGTCATAACACACACATTGTGCTTTGGGTTGGCCTCAGTCTGCCTTTATTTTTTAATTCTTTCATGTTCGCGGCCATGATGCTCATTTATTTTTGTAGATCTGTGATGATGCTCCCGTAGTGAACGACCTCATCAGCCGGTGGAGCTGAGGAAGTAGAGGTCTGACCCTGGTTGGCTTGATAGAAAGATTGTTGGTTTTTGGGATAGGTAGGTCTAGGCTTGAATTTTTGAACGTTGAAAGGTGGCTAAGCCTGATTCATGTACTGATTATGCTGCATCGGTTGTCCTGGGCTAGACGCTTGTTGATGGCTGACCCAGCCGGAGTTTGGTGGTCTCCACACTTGGTTGTAGTTCTGCCCGTATGGGACCTAATTGTAGTTACCAATGGCATTGATATTCTGGATCTCATCAGGGATATGGGGGCACGCATCTGTCGGATGATCGATCAAATTGCAAATCTGACAGGCCTTGACCTAGACTGGCTGTCTAGAGGCCATGTTCTGAAGCATGCCCGTGATAGTAGTTAATTGGGTTTGCATTGCGGCCACTTGGGCATCTTGCCCTGACTGATTGCTTTCCTCGGGTATGGCATTCCTTGCCATTAGTTCTATGGTAGCCTTTACGGCGGCAGGGGTGAGTCTGGTGATAGAACCGTTAGCAGCGGCGTTGAGAAATGCCTTGTCGCGAGCTTTGAGACCTTCACAGAAATACTGGATGAGGGTGTGCTCGGTAAGGTTATGCGAGGGACACAAATCTTGCAACTTTTTGTAGTGCTCATGGTACTGGCCAAGATCTTCTTTCCTCTGGACTATAGATACCAATTGCTTACGAGTGACATTAGCCATAGCCGATGGGTAGTATTTTTTGGTGAAGGTTTTGGACATTTTGGCCCAAGAATTGATGGAATTAGGGGGTAGATCATAGAATCAGTCTAGGGCATCATCTTTCAGAGACCACATGAAGGCTCAAAGCTTGGCTTGCTCGATACTGACATTGCCTGGCTTCATGGCGTCGCAAATAGAGTGCAATTGTTGAAGGTGGCGGTGAGGGTTTTCCTTTGAAACGCTACGAAAGAGGGGAAGATGGTGCATGACTGTGGACTTAAGCGTCCAATCATGGGGAACAGTGGGCCAAACGATACAGGTGTTGGGTGTTTCGGGGGCACCATTGAGGTCCTCAATAGTTTGCTGAGGGTCGTCGACACGAGGAGGTTCTGCCATAATGAATGTCTCGGGGTAGACAACTGCTGGGTTGTCTAGGGCAGGATGAAGATGGGATGGATCTTGGTGAAGACGAATGTTGGGATCGGTCTGACTAGAGATTTGATTGTCGAGGGCATGACGAGGAATTACTCTTCTAGAGGTTGCTCCTCTAGCCTATCTCCAAAATTCTCTCTCTGTCTTTGTGAGTTGGTCAAGTGCAGATCTCTTGGTCATACAAGTAAAAGAAAGAAATTAGTCTGTAAACATTAGTTCCCCGGTAACGGCGCCAAAATTTGATGCGTTGTCGAAACGTGCATCAAATATAATATATTTATATAAGTTCCTGATAGGCTAGATGCACAAATTAATGTAAATAGCGGCAAGTCAGGGTCGAACCACAGGGAAAATGAAGAACTAAATTTTATCTTGCCCTAGATGTATGATGAGGACAAAAATACAATAGACATAAAAGTAACACAGGGGGAGTTTTGGTTGGTGTAGACGAATCTAACCAACGATGACAGTTGATATTGAGACAAGAAATGAAAATACAAATGTAAATAATAAAAGGAAAACAGAATAATTAAATAAAACAGGAACGAGAATACGACAGGAGAATAACAATAAAAATGGTAAAGACTAACAGTTGCAATAAAGGTAATAACGAAGTAAATGAAGATAATAAATCAGGTAAAAAGAGAAATCTTAGCAGGGGGTAGACTGTGGATTGCATCGATGTCTAGTTGGTCATTGGTGCAAGGATAGAATGTTGTCACGCCATAGACGTGCTATAGGAATCCTATTTTCACGTGGACTCCCTGCTTCTCTTCTCAACAGAAGTCACTCCCAAGTTACGCTTATGGGAGTGGCCGTGACACTGCGCCCAAGGTACGCTTATGGGTCATACACGCAGGCCCGTGAAGTGAAGAGAAGACACGTCTAGGGCTAGACACTTAGAAGTCTACCCTAACTGGTTTCTTGCCCTGGCCAGATTGGACCAAACGACATGGTGACTCTAGACTAGGTGCCTACTCTATTCCATGGCCCCACGTTAGTTATTACCATGGAAATGACAATATTCATGAGAAACATACAAATAGGTGATCAAACTACCAACAAACCTCACACGAAATGACAATGAAATGGCAAGAAAGCAGATACAATAATGAAAATGTTTTAAGAACGATTTGACCTCCCAACTATCCTTTTGCAATCCTTAAAACATCCCTGCCAAGACTAAGAGACTTAGCCACTCATGCTGAAATTCATACACAAAATGGATGGAGAAAGCAACATAAACGGAGAAGAGGTGCAGATGATAACGAGAGTCTGGATTAAAAACCAACCGGAGCTTGGGGCTCCGGTTTCTGAAAAAATAAACAAAGAACGGATCCCAATGTTAGAGAGGCGGCTACAATGATTGAAAACCCTAAAAATCTGAAAAATATTCTAAAGAAAAGCCTCCCTTAACCCTAAGAGTTAAGGTCCTATATATAGCCTAACAACCCCACTAGGGGATAAAATGGCAGAGGGGAATATTCTCTGCTGAGCTGGATGAATTTTGCATGGAATCTTGCTAGAATCTTTTTGGCATCTTTGGTCAAGCGTCATTCGAGAAGAATCATGCACGTGCGTCGTTTAGGCCTAGACATAAGATATCTTCAGTGGCTCATCTAGGTCCCGACGGCAAAAAGGGAGATAGGCCTCGACGACAAAACTGTGTCTAGGGCTCGACGATGTAAGATTTGCAGAAATGCATCCAAAAGGCGCGCTTTTCCTTAAGTTTCTCCCTTTAGTCTAGACCCTCCAAAATCGTTGGAAAACATGGCAAATTTGCAGTATCAAGAGTAAATTTGGACTTGAAAGGAAGGGGAAAATATGTATAAAAAGACACCATATCAGGGAACCGCCAAGGGGTCGCAAGGAAATCTTTAATCGGGCGCATTCTTCATTATGATGTTGTATAGAATGAACTTTTGGAGTTTGGAAGGGAAGGTGGAAAATATTACGTGACATGCCTTCATATCCGTTTCCAACGCAAGTTAAAATTGTAATCGCTTCTATGGCTTTGCACAATTTTATACGAATAAAATCTCTTAATGATCCTGCTTTCACAAGATTGGATGGGAATCCAGAATATGTGCCAAGAGACATTTTCCCGGATACAGATGGAGTTTCACAAGATACGATACATGTGGGTGAAGAAAGTTTGCAGAGTGAAGGCAATAATAGTGAAATGTCACTTATGACTGTAGTTCGCAACTCAATAACTGATAGCTTAATGATGAATAGGTAATAGTGATTTATATATGTAAAACTTTAATATAATGCTCCATATTTAAAACCTTTTTCCTTCTACTAATAAAATTTTTAATATTGTTATAAATAAAATGTTAATTATTTGTTTAGAAAAAAAGATTGAATTAAATAATGTAAATAAATAACACTAAAAATGACTGATGCTCTTTATAGTCATTTTACACTCAAACCATAGTTCTAAAAGCAGTGTTTACCAAACACTAAAAACAACTTCTCGTTTCCCACGACACTTTTAAGAAATGTTTACCAAACAACACATTGCTTTGTGCAAAAGTGCTTTTCCCACAGCACTTTTACCCACAACACTTTTTGGATCAGAACGGAACACCAAACTGGCCCTAGGTTTAGCAATTCTCTCCCTTCCTCTCCCCTCTCTCCCTTTCCATCAAGTCCTTTCCTCTCCTCCTCACACCTCAGGCCGTTCCTCCCTCCCTCTCCCTATCCGCGTCATCGCTACCGCCCAACCTTACGACTACGAATCCTACCTCCGCAAGCAGAAGAAAGGAAGATTGCTCAAGAAGAATTTCAGAAAACCTTGGTAATATTCTGTGTTTCGATCTTTTTTTAATCCTATTCGCTTTTGGTTAATTTTGTTACTTTGATTGTTTCTGACCTTCTAGTTACAACTTAGTCTAGAAAAGTTATTATTGATCTTGTTTTAAGTTTTTGCTCGGTCATAATCTCTTTCAACGACAGTTATCCATTTTTTGGTGCCCTAGATAGTTTTCTTTTGATTAATAGGGAGGATTGGTGTGCTTTTGGATGTTAAAAGTCATTAAATATGGAGAAATACTAGAATCAGAGCTTGGGTTTAGGCAATGAGTCATTTATACAAAAGTGTTTCGATTAGCATGTGGAAACCTTAAACCGTTGTAACATGGAAGTTTGTAGCTAATTTCAACCTTGTATTAGGATTTTTTTGTTTCTGATGAATGTTACTATAGCCCTGAAAGTTGAAACTCCATCTATGAACTTTTCTTTGGTAAAATTACAAGGTTCTGCAAATTGTTTGGATGAGATAGCTAGAATGCATACCTAATAGTATGAGGAGTGTGAACTTTGAAGGAATTGGATGGGATCCCATTTGTCATGTTCTTCTGCCATTTCTTTTGATGTGTCTGCTGCTGCTTTCTTTCTGAATGTTCCTATCTCCCTCTGCTTTCCTGCGCCTGCTTGTGGATGCATTGCATAGGAAATGTAGACAGTTAAATTCTATAGAGGTTCACGCTTGTGTAATTGTGTTTTTTGCTTGAATTTATCACATTACTGATATGGTTGTTGTCCAACAATGTAGTTGAAAGAAAGGACAGAGAAGCTTGAGAACTAGAGAATGAAAGAACAAAAGAGGGAAGAGAAGAAGAAAGAACAGCGTGAACTCTTACGCCAACAGAGCTCCCTATAGGTTGATGAAAGTAAATTGGAGAGGGAGATATTGAATGCCACACATCATACTACAGCGCTCTGATTTCTTCAACTGTTTCAAGTTGCATTATCCTGCTCTTAGGGAGAAAGCTTGATGCTCTAATTTGGCATAAAAATAATAAGAGCTCGGTGAATCTGTTAGCAATTTTGTTGTGTCACTTGATTACTTCCCTGTAGTTTGTGTTTGTTCTCTAGTCTATTTGCCTTAGCTTGTTATGATCCGCAATTGGGAATATATTGGTAGGAGAATTGCATGTCGGAAGAAGATGCATTGTCAGTTTCTTATCTTGATAGAGTTTTTACTTTTCATGGGTGTAATCTTCGACATTTATTGATAGGGATTTACATTCTGCAGAATATGCATTATTGCTACCAGCGTATTGTTGTAATTGAGTGTTATTTCCGTAGAGTTCTGTTGGAGAGTGTAGACATGTCAGGTTAGTAAAGCCAAGTCTTCCTGCTAAATCTCTGCTTAGACTGCAACAGGGAATTCAAATCATTTGAAGTATTGAACATATGGATTAAATTCACATGTTAAACAAAAGCAACATCAAGTGACCCGCTTCCTGCTAAATCTTCTCAAAATTAATTCATCTGCTAGTAAGACAACAACTAGTGATTTACATTTCAAAGTAATTCGCATTTGTTTGACGAGAAAAAATAATAGTATTCTACACTGACCAAGAAATTCCTCAGAACAGCACTAGTTACACAGCTTTAACTAAAAACCAAGTCGCGATAGCTTTGTTTTTCTTTTTGTTCAGCCAACCAATAGTTGAAAAAGAATTGTGATTGCTAGTCTCCTGTATGTCAAAACCACAGTCCCACCTCCAAATGAGCAGTTGACAAAGAGAAGGGAGTCCTCATGTGCTTGAAGAACATGCATCTTTCACTTGGTCTTCGATTTTTGAACCTTCACATAAGGGAAAAATCCCATGGAGCAGACGACCTTTGGATTCCATCCTAATTGCTCCATACATAAATAAGAAGGTGGGCATTGTACTTCGGTAGTGCCAATCTAGTGAATAAAGGATGTAGAAATACAAAAGGATTTCCCATACCATTGGTGTTTCATTACCTAGCTGCCGCCTGAAGGAAAACTAAAATATGTCAAAACCTTAAGTAGACGAATAAGCTGCAAAAGATAGAGTCATAATAACATACAAGTTAACATAACACAAGGATGAATTCAATATAGAACATAACACGTTCTGAGTTGAGTTCTAACGTACAAAAACTATGGACATTTTCATCGGAATTCGCAATTTATTACAATGAAAATGACTTTGTTTATACTAATAATTGGATAAAAAAGAGATATGAAACAAAAATAGTTCATATTTAGTGATTGGGTTCTAAATCACAAACAGAAACAAAAAAAATAACATCAACTCACAAACATGAATCAGTGAAGAGCATACACAGTGTATATGCACATGTCTAAATACCTGCAATTCATGTATTTCAATTTAAATATAACTGGAATTCCATTACGTTCTAATTAAATAGTTAAGGAACACTAACAACAATCCAATTGCCACCGGGTGTCAAATATGAACCAAGTAGGTAAGATGCAAGCAAACCGACTTCCCACATTGCATTTCCTACACACACACATTCCTTACACCTGTTTCTACCACCAAAAAAGAAATAATTCAGTTCAACTAGAATTCCTTATGTTTAAGATTATTTATTTCAATACAGTTAAACTGATACAAGAATTCTGACTTAAACTTTTGGAGTCAGACAAAAGAGGGCAGAGAATCAATTGGTTTATAAGTTGTCAGTATGTGCCAAAGTTAACCTTATTTTCTAAGATTGACAACACTACCAATTCAATCTTTCTTCAAAGAAACACCAGTTGAACTGAAAATAACATCACCATAAGGTGCAGAATTCTTCCCACACACTTGATTCAAGCAAAATGCATGATCATGCCAAAACAACCACAAAACAACGCCTAAATGTTGAAAATAACACATCCAAGAAGCAAGGTTCATAGAGTATGCAGACACAGTATTCCTACAAAATCAACTAGCAATAAATCCCTGAGCTTTTGCTCTGCGCGGCCTTTAGGTGGTAAAATGTTAAGCTTTAGTTTACCCAGTAACTCCACACCCTGGCCCTAAGCAACAAACTTAAACAACTAAACTCACCAAGCAGGCATTTGTTTTTAGTAGCAAGCATTCAAAATTATGACTAATAGTAGGAAAAAAATTTGCTCAAACGAAATTACATGTACTTGCGAGAGAGAGAATGTCGCCAAGAGTAGCAGCACGGAGACAGGAGGGAGGCGGAATGAAATCCGGGCGGCGGCAGACGCGGTAGAGG
Source organism: Viola odorata (assembly GCA_963691705.1). NCBI lineage: Eukaryota > Viridiplantae > Streptophyta > Magnoliopsida > Malpighiales > Violaceae > Viola > Viola odorata. The sequence continues at coordinate 33,755,710 of OY829545.1, read as the reverse complement.
TGGCGGTGGCATTGGCCGTCGCGGTCATGGTGGCTAGGAGGGGACTGTTCGGTTGGGTATTGATACGAGCCAGCTGGCCTACATTCGAGGCCCATCATACTCATCTCGGCCTTCGGGCTCGGCATTACTCGCACCTTTGCCTTCGGCCGTACCATCGCCTTCGGCCTTGCCATCACCGGCGCCTCGGCCTTCGGCCTTGCCATGTCCCGCACCTTGGACTTCGGTCGTGCCAGCATCCGCATCATGGCCTTCGGCCTTGGCCTCGTCCGCATCTCGGCCTTCGACCTCGCCATCACTAGAGCCTTGGCCTTCGGTCTTGCCCTCGTTCGTATCTCGGCCTTCGGCCTTACCATCGTCCGCGTCTCGGCCTTCGGCCTCGCCTTCGTACGCATCTCGGCCTTCGGCCTCGCCATCACTTGTGCCTCGGCCTTTGGCCTCGCCATCACCTGCGCCTTGGCCTTCGGCCTCGCCATCACTCGCGCCTTGGCCTTCGGCCTCGCCATCGTCCGCGCCTCGGCCTTTGGCCTTGGCTTGCCAACGTGCGCCTGAGCCTAAGCCTTGTCTTGCCTTGTCCGCGGCTGAGCCCTGTCACACGGCCATCCCCGAGCCTTGTCACACGGCCATCCCCAAGCCTTGTCACACGGCCATCCCCGAGCCATGTCACACGGCCAGACCCGAGCCCTGTCACACGACTGTGCCCGAGCCATGTCCCTCGTCCGTACCCGCGCCTCGTCACACGATCAGGCCCGAGCCTTGTCACTCGACCAGGCCCGAGCCATGTCGCACGGCCGTACCAGAGACCTGTCACACACCATGTCTGAGTCCGTGTCCAAGCCATTAGCCGAGCTCGTGCCCGAGCACGTGGCCGAGCCCGTATCCGAGACATGGTCCGAGCCAGCGTCTGAGCCAACGTCTAAGCCAGCGTCCGAGCCCTTGGCTAGACCCATGGCTAAGCTTATCAAGACCCTTTGTCCAAGGGTGTTATGGGTCATTTTGCCCTTGTAAATACCTCGCCTATAAATTGAAGGACTTGTCTTCATTTTTAAGTTCCTTTTGATTTTGATGATTTTATATCTCTTAAGCCTTAAGCCGCACCTTTAGCTAGGTAATTTGGTTCTTGGTAACCGGGGTCCTTAGGACTGAAAAACCATTGTTTATCCTTCATCTTTTCCTTGTAATCAAATCCCTTGAGCTTCCATTCAAGTGGGTTAATTTATTGGAAAAGAGATCCATAGTTTTGTATAGAAAGGTTGCTTGATCTTGTTATCAAGAGGGTTTTCTCGGATCTAAGTTCCCTTTCAGTTTATCATCTATACACCTCTAAACACCCTTCATTTCCGCTGCATTTCCATACTCCATTTCCCCACAAAAACGTTCATCATCCATCCGAACCCTTCAAGGAACCATCCGTGCGCGAGGACTAGATCCATTGCTCTTCATCGACGCCTTCATCATCTCTTGAGGAACATGGCTCGTATCAGTATGGAGGAGGGAGGAGGAATGAAGCTTTCAGTGGCTATGGAGGAATGAATCGTGAAAAAAAAAACCTAGAAGGAAGAAAATGAAACGAATGGCATGGAACGTGGCATTTTTGTAATATCTAGAGAGTGGCATTTTTGTAAATACCAAATGACGTGGAACTCTACGACATTCGGTAAGTTTGGGAGACTGGTTTAGCATTTGTTTTAAATAAAATATTAAAGTTAGGGTTAATTTATGTCATTTTGTCATTTTAAATTTTTATCTCTTAGGCAACAACACTATAATTTTTGTTTTAATTTCTTTAATTGCACCGAAACTACCGCCAAAACAATGTAAACATGGATTGTTTTTATACAATTTTGTAATTTCAAATTATTTAACAAAATCAAATAATAATAATCACATACTTTTATATAAAATATATATTTTATTGTATAATCATTAATATATTTAAAATATATTTTATTATTATATTCACTTTTTTTTATCTTACTACCACCGTGGTCATATGTACCTAAATTCTTCATAAAATATCTAAAATATTTTATATTTTTTTAAACTGATATTTAAACTAAACATTTTAATAACTTTTACGCACAATAATTTTGCCAAATGCATACCAATATCCTTAATAATTTTGTATCAATATCCTTAATAATTTCTTTAATTACACTAGCATTAATTTCAAAAAAAAAATTATTATTATTATTATTATTATTATTATACTATTGTATATTAAAAAAAAGGAAAAGAGAAATTTGGGTTATTTATTAAATTAGAGAAAATGACATAAAATAATCCTGAACTTTAATGTGTTGATTAATCGCAACCCTTAGTTTTTTTTTTATTTAATTACCCTCTAGTCATCGTGAACATAGCGAGTTGATGTGGCAACGTTTTAGGGGTTGGCGTGGCACATAACGTTAGTCAACGGTGCCACGTCAGAATTTTGTCACAGTAGGGGGTGATTCCACAATATTGGCGAAAGATCAGAGTTGTAATTAAACAAAAAAAAACTAAGGGTTGGTATTAAATAAAATTTTAAAATTCAGGGTTGTTTTATATCATTTTCTCATTGATTATTATAATAAATATAATTTTTTTTTTCATTTTTATATATGGCAGACATCAATTTATAGCATGTGTGGGTGTTTCAAGTGCGTTGGTGACATATGGCAGATTGTGATATAAATTTAATACAGGTTCATACTGCATAGTGCATGCATAGCAGCCGCCTTTGCGGGTCAAATATGTCATGCATCACCCGGTGAAGCTTGCGTAAAAAGTTTAGGGAGCAAAGAAAAACTATACAAGATGAAGGAAAAAACAAAAAAAAATTGAAGGAGCAATTTCCTCCACACACAAAAAATTAGCCGTCGGTTTTTTAGTTTTTTCAAAAACCAAAACAATTATTAGTTACCAATTATGATTATAGAGTGATTATCAAAAATATATCAGTAGTATATTGAATTTATAATTAGATGATTAGAAATAAAATATTCTTTCATTAAAGCATTTTTTTAATGTCTACTTAGATTCTTTCTCACTCATTTGTCTAACTTACAAAACAAAACATACTTCTTTATTATTTTCCTTATTAATTTTCTTTTTACAAATTTTTAATGGCTTAATAGGCTTTAAAATCTATTAGTAATTTTTTTATTTACAACTTGAAATTAATAATTCCACTAGTCCACACTGCCGCCACATGCCCACTTTAACAATTTAACGACCCTCCCGTTCTTATTTTTTTTCCAATAAGTGTCCCTCGTTTTTGCTTAGTTAATTAATAAAATTAATAAAATAGACAGATGAGCTGTGTCATTCAACAAAATCAAACAACCGAATCGATTTCACATTCCTAAGCTGTCGTTTAAATAATTGGTTCATACTCCCTCCATCCTTTTATATTTAACGCGAGGGAGTAAATCACGAATATTAAGACCATTAATATCGTCAACAGTGCAAACTCATTTTCTGTCAGAAAATTGTCTGTGGGTCACACCACCCTTAAATATTTTAATGTATTTTCTTACAAAATTGCTCATTCTTTTCTCCATTATCTCCTACACACAAAAACCCTAACAATTACTTTTTCTGTTTCCTCCTCTTCTCTTCCACACACTCCCTCTTTCATTCTTCATTCCAACATATCCATAACATCTCAAATCCTTTTACCAAAATCTTTAATTTCAAACTCAAATCAATTTGTTCTTTTGTTCTCTACCACCTTCTCGTGCCAATTTTATTATCTTTAAAAAATTGTTTGATTTCGACAGTGAGGAAGCCGAGGGAGGTTTGGTGCTTTAGGATTTGTGATGGGTTATTTGGTATGACTGTGTGGTGGTTTGTGGCAGTGATGATGGCGGTGGCAGAGAGCTGCTGTGTGGGTGTTGGCAGATTGGGCTGGACGGTTGTGGTTCGGCAATGGGTGGTCGGTTTGATTGGATAATAGGTGGCTGGTTTGATATTTAATTTGACAAAGGGTGATTTTTAATTTAAATTGGTAGAGGATGCTTGGATTTAATTTTGTAGAGGATTGGTAGTTTAAGTTTAATTTGGTAGAAGGAGGAAAGCTAAGGAAGAAAGAAGGAGAAGATGGGTGTTAGTAGCCTACTGACACTCTGTTTCCAATGTTCCCCAAAATTTGAAATCTCGCCCATCTCCATTTTCCGTTTCCTTCTTTTACCTCTGTGTGACATGTTGTTCAAGGAGAGAACGACTGGTCGTTTGAGGGGTTTTATTGTCAAAACACAAAATAAGTGGACACAGTTGCTAATGACGTCAATTAAAAAAGGACAATATTTTTGGGCTAAAACGTCAAATATAAAAAGTGACCCGACCCGACCCGTTTATCACTGACCCGTCGGGTAACGGGTCAAAAGTGACCCGACCCGTTTCTGACCAGCAGGGTAACGAGTCGACCCGACCCGACCCATGTGACCCGTTAAGTAAAACGACGTTGTTTTGATCCGTCAAAACGGCGCCGTTTTGACATGGTTTGTCTTTATGAAGGTAAAATTCCAGAGGGTCAAACGGGTCAGCATGACCTGCACGCGACTCGTTGACCCATGACGACCCGTGCACATTATAGGCTGGTCAATCCGTCCAAATTCGAGCGGGTCAACCCGTCCAAATTCGGGTGGGTCGACCCAACCCGAATTTTTAAATTTTTAATTTTTTTTTATATGGGTTTTTGCTTTTAAAAGTAATGGTGCATTTAAAATATCAATTTTCTTTACGAAAAAATTTTATAAAAATAAGTTGTTATTGACGTGATTCTTCGGTTAACAAGTTTCATACTATATATTTTATGCATTTAAATTTCTAAACAAATACTACAATGAAATAAATGGATTTAAAAATGAAATTCTAGCATAAACATTAAACAAATTACATTTGTACTAATTCTTACATTAAAATTGCATATATTTAAACGAAAACTAGTAATCGGAAGTAAAATTAATTCTATACATGCAGTTTAGATTCTTAGAAAAAATAATATTTTCAGTGAACTCCATTCGTATACTATACATCACATCACAAATTAAATGCATGCAGTTTAGATTTTTAAAAGAAAATGACATGAAACTAATTCCAAAAAAAAGGATGAAGAGGTTTTATGTCATCTTCCTTTCCTTCTCTCAATACCACTCCACATATCCACCTACATATATATGCTTTTAGTATGAAAGAAGAAAGGAAATGAATTGTTATAAGTCAATATGATGCTATTACAGTGTTACTTATGTCAATGAAATCATCCTCATCCTAAAAAAAATGTGCTTAATCTGAACCGCAAAATTGTTCACTAGATTTTCACAAAAACGCAAAAGCAGATAATTTAGCTCTTTCTTTTTCAAAGATAAACACACCAGCTCTTGTTTGTGCTTTCTCAACAAACGTGTTTCACATTTCAGAGTAGTCTATAGCGATAGTAAACAGCAATCATTATTGCTTGTGACTTGCTTCACGCAGTAGCATATGTACTCTAGCAGGTATAGCAACAAAAACAAATCTCAAACAACTAGACAAATGTTTTGCATGAACTGGGAATAATACCATTGGTATCCCCATTTCCTTAAGGTTCTCGCATCTGCTTCAATACAGACATATCCACCTGTAGTCAAGAGTTAAACAGACAGACATCAGGGGTAAAGAACAAATTGAAGGCCAGCGCCAGACCAACCCCACTACTGTAACTGAAACAGAGCAACAAAAACTGCTTAAAGTTGGAAGAAACTCCACTTTATATAGACATGATTTTTTCTTTTTCTTTCTATTTGTTTAAATAGATATACATGTACCTTTTATTGTGGGATAGATCATATCAATTAATTAAAGTATTTAGACATCAGGTGTATCTAAATAGTTGACTAACCAGAACAAAGACAATAATGCCATGAGTAAACTTATTTTTGCTAGTGAATATTTTCTCTCATTTTTAAGCTTCCTCACTAAACGCCTACACATATTGCCACCAATGAACTAATCTTCCTGGTGGCAAACTTTAAATTCATTGACAGTTTAAGTTTGATACAATTCCCTTGCTCCATGAAACTGAAAATTGCAACAGCGTTCATTTCTTTCAACGAGTAATCAGAAATATCCATCAGTCAAACAACTTACTTCTTCTGCCTGAAAATGAACAGCATGAAAATGCAAATTGCAACAGCTCCTAATTTCTTTCAGCAAGTGGTTAGATATTGCATTAAGTACCCATAAACTACACAACAAGGAAGTTTTTTCAGAAATATCAATCAATCTAATAACTTACTTCTTCTGCCTGAAAATGAATAGCATATTTCCCCAAACCGAGTGAGCACAAGAAGCTAGCAATAGTCATAGGTTCCTCTACCTGTAATGAATAAATAAAAACAGAAAGTATGAGCAGGACATACACACATTGTGCTAATCAAAAGTTTGATATGGCTAAAATTATAATATAAATCAGCCCTTTGGAACCCAGTACCATATGTGGAACTTTTTGCATGATGCCACCTGTTGGTGGAAGCCGTGAGACTAGGTTGCCATCTTGAGAGGTAGTGTTCACTGTAACACGTGTGGACCCTGTCTGCATAGAAGAATCAAGAACTTCATTGTTGAGGAACCTGCCACCTCTTGCAACATCAGCCGGACCCAACCATGTTGCTCTCTGCAGACCATCAAAACTCCTTGGCGGAGAGAGCCTTGTAGAACTTTTCATGATTCTATCTGGAGATCTAGCTCCGGGTCAAGTTCTATTTTACTGGACTCTCTAAAAGGAAATACAAAAATCAGCAATAGAACAAGTAAACTTAACTACCTTTTGGAAGATCAGATATTCAGCCTTATATCTTGTACACGCAAACTCTTCTGCCTTCTGGCTTGCCCCAGGCTCTTGCTTTAAAAATTGGTTGCAAGGAAATGCTAAGATTTCAAAACCTGGAACCACCCAATAACATAGGTTTCTCAACTCGAAATAATCAAAGGAGAAGTACCATAAATGAATAAAAGAGGAGGAGAAGCTGAACTGACTAAGAGTAGGAAACGGTGTGGTCGAGCTTCACGATAAGCAAGAGAGTGAAATAGAGAAGGGTGTGAGTCATTGCATCTAGGCTCGCGAGCTGAGGTGAGGAAGAAGGCGTACAAGATAGGTGTGGGTACGGATGAGGATAGGTGTGGGTGCGGCGATGGAAAGCGAGGAGGAAATCAGAGAGGAGAGTAGAGGATGACGAGAGCTTTTTTCAAAAATTTAAACGGGTCAGACGGGTTGACCCGCGACCCGACGGGTTGACCCGCGACCCGACGGGTCGATCCGTTTCTGACCTTTAATTTAACGGGTCGAAAAATGATGAGCTGACGAGTCAAATTGCGGGTCGGGTTAGTAGAGTAATTTTGACACCCCTATAAATTACAATACTTTTTCTTCCAAAAAATGACCGTCATTTTCAAAATTTTCGACCAACCAAAATTATAATGTTTTTTGACAATTATAAAGTAATTAAAAATATTTACGGATCTACGTAAGTAATTACTCTTAATTATTTTGAAAATTAAAAATGAGCAACCAATTCACCTATTATATTTTCTCTAAAAACTACAACTAAAAAAGTTTAAATAGAGTAGTATTTTAACCAAAGGGTAGCTCCCGTCCCTCAATTCACAAATTTTAAATTTAACCAACATTCAAGTTTTCTAAGAAGTATAAATTTATTCATTCTTAATTAAAGTTTCAAATTTGAGACTTAAGAATAAAGTAAAATTATGTTGGAAAGGTCGAGAAGTAGTACGGAGAAGATGTAGAGAAAACTTCAAAATTTACTCGTTAAATCCATTTTGATTTACAATCATCTTCGATTCTTGGTACATTAATTAATAATTACCTTACTTTATTATTTTTGTTAATTTTGATAATTTTCTATCACACACACAAAAAGTAAACTATAAAGAAGAAGAATAAAATTACTCTTTTGTTTTTTATAGAATGTTGTTTAAGGGAAAAAAATTATTAAAAACATTCATCATTTTATATAGGTGATTTGTAAATTGCACCATTTTTCTAAAAAAATATTCTTAATATAAATTGGTTAATTTGTATCATAGTCAACTAAAATAACTTAATGTGAAGAGGAAAACAAATTATATAAAAAAATCTCGTAAAATCATTATTAATGTGAAAACTCTAAAAGAATATTCTAATAAATCACTTTTTTCTTTAAAAAGAAAAATAAATTAAAAATTGGGGTATTCAAGTGCATCTTAATTAATTATAAACGTAATTTATGCAAGTCCTCCTTTGTAGACTACTCCACTTATTTAGCGCTTGGGTCAGCATAGGTGGGTAGCTTTTTGTTAACATTATTTTAAATATTCATGCAATTTCTTTACGCTAATAAATGTTACTGATGAAAAAATTATATTAATATATTTATATTTAAAAATTTAGAAAAAATAATATTTTTATGTTGGTTTTATATTTGACAATTTTTAAAAAATAAAAAAAATTACTAATTTATTTAAATTAATTTAATTCAATTATATTTAAATAATTTTTAGTTGAGATTATCCCATATAAGTGTGTGATAGATAATAAATATTTATTAAAAAAAATATTTTAATTTTTATTATTTAGCAAATTTTAACTAAAAAAATACTAAATTCAATGTCAAGTTATTCTTTTAAATTTTCTAATGAAACAAATCACATTATTTAATGTCATTAATTTTTTTTATTAATATAGGTAAATTAATAATTAAAATAATTTTTTTAAAAATGATTATTATTAAAATAAGACTATTTTTAAAAAAAATAATAAGATAATAAATCACATAAGTAATAACTTCATTTATTGATTAAAATGTGAATAGTTCAAATATATAATTTTAAAAAAATAGCTATAAGGGTAGATAAATAATTTTATAAAATGCAACTTTCTCTACATTTGGACAAGTGGGATTTCCACCCCTAGTTAGAGAATCATTTTCTCCTATTTTGAGGAAAGTGGAAGGGCCAAAAAAAAGTTGAATTTCTCTGTCAACCAAACATAATAAAACTAGAAATTTTACTTTTTTGAATCAATTTTTTCTTGATTCTGCCAAACAAATATTACCTTAAAGTATACCGACAAAAGTCACATATGCACTAAGTTTATATAGATTGTCCAATCATGCCCCCTACCTTTTTACCTAATTGTCGCTACCTAATTTTTTACATTTTTACCATAACCTACCCGTTTTTTATATTTTTTTCTTTTGTTATCACTCGATAGTTTTATTTAATCTCGACCCCTTTTATTATTATTTCAGTGTATTTATAATTTATTTTATGTTTATTTCGTGTCGTTTCATTTTTATTTAGCTCATTTCGTATTTTTGTATTTTTTCCATTCGAGCTTCTATCGGTTCCGAGCGAGCTTTATCGGACCATATGTTGAACTTTTCTTTGCTTAATATTTACTAATTATTTTGTTTCATTTTTATTGAATATTCAAACAACATGTCCATTCGACACAATAGTTGCATCCGTTCCAACCATTGCGCCCGTTCCAACCGTTGTGTTGGTTCCAACCTTTGTGTTCGTTCCAACCTTTGTGTTCGTTCCAACCTTTGTGTTCGTTCCAACCGTTGCGTCTGCACCAACAGTTGCGTCCATTAATAGAACGGACACAATACTTCTTATAAATAGGTATTGATACCTTTGTTGTAAAATATGGAAATATATATGTAAAAAACAGAGCATCAACAATGTAGTCTCTGTATCCGGCTTTCAAAGTTCAAATTTCTATTTCTGCATTCTACTATTCATATCTGAGTAGGAGAAAGGGTGTTAGTTAATTCAAACTGATTGACTGCTTGGATGGCATCATATATGCTATCCCACATTCCAAGTTTTATGGATGCAGGGTCGAAAAGATCATTAATTGGCTGGCTATCAATGATCCATATAATCCGGTAGACCTTTGCATCCCATACTGTCCATGGTAAAAGTATGTTCCTGCCTGCACCAGATAATTACCTTTTACCATTTACTATGAATCTATTGAGATCAGTTTACCATAAGCTAATTTGTTGCAAGTGAATGCATTTTATATACTATCAGAAAAGAGAGGTGGCAGAATTTACCCTGTCAACTGTGAAATTATAATCAAAGGTTTCTCCTGGGTTTACAACGCATTGTGAGATGGAAGTAGCCCCATCTGCCCATGGTGTTCCTTTCTGTTAAAGAAAAAAAAATCAACAAAAAATTAATCAAATTAAGCATTCTTGTACTCCAAAAAAAGAGTATTAAAATTAATCAAAATGAAGATCCTTTGCTTCCCAACAATCCAAGAAGGAACCCACGAACAAACACCCTTTTGATAGCATTGAAGCATTTAGATAAAACCAAGTAAAACAAACACAATAAACAGAAAGAAAGAGAGGGTCTTTAGCAGAGGAAAAAGAAGCCACACAAGACGGGCAGAAGCGAAGTGCGGAGAAGAGCGAAGACCCAAATCCTCCCAAGTCTTAGGCAGAAACACAACCCTAATGTTGGACTCTACCATCAACAGCAACAATAGCAGGTTGCAGCAGCAGCAGAGTCCTCTTGGTTTGTCTGCCTCTACTTGGCCATCTCTTCAAGTTGTCGCTAACTCTCCTTCACCGCCACCGCCGCAACAACAACCGCAAAGTGCGTCTGGAATGCGAGCTGTTTGCCTTGGTCCAGATCTGGGTAATATGGTCCAGATCTGGGTGCTCTCTTTCTCTGTCGCTGCCGGAGCCTTCTCCGCTGGCTTCTACTCCACTGGCTTCTTCTCCACTTTCAAACCTAACACATGGTGGTGGTGGATGATGGCGCAGAGATTATGATTTTGGACGGGAAGGGAGAAAGGGAAAGGAAAAGAAAAAGAAAAAAAGAGAAGCTTCTTCTCCACTTTCAAACCTAACACATGGTGGTGGTGGATGATGGCGCAGAGATTATGATTTTGGACGGGAAGGGAGAAAGGGAAAGGAAAAGAAAAAGAAAAAAAGAGAATAAAAAAAAAAAGTTGGAAAAGAAAAAGAAAGAAATTAAGGAAGAAAATAAGAAATGGTAATCGGGAAGGAAAATGGAACTGGGAGTGAGAGGTCATTTTAGACGGACGTCAACGTTGACTGACGGAGAGACCACCATTTGCAATTGACTTTGAATTCAGGGAGCAGTATTTGAATTTTTAAAGTACAGGGGTTCATGCAATAAACCCATATATATATATATATTTTGTTATGTAATCCTAAAGATCCCAACCGATAGAGAAAAATCCAAATGATAAGATGTTTATCCAATCCATAGAGTTTGATACCTATCTCGGGTAAATTTCTATGGTTTTACATGCTGGTTCCGATTCTGATAACTCAATTCTGTTTTGGTGTATCAGTAGGACATGTCCTGCATACCGGAAAGTAGTGATCTGTTCCATAAAAGATAATTTTGTTATCATTTTCTTTATCCTAACTGATAATTAACATGTTTTATACAAATATGATACTAATTAACTAACCAAACAAAAGGTTGATAATGTGACCACACAAGAATTCTGGTTGAACTAGGAAAGGAATAGAAATTCTGTTATTAGTTTTGAATTTTAGGAGTACACATCTCGGGTGTCTTTTGAATAAAATTTGATAAGTAAAAAGAAATTTCGGAGATGAGTTTAGATAAAATGAGTCGTAAATCTCACTTTTCTCTGTTCGATTGGATTTATCAATTTTATCTGAGGTAAAACTCCAAACGGGGCTGAATGAACTTGCCAACCCTCTCACTACAAAAACTCTCCATGGTTTAGGAGTGTAACAATCACATGATATATATATATATATAAAACAAAAAATAATAGACTGTTTTTGGCATATAATAATATACTATATGAAAACAATAACAATTACAATTGTCCAATTGTCCTACTCAACTAGTCACATTTATCCAAAAACTCTTTTTCCAAATAGTTGTTAGTATTTTTTTAGATAGTTAGTTAATGATTTTTATTCTCTTACTCCTTATTACTTTAATTATAGGAACTAATCACATGATAATTAACTCCGAATGATAATTAGTTTGTGTATGAATATTTAATTATAAATGATAAAATTAATTAATTAATATAAGAATAATTTTGTCCAAATTAAAAATACAACTGAAATTAACCACTTCATTGATATGTGTAATTAAAGTTAAAAAAACTACTAAAAAAAATAGAAATGAGGGAGTAATAATTTAGTTCATCTTGGCAAAAAAATTAAAGGATTGTTAAAAGTTTGATTGCGCTTGTTTGTAATTTGATTTCTTTTGGTAAAATAGATAGGGTAATTTTAGTTTCACCGTGGAGTTTCTCACAAGTCACAACTCAAAATACCCCTTCAACTATAAAAGGTTTATTACCCCCTTCATTTTATTTTATTTTACATCCAATTTACACCCTTATTGATTAAAAAATGATAAAATAAAATAAAAATTTTTAAATTTTTTTTTTTTTAAGAATAATAAAAATAAGATTTTAATTTAATTTTTTTGTGGTCATATAGCGTGACAACCTATATATGTTGTCAGATTAACACAAACTGAGATTTTTTTTGTCTAGATCCGAATATGAGAGTTTAAGTTAAAGTAAAAATGAAATGCCCTATCTATATATATGAGGCATAGGATACTTAATGACACAAAAATAAAAGGATAAATAAAAAAACATATGAACCGAGAAATTGTTGGTATATGAAAAAATGGCTATATACATGGGCACCGGCGCATATTCGTTCAATTGTTCTGTTTTCCCACTAAAGCCAAACGTGCTGTGTAAGCAAAGTTAGGACTTTTCATTCCACGAAATGTCCAAAAACACCCTCCTTGCGCCTAACACATAAAGGGCAAGTGTGTTCAATTCTCCTGTGGTCAAAATCGTCAACACAGGAAAAAAGAAGAAGACCTGAACAAGGTCAAGAACAAGAACATATTCAATAAATAACAACAAGCAACAAACCTTAGCTGCCGCATCTTTCAAGCTCCAAACATTAAAGCTCAACAAAAATTTCTGGGTTTTCTAGCAACCAAAGTCCTCGAATTGGTATTTAATGGAGGGAGAAGGACTCATCATTCGTTTCTACCGCCTTCTTCTGCATGGAAAATATAAGGTAAATGTTATATTTTCAGAATTCATAGCCATACAGTTTTGAGGAAACGAGATAATTGCACTTCCGTTTGTAATTTTTGGGGTGCTTTTTCATGCTCTTTTCCGATCCCTATTTGACTGAATTTTGCCTCCTATTCTATACCTTTCGACGACATGTCGCTTGAGAGTGTCAACAGATCTTCTCTTGTTACATTGTTGTGCTTCTCGTGCCAAACTAGTCTGTCAATAATTTTGATTAACAGGCACACTATTGAATCAATATAGTTTTCTGGGCTCAGTCCATCCAGGGCCGATATTATGACTGGGCCATTTACATAGAAATATATAAATAAGGAGAATTGAAATGGACACTTTGCATTAGTCTCTATTTTGTTGAGATTGAAAGGGAAAATAAATGTTCATCCTGAATTTAAATCTTAAATTCACGTCTACGTAATAAAGAAAAGAACAATTTGCTTAACTTCTAATCTAAGGAGGCACCAGCAAGCATCAAGTACCTACCTAAAACCATATCTTCACATTGCTTAAGCTTCTTTCATCGTCTTCTCTCCTTCCCGTCCGTAATTCTGCCCATTCGTCCAATTTTGTAGGTATCAAACTCCAACGTATATTTACCAATGAGTTTGTATTTTAGTGATACTCCGTAAAAAATATTATGTTATAAATTTCACTTATATTTTGTATTGATTTAGTATTTATTTATTACCATTTTCTTGTTTTCCAGGAGCTTAATTTGAACAGTGAGTTTTTATTAATTCCTTAATTTGGTGCTTAATTTGCCCCCTAATTTGTTTGTTTTTAATTCCTAAACCATGGCTTTTGTAGGGGTAGCACCGGTCCCGTCCGTCCATATGTCCATATGCCTGACTCGTCCGTCCATATATCATTTAATAAATGGGTTGGGTTAGACTCGTCCAGCTACATATACGGACAGACGGGACAAACCCAACAAATTTCCGTCCGTCCTTTTATTATTTAATTTTAAATAAAAAATAAATTCTCAAAAATAAATTTTTTTCAATTTTTTTTAAAAAGAAATTACTCTTATTTTTCGAAAATAATAATTTAAAAAAAATTAAAAATATTATTTCTCAAAAAAATTACTCTTATTTTTCGAAAAAAAAAATTCAAAAATTATTATTTTTCAAAACAAAAAAATATTTAAAAAAAAATTCAATTCCCAGAAAAAAATTATTATTGGACGGGAACCCGTCCCGTCCGTCCAAATTTAGATGGACGGGTCTTGTCCGTCCGTTTATTAAATAGATTTGGACAAATCCGTCCAGTTTACTTATTGAACAAATGGGACAAGTGCATGGGCGTCCGTCCGTCCCATATTGTCACCCCTAAGCTTTTTGTCCTTATCTTGTCAAAAACAATTAGGCCCAACCCCATTATTATTTATTTGCTCTAAATGAATAAATAAAATACAATAAAATAAAATAAACAACCCCTAAAGTTGGGTCTATCTATGTGTGGTACACTGCTCGCTCATTTGGGGACTTTCATTTGCATGTGCCTCGATGTTGTCAAGTGATGGGTTAGGTTGGAGTCTGTTTCAGCTTTCCAACGAGGAAGGAACGATGGACACAACTCAAGGAAATAAGGTAAATACTATTTAGTCCCTACATTTCTACAATATTCTAAAATTAGCCTCATTTTTTCATCCCAAACTTGTATAATTGCCTGAAATTAATCCAAATGATATAATTAAATCACGCAGAAAATAAATTAATAATTAAATATCATATGTGGTATAATGACATGACAAAAATAATAAAAATGTCCTAGGTGGCAAATTGATGACAAGGGCACATAAAAAAAATAAAACAATATTTTCTCATCTATGAGCCTACACGTCATATAGTAATTTTTTATTTATTTTGAGTTTTCTTCTCTTTTCTTTTAGTTTTTTTTTCATTTGTTTTTAATTTTTTCAATTACAAGAGCCACACCATATTTTTTTACAATTTCACCCATTTAAATAACATATTTGCAAGCTTTTATATGTTTTTAACCATTAAAAAAGTTAAATTGTAACATTACAAATTTTAAAAGTATAATAACCGAAATTATTTTTAAAAAAAATTATAAATTTCTTTTATATAGTTTACCGGTATAATAACCGAAATGCTTTTTCTAGAAATTATAGATTTCTTTTATTAAATCAAATTTTAAAAGTATAATAACCGAAATGATTTATTACAAAAACTTTACCCCTTCACTTTACTTGAATAAATGTTTTGTTTTAATACTTAGACTACTAGATAAAAAGGACAAACATTGTTAATAATGTATTGGTAATAGATACTAAACTCCTCTAAACTATTAATCAAATGTAAAAATATTCTAATTTATTGGTCAATGCATTTAACCTCTTAAATAAATTGGTTGAAGCAATTAACTCATTAGGATTCCATTCAATTTTCCAATAAAAATTAATAAAAAATCATTTTTATTTCATAACTATTAATAATTTCAATTATTAAAAAAACCGAGTCCAGCAAATTGCTATTTTGGTCAGCATAGGAATCAATTAATTAAGTTGTTGTTATTTTAGTTTTTTCAATAATGGAATAATATATCTTAATTTTATTTTAATATTATTTTTTTATATTTCATTTGGTAATTATATATTAATTAAAATTATTTAAAATTTGATTTTTTATAATTTATGTCGGAAGATTCAATGGAAGTTTAGTAAAAGGAATTGATTGTTTCAAACAATTTATTTAAGACGTTAAATGTAAATTAGGAGTTTTTTACACTTGATTAATAGTTCTAGGGATTTAGTACCTGTGTTGACGATTTCTTTTTGTCCTTTTGTAAAAGATGACCGACCTTGATGTGCTTGCTAATTTCATAAGCTAATACCCTAGTGACAAAACTCCATAGACTTCGCCATTAAGTATTTTTTATTTATTTAGGAGCTGATCTTTTGTTTCTCCTCTTCAAATCTAAGGAATATATCTGACCTGCAAGATTTATGGATATTCAAGAAACTATTGCATATAATCGAGTGATATTTTTTATAAAATATGAAAAAAATATTAATTTTCTAAAAAGAAAGATCCATTTATAAGTTATGTATTTAATTTAATTTATCTTTTTAGATTTTAATTTGAATTTAAAGAAATATTTAGATCGATTAGAAAATCACACCTGTCAAATTTCACATAATATATTATTTTTGTATGTTTAATAACTAAGGTTTCGTCATCAGGACCAAACTAGTGATTTAGTATATCAAAAATTAGTCACGTCACCAAATTAGCATAGCCAACATATACATTTTGTCTACGTGTTAACATTCTGGAAGCCACTGCATTCATTAGTTAACGTCAATCGCCAGGGCAACCGCTATATTGTCCACACGTGTACACACACACCTTAACGTCAAATCTTAACGGCCGTCAATCCTCGTCCCTACGGGTGTCCATCGGACGGTAGATCGGTATACCGTCCGAAATATTTCGGTATTCGATATACCGAACCGCCCAAAAAAATTACCATATCGTACTAAATTATATTTCGGTACCATACCGAAATACTAAAATTAGTTCGGTACAGTATTTCGGTATACCAAAATACCGTACCGAGAACAATTTATTAAGCAATGATAATTTTCAGTTTTTCCTCGATTTTCAATCTAAAACCGTACTTAAATAATTAATTCCAACATAACAAAATTCCAACAGTACATAAATAATTAATTCCAACAACATAACAAATAATTAATTCCAACATCACAGCTTTTATATGCTTGGCACACCAGTCTAATCCTCCCCCTCCACCCATTGGAGCTGGTGTCTCAACCCATTTCATAAAATGCAGAAAGTACAAAACCCACATCGAATGGGGAATAACCACCACTTTATTCCCACCATTTGTAGCCACCATCAGTTCTATATTACTTTTTATCCTACTCAGTGATTGATCTCACCTGATAAATTCAGTTGCACAAATATCATAAAATGATTCCCACAACCACACTTACCAAATAGAAAATGAATGTACAAAACCACAAAATCACAACACACATGAAAATACAATTATACTAGCAGAAAATAAGATTGAGAATAGCTCGTATACTTAATCAGCACAAAGCAAAACATCAGTGACAACAGAGTAATGTATAAAGTCCATACCTCAGTATTTTGAAACGAAATTCTCCAATCATAAGCAGCCATGTACATAGTTTTCTCCTCATACCCAATCCTCGCCAAAGTAGCAATCAACACTGCCCAAACAAAATACCCTGGTGCAAAATAATCCGCTGCCACAAGTCCTGACACTGGTCTCACCCTTATACCGGCAACAACATAACAAAATTCCAACAGTACATAAATAATTAATTCCAACAACATAACAAAATTTCAACAGTACATAAATATTGGTACTTAAATTGTTCTTAAATTCCAATAGTAACAAAAACAAATGACTAGCACTTAAATTCCAAACAGTAACAAAAATATAAATGACTAGCACTTAAATTCCAACAGTAACCAACATAAATATTGGTACTTTGATTCCAACAGCCTCCCATTCACATCTATGAAATAGTTGGTTCTAATGTCAATTTTGCCAAATCTGAAAGAAACATCAAAGTTCAAGTTAATCTAAAAGAATCAGGAGAAAATATAGTAACGTAAACATTGAAAGAGAATAAGTTAAGCTCTTACCAGAATCCAATTTATCAAGTTCATTTATGTTCTCCTCCACAATGATGGGTGCATTGGATGTCCTAATCTAATCTTGGGTGCATGCACGTGCTTGCACAACTCTAGGTGTTAGAGAACTCCTAAATGAATCAAGGACTCTCCCACCAGTGCTGAATGCAGACTTTGAAGCCACTGTTGAAACAGGAACTGCCTAGACATCTCTAGCCATTTTGGACAAAATTAGAAATCGTGGAGCGTGTTTTTTCCACCAATCAAGTAAAACAAACTCACCATCATCAGTCACTGTAGGCTCTTGTAGATATAAATCCAACTCTGAACCACCCTCTGCAGCAGCTCCAGAATCAGATTTAAACTTTTGAAATCTACTCTTTCTAGCATCCATTAACTGTGCAACCTTGACATTTGAACTGCTTCTTCTTCCTATTGATAGGCCACCTTCTATTGCATCTCCTTCTTTCCTTGGCTTGTACAGTTCAAAATATCCCCCGTATAATTTACCAATCTCCCCCCTCACTTTCTTCCCAAGTCTCCCACCAATTTTATATCCATGCAAATCACTTAAAGAGAATTGAACATACACAAACTTGTTTCTTGGATCTAAAATGGAAGAAATGTAGAATAAAGAATTATATTTCGTCATGTGATACGATCCTGGTTCCTTAGGATGCGTAACACCAACTGTGATCTTTGTTCAAAGATGGATTTCCGGCGGAATAGATGAAACTGATAGATAACTCGACAAGTACGAGCTTAGACCACTAGCTAACCTGTGCTAAGTGCCCTAATCGATTTCAAGTCAAGGGTCTTGAATCGGGTTCTTAGGACTAGACTCAACAATGTGAGAATCACACTAAGATAAACGAGACAATAATGCAATTCCAAGATTTACTTGTATAAGACTCAAGTATTGCGGACTCAAGAATAACAAGGTTCAACCAACTTGAACAAGGGGCGGAGATTGAAGAGATTAACTCAATTTATCAAATAACAGCCAAGTTTCTAAGGAGGCGAAGCGGCTCCTTATATAGGTTACAAGCAACCCTAATTCCAAAATAGGAATATTAACTAAAGTAAAAGACTTAACTAATTAATTAAAGTGTCTAATTAATTAAGTTAAAGTAAACAAATAGAAAGGCGCAGCCTTGCTAAAAAAAGTCAACGCGCGTCAACTCTAGGCGAAACGGACAGGTGCCGTTATCATTAAGAGCAAGCAGGTGCGAACACGGGACGGGTATAGCAATCGGCAAGCGCGACAGATGCTAGAATCGGCAACAGCTAAGTGAAACGGACAAGTGCCGTTTTGATCAAAACGGTAAGTGCCGATTGTGTGAATCGGACGGATACCGTTTGGATGAAAACGGTCAAGTGCCGTTTCCGTGAATCGGCTCCATGCCGTTTCTATCAGACGGATCATCGGTCAAGCCGAAAGTGAGAAGATTCACTATCTTTGCCGTCTTCTCCCTAAGTGCAGCCCTCTCACTTGTCATCTCAGATTCTAGCTCTTTGTGGATGAGGGATGACAATCGGTCTTGAAGTCGTTGGGCTCTGGCTCGAGTCATTGGACCAGCTGGTGGTAACGGTAACTGGATGCGTGGATTCGCATCATTCCCTCCCCCTTCGGAAGGATTCGTCCTCTAATCCGTATCGGCATCATCCGCAAGTCCATACTCGTCATCTGTATCAAACAAAACTAAGTCAGAAACATTGAAAGTGGAGCTAAAGGCACCATACTCACTCGGCAACGCCAGTTTATAGGCATTGTTGTTGATCTTCCCAACAATCTGGAACGGTCCGTCTCCTCTAGGCGACAGCTTGCCGCGGCGTTGGTCAGGAAAACGCTCCTTGCGCATATGCAACCAGACCCAATCGCCAACCTGAAACGTGACTAGCCGTCGGCCCTCGTTCCGTTTCTGCACAAGCTTCTCATTCGAACGCTCAATGTTCTGTTTTGCCTTAGCATGTAATTGCTTGACAAAATCAGCCTTCTGTTCACCATCTAAACTTGCAACATCACTCAACGGTAAAGGAGTTAAATCCAAAACAGTTCTAGGATTAAATCCATAAACAAGCTCAAACGGCGAGTAATGAGTAGTAGAATGAACAGCACGGTTGTAAGCAAATTCGATAAATGGTAAATGATCAACCCAAGTAGAAACATGCTTACGGACTAAGGTGCGCAAAAGGGAGCCAAGAGTCCGATTTACCACCTCTGTTTGGCCGTCCGTTTGTGGGTGATAAGAAGTAGAATATAACAATTTAGTACCAAGTTTCTTCCATAAGACACGCCAAAAATGACTAAGAAACTTAGTATCCCTATCACTCACAATCGTTAAAGGAATTCCATGCAAACGTACTACTTCACGAAAGAATAAATCAGCGATTTGAGTAGCGTCACAAGTAGTAGAACATGGAATAAAATGGGACATTTTTGAAAATCTGTCCACTACAACAAAAACAGAATCCTTGCCGTTTTTAGACTTAGGCAGTCCGACAACAAAATCCATGGATAAATCGGTCCAAGGATGAGAAGGAACAGGTAACGGCATGTACTCTCCATGACCAACAGACTTAGATTTGGCTCTACGGCAAACTAAACATCTAGCGATGATGCGCACAACATCACGCTTCATGTGAGGCCAATAAAAATGATCATTCAAAACATCTAAAGTCTTAGTCACGCCAAAGTGGCCCATCAACCCACCACTATGGGCTTCATGCACAAGTAATTCACGAAGAGAGCAATGAGGAATACACAAATGTTTTCCCCGAAATAAATACCCCTCATGCTTATAGAATTTAGAACCAGAAACAGAAACACCATGCATATAAATATTACCAAAATCAGAATCGGTAGCATAGAGTTCTATGATGTGTGAAAATCCAAGCAACTTAGCATTAAGAGAAGTGATTAACACATACCGTCGAGATAGTGCATCGGCAACAATGTTCTCTTTACCTTGCTTGTACTGAATATGATAAGGGAAAGCTTCAATAAATTCCATCCAAGCGGCATGTCTCCGATTTAGCTTCCCTTGTCCCTTGAGGTACTTCAAGCTCAAATGATCAGTGTGGATGATAAACTCTCTCGGCATCAGGTAGTGTTGCCATGTCTCCAATGCGCGAACAAGGGCATAGAATTCCTTGTCATATGTCGGGTACCTGAGCTGAGCATCCTTGAGCTTTTCGCTGAAATAGGCAATCGGCCGTTTCTCTTGCAGCAGAACGGCGCCGATTCCTAACCCGCTGGCGTCACACTCTATTTCAAACGCCTTAGTGAAATCGGGCAAAGCTAGTACTGAAGCAGTACAAAGCCGGTCCTTTAGTGTAGTAAACGCCTCTGCATGTTGTTGTTCCCATCGGAAGGCAGTATTCTTCTTCGTTAGATCATTCAAGGGAACAGCAATGGTGCTAAAGTCTTTCACAAATCGCCGATAGAAGCTTGCCAAGCCATGGAAGGATCTGACGTCACTAACGGTCTTGGGCGTTGGCCACTCCTGAATCGCGCGGATCTTTTCTTCATCTACTTTAACGCCATCTGTACTCACAATAAAACCAAGAAAACCAACTTGTTCTATTGCGAAAGAACACTTACTAGGTTTAGCAAATAATTTCTGCGCACGAAGTGTTAGAAAGACTTCCCTAAGATGTAAAACATGCTCATCAAAGGATTTGCTATAGATTAAAATGTCATCAAAATAAACTACAACAAATCTGCCAAGGAAGTGCCGAAGTACATGGTTCATTAACCTCATGAAGGTGCTAGGAGCATTAGTTAAACCAAACGGCATAACCATCCATTCATATAACCCGTACTTTGTTTTAAAAGCAGTTTTCCATTCATCCCCTTCTTTCATGCGAATTTGGTGGTAGCCACTCATTAAGTCAATTTTAGAAAAGATTTTGCTGCCACTTAATTCGTCTAACATATCATCTAAACGAGGAATAGGGTGACGATATTTTACAGTGATTTTATTGATTGCCCGGCAATCAACACACATTCGCCAAGTGCCATCCTTCTTCGGGACTAGAATGACTGGAACGGCACATGGAGACAGACTCTCCCGAACGTACCCACGCGCAAGCAAATCGTCCACTTGCCGTTGTAGCTCCTTGGTTTCCTCTGGATTGGATCGGTAAGCAGGCCGATGTGGAATTGCCGATCCAGGAATAAAGTCAATCTGATGTTCAATGCCCCGAATCGGAGGTAAACCACACGGTATCTCCTCGGGTAGAACATCTGCAAATTCCTGCAAGAGAGAAGAAACACCAATCGGAACGGTAGGCTGTCGATCCGTTGTACCCGTTAGTAAACAGTAAGAACGGAAACGGATGAGAAAAAGGGGACGGCTTTTGCCAATAGGATTTTGAGAAGAAACGTTTTCCTCAACGTCGCTCCCCTTGGCATATACACTCAATTTCTTTTTATTTGGCTCTCCTTTTCTCTCAATGCCACTCTTAGCACGCTTACTCTTTTCGTGCGAATGTTTACTCTCTCCCTCTGCATGCTTGCTGTTTTCATGCGAATGTTGAAGGCTCACACACTCAATATCTTGCTCTTTATGTTTCTCTCTCAAGCCTTCTTTTTCCTTCTCAAGCTGTTTGGCAATTTCATACTCAACATGGGACTTAGCAAGCCATTGCTGATCTTCAAACACTTCAGCTTGGGTTAACGGTGCCAAGGTGAATTTCTTGCCATCCTTTACTATCTTGTAGAGATTGCGCTTCCCTTCATGATTCGCCTCTCTATCAAACTGCCATGGTCGGCCAAGGAGGATGTGGCTAGCTTGCATCGGCACAACATCACAGAGAGCTTCATCATTGTATTTGCCGATCCTAAACTTAACAAGTACTTGTTTGGTCACCTTAATACCGTTAGCATCCGTCATCCAATGTAAATGATACGGTTTCGGATGCTTCATTGTTGGCAAGGCCAGCTTGTAGACCATCAACGCACTGGCACAGTTTGCACAGCTGCCGTTGTCAATAATAATGGAGCATCCTTTGTTATCAATCACACCTCGGGTGTGAAACAGATTGGTCCGTTGCTCCTCATCACACACTTCCTCGGTGGTCTGGACGCTCAGGTTCCGTCGGACCACCAGTAACCGAACCTGCTCTCTCTCCTGATAGTCACTATCGGAATCGGAACTGCTATCGGTGTCGGGTGCTGATTGTGCTGGCTCATCGTCCGATTCCTCCTCTCCATTCGGCCGGATGATAAAGACTCGCCTATTTGGGCATTCTGATTTCTTATGCCCTCGACCGTTGCACTTGAAACACACAATGTCTTTAGTGGCTGGTCGATCCACGGGTGGAGTGTAAGGTTTTGTAGTTGCCGTTTTGGAAGGGATAACGGCACTGGCAGGATTCTTTGAAACGGTCGGAACCGTTTTATCGTCCTTACTCCAAGATGACTTTTTCCAAGGCGTAGAACCGGTAGGACGAGAAGAATTCTTAGCCTTCCGATGCTTCTCAATCTTTTGAGCCATATGAAGCATCTCCTCGATAGTGTGGTATTGCGTCAGCTCCAAAGCATCGGCAATATCTGCGTTCAAACCAGCACTGAACCTAGCCATCGTTACCTCAGGTTCCTCAGTAACCTTTGCTTGTGCTAAAGCAATCTCCATCTCATTGAAGTAGACTCCAACACTCTTGCTGCCTTGCTTTAAGGTCTAAAGCCGTTGATGAAGCTGACGGTGAAAGTGAATCGAAACAAACCGTTGCCTCATTGCCTGTTTCATCTCGCCCCAATTATCAATCGGACCAGCATAAACGGCTGCTCTCTTCAGGTTGAGCTGTTCCCACCAATGACTAGCATAGCCACTGAATTCAACGGCTGCCAGCTGAACCTTTTTACTCTCCGAATAATTGTGGCATAAAAAGATAGCGTCTAGCTTCCGTTCCCAAGTCAGGAATGCATCAGGGTCATCGGTTCCCTCAAACGGCGGTATCTTCATTTTGATGCTGCTGAGATTAGCATCCAAACGGTCATCTTCCCGTTCTCTTCTATCTTCACGACGAATTCGTCTTTCCCCTCTCGGTCCATCTCGAGCATATATCCAACCTTCCCCTCTGTCAGGTTCTTCTTCCAGATCGTGTTGTGGAAGTTGTGGTCCACGTCTAGCAAGTCGTCTGGGACGAACGTTGGCAAGATCACGCTGCCGATTCACTTCACGTAGGCGACGGACGTCGTCTTCCTCGTCGGACGGTTCGCTCATATGTCCATCGGCTCTGTCGTCAGCTGCTCTCGGATTCGGGTTTAGAGTAGCTAACGCTTCGACTCTAGCCATCCTTGCATCGGCAGTTAGTTGCCGTTCTGTCATGGCTCTAAGTTGTTCCGTTATGTTGGCCAACATAGCCGACAGATCGGGTTGTACTCCTTCTTGAGACATATGTAAGTACCTGAAATTTACAACACAAAAGAAAACGTAAAATTGCACTAACCTAGCGCTCCCTCACGTGTTTACTCTCGTGTTTAAACACTCTATTAATCTCACAAAAATCACACACAATCTCCTGCAATGTTCAAGCGTTAGTGAGACTCAAGAATCCAAAGGAAAGCTGCCAAGAAGACTCTCAAGGGACAACTAGCTTCAAACAAAACGGGATACTTGGTATTTGATTAATTGCAAGATCAATCAATTAAACAAATATCAAGTGGAGTGGAAGACAATATTAAAGAATCAAAGAAAAGCTTTATTTGACTCGAACGACTCAAACAAAAGTAATCCTCAATCTTTGGTATATTTGGTGCATGGGTGAGAGAATAAACTAAGTTTTGCCTTTAATAAGTGGAAGACAAAAACAGAGAATATTCCTATGGAAAAAGATAGTGGGTGCGGGACAAAACAAAGTGGAAGGATGGGTTGCCTTCTACTTTTCAGAGTACTTTTGTGCAATTCTAAAAGTACACTCAATAAAATATTTGCACATGCAATCCCAATAATTTTGACAGATGTGGGATCGGTCAACAAACAACACAAATCAATTTTCCAATCACTGGAATGAATCAAATCAGGGTTTTTTTTTTTTTTTTTTTTTTTATCCTGAACGCACAAAATCCAGTTTTAGTAGAATGCTTTGTAACTTGCGTTTCAGATGTCCAAATCACTCGATTCCTTTTTGATTCGGAATCTACACAGATATATCTTTCTAACGACACCAATATCACCCAATTCGGATACCAACTGATATGTTAAAACAATTTTTTTTTTGATAACTGACCAGAATTTGCACATATACTAACCAAGTACAGCAAGGAAATCGGTTCTGGAATGGAGTAGATAGATTTACCGATTTCAACAATGAAACTTGAAACAAAGAACGATACTTACCAATCTTTGAACGCCTTAAGCTCCGCTACCAACTGATACGATCCTGGTTCCTTAGGATGCGTAACACCAACTGTGATCTTTGTTCAAAGATGGATTTCCGGCGGAATAGATGAAACTGATAGATAACTCGACAAGTACGAGCTTAGACCACTAGCTAACCTGTGCTAAGTGCCCTAATCGATTTCAAGTCAAGGGTCTTGAATCGGGTTCTTAGGACTAGACTCAACAATGTGAGAATCACACTAAGATAAACGAGACAATAATGCAATTCCAAGATTTACTTGTATAAGACTCAAGTATTGCGGACTCAAGAATAACAAGGTTCAACAAACTTGAACAAGGGGCGGAGATTGAAGAGATTAACTCAATTTATCAAATAACAGCCAAGTTTCTAAGGAGGCGAAGCGGCTCCTTATATAGGTTACAAGCAACCCTAATTCCAAAATAGGAATATTAACTAAAGTAAAAGACTTAACTAATTAATTAAAGTGTCTAATTAATTAAGTTAAAGTAAACAAATAGAAAGGCGCAGCCTTGCTAAAAAAAGTCAACGCGCGTCAACTCTAGGCGAAACGGACAGGAGCCGTTATCATTAAGAGCAAACAGGTGCGAACACGGGACGGGTATAGCAATCGGCAAGCGCGACAGATGCTAGAATCGGCAACAGCTAAGTGAAACGGACAAGTGCCGTTTTGATCAAAACGGTAAGTGCCGATTGTGTGAATCGGACGGATACCGTTTGGATGAAAATGGTCAAGTGCCGTTTCCGTGAATCGGCTCCATGCCGTTTCTATCAGACGGATCATCGGTCAAGCCGAAAGTGAGAAGATTCACTATCTTTGCCGTCTTCTCCCTAAGTGCAGCCCTCTCACTTGTCATCTCAGATTCTAGCTCTTTGTGGATGAGGGATGACAATCGGTCTTGAAGTCGTTGGGCTCTGGCTCGAGTCATTGGACCAGCTGGTGGTAACGGTAACTGGATGCGTGGATTCGCATCATCATGTCTCCCCAATATTTATCAAGCTTCTGCTTCATACTTTCAGCCATAATGCTTAACTCATAACCACTCACCTCTTGCCATTCTTTTAACAAAGTAGCTACATTTGTTATCTCATCAAAAAATGCATTGGCAGTTACATAATTAGAACCAGAAACAAACTTTGTTAAATCATAGAAAAATCTAAGACAATTTCCAAGCCTTCTAGCACAATTCCAATCATCTTCCGTTGGAAGTCCCCCAAAATTCTCTTCTACTGATTCATTACCATCATTCTCATCTTCCAAACAGCCCTGTTCCACCTCTTCCTCAACTCCTTCATGCTATTTTTTTTTCCTCAATCCCTTACTCTCAAGCTCAATTTTGAAATAAGGGTCCAACTCACCATAAGCTTCAAAAACTTTCTCAAAATTGCAAGCACTCTCCAACATTAGATAGGTGGAATTCCACCTTGTACATACATCCAAACACAAACCAGCATTGCATTCTATATTTTCTTTCTCAACATATTCATTAAAGTTGAGAAGTCTAGAGGGAGACTGTCTCACATACCTTACTGCTTCCCTTATCCTAAAAATTGACTTCATACTATTTCTCAAACCACTAGTCACCACCAAATTGATGATGTGTGCAATGCATCTAACATGTAGAAATTCTCCTCCCAAAATACTTGCACCCAACACTATCATTTTTTTCCTAATCTAATTAACAGCCTTATCATTGGACTTTGCATTTTCCACTGTGATTGTGAACACTTTACTCATCAAACCCCAGTCACTTAGACACTTTTCTAAAGCCTTTCCTATTGCATCCCCCTTGTGACTAGCAATTGGACAAAAATTAATTATCTTTTTGTGCAATTTCCAGTTATTATCAATGAAATGGGCAATAACACACATGTAATTTATTCTTTGAATTGATGTCCATGTATCAGTCGTTATAGAAACCCTCTGACAATTGGACACCAAAATTTATTTCATCAACAACTTTTCAGCCACATATCTTGTAAAACATACCCTAGAAATAGTTTGCCTAGAGGGTACTTTAAACCTTGGCTACACAACTCTCATAAAACTTCTAAACCCCTTCCCTTCTACAAACCTAAATGGCAGCTCATCCTCTATAATCATATTAGCTAAAGCAACCTTAGAGGCTTCTTGATCAAAAACTCAAGTAGTTAACGATGCAGCAGAACTAGATTCATTCTCAACTTGAAAATTAAGTTCAGTCTGGTTATGGTCACTTGTGTGTGGTTTGTTCTTACAAGTAATCATGTGATTACGTAAACCAGAAGTACCATGTTTTATAAGATGAGCAGGTACCTCCTTAGCACAGAAAAAATACTTACCTATTGGTTCACCATCGATATTATTCCCTTTAGCGAATTGCTTCCAAGCAAGAGACCTTGGTCGCATCATCTTCCTTGGCTTTGGTGGTTTAGTTGAACCAATTGCAGGTTGGACAGCAGCTCCAACTTCAATAGCTTGTGGTTGGATAGCAACTCCATCACTGTTATAAAATATAGTCAAACTATTAGCTCTTCCACCTAACCAGTTTCACAATTATCTAAACATTTCTGTTGCATTTAATCCATTAAATCCAAATATTACATTACCAAAATTAATTCAACAATCCAAACAAAATCAAAACAGAAGTACAGAACCCAATAAATCACAAGTAATAACCATTCTACTAAAAATTGAATAACATAACTTTAAAATGGTTACAAGCATAAAAGAAGAAAAATAAACTTTTTCAACGGAACCTATTAATTATACTTTGCATTCCATGTGGACAAGAGAGATTACCATAGTGGCTCAATAAATAACATGCTAACTTTAACATCAAGACAAGCACAAGTTCATTTTCTATATTTCTTTAGCAGAAGAAGAGGCATGTAACATGGAAAAGAGAAAGCAATACAATTTTTGTGGCAAACAGTGTTATGAATACCCAATTAATGGGTCCCTTAATTTGCACTGGCACATCATTAGCATCTTCCACCTAACAATCTCCCTCTTTTAGTAGTAAAAACCTAGTAAAGATAAATAAATCCTAAGCAGGAAGACTCAGCAAACAACTACATGGTGGCCCTACCGTGTCAATAAATAGAAGCGTTAGTGAACACGTCCAATGTGATTGCAAGAAGACACAAGCAACAAAAGGTTTTTTTTTATCATCATCATCTTTCAAGAGCCTTCTTTTCTATATAACACAAGACTTGCCTCATTTAACTATTCTTTTTCTTATAAAAAAACCTCTATGCTACTAATGAATAACAAATGCTAGTAAACTGTATATATATATATATACATATATATATATATATATTTTAAATAAGCGGATGATTTATTAAATTAAGGAGTCATAGGGCACATGACAAGAACAGCAGGTGCGCTGCAACAGCAGCAGCACCAGAAAAAACCAGAAAAATACACAAGTTCAGCATAACAGACAGTTGCTGCTACGCGAAGAAACAAGAACAACTACCTAGCTTGCACTCCCTAGTGATTCCACGATTCCAGCAAACTGTCATATGACCCAAAACAATCTAAATTCTTAGAATTTCTTCAACTAATCAACAAATTTAGAAGCTTACGCAGGAAGACTCCATGAATTCTTATGCATCATTTTCCAGCCGATACGCAAGAGAAAGAAACAAAAAAATCTCAATGATTGCACAATTTCCTCATATCACAGACTCAAAACTGCTACTGAAATTACAAACATTACAGTACACAAACAAATTCAGCATATACCTCAAATTTAAATATATTATATTGTATTTGTCCTGCTAAATTACCTTCAAGGGTGGAATGCCATCAAAATAAATTCAGCATAAAGAGCAGAAAACTAACAGAAATCACAACATTAACAGTTATATTTCTACATTCTACAATTGCAACCAGAAGAGGGGAAAAAACTCACATGTAGGGGTGACAGTCGTGAATAGATCCAGAAATGAAAGCGTAAGTGACTTGATGATGGGTATTTGAATCTCTACGGAGACGAAAGAAGAGAGAATGTAGGAGGAACGGGATATGAATCTCTGGTATTTGATGATGGGTATTTGAATTTTTGGAAGGCGATTGATGAGAGTTGTTTATATTGCGACTGTGAGCACCGCGGCTGAGAAGCGAGAGGGTGAGAGTAGAGGCCGAGAGGGTGAGACGCGATGGTGAGAGGCGCGAGGGTGAAGCAACGGTGAACAGCGACGGTGAAGGAGAGGCCGAGAGGGTGAGAGAAGTGAGCGGCGCTGGTGAGGCGAGGAGGGTGAAGGAGAATAGAAAATGGAAATAAACCATATCCTAACCTAAATTAGAAATGTGGGTAATTCGGTATGGTAGGTTCGGTATTACTGAACCTACCCAAATTCATATCGTACCGTACCGAAAATTATTTCGGTACCGTACCAAATTACCGAATAATAAATTCGGTCAAAAAAATACCGTCTGAATTTGCATTATTTCGATTCGGTTCGGACGGTATTTCGGTGGACACCCCTACTCATCCCTATAAAAAATACAAATGCTGCTCCTTTATTTTTATCTCGTCCCGTAACCCAAACCTGTAGCTTCGGAGACTAAACCAATCAACGGCGAAGATTAAAACGTAACACCCAACGGTTGTGATTTAATATCGAGAAATACATATATCCACTGCGATACACTGATTTTATTGGCATAAAAAAAGGAAAAGGAAGGGTTGTTTTTCCAATTTTCGGTATCTCTGCTTTGAAACGCATCGTTTAGGGTTTTACTGAGAGATCATGGCTGAGCATCACGAGAAGGAGGAATCAGCCGGCGAATCCTTGATGGAGAAGATATCGGAGAAGATCCACGGTCACGATTCATCATTGTCGGACTCCGATCACGACGAGAAACCATCAGCAAAATCGTCCTCTTCCTCTGTCAAGTCCAAGATTTACCGCCTTTTCGGCAGGGAGAAGCCCGTCCACCATGTCCTCGGCGGCGGAAAACGTAGGTTACCTCTTCATTTCTTCTTCTCCATTCCTGTTTAATCGTTTTAGGAGCTGTTTTGTATCATTTTGATTTTATTGTTCTCCTTTTTATGGAAAAAATCTGCAGAGCCATGTGAGTCTAGCTGATTGAGTCAAGATTGATTGATTCGAACAGATTTACAACGTGATTTTTACATTTGTTTTATAAAGAAAAACGAAAACTAGAAATGGTAGCGTGAAAACCCTAGTTTATCTTTAATTTAGCAATATTGGTACATCCGCTTGTGTTTTTACTGGGATGTAAAAATGTAATTGCTTCTTGTTGGTGTTTCTTTTTAGATCCAGATCTGGATGTCTGTGCGTGTGATGTTATGTGATTTATTGTTGTTGCATGATGCATGTTGATGTGATATATTTTTCTATAATTCGTCTGCCCTAAATGTTATGTAGTTAATTTTAGCAAATAAGTGAGTCTTATTAGATCACGAGTTTCTGATGCGTTATATTTTGTTTTTGGTTTGATTAGCTGCTGATGTGTTTCTCTGGAGGAACAAGAAGATATCAGCCACCTCACTAGGTGTGGCAACTGCAATATGGGTTTTGTTTGAATTGGTTGAGTATCATCTGCTCACTTTGGTCTGCCACTGCTCAATCCTTGCACTGGCCGTGCTGTTCTTGTGGTCCAATGCGTCGACTTTCATTAACAAGTAAGATTGTTAGTGCCTTAGAGTAATGGTATCTTTTCGTATTTTGTTTGAATTTGGATATCTTGACTGGTAACGTTTGTCGTCTTTGGTGTTTTCAGGTCTCCTCCTCGTATACCTGAAGTTCATATCCCTGAGGAGCCTGTCCTACAGGTTGCTGCTGCGCTAAGGATTGAGATTAACCGGGGGTTCGGTCTCCTCAGGGAAATTGCTATTGGAAGGGATCTGAAGAAGTTCCTCTCTGTAAGTTGATTCTGTATATCTGTTGTGTCTGTGCTTTGCTATTTGCAGTTGAATAATACTTGGTTGTTAATATATTTGAAGTTATGTGATGTAGGACCCTACTTGTAGATTAGTACTTAATAATGAAGTTGTGAGGAGCATCTTAAATATCAAATTAAGTGCACTTTTAATTTGAAATTCTCTGGTTAATCTTATTATTGCATTCTAATACATTAAGTCTTGAGTCTCAAGTCTGTCTTTGTGATTACTCATAATTAATCTGGTTTGAATTTGGTATATGCTTCTTTTTGTTTTTCAATGTCCATATGCAGTATATTTGGTTTAATTTATGTGATTTCAAATGGTGCTCCAACTGAAATTGGTTAACAGTGCATATGTTTTTGCAAGACTTTTATTTGTTGTCCTGTCTTCTTTGATTGTACTTGATGTCTTTAGATTACATGTATATCATAATTATTCTCTTGCTTACTCAGGTGATTGCTGGCTTGTGGGTCTTGTCCATTGTGGGAGGCTGGTGCAACTTCTTGCCCTTGTTCTATATCGGTAATGAAATCACTTCCTTTATGTTAAGTTTTTTTAAAATTGATACTCCCTCCGGTATGTTTTATATGACGTTTTAGCATTTGCTTTTACTGTTTCGGAACGTATCTTAAGACGGCCGGAACAGTCAATATTTGAGACAATTTTGCCCCGAATTTTTTCTCGGAAGTACGTTAAGGATTAACGTACGTTCGAAAAAAAGTACGGAATTTTTTGGGGTCAAATAGTGCCTCATCCGGCCTTCTCGATATGCGTTCCCTACTAAATATTGGGATGCGAGGAAGTCATATAATTCGTGCCAGAGGGAGTATTTAGCAGATGCTGTATTTGATATTGGAGTTTTGTTGCTCTGTTTGCAGCTTTTGTGTTGCTGCACACAGTACCTGTCCTGTATGAGAAGTATGAGGATCAAGTGGATGCATTTGGGGAGAAGGCAATGATTGAGCTGAAGAAGCAGTATGCAGTCTTTGATGCCAAAGTGTTGAGCAAGATCCCGAAGGGGGCATCCAAGAAGAAGGTTTAGAATGTTTTCCCCTGTGGCCGGCTGGCTGTTTTTAGGATTCTTCTGACACAAAGAATGGTAGCTATGGTTTTTGTGAAGTTGTGAAATTTGTCCATTATCTAGTAGGAACAACCCTGTTTTTGCTTCAGTCGATCTTAGATGGGTGGGTGGTTCTCACAAAGGTTTGGATGGATTTATGGGAATTTTTATACCTGTTCTTGCTAGTAGTTGCTGCTACATATTATGGGTCCAAGCCACACTTGCATCGATCTTTATTTTCTCTGCGAATGATCTTGTGACTTTATTATATGTTACAACATTACATATTAATTAGTGCTTGTACATGGGTTCCCCTTTATTGCGTTCTTGTTCTCTCTGGTTTATACCTCACTTGTTTGATAACCCGGTTTGAATCTCTAGGTTGAGGTCTCTTGGGTTTGGATTATGTTGTTTTTTAGTGCTTATAGAGTTGGTGTTAAACTCCACCAAAACTCTTAATTTTGAAATTATTTTTCTAATAAATGTATTGGCAGTTGGAATCATGTAGGTTTAAATCCAAAATTGATACCTGTATTTGTATTGATTGAGACATTTGATACCTTTATTTATAAAACGGTTTAAAAGGCACCTGTACTTGAAATATACTCTCTTCGGTGTAAAACAAACGACGTTTATTATTTGGATACGCATCTAAAGGAAGCCGGATGATTTACTATTTGATCCTAAAAAATTCCGTAATTTTTTGGGGTCAAATAGTGAGTCATCTGGCCTCCTTGAGATGCGTGCATGAACAGTAAATGTCATTTGATTTGTACCAGAGGGAGTATGACACATTTGGCACTCCTTACTCACACCGTTGGCCGTCCACCGTTATCTGCTGATGTGGCATGCCACGTGGCTTGACACGTCACACATCATCAACATAATGACGTGTTATGCCACATCAGAAAAAAAATTAATTTTTTTCTTTCTTTTTTCTTTTTCTTTCTTTTTGGTTGGTCTGGATGTGAATGTGGGCGACCAACCAGATCCAAAAGAACAATGAAAGACTAAATTGGAGGCAGAAGGAAAATTTCTATAAAAAATTAAGTGGCAATAAGCACAATTCAGCCTCAAAGTTGTTTAAAAAGCAAACTTGGATGAAAATCTCTACAAGTAAAAAGCCAAATCCGAATTCGTTCATTACGACCCGGATCCGTTCATCACCAAACCCGACTCCACACCAACCTCCCTGAAAAAGCCAATCCAAACCCTTTGCACCAAAATTAGAATACCCAATCCATAAAATCAAAACACCCAATCTACAATTAATCAAAAACCAGAACCAAATTCACCTCACCCGATTAAACCTCAACCAAAATCGCCATCAAACCACCGTTGCCCAACCGCTGGCCACACCACTGCCACACCAACCGCCAAACCAACTACCACAAAAATCATCCTCTGCCATTTCTTTTCCTTTGCTATCCCCTTTCTATTCGTTTGTTTGTTGTTGGTTTGCTGCTTGTTTGTGTTTTAATTTGCAGGATTTAATTGGAAGAGGAGAAATAAGATGAAGTGGGTTTTTGTTTTAGGGGTTTAATTTGTGTTTGGAGGCTTGGAGTTTGTGGTGCCGAGAGGAATAAGATGAAATGGGTTTTGTTTTGGGTTTTTCAACACCAAACAGAAGAGGAAAATGAAGAAGAAAAGAAAAAAAAAAAAAAAAAAAAAAAAAGAAAGAGAAAGAGAAAGACAAAGTTAAATTTTTTATTGACGTGGTATGATGACGTATCAAGCCATGTGGCATGCCACATCAGCAGATAACGGTGGACGACCAACGGTGTGAGTGAGGAGTGTCAAATGTGTCATATGTTTCAAGTGCAAGTGTCTTTTAAACCATTTTATAAATAGAAGTGTCAAATATTTCAATTAATACAAGTACAGGTGCTAATTTTGGATTTAAACCAATCATGTAATTGGGCAAGCATGTTGGGTTAGTTGTAGGTGGTGGCCCTTTGTCTTTTGTGACGTTGCTTGTGGGCGGCAATGACGATGGAATCATGTTTAAATAAGGAAGAGAATCATTGGTAAATGCAATTTGTGTTAGACACGTGCCACTGTTTTTGTGGCACTTTATTTTAGCTGACGAAGGAAACTGTAGATGTGTGTCCTTTTGCCAACAGGTCCACTCGTTTCGTACGAGTTCTTTCTGGCTGCCTCCCAAATTGGGATCACGCTATTGTAATTTGTATTGTAAATAAAATGACTTTTTTTTTACATTTTTAATAAAAATAATAATTAATAATACTCCTAGTAAGTCATAAATCAATTTTCAAGGCAAAAGATCAATTAACTGTACTTTTTGGAATTTATAATTAGTGTTTATTGATTTATTTTTTGGAAATTGATAAAATTAAAATATAATTAAATATCAAAATACTCTAAAAAGAAATAAGTCATTTTTTTTTGTCTTTACTGTTTTTATTAGCGAGGCATTTTACTAGTGGCGAAAGGAGTATTTTAATATACATACTTTTTGCTTGTGCATAGAAGACTTGGAGTAAATATTACTGGACGATTTAAATAAAATTGTAAATTAAGAAAATGATTATTATATTTCTCACTAGTTCTTTCTTTTCTTAAATTAAGAAGGGATGATTTGCATGAATTAAGTACATAATATTATTTTTATATAAAAAATAGACATTTCATTGAAAAAAATTGAAGATATTAATTTTCATCTAAATAATCTAAAAATAACAAGTATTTTAGAAATTTAAAAGTTGTTCTTTTACGATCAGTTTTATGAGACACGGATAGAAATACCGGTTTCTTAATTAGGAACTAAGAAGTTAGATCGATCATTCACACAAATTATATTTTATTAGAGACAGTGATGGATCTATGCACAATCCAGGGCCTAATAAAAAGTACTTATATTGTATGAATTCTAATGTATAATTAATTTTTTTCTATATTGTCTTCTTATTTACCTTTATGTTAAGTTTATCTAAATATTTGTTATTTAGTGACGGATACAAATATTCTTAAGCATTTTTTCAATTTTTCGTTCAGCTCGCTAGCCTTCCCTTTAAAATAAAAAAAAAGGGATATAAATAATAAAATCCAAGTGCATGGTAATTTTAAATAATAAAATCCAAATGTGTTGGTCAATTATCATATGCACATTTTTGCTTAGAGAAGGTAAAAGTACTCATCATTGATAATATTGGTAGAAGGGGCTCTTTGAAAAACACAAAAGAAAATCGGTCAAATTGGGAGTTCAAATTTAAAATTGCGTATTGTCGCGCTCCGAAAATAAAAAATTCACGAGTGTACGAAGAATCTGAGACCTTATGATGCTCAGCGTAAAAGGACGCCTCGCAACATGCAATGAAGTCGCCACCCTAATTTTTGTCTCTAGGCTTAGGGAACCTAATCGTCATGGCATATAAAATAAAATAAATAAACTAACAACAAAAAAACTAAAAAAACTAAAGGCCCAAAAAATGGTCTAAACCCAAGACAAAGGTTTGGGGTCGTATTATGGACTCGGGAAGGTGTTAGGCACCCGTTCCCGAGTCACATCCAAAAACGGTTACCGGTTGATAAGAGAGGTATTTAAAAGAGGTTTGATAAAAATGCGTTTTAAAAGGGGGTCCTCAGAGGAATCGTCACTTTAGTCTTTTCCATGATCGAGACCGTTCAGGAAAAATTAATCGTTGGACGGGGTTACCGTTTTCAAGACCGATCGATTATTCCTGACCGTAGCGTGATGGGACTGAATTTTTCGTAAGACTGAATGAGCGCCCTCTATTTCATCATCGGAATATGCATGATTAAATTAATTACTAAGTGATTATGTCATGGATTGCTAACGGAGTACAAATTTAAATGAGAGATGTTTTAAAATGATAAACCGATGTGGGATCGAAGCCACCAAATATATGCAGTCAATATAAGTAAAATTTAAAATCAAACGACCATGGCATTTTAAGCAAGTCTTTAAACAAGTTGTTCAAATGATGATAGTGCATGCGAGAAATTTATATGATGATAGTTGATAAGTGCGAGAAATTTAAATTATGATTTGATGTATACGAAAATTTAAATGATGATTTGATGCATACGAAAATTTAAATGTTGATTTGACGAGTGCGAGGAATTTAAATGATGACAGTTGATAAGTGCGAGAAATTTAAATGATGATTTGATGCATACGAGAATCTAAATGCTGATTTGACGAAAAATTAAAGATTTGATGATTTGCAGGAAAAGTTAATGATTTGCAGAAAAATTAAACAGTTGATGATTTGCAGAAGAATTAAACAATTGATGATTTGCAGAAAATTAAATAGTTGACGATTTGCAGAAAATTAAACAGTTGATGATTTGCAGAAAATTAAACAGTTGATGATTTGCGGAAATTTAAAAATGCGACCGACCATATAGGCGGTAAATTAAATGACTGAATTTAAATTGCGGAAAGTAAATTGCGAAAAATTAAAGTGCGAAGAATTTAAACAGTTGATAGGTACAAAATTTTAAAGTGACAGTACGAAAAATAGTCATACGAAACATACGAGTATTTTACGAAAAATGCGATTCGAGATCTCGGAAAGAATGAAAATTGGCTGGGCCCAATTTGAAAAATAAAAGAAATAGGTTAGGAATAGTTCACGGCCCAAGGAAATAAAAAGAATGGTGATGGGTTTCCTTCTTCTCTCCCGCGTGAGCCCAAGCATGCATGACACTATTCATCGTCATCTTCCTTGTGTCGCCGGCGCTACTGCCGGCAACCAAGGTCCAGCCAACCGTGGCCGAAACCAAAAACCTTCATATCGAGATACTCGTCTCCTCGACGGCTTCCCGACCGTACTAACCTCGAATCTCGGTTTAAACCGTACCGAGTTTAATTTAAAAAAAATGACGAAAATGATAATTACCAAAATATAATTAATTCGCAAGATTTATCTAACGATTAAGTAAATTAAAAGCATGTGTTTAATCTATGGCATATATAGGAATTATTGGCATAGATATAAGCAATTGGTTTGATAAAAATGATGATAATAAATTCAAGGAAAGAAAGCGCAGAAAAATGAAGGAAAAGCTTGAAAAAAAAGCTTACTGAAATGCTTGAAACTAGTGGTGACTATCGCTCAAGATGAGCAATTTGTCCAGAGGGAGAAGAAGCAAGTTGCTTGGTCGTGAATTTGCGTCCATTTTCGAAGGAAGGCAGTGGCCTATTTATAGGCCAAGATCGCATGAAGGGAGGACGCGACGCTGCGCGTGGAGGGAGGAAGGCGTGCGCTGGCGGGGCTAGGGCGTCGTAGTGGCAGGTCTACGGCGTTGTGATGATCGCGGACGGGACATGAAGCGACGGGAGCAAGCAGCCTGGTGGCTTGCTCCGCTGCTGCTCGCTGCCACGGTGCATATGCACCATGCACCCTTAAATGGTGAACCGTTGATCTGGTTGACTTTCCTTGGTCAACTAGATCAACGGTGATGATCAATTGTCCCTTTAATTTTATTTAAATGGCCTTGAGCCATTTTCGTGAACAAATGTTCTGAATTTTCGAGCCAAAAGTGCCAGCACGTAGAGAAAAATAAGACGAGTTTAACAGTCTACATCGAATGAAGAATTTTTTTTGTTTAACGTGTTTATTTTCTTGTTCGGAAACATGAAATGTTCGGATGAAAAATAAATGACGTTATGACGAAAATTGCGCGAAATGAAATTGGTCGGCGTGAATGAAAAAAAGAGTAGGTAATAGTTGATTGAAGACATAACGCGTTCGAGCTGTTGTCCGAGCGAACTTACTCGGGTCCAATAAAAGCTCGAATAAAAATAGTAATAAAAAATAAAAATGCTAAAAAAATGTGATTAAGATACTAAAAATTCTAAATTTTATGCGATGACCTAAAACGAAAAAATAACTAGCAAATGACTAATGGATAATTAAAAATGTGATTTTTAAGGCTGAAAATAATAATAATAATGAAAAAATGTGACGAAAAATTAAAAATGCGATTTCAAATGCTGACGATGACAATGACGATGATAAAATGTGATGAGAATTAAAAATTTCCTAATGACAGCAAATTGATTTAAAATGGCAATTAATTAAGTAAAATGACAGAAATGCTAAATTTAATTTAAATGACGTCAAAATTCGGGTATCAACAGTTGCCCCCTCTTTACTGTCTTATCGAAGTATTTGATAAGCAGTAAAGACGGTTTCTCCCCCACGTATCTGAATTTTGATGACACAGCAGGTCTTACCTTAATCTCACCGTGATGATGTCGCTCTGGGAGGAGATAATCGTTGATGTCAGTCTGGGAGGAGATATTGTTGATGTCACTCTGGGAGGATAATTGTTGATGTCACTCTGGGAGGAGGTAATTTTGATGACGTCACTCTGGGAGGATAGTTCGTTGATGTCACTCTGGGAGGAGATATTGTTGATGTCACTCTAGGAGGAGAGAAGTTTGTTGATGTCACTCTGGGAAGAGGTAATCTGTTGATGTCACTTTGGGGGGAGATAGATCCGTTGCTGTCACTCTGGGAGGAGAAAGGTTTTGATCGGATGTCCTGCAAAGGTATAAACTTAGATCTATTCGGATATCGAGAGAAACATAAGTTGCAGAAAATGTAAATGACGACTACTATGACAAGAATGGAAGGTAATTTTACGAAAATGTAAATGACGGCTCCACTGGAGGGGATAAGCGTTTGACATGTAACGAATGTTGCTTCGGGAGGATAATGCGCGATCTGCAGAAATATGAATGATTTGTCCTAATGACGTCCCTCTTGGAGGAGGAAAATGCAAATGACGTCACTCTAGGAGGAGGAAATACGTGCTGTCACTCTAGGAGGAGGAAATACAAATGATGTCATTCTGGGAGGAGAAAAATGCATGATGTTGTCACTCTGGGAGGAGGAAATGCAATACAGAAACGTAAACGACGCCAATCCCGTAGGAGAGGTGAAATGCGGAAATTAAACTAAGGTCACTTTAGGAGGAGGAAATGCGAATGATGTCACTCTGGGAGGAGAAGAATGCATGATGTCACTCTAGGAGGAGGAAATATAAAGCTGTCACTCTAGGAGGAGGAAATGTAATGCGGAAATTTAAATGACGTTAATCCCGTAGGAGAAGACGCGAGGTGCAGAAATAAACTAATCGTCACTTTAGGAGGACGACATGTAAATGCTATCACTCTAGGAGGAGGAAATGTATGATGTCACTCTAGGAGGAGAAAAATGCAAATGATCACTCTGGGAGGAGGTAATGTATGATGTCACTCTAGGAGGAGAAAAATGCAAATGATCACTCTAGGAGGAGGTAATGTATGATGTCACTCTAGGAGGAGAAAAATGCAAATGATCACTCTGGGAGGATAGCTGTTCTCTTTTGTTACCAGCGGCCTTGATACGAACCTAGAGTGCATCTGCATCCTATTCAGGAGGTAACGACCCCAAGGACAAGACTTTCCCATAATTTGCAGCCG
This sequence comes from Viola odorata, assembly GCA_963691705.1. Taxonomy (NCBI): domain Eukaryota; kingdom Viridiplantae; phylum Streptophyta; class Magnoliopsida; order Malpighiales; family Violaceae; genus Viola; species Viola odorata. The sequence goes on along the minus strand of OY829545.1, from coordinate 33,716,145 downwards.
TAAGCAATCCTCACCTGATATTAGTGTTTGCACTCACGCTCTGAAACAAGGTTAAGTGTTTTACGCTCATAAAGATGCAACTAACATGGTACATAATTTTCAATTCGCAATGTCAATCCGAGTGAATAGACTTCAAATGAAGATGCACATGCATGGGCATTCTAATAATCTATGGGACTTTCACGGAAAATAATAAAGGGACATGAAATGTCCGGAAAGAAGCTTGTTTTAGTAAAGATGTACTTTTCTGATGAGTTTGAAGATTTTTGATGAGTAACGCTTGTTGGTTGGCCCTGATGAGGGCGAGGCGCGCGAGTTCTTTCATTTTTTGCTGGGGGTGCTTCCTCGACAGAGTGTATGAGTTCTTGGATCCTTACCGGGAATGTTGTTTTCCGGTCGGTCGTAGGCCCTTTTTTCGAGGCTTTACTTGAGAACGTTGTCGTTGCTCTTTTCGAGATTTACTGCTTGAGTTGGCCCTGGGCCCTTTTTTCTCGAGTCTTCACCAGGGAATATTTTCTTCGAGATTTCTTGACTTTAGTTGTCCCTGGGCTATGCTTGCTTCTGTTTTTCAATTGTTGTGTTCTTTGAACGTCTCTAAGCACTTCTTTCTTTCTTTTCTTTTATTCTTTTTTCTTTTTTTTTGCTTTTTTTTTTTAATTTTTTCCTTCCTTTTTTCTTTTTTTTTCTTCTCTTTTTTTTCCTTTTTTATTTTTTGAAATGCATCAGAGCAGAGCAAGCACAGCCTTTGTCTCGATCTCTTCCCGTTCTGGCTTAAGGTCTCGACCTTCATCTTTGGTCTCTCTTCAGTGATGGTTCTTAGATATCCTTCGGTGACCTTTTCCGTCTCCTTCGTCATGAACTTGAACTTGGCGTACTTTTTACTTCCGGCTAGCAATCTTAGCTAAAACTGCTCCTTGGCTCCCGGGGTATGAGTGATAGTGAAGATTGTTTAGGAGTGATGGCACATGTGGTGGAAAGAGGGAAGAAACGAAAAAAATGGGGAAGATCGTAAAAGTTCCACGTCATTTTATTGTTATCCCATGTCTAATAGCACATGTACCCTGGATATTATGCGAATTCAACTAGTACCTAGTCAGGCACTTACACTCATGAAAGGATAAGGCGCGATGGCTCGAAAATGCTTACCGGGATTTGTCTGTGACTGCTTACGTCTGAGCAAATCGTGGATATAAGAGCAAACAAGTAAGATCATGTATGACATGTAATTTTGATGGATGCCTTATTTAACAGAGGGATTGAACATCCCCGACCTATGAAATGCATGAATATGCTATGAGAGTAGTATGGATTTTTGTTTTAGCAGGGCTAAAAAGAATTTTTTTGATTGATTGATAGTTTAAAGCTATGTCGTGGGGGATGACCTGTTTGCAAGAGTCCAACAAGAATCTAGAGGGTTGCCCCCAGTGGGCCAGACGACCGTACGCAAATTAAATAACAAAGTGAGCCGGAAAGAAAATAAATTTTAATAAGGGGGGAAGAAAGATGGACTCCCCTGAAATGTGCAGTGGGACTGCGAGGGCGTCTTCCGCAAGCTTTATGCGGATGACAGTGGGATGATTCAAGTCCCTGTGAAATAAAGAGGGGACAACAAAGTAGAAAAGGAAAACCGATTTGAAAATAAAAATGAGATAAGTTTTGGATTCTCCCTTTCCTTAGCCCGACTTTTCGAGGGTGCCTACGGCCTGGTCCCAGTTCAGGAATGCTTTGCTTAGATGCTGATTGATTGGTTTCTTTTTCAGATGCTTTTCGGGAACCGCCGATCCAGGTCGGAGTGAGGATGAGATTCGCATTTTTGTTCATTTAATTACTGGCCATTGCTGGACCTTTGCTGATTTGCTTCGTGATTGCTCTGGGATAAGGGGAAAATCTTCTGTCCCCGAAATGTGCAGCGGGGCTGTGAGGGCGTCTTCTACCGGTCTCATGCAGGCAACAATGGGGTGATCCAGTTCCTGAAAAAAATGAGGAGAGAAGAATGAGGAGTAAATGAAAGACGATTTTTAGAAAAAGTGATGTGATTGATAAGTTTTAAGCTCTCCCTTTTGGACGAGCCATCCGTGGGTCACTACGGTGTGACTTGCATCGGATGTTGGTTGATGATAGCTTTGCTTTAGATGCTTTATCGCAATTCCCGTCTTAGCGCGGGTGATACTTGCAGTCCGGCTGCCCCTCTTCAGAGAGGAGTTCTGACATTTTTTGCAGCAAGAGATTGTGGATAAAACAAGTGAATGCGATCACCATCAGTCAGTAGTTAGTGGTCCAAAAATTAAAGGATTGATCTTCATCGTGTTGATCCTGGTGCCGATGTTGAGAAACTTCTTAAACGAGACCGCATTAAGTATGTTGATTGTGGTCCTGGGAGGACAACTTTTCGTCGTGCTTTTTCTCCAGGAGTTTTGCCTGCAAAGGGCGCTGGGCGACCATGATGTCTTGATGGTGAACTCCTCCGAATAGGCGAATGGGAACTCCCGCCACTAGCATCTCGACAGCTTGGCCCGTATAGGATGGGCTTGGTGACTTTGGTCTAAGGGTGAACATTTGACCCGCCCAACCCGCTCAACCCGCCAACCTGAACCGACCCGACCCGTCAAAAGTTAAAAAAAATACATAACCGCCCATATACAAATACATAACCGACCCGCCAATTTAGTGGCGGGTCGGTTCGTGGGTCACCTTTTCATAAATCGCAATAAAACCGAACCAACCTGACCCTAACTCTAACCCTAAGTATATAAGCATCTCTTTCTCCTTTCTTTCCCATTTCCTTCCCATCTCGCCCCATTTCCTAACCTTAAGACTAAGAGTACCCGATTTCCTCCTTCTCCAACCATCCCGATTTCCTTCTACTCTCCTCCATCCCGATCCCGATTTCCTTAATCCCAGTCTCCTCCTCTTTTCTCTTTCTTCGGACGATTCTTCCGCGATTCACTCTCCTCTTGCCGCTAAAATCCAGTAAGAAAGGTATGAATCCAAGTTTCCATCAGTCAATCTCTGACTCTCTGTTCTAGATCTGTCTTTAGTTTCGTTATTTTTTGTTTTTATTTTGTTTTAAAATTTTGAAATTTCTGTGATTCTGTTTTGGGGGAATTGATCTGTTTGAATGATGGAATTTGTTTGCTTGGTAATTGAAAATTGATTAGATCTTAGTGTTCTTTGATTATTATTTTTTCATTCTGGATTTTTGATTATTTTTTATGCAGTCTTTTCAAAATTAAGTTGTCTCGTTATGATGTGATCTGAAGAGTTTGGCGTATGCTTAATTTAATGGTCATGATCTACTTCCAATATTTACATCAGAGTCTTGACATCTTCCTGGAACCAGATATAAGTGCCAGCATCGGAATCCTATCTTAGTTGTGCAGGACTGTTCTTGCGTTATTAGTGGCATGAAATATATTCAATCATTTTGGATAGATGTAGAAATTCGTAGTTAACAGGAACCTTTTTCTCTGTAATTTTGTTGTTTGTATACTTAGCATCTGTTTGTTTCCATGAACGTGGAAATTCATGGTTAATTTTTTTTCTGTTGATATTTGTTTGACATTTTTATACTTAACATCTTATTACTGAAATTTGGACATTGGTAGTAGCTATAAATATGATGCGTTTCTGGATTTACTGGTCAGAATTGAAGCTGGTTTTTTTTAAAGCCCGACCCATTTTTTGAGGCCCAGAATATAACCCACAAACCCGCGGATAACCGATCCGACCCGCTACACCCGTTAACCCGCGGTTATATGTGCCTATAACCGACTTGAGCCGACCCGCTAAATTTTAAGCGGGTCGGTAGCGGGTTAGGCCTATAACCGATCCGACCCGACCTGTGTACACCCCTACTTTGGTCCAGCATTCAGTCCTCGCTCAAACTGGATAATAGTATTGCTGCGAAACTCTGACGGTGCCTCACGGATTCTCGATGAATGACCCTTAAGTTCTTGAATAATGTTACAGGTTCAGACGATCCTCTCGATGATCGGATGATAGCTTTGCGGGGTGATCTCCCTTTATGTATTCGGTCCTTTGAGACTGGTTGCAGGATGTGCTGGTAGCACTGCGAGGAAAAAGATTTTTTAATTTAGATAGGACTGGTTTTAAAATCTTTCCTGATTCGCTCTTTAAGGCGACCTGCTGCGGCAATTCAGGAGCTGCGAGGGGGATTCCCTAGTCGTATCGCGATGATGAGATGAGGTGTGAGACATTATGTTCCTGTAAAACTTAAGATTGATTAGTGGCGTTAGTCTAAGTGCCGTGTCTTGCTTCTCGAACTACTCTTTGGGAGCCACCAATACCATGCCTCCTTTTGTCATCTCATAAGTTTAAGAAAGAGAGAAAAAAGTTTTAAGATAACAAGCATCTCTTGAAAAAAACTCATTTTATTAATTTCAGGATAAACATTTGAGCGGTATTGTCATGATATAACCCTATGTCTTTGATTCAACCAGATGCACGGTCTGCGAAACCTCAGGCGAAATATATCTTGACGGCATTGACATTTACCGGTCTTGGTAGGTCATCTCCATCCATATTGGTTAGCATTAGGGCACCCCCCGAGAATGCACTTTTAACTAAATGCGGGCCCTCGTACTTTGAGATCCACTTTCCTTGACTAGCCTCCTGATGAGGGAGAATCTTTTTCAACACTAAATCCCCGGTCTTGAACTTGCGTGGTCGCACTTTCTTGTTATAAGCGTTGGCCATCCTTTGCTGATACAATTGCGCATGGCAGATAGCGGCCAATCGTTTCTCAGGAATGAGGTTTAACTACTCGTACCTCACCCTTGCCCAATCCGATTCTTCTACTTCTGATTCTGCCAGGATTCTGAGAGAAGGGATTTCTACCTCAAGAGGAATTATGGCTTCCATGCCGTAGACTAAAGAGTAGGGAGTTGCCCCTGTGGATGTACGAGTTGCTATCCGGTAAGCATGCGGTGCGAACGGAAGCACGTCATGCCAGTCTCTGCGAGTGACCACCATTTTTTGGATGATCTTCTTCAAGTTTTTGTTTGCCACTTTGACTGCGCCATTCATTTTTGGATGATATGGGGATGAGTTTCAGTGCTTCACCTTCCAACGTTGGCAAAGACTGTCGATCATTCTTCCGTTTAGATTAGTGCCATTGTCTGCGATGATCATTTCTGGGACCCCATGGCGGCAAATGATGTTCTTCTCAATGAATTGCATGGTTGTTTTCTGAGTGATGTTGGAGTAAGAGGTGACTTCCACCCATTTAGTGAAGTAGTCGATTGCTACGAGGATGAAGCGATGGCCATTAGAGGCTTTCGGATGAATTTGGCCGATGATGTCGATTCCCCACATCGCAAAAGGCCAAGGCGATGTCATGCTGAAGAGAGGGGCTGGAGGGACATAGAGATGGTCCGCGTAAATCTGTCATTTGTCTCATTTCCGGAAGTAGTCGTTGCAATCTCGTTCGATGGTGAGCCAAAAATAACCTTGTCTCATTATTTGTCTTGCCATCATATGTCCACTCGCGTGTGTGGAACAAACCCCTTCGTGGATCTCCGTTATGATTATCTTGGCCTCAGCTATGGTGACGCAATAAAGTAAAGCTCCATCAACTCTCATTTTATACAAAACTTCATCATCGAGGTAGAAGTCTAAAGCCAAGCGTTGGAGGGTCTTTTTGCTAACCCGGCTTGCCCCCGGTGGATACTCTCAGTTTCTGATAAATCGTACTAAGTCGTGGAACCATGGCTTCCCGTCAAGTTCTTCTTCCAAGGTGACATAGCATGCCGGAGTTTCCTTTACTTCCACTCTCAATGGTTGAAGCATTACTCCGCATTCTAACTTGAAAATTGAGGCCAACGTGGCTAATGTGTCTGCGAAGCGGTTCTTTTCTTTGTCGACTTGGTCAAATTTGGTTTCTTCAAATTCCTGCGTGACTTGGGTGAGTAACCTCTGATAAGGGATGAGCTTGGAATCCCGTGTCTGCCATAAGTCCTAGGCTTGGTAGATGACGAGGGCCGAATCGCCGAAGATTTTGAGCCTTTTCACTTTTAAGTCGATTGCTGCCGTCAGACCGCTGATGCATGCCTCGTACTCGGCGATGTTGTTGGTGCATGAGAAGTTCAACTTGCATGCTATGGGGAATTGACGGCTATCTGGGGCTATGACCACGGCTCCTACTCCTTTGCTTGAGAGGTTCACCGCACCGTCGAAGAACATGGTCCACCAATCATCTTCTCTAAGATCTCCTGCGATCTTGTCATCAATCACTATGATGTCCTCATCCGGGAAGTCAAAACTCAACGACTCATGTTCATCTAAGGCGTGATCAGCCAAGTGATCGGCGAGGGCGCTTGCCTTAACCGCCTTCCTCGTTACATATATGATCTCGTGCTTAGCCAATAAGACTTGCCATCTGCAAATGCGACTTGACAGATACGGCTTCTCGAAGATGTACTTCAGGGGATCCATGAGGAAGATTAGCGATGTCGTGTAATACAACATGTACTGTTAGAGCCTTCGAGCGCACCATGCTAGGGCGCAACAAGTTCGTTCCAACATGGAGTAGCGCATTTTGCATTCGTTGAATTTTTTGCTGAGGTAGTAGATGGCTTGTTCGCGCCTTCCTGACTCATCGTGCTGTCCCAAAACGCAGCCCATGGCGCTAGCCGTGACTGTCATATACATGAGTAAGGGACGTCCTGGCGTCGGGGGAACTAGTACAGGTGGGCTTTGCATATATGTCTTGATTTTTTCAAAGGCTTTCTGGCAGTCTTCATCCCATTCTGCATCTCCGTGTTTCCTTAACATTTTGAACATCGGTTCGCAGGTAAGTGTTAACTGGCTGATAAAGTGAGCAATGTATTTGATGCGTCCTACGAAGCTTCGTACTTCTTTTCGGTGCTGGGAGAGGGTAGCTCTTGAATTGCCTTTATCTTATCAGGATCCACTTCTATGCCTTTGTTGCTGACGATGAATCCTAACAACTTCCCGGAGGTCACTCCAAAGGTACACTTAGCTAGGTTTAGCCGTAGCTAAAATCGTCTCAACCTTTCGAATACCTTCTTTAGGATGTCTATATGATCTTACGTCCCGCGAGATTTGGCTATCATGTCGTCGAAATATATTTCCAATTCTTTATGCATCATGTCATGGAAAAGGGTGACAACAATATGTTGGTAAGTGGCTCCTGCGTTCTTTAATCCGAAGGGCATTACTTTGTAGCAGAAGGTTCCCTAGGGCGTGATGAAGGTCATTTTTTTACTGTCTTTGGGTGCCATCTTGATCTGATTGTATCCCGAAAATCCGTCGATAAAGGAGAACATGTCGTTACTGGTGGCACTATCCACCAAGATGTCGATATGGGGAAGCGGGAAGTCATCTTTAGGGCTGACTCGATTAAGATCCCGAAAGTCCATGCACATGCGGACTTCCCATCTTTCTTAGCCACTGGCACTATATTGGCGATCCATTCTAGGTACTCGACAACTCTTAAGAAACCCCATCTAGTTGCTTGGTAACTTCTTCTTTGATTTTCAAAAGGATGTCTGGATGCATCCTCCGGAGTTTTTGTTTGACAGGTTTAAACTCAGGTCTCAACGGGATGCGATGCTCAACTATCCTGGGATCAAGACCTAGCATATCGGCGTATGACCATGCGAACACGTCCGAGTAGTCTTTGAGGAGGGAAATCAACCTTTCTCTCTGAGTCCTGTCTAGGGTAGTTCCGATCTTAACCAACTTCTGATTCTCATTGCTTGCCCCCAAATTTACTTCATCCAATTCCTCCCGATGAGGGGTTATTTCCTTTTCCGAACTTTCTAGTAAACGGGCCAATTCGCAGAGGATTTCGACCTTGTCTTCGGTTGTGACGACAATTTCTTCGCCAGCAAAGACATAGGTTTTATCAAGACAATCCGAACTAATATTTGTCCTGAAAATAAAAATGCGAAAAAGAAGAGATGCGTAAAATGAAAATTGCATATATATTGATTTTTAACAAAGGGGAACATGAGTCCCTACAAAAATATTTTCGTAAGAAAACGTGCAAACATTATATTATCATATTTTTTCAAAAGGAGTAATTACGGAGAGACATCCGGAAGCATGGTGTCGCACCCCCTTTTTCGTTGAAAATGAGTTTAAGGTTCGGGACGGATGCTAAGCATAAATGGATGCCTCGCATAATACAATGAAGTCGCCACCCTATTTATTTTCTAGGTTTAGGGAACCTAATGTCGTGGCATAAAAAATAAAAAACTAAGGCACATGTGGTCTAAAGCAAAGAACGAAGGTTCGAGGTCGTATTATGGACTTAGGAAGGTGTTAGGCACCCAAGTCATATCCTTAAAAAGGTTACCGGTAAAAAGGTGTTTGGAAAACATTTTTTTAACATAAAAATGAATAAATAATCGAAGCATGTCAACCAGTCCCGCGCACGGAAACGGGCCACTAGAGTCGAGGTGGAGGGTGAGAATGAATTAATTGACATTAATGTGGTATTTATCCCATTTTTTGGTACGAACGAGATATTTTTGGCACGAGCGAAATCGCTCGAAAATGAAAATAAACCCGAACTGAGGAAACCACGACGTGCAGAAAAATAAGATGAGAAAACTAGTATACAGTGAAGAAATGCAAAACTTGATTTAACGCATTTATTTTCTCTTTCTGAAATGTTAAAAGTTCGGACGCAAAATAAATGTCCTTACGACAAAAATTGAACGAAACCAAACTCGATGGCGTGAAAGAGAAAAATAGTACATAATTATCAATTAAAGAAATAACGTGTTCGAACCACGGTCCGACGAAACTTACTCGGGACCGAGAGAAGTTCGAGCGAAAAGACAGTCGAAAGTACCGAAAAAAAAGGGAAGGCACGAAATTACAAGAAATATTAAACAAACTAGCCTAGGACCAAGAATCGGCAAAAATTTGACCTAGACGAGCTATTAAATGCGGTAAACATAAAAATACGTAAATGCGTTGACGAAAAATCGAGAAATACTGTTTAGTCGAAAATACGAAAAAATACGAAAAATTTAAAAGACGTGAAATGACGTGAAATATTAAAAAAAATAGTCCATGATCAAAAATCGATTGAAATTTGACGTAAACGGGCTATTAAGGTGACATGCAATAGAACGAAAGAAGTTGTGACGTAAGTCAAAATTCGGGTAGCAACACATGGTGATGGTCCAGTTGCACACAAACTCCCCTGACTTCTTTACAAAAATGACTGAACCAGGCGACGATTCTTCTTCTCCCAGAGTGCAAATACGGAGGTCCGATACCCGATTGGACCTTCATTGATGGTTTCAGCTGCGAAGGGGAACGTGGTTCTGATACGGGGGATCTGCATCTTACCACTTGGCACAAAATGTCCAAATAGCTTAGCCAGCTGCTTTTCTTTCTTTTCTTGAGAAATTTTGGCAAAATCGGCCTCGCTGGGTTAGTACCCTAAACCAAAGCAGTCTCTGAAGCTCTTTGGAGATGCCCAACCTTTTGACCCTTGTAACTCGGCCCCGAGCCGTTTTCCCAGTTGGAAATTTCCCTCTAGTATTAACTTAGCGGTTGTTTCGGCCATTTCAGAATTTGAGGCTTCGAAAATGGGGGATCTTTCCTCGATCCAATCCGCGTTGATGATTTCGAAGGCTTGAAAAGAGCTCTCCAAGGTTTCAGTAGTTTCGATGTAAGGCACGGACGAATGTTTGGCCAAGATTAAGGCTTCTTCTGCCTTTATTGTGACGATGGCATTGTCTTTGACGTACTTGAGGCACTGATGTAGGGAAGAGGGGACGGCTCCTGCCGAATGGATCCATAGCCGTCCTAGAAGCATGCTGTAAGCGGGTTGGATTTCCATGATCTGAAATGTCAAGGCAAAAGTGTGGGGCCCGATGACCATATCCAACTCAAAATTCTCGATGATCTCTCGAGTTGTGCCATCGAAATCCCTAGCCATCATTCCGCTAGGTTTCATGTGAGAAAAATCAACCGGTAGTTGTTCGAGGACATGCCTGGGCATGCCATTTAGTGCGGACCCGTTATCAATCAGGGCCTTTGCTATGACATGTCCTTTGCATTCTACCGTAATGTATAGGGCCTTGTTGTGATCTCTTCCTGTGGGGTCGATCTCTCCTTCGGAGAAGGAAATGCTGCTTAGGGCTTGAATTCTTCTGATAAGGTTTTCCACCCCTTCCGTGGTGATGTCCTTAGTTACGAAGGCTTGTTTCAAGACTTTTAAGAGAGCTTGGCGATGAGGGTCTGAAGTAAGGATTAGTTCCATGATGGAAATACGAGCTGGGGTTTTCTTTAGCTGTTCGACGATGCTGAACTCGCTCTGTTTCATGATTTTGAGGAACTCAGCTGTCTCGTCCTCGGTTACAGGTTTGCTAAACCTTTGCGTCTCTTCTACTACCTCTTCGTGGACCAAAGGATTTTTCCCTTTGGCTTGTTGTTGTTTCTCTACTTCCTCCGATATGTAGCATCTTTCGGTGCGGGTCATGCCTCCGATATGAGAGGTTTCGCCAATAGCGAGCCCTGTTGGTGTGACGATAGGAGGGGTGGTGACCACCGTGTATCCGTAGTTAAATGGGACCGCGTGTAACTCTTGGCTAGGAGTATTCACAGCGAATGTGAACACCACTTTGTGTGGGGTTGTGGCTATATTCCTGATTTGGGCTACATATTTGAAGGAATAGGGTGCTGGAGAATCGTCCCCAATGGCGTTGATTGCTCATCGGGTTTTCCCTTCGGTCTGAATGATCCCGAATGCTGTAAGTTGCTCGACTTTCTGCCAAAAAAGTCTGCAACCCTGGATTTCGTGCTTGCTTTCCCCTTGGCAGAATTGGCAAAGGGCCTGATTATTCTCTGGGTATGGCAGGTGTCCACCTTTAGCCAATACAAAGAAAAGTTGTTCTTTGGGTGCTTCCCTCACTGAAGGGAGAGGATCATTGATTTCTTTGGTAAAAATGCCGTTCACCCCCGGATTATGATGCGGCAGAGGACTGGTCGCCATGTCAGGACCTTTTGCTAAATCTTTGGAAGAGATTCGTCCGTGTTTGGTCAAATGATCGACCTTTTCTCTAAGGGCGTAACAGTCTTTCAAGGAGTGTCCTCGGGTTTCGGCGTGATATTCGCGGCTAACCTTTGGATCATACTAACTACGGTAAGGAGTCGGTTGAGGCGAGAGCGGGGATGGCGTAATCTGGAAGTCTGCCAGAAGGCTTGCGTAGATTTCCTTCAAAGGAAACGGAGAAGGTGACCATGTCGGTGAAGGGTATGATTCGGAATCTGTGGATTCCCAAGAGGATGGTAATGACGTTGGACTAGAGTGGGAGGGTGGTGCAGAATACTTGACAAGATAGTCGAATTTCCAGGAAGGCTGGCCCAGGGTGTCAATCTCACGGTCGCCCTCGTTGCGGCGCGTGGAGAACCATTTGCATGACGAGGTCGACCTTCTCTTTTGGATGATTTGGGGTGGGGTTCCTTTGGAGTTATGCAAATGCAGGATAAGAAATCCTTCTCCGATGGCATTAATGGATCCTTCCCCGTGGGTCGCTTTCTGGGTTTGTATTACTCCGAAACCCGAGAGTTATCTCACCTTTCCTGCAATCAACTCGCAGCCTTGGATCTTATGACCGTTGTTTCCCTTACAGTACATGCAGTGACTTGGAATGCTTTTCGAGTATGGTATATATCCTCCTCGAGCTAAGGCTAGGAAAAGCTATTCTGGTGGCCAACTTGATAGCAAAGAAGGAGGGTCGTCGCTTTCTCCTACTGAGATAGCGTTTACCCCTCCATTTCCTTGGGAATGATTGGGGAGAGGGTTGGTGGATATGTTGGGTCCTTTAGGTAACCCTTTGAAAGATACCCACCTACTTTTGATCAAATGATGAACTTTCGCTTTGAAGGCGAAGCAGTTCTCCAGAGTGTGACACGGGGCTCCGGCGTGGTATTCGCATCTTACGTTGAGATCAAACCATTTCGGGTAAGGAGGCAATTGAGGCTGAGCTGGAACTGGTACGATCTGTCCGGCTGCCAAGAGACGTTTGTAGATTTCTCCCACGGGAAGAGGAAGAGGAGGTAAAGGCTCTCGGTTCCATCGATTGTTTGATGTGTTTTGGTTATTTGGGTCTTTTGGTGGGTTATATGGCTTAGGTTGCATGGGTTGTAATGTTTGTGCTGGAGGTGGTGGAAAATGTAGAGATGGTGTAGGATTTTGAGGCGCGATATTAGCAACGGGTGGTGAGATAAAAGGAAAGAAGGTGGGTTGATATAGGGATGGTAGAGGATAGGGTGGTGGCGATAGATAAGGCGGAGGTGGAGGAAATGATTGCCCGTGATTAGCTTGGGGAGCGACAAATCCAACATCTCTTTTCACGACGGGCACTTTCTTTGGCGCAGACTCTGGTGCCGAAGTTATGATTCGTCCGGACTTAATCCCTTGCTCGACTCTCTCGGCGATTAGGACCATGTTGGAAAAACTGTTTAAAGGATTCGAGATCAGGTAGGTGTAGTAGGGAGCTTTGAAGATGTGCAAGAAAATCGACAAGAGTTCCTTGTCACTTAAAGGAGGAGAGATTCTGGAAGCCAACTCTCTCCATCTGTGAGCAAAGGTTTTCACGGACTCGCCGATTTTCTTTTCCAAATCTTGCAGGTCGGCGCGGTTGGGAGCTACCTCCATGTTGAATTTATATTGTTTGAATAAAGCATCGGACATGTCTCTCCACGTCCTGATCCTGGCTCTGTCTAGACCCATATACCAAGTTAGGGCGTGCTTGGTTAAGCTTTCTCAAAACAGATGAATCAACAATGGCTCGTTGTGGATCATCTCTGCCATCTTATTGCAATATGCTCTAAGGTGGGTCTTTGGGCACTCGACCCCAGTATACTTTTCAAAGTCGGGGATCTTGTACTTCGGTGGTATAACGATCCCGGGGACCATGCACATATCGGCGGGACCAGTAGGGTCAAACGGATCAGCCCCTTCGATCGCTCGGAGTCTTTCTTCGAGCAGATTCAGTCTGTCACTTTTCACTTTCTCGGCCATAGTGGGGTTAGAACCGAAGGGTAGTAGAGGTTCCGGTGAGAACTGAGGTTGCACCGGGTTGGAAGCAGGAGGCTGAATTCCCACAGGTCCGGGAATTGTGCTTGGAGGAAAGGGAGGGAGATACGAGGCCTCTAGGTGGGTCTGACTCTTGCCGGAGTCCACAGTAGAGTTGGTTGAAAGGCGCTGAAGTGACGTAGCAATTTCTTCACGCATATTAACCATATGATTTGCTGCGGTGGGTACAGTGAAGGGACTAATCCATCTCCACTGGCCCTAGGGGCTAGAAAGTGGCTGAGGTATTGAAGGTCCTGCGACGGCGAGCGAAGAGAGAGGTCTTGCTGTTTGAATGGGATAAAAACCCGGTGGGAATTCGGTGGTAGCTTCATCTCTCTCCTTTTCAGCCCTGGCGGCTCTTTCCGTAGTAATCCTAACTTGTTCCTCTAACTCTGCGATTTTGGGTGTTAGTACTTCATCGGCCTTAGCCTGTTCAGTCATTTTTCATTTTTGAAGTCTAGTTACGGGGAGCTTGTGCGAAGTAACTTGCTTTCGAGGAGCTATCGTGAACCTGAAAAAATAAATACATAAAAAGGAGTAAGTACAGGTGATGATATGCAGGTGATGTGCAATCCCGAGGCCTCCACGTTGCTCATTCGCTTTTCCAGCTACACTTTCACTTGATATTTTCAGGGCGGTCGGAGAGGTGAGATATCCCGGTTATTGACAAGATACGAAGGAAGCCTCTATTCATTCCAACGACGTGAAGCAATCTGAGATGCTATCGGTGAAAACCAAATCAGCAGGGGCAACCAATGCCGCCATGCTAGGAAGATCTCTTTTTACACTATGCTTTCAAACGATGCAGGGCCTGATGCCTGGTGAACCCCTCCGAGGAGAGGGATGATGATCTATATCATGAATTTGGAGTTTGTGATGAGTAAGGAGGACATGGCCATGAGTCAGCAATATTCGGACGTTTTGAGTATTCGGTAGAAATTGTTTTCAAAATTTTGGTGAAACCATTGTGTTTATCCCGGAGGGATTTTATCTTTTCTTTTTGCGATGGTTTTTTGAGTTGTATTGGATGGACAATTGATATAGAAAGTTAAGGCGATTTAATAAATATCCGAAAGAGTACGACTTTATTAAAAATGGGTTTACAAAATATGGTAAACTTGCCAACTACCTAAATTCATAAAAAATGGCTAAGTAGATGAAATCAGGGATCCTAGTATATGAAAAAAGAAACAGGCTGCCGACATTCGAGTCTTCCTATGAAGGTGTCATCCCTGGAGGTCGGGATCCTCTTGCTCCTGCCAAAGGTATTCCATCGAGGCCATTTCCCCTTTTTGCATGTCTATCTCGGCCTCTAAAGCTGTAATCCGGCTTTGCAGTGCCTGGCTTTTCCTGTCCCCCAAGTCTGCGCGAGTAGTCAAGATCCTTATCACCAAATTTTTGTCTTCAATTATAGCACTTGATGCTTCTTTCTTGCGGATTTCGCTGTTCAAACGTTCCTTAAAGTCCCTAAGGGCTACTTTCTATTTTATTGCTTGTATGCGGATAACGTCCTCGCTACGCCTTTCCAACTCATTCATCTGGACTTCTAGGTAACATTGATGGGCTTCGGAATCATCCCTTTCCTCTGCCATCTGATCCCGTTCTTCTTGCGCTGCTCGCATCTGTTCCACTACTTGAGCGTAAGCCATGACATTCATTCCTTCGCTCACCTGAGATTCCCCTTCTTCTTCCATTGGTTTCTGATTTTTCGGACGGGGTAAGACATTGCCGTTAACTCGTCTTAACCTCCACTGTGGATATTCCGATATTGTTGCTGCAGGGGCGACGCGTCCCATGAGACAAAAGGGGTGAGTCCAGTCTTGGGCGTACTGCTGAATGTTTTGATTTTCCCCAGTGTGTGGCAGGTTTGACCTAGTCATGCCGAATGTCACGAGGATTACTTGCGTGATGCAAAATTGTCTGAGGACGAGGGCGGGGCAATAGTGAACGCACCCCCATGCTCCGATCAAAGGAACCCAAGGTAAGGGTCCGCAGCAGACGATGGGATCGGAGGCCTGCAACCATTTGGCGTGCCAACTGAAGTCTTCTCCCAAGAGGTTTATGAATCTGTCGACCCAGACATCTTTATTCTCCATCTCCCATTTATCTGTGGTTATTGCGTTGATAACTCTGATTAAAGGGCACGATTTTATATAGCTTGCAAAAAATATGGACTGATCTGGTGTCTGTTTGAAGTGGCTGACTAACCATACTGTCAACAACTGGGTGCAACAGGTAAGTCTTCCTTTCCCTTTCCTTCGACAAGAATCCAGAGAGCGAAAAGTCTCGGCTAAGATGGCTGTTGTAGGATTGATGGCGTTTGCCTCCATCTCGTAAAAGACATTGGCTGCTGCAAAATTGATGGCGTTCTTCATTTTAGGGAAAAGGACAAATCCTACGATGGCGAAAGCCAGAATCCTTAAGCGCTTTTCCCCGTTGGACAACTGAAATCGTGCCTCAATATCTGACCAACACCAGAAGTAGTCACCTTCTCTGACACGAGTAGTGATTCCTAACAACTTATCAAGCCTTATTTTGACACTCGAGGAGTCGAGTCGAACATTTTGGTATATGGCCGATATAGGAGATGTGAAGCACATCAGAGCTGAATATTCCTCTAGTGTGGGAGTCAAGTCTATCCCTTTGTCGAAAGAGAAGCGCCGATAATAGGGATCCCAGAATTTTAGGGCTGCCCGGATGCAACCCCATTAAGTCTTCACATCAACCAAGGTCAGTAGCTTTCCGTAACTACATTCAAACTGTGTCTCCTCATCTTGAGTTAACTCATTTCTCAACTTTTGAATCCTAGTTAAGTCAAAATCTATGACTTCTACTTTGACCTTAGTGGTGATGTCAGGGGTAAACCCAGGTTCCAACAGGTCTCCTCGCGTGGCCTGATCGTCAAAACTTCGTCCCCCGAAAATATCAAGTGAAAGTAGTGTAGGTGCCGACATGTCGAATGAGCGAAAATGGGTCATGTGGGGCAGAAATAAAATTTTAAGTGCAAAGTAACCTGTACGTGTAAGAAATTTACAGTTCGTATAAAAGAAAAATTACAAAAAATGGAAATCATGGCAACAAGATAAATAGAGCCACGACAAAGCAGATATGATCATGATGCACGTGCTAGGGCTCTGATTCCGACTTTTCTAACTGGCTTGAATGGTTCCCGGATGATACCATGAAAAGGTCCCTAAAGTGTAGTCCAGTGTCCCAATTCCTTGCTGAATCGTGTAACCTTTCGACTATCTTTAAGGGTTTATCCGAGTTGGGATTGGTGAACACTACCCAGGACATGTGTCTTAGGGCGTCACTACTACCCTCCTAATTTGGTAATTGTCCCCGGGGTGTAGGGCACTATGAAATGCATATGACAATTGATATCAAAGCGAATAAATAAACAAATCAGCAATTTATCATAGCGGGTAAATAGACAAACAAACACCTCAAAAAAAATAAAACCGGCTCCGACCCTAAAGTCCCTAGTGAAGTCGCCAAACTGTCGCGCCCCGCGAAAATGATAAGATAAAAAATTCGTAAGTGTACGACGAATCTGAGACCTTACGATGCTCGGCGTAAAAGGACGCCTTGCAACATGCAATGAAGTCGCCACCCTAATTTTTGTCTCTAGGCTTAGCGAACCTAATCGTCATGGCATATAAAATAAAATAAATAAACTAACAACAAAAAAACTAAAAAAACTAAAGGCACAAAAAAGGGTCTAAACCCAAGACAAATGTTCGGGGTCATATTATGGACTTGGGAAGGTGTCAGGCACCCGAGTCACATCCGAAAATGGTTACCGATTGATAAGAGAGGTGTTTAAAAGAGGTTTGATAAAAATGCATTTTAAAAGGGGGTCCTCAGAGGAATCGTCACTTTAGTCTTTTCCATGATCGGGACCGTTCAGGAATAATTAATCGTTGGACGGGGTTACCGTTTTAAAAATCTTTTCGGACGGGGTTACCATTTTCAAGACCGTTCGATTATTCCTGACCGTAGCGTGATGGGACTGAATTTTCCGTAAGACTGAATGAGCGCCCTCTATTTCATCATCGGACTATGCATGATTAAATTAATTACTAAGTGATTCTGTCATGGATTGCTAACGGAGTACAAATTTAAATAAGAGATGTTTTAAAATGATAAACCGATGTGGGATCGAAGCCACCAAATACATGCAGTCAATATAAGCGAAATTTAAAATCAAACGACCATGGCATTTTAAGCAAGTCTTTAAACAAGTTGTTCATGTGGGTTGATTTTAATTCTAGTAATTCTATATATCATGCATACGATTAATATTTACGGAAATCATTGAATAAATAAAAGGGAAAGAAAGGCGTACTTTCGAGCGAAGCTTGAATTTTAAACCTACAAAACGAGAGTGTTAGTGATAGCTCAAAAAATAAATAAGTTGTTTATAAATGCGAGAATCTAAATAAACAGTTGATATATATCAAAAAATTAAATAATGGTTTGACGCATACGAAGATAAAAATGGTGATTTGATAAGTGCAGGAAAATTTAAATGATGATAGTGCATGCGAGAAATTTATATGATGATAGTTGATAAGTGCGAGAAATTTAAATGATGATTTGATGCATACGAAAATTTAAATGATGATTTGATGCATACGAAAATTTAAATGCTGATTTGACGAGTGCGAGGAATTTAAATGATGACAGTTGATAAGTACGAGAAATTTAAATGATGATTTGATGCATACGAAAATTTAAATGATGATTTGATGCATACGAGAATCTAAATGCTAATTTGATGAAAAACTAAAGATTTGATGATTTGCAGGAAAAGTTGATGATTTGCAGAAAAATTAAACAATTGATGATTTGCAGAAGAATTAAACAATTGATGATTTGCAGAAGAATTAAACAATTGACGATTTGCAGAAAATTAAACAGTTGGCGATTTGCAGAAAATTAAACATACGAGTATTTTACGAAAAATGCGATCCGAGATCTCGGAAAGAATGAAAATGGGCTGGGCCCAATTTGAAAAATAAAAGAAATGGGCCAGGAATAGTTCCCGGCCCAAGGAAATAAAAAGAATGGTGATGGGCCAAGCCCATCATCTTTCCTTCTTCTCTCCCACGTGAACCCAAGCATGCATGACACTATTCATCGTCATCTTCCTTGTGTCGCCGGCACCAAGGTCCGGCCAACCGTGGCCGAAACCAAAAACCTTCGTATCGAGATGCTCGTCTCCTCGACGGCTTCCTGACCGTACTAACCTCAAATCTCGGTTTAAACCGTACCGAGTTTAATTTTGAAAAAATGACAAAAATGATAATTACCGAAAAATAATTAATTCGCAAGATTTATCTAACGATTAAGTAAAGTAAAAGCATGTATTTAATCTATGGCATATATAGGAATTATTGGCATAGATATAAGCAATTGGTTTGATCAAAATGATGATAATAAATTCAAGGAAAGAAAGTGCAGAAAAATGAAGGAAAAGCTTGAAAAAAAAGCTTAATGAAATGCTTGAAACTAGTGACGACTATCGCTCAAGATGAGCAATTTGTCCAGAGGGAGAAGAAGCAATTTGCTTGGTCGTGAATTTGTGTCCATTTTTGAAGGAAGGCAGTGGCCTATTTATAGGCCAAGATCGCGTGAAGGGAGGACGTGACGCTGTGCGTGGAGGGAGGAAGGCGTGTGCTGGCGGGGCTAGGGCGTTGTGGTGGTAGTCTACGGCGTTGTGATGATCGCGGACGGGACAGGAAGCGACGAGAGCAAGCAGCTCGGTGGCTTGCTCCTCTACTGCTCGCTGCCACGGTGCATGTGTACCATACACCCTTAAATGGTGAACCGTTGATCTGGTTGACTTTCCTTGGTCAACCAAATCAATGGTGATGATCAATTGTCCTTTTAATTTTATTTAAATGGCCTCGAGCCATTTTTGTGAACAAATGTTCTGAATTTTCGAGCCAAAAGTGCCAGCGCGTAGAGAAAAATAAGACGAGTTTAACAGTCAACAATGAATGAAGAATTTTTTTCGTTTAACGTGTTTATTTTCTCATTCGGAAACATGAAATGTTCGGACGAAAAATAAATGGCGTTATGACGAAAACTACGTGAAACGAAATTGGTCGGCGTGAATGAAAAAAAGAGTAGGTAATAGTTGATTGAAGACATAACGCGTTCGAGCTATTGTCCGAGCGAACTTACTCGGGCCCAATAAAAGCTCGAACACAAATAATAATAAAAAATAAAAAAGCTAAAAAAATGTGATAAGATACTAAAAATTCTAAATTTTATGCGATGACCTAAAACAAAAAAATTACTAGCAAATGACTAATGGATAATTAAAAATGTGATTTTTAAGGCTGAAAATATTAATAATAATAATAATGAAAATATGTGACGAAAAATTAAAAATGCGATTTCGAATGCTGACGATGACAATGACGATGATAAAATGTGATGAGAATTAAAAATGTCCTAACGACAGCAAATTGATTTAAAATGGAAATTAATTAAGTAAAATGACAGAAATGCTAAATTTAATTTAAATGGCGTCAAAATTCTGGTATCAACACGTATGCTTTTTTTTAGAAAGTAAGGAATACATTTGGCAATAGCGAGATTTGTGGAAAAATTAGGTGCTGCAATTATTAAACTAATTACGAGGATAGAACCAAATTGGACATTGAACTACTCGAATTCTTAGTATAGTGATACTCTCTCTGTGTTTTCTTAGATGTAATTTTTTTTAAAAATAGTTTTGAATTTTCAAGATCACTTTTAATAGTTGATTACAAAATTAACCCTAAACAATTTTAAATTAACCACTTTTTGTAGGAAGATTAAAAAAAAACTGGTTGATAATTAATAAGGTCAGTTTAATCAATAATTATACAATATTTGTAATCTAATGATGGTCATAATTATTGTCAAAACTGGAAAAAATGACATCTATTAGTTCAACAACACTTAATCGTTGGTTTAATATACTCCCGCGAATACTAAACTGCAGGAAGAAGTAGAGTTTCACACAACTAGACGTTTTGTACTTTCAACGTAAATTTGCAATTAACGCCACACTTTACACCTAAATCTGAATTAATTATACTTATTTTTCCTAAGCAAATTACTCGAGCAATAAATTCATCACCCAATCTTGCTCCGGTTACTTTCTTCCAATTTGTCTTTCTTAAGTCAAGCTCAATCTATCTTTCCTTTTTTTTCTAAGGTTCCTGATTGTAGTCCAATCAACCAGTTTTGGAAAATTATGATTTTACAATCAAGCTCAATCCATCTTTCTTTTCCTGTGCATTTTACTTAAAGAGATTACATTTTGTATTTCAAGATGTAAGATTCAGGCAGTGTACACATTGCTTGTTTTCCAGTCCAGGCAACACTAATAGTGCAGACAGACCAAAGTAAAAACAGAGGCTACATAAATCATGAAACATCCATCATAAATCCTGAATCCTGAAATAGGCAAGGTGACTTGCTAGACCGTTAAGAAAAACTGGGGAATTAGGGAGCTGGCTAGTCAATGACATATTGATACCAAGGTCCCTTAGCAGCAACAACAAAAACAAAATCATCATCAGTTATGTGCGTCTTGGCATTGTCTTACTGGATTACTATGGTAGAATTAAGACTCTATCTAGGCCATTCATCCTTTATCGCTGGTAAAATCTTATTAATCATGTAGTCTCTTATAATATCCTTGAGTAGATAGCCTTAGTTTGTAATGTACCACGAACCCTATTATGGCCACTTCTCTTCGCAGGAACATGATTGACAAAAGGAAACACGCCAATTTTCCAAGCAATTTTTTTATTACCTTCCTCATCAAACCATGGTCTTGCAATAGTTGCTAGGAACATGACCTTGGGGATGAAATTTCTCCTACATGATCTGACAGGTTCTTCTTTATCAGGAAGTAAATAGTAGTTTTCTGTTTTCTTTGTCAAGGAAAACCATTTCTCATCAAGATGAAAAACATTATGCATTGTGTGAACTTAGGATTATGATGAATGCTATTTGAATGAAGTATAGACAGACAAAAATCTAATAACAGTTTGATGGCATTTGATCTGCGCTTGATCAGCTCGATTCTGAATCTTCTACAAAGAGTTGTCATATTCACTCCTAAAGCAAAAGCAGTCGACCTAATTGTAGTCCTCTTGCTAAATGGTACATCTCTTATCTTTTCCAAATCGATCTCGACTCTCTTCCTTCCACAATTCATCACCCTTCTTAGAGAATAGTCGTTACTGCCTAATTGCCCATTTTCACAACCTCTGGATAGATCGGATGGGTACATTGAATTCATTTGTGATTAATGTGGTTGTATTTTTGAACAGTTTACCATCTCTGCTTTTCTGCAAAAGCATGTTAAGAGGAACCCTCCTCTGTTCATTGTTCAATTCTTTTCTAATCTGCACCACAATTGGCGGATCAAGATTATCACCTTAAAAAGAACATAATTCTAATTAGAAACATAACTGGTTAAAAAAACATAATTCAAATTACATATCGCATAAGAATATCACCTGCATTATCGTTGTTTTATGGTTGATCTTTTTCTTCAATAACTTTAGGGGGATGAATTGGAGTAGGAGGATTGGATGCTTGAGGTCAATTGCAAATCCATTTAATTTTCTCCAACTATGTGAAATGTCTCTAAACTTAGAGTTATTAGTAGTGGATTCCGAAATTAACATGGCGGGACTTGGAAAAACCTGTAAAATTTTTGAAAAAAAGTTGAAATTTTCAATATGGAAAAGAATATTGGCGCTTAATTTTAAAAACAATTTCAATTTGAATTAGTTGTCAATTATGGTAAGCGTGATTCTTAATTCACTGGTTTAGTGAAGTAAAACTAAATGGGATTAGGCAATTAATTAACTGGGTTTATGATATGATCCTAGTTGCGTAGGATGCGTAACACGTAATTCTAATCGTTGTTCAAAGATGGATTTCGATGCGGAATAGGATAACTCGTCTTGACAACGTAAGCCTACTGGTAGCATAGCACCTGCCAACCTAGTTCGAGCAAGGGAGGTTCCTTGGTCGAATCACTAAGCCTATAGCCCTAGTTTTTTATAGTTGATTACAAAATTAACCTTAAACAATTTTAAATTAAACACTTTTTGTAGGATGATTAAAAAAAAACTGGTTGATAATTAATAAGGTCAGTTTAATCAATAATTATACAATATTTGTAATCTAATGATGGTCTTAATTATTGTGAAAACTGAAATAAAAAATGACATCTATTAGTTCAACAACATTTAATCGTTGGTTTAATATACTCCCTCGGATACTAAACTGCAGGAAGAAGTAGAGTTTCACACAACTAGACGTTTTTTATTTTCAACGTAAATTTGCAATTAACGCCACACTTTACACCTAAATCTGAATTAATTGTACTTATTTTTCCTAAGCAAATTACTCGAGCAATAAATTCATCACCCAATCTTGCTCCGGTCACTTTCTTCCAATTTGTCTTTCTCAAGTCAAGCTCAATCTATCTTTCCTTTTTTTCTAAGGTTCCTGATTGTAGTTCAATCAACCAGTTTTGGAAAATTATGATTTTACAATCAAGCTTAATCCATCTTTCTTTTTCCTGTGCATTTTACTTAAAGAGATTACATTTTGTATTCCAAGATGTAAGATTCAGGCAGTGTACACATTGCTTGTTTTCCAGTCCAGGCAACACTAATAGTGCAGACAGACCAAAGTAAAAACAGAGGCTACATAAATCATGAAACATCCATCATAAATCCTAAATCCTGAAATAGGCAAGGTGACTTGCTAGACCGTTAAGAAAAACTGGGGAATTAGGGGGTTGGCTAGTCAATATAATATTGATACCAAGGTCCCTAGCAGCAACAGCAAAAACAAAATCATCATCAGTTATGTGCGTCTTGGCATTGTCTTGCTGGATTACTATGGTAGAATTAAGACTCCATCTAGGCCATTCATCCTTTATCGCGGGTAAAATCTTATTAATCATGTAGTCTCTTATAATGTCCTTGAGTAGATAGCCTTAGTTTGTAATGTACCATGAACCCTATTATGGCCACTTCTCTTCACAGGAACATGATTGACAAAAGGAAACACGCAAATTTTCCAAGCAATTTTTTTATTACCTTCCTCATCAAACCATGGTATTGCAATAGTTGCTAGGAACATGACCTTGGGGATGAAATTTCTCCTACATGATCTGACAGGTTCTTCTTCATCAGGAAGTAAATAGTAGTTTTCTATTTTCTTTGTCAAGGAAAACCATTTCTCATCTAAATGAATAACATTATGCATTGGTGTGAACATAGGATTATGAGGAATGCTATTTGAATGAAGCATAGACAGACAAAAATCCAATAACGGTTTGATGGCATTTGATCTGCGCTTGATCAGCCCGATTCTGAATCTTCTCTAAAGAGTTATCCTATTCACTCCTAAAGCAAAAGAAGTCGACCAAATTGTAGTCCTCTTACTAAATGGTACATCTCTTATCTTTTCCAAATCGATCTCGACTCTCTTCCTTCCACAATTCATCACCCTTCTTAGAGAATAGTCGTTATTGCGTAATTGCCCTTTTTCACAGCCTCTCGATAGATCGGATGGGTACATTGAATTCATTTGTGATTAATGTGGTTGTATTTTTGAATAGTTTACCATCTCTAATTTTCTGCAAAATCATGTTAAGAGCAACCCTCCTCTGTTCATTGTTCAATTCTTTTCTAATCTGCACCACAGTTGGCGGATCAAGATTATCACCATAAAAAGAACATAATTCTAATTAGAAATAGAATGGATTAAAAAAAACATAATTCAAATTACATATCGCATAAGAATATCACCTGCATGATTGTTGTTTTATGGTTTATCTTTTTCTTTAATAACTTTAGGGGGGTGAATTGGAGAAGGAGGATTGGATGTTTGAGGTCAATTGCAAATCCATTTAATTTTCTCCAACTATGTGAAATGTCTCTAAACTTAGAGTTATTAGTTATGGATTCCGAAATTAACATGGCGGGACTTAGAAAAACCTGTAAATTTTTTGAAGAAAAGTTGAAAATTTCAATATGGAAAAGAATATTGGCGCTTAATTTTAAAAACAATTTCAATTTGAATTAGTTGTCAATTATGGTAAGCGTGATTCTTAATTCGCTGGTTTAGTGAAGTAAAAATAAATGGGATTAGGTACTTAATTAACTAGGTTTATGATACGATCCTAGTTGCGTAGGATGCGTAACACGTAATTCTGATCGTTGTTCAAAGATGGATTTTGATGCGGAATAGGATAACTTGTCTTAACAACGTATGCCTGTTGGTCGCTTAGCACCAGCCAACCTAGTTCGAGCAAGGGAGGTTCCTTGGTCGAATCACTAAGCCTACATCCCTTGCGGATATCAACCTAGGGCAAACGAACAAGTGGAATGCAATTTCAAAATTTACTTGTGACGACTCGAGTATTGCGGACTTGAGAAGGAACAAGGTTCAACACATGAACAATGGGCAGAAATTTGAAAGAACAAAGTCTCAATTTTATCAAAATAATAGCCAACTGAATAAGGAGGCCAAGCAACTGCTTATGTAGAAGTTTACAAGCAAACCCTAATCTGATAAGAAGTAGAAGTTCTAATTAAGGAAAATAACTTAATTAACTAATTAAAAAATTAACTAATTAACTAATTAACTAATTAAAGTAAATATAAATATAGTTAAATACATTCCAGTAGCCCATGTCGAGTTCTCCATCATCGGGCCAAGGTTTGGGCCCTCTCGCGTACACATTGCGCACCATAATGTCGACTTAAATAACTTTCAAACCACTGGGCAAAATAGGCTGAAACTTTCTCCAAACGAAAGCTAACATCCTGAAATTTGAAAAACATGGTCGATCGCACGATTCTGACCTGTACAATGCCAGATAGGTTCGAACAAAGTCGCCTGATGTGTCTTAGAGTCTGTCAGACCCCCTTTTTCATTTTTAACGCGATCCGGTTCGGGACGGATGCTAAGAATAAATGGATGCTTCGCATAATGCAATAAAGTCACCACCCTATTTATTTTCTAGGTTTAGGGAACCTAATCGTCATGGCATAAAAATAAAAAAAACTAAGGCACAAAAGGTCTAAACCAAAGAACAACGGTTCGAGGTCGTATTATGGACTCGGGAAGGTGTTAGGCACCCGAGTCACATCCTTAAAAGGTTACCGGTAAAAAGGTGTTTGGAAAAAAAAATTAACATGAAAATGAGTAAATAATCGCAGCATGTCAACCAATCCCCCGCACGGAATCGGGCCACTTTCTAATCATTTACAGGGTAAACGATAGTAAAGTGTCAGCCGAAATCTTGTTACGAAAATTTGGCCACTTTTCGATTATTTATGGGCGCTCAGAGGTATTCACCGCTTTAGTATTTTTGTTATTTCCGATAGGGACCGTTCGGGGCTGATTAATCCTTTCTGGTCGGGACTGATTAATCGTTGGTTTTTTACTAAAGTGAGAGCCCTCTTTATCATCATCGGGCCATGCATGACTAATTAATTACTACGTGATCTAGCATGCATAACTAACAAAGTACCAATTAATGAATGCAATAAACCGTGTGGGATCGAAGCCACCAAAACACATGTATTTATGAGCATGGAAATAAACATTCAATCATGGCATTTAAAGCGAGTGATTAAACAAGTTGTTCATGTGAGTTGATTTTAATTCTAACAATTCTATATGTCATGCATATAAAAATGATTCGAGTCTTAACATTTCTAAATAACATGCATATGAATAATATTTGCGGAAAGCATTGAATAAATAAAAGAGATGAGAAAATGTACTTGCGAGCGAAGATTTGATTTTACCCTACAAAATGATATTATTAATACGAGTAAAATAAATATCAAGGAAATAAATAAAATGATTGACAATTAAAAAGCAAGTAAAACAATTAATTTAAATAATTAAAAGCATGCATAATAATTAATTAAACAAGTAAAAGCTAGTAAAAAATGTCATAATTAATGACAAGCAATTAATAAATTAACAGTTAAATATCTTGATAAAAGGTAAATAAAGCGATTAAATGACAGAAAAATAAATAAATACTTGGCCAGTTAAGTACTCGGCAAAAGATGACGGAAAAGTAAATAAATACTTGGCCAGTTAAGTACTTGGCAAAAGATGATGGAAAAGCAAATAAAGCGATTAAATTACGAAAAAGTAAATAAAGCGATTAAATTGCAGAAACGTAAATAAAGCGATTAAATTGCAGAAACGTAAATAAAGAGATTAAATACAACCATTGGTTAAATATTGGAATTAATATTATGAACGAGCAATGTATGGGTACGTACGAAATATGGTGGGCCAGCTATCAGCCCATTCCTTTCCCACATGGGCCAAGGCAAACACTTGGCCCATTTCCCTTTCACTTGGGCTTGCGTCAAGGACGCAACTGATACGATCCTAGCCCCGAGGCTAACCCTAGCGCACGCACAACGCGCACACGCCTTGCGACCAAGGCCAATCAACCCAAAACGTCGAGCCCAAGACATTCCAAAGCTTCAAGGGAGGTTACAACAACCTCTCAACATGGAAACTAGGCAGGGAACATTTCTGGATCAATTCCTTAGGAGAAGGATGACATGGAAGGTGGCTTGGAGGCGCATAGTGCAAGGTTGCACATCTACACGAGCCAATTCATGGAAGAAAGGTTCCAAATCGGGTTCCAAGATAAGTACAAGACCGATTGGGATCTTAGGAGAGCCTCTACCAAGTTTGAGGACATTTGGACGAACAACTTGCAAGATGGCCCGTTGCTACTTTTGCATGCACAAGTGTCCTAAGCGCAAACGTGACAGACAACTTCGTCGGACCATATCTCGATCATCAGAAGTCAGAATCATGCGATATGTATCAATTATGAAACCTCATGATGTCTTCTTCATTGTATCCAAAATTCAGATCAAACTCCCAAGCCGTTTGTTTGTTATAGGTCGAGACATGTTTGCTGACAGTAATCCTACGCAGATGAGGACTTCAAAACGCGTCCGTCAACGCCAACGACCATTCTTCATACCAGTCAGGCCCGGACCAGGAATAGGAGCACCCTCCTACTATTTTTGGGTCTTATCTATCGAATGGGACAAGTTTCAGCCCAATTGGACAAGCCAATCAACAGTTAGGGTAGATGGATATTTTGGCGCGCCGTGTGAACGCGAGCAGCCCGCGACTTGGAGAATTCGGCCCAAACCTTGGCCTGATGATGCGGATGCTTCTGGGAAGTTCTAGAAAGCTTTATTTGTATTTATTAATTAGTTTTTACAGTTATTAGACTAGTAGAAGTTCTATTTCGAAGTTACTTAGGAGTTCTAGTTAAAATAGGTTTTCTAGTCTTAGTTAAACTTGTATTGTTTATGCCTATTTAAAGGCAGTCGTTTGGCTTAATAAAATAAGATCTTTTTCAGCCAAACACTTGCGTTAATTGATCTCACTAAGAACCTTGAATCCTTTGAGTCCGAACACTCGAAGAACAACTCAAGTAAATCGAAAGTTCATTCTATTGTTCGCCTATCTAGGTTGCTAACCTCACCAAGGGTTAGAAGTTCGAGCAAGATCCTTGATTGCGTAGCTGGGTTGGTTGGATAGTCACGTCCAACAGGGTCAGCGCAAGATTGAGTTACTATTTCCGCACGAATCCACTCTTGGACAACGATCGCTTAAGGAGAAACGATTCACGCCTAGTGAGGATCGTATCAGTTGGTAGCGGAGCGAAGGCCGTTCAAGTTTGGTACGTTATCTGTTTTCATTAAATCATTGTGTCGATTTACTCTAGTCCGGAGTCAATCACCCTTCACCCATTTAGTTATTTTCGTTTTTTGGTTGAGTCGGTTTAGAAATCAATTTTCTAAATCAAGTTTTCCTTTGCGTTTGTGTTTTTATTTAGACAAATCTAGTCCGATTTCTTTGTCTTATGTCTACCAAATAGAGTCACAAAAATCAGTCCCCCAAAGTGTCAAAATAGAGTCACAAAAATCAATCCCCAAAGTGTCAAAATAGAGTCACAAAAATCAGTCCCCTAAAGTGTCATCAAAGTGTCACCAAAAATAGTCCACCAAAAGTGTCAGTGTCGAAATCGTATTTCAATACATACTTGTTGAAGTCGGATTTCAGTAAAAGAGAGTCCGTTGGAAAGCTGTGTCTGTTAGGAATCAGAATCGAAAAGAATCAAGTGATTCGGACACCGGAGTCAAAAGTTACAGCCAAAGTCCCAAGACGTGTTCCTTTAGTCGTTGTTTCTTAGAGTCAGAAAATTCTGGAACCGAAACACAAAATCAATATATAGGAGGCCAGTCCAGAAAATTCTGAAATTTTTACACAACATATTTGGAGCTTTTAATTCGGAGGTCAGACGTGGAAGATATTGATTTTACAAGTTGCAGACACAAGCTGTGAGCGAAAAACGCATTTTTAAGTCATGTCAATATCATCTATGGAGAGAGCGAGGTATGAGGCAGTGGACAGGAGGAGAAGGGGCCAACATGAGTTTGCTATGTCTAGCCCAAGACATGAGCCAAGGATACACAAGCGTGAGACATCATGGCACGCAAGCGAGCAAGGGCCCTTCTTTACTGTCTGATCAAAAATACGTAAATGTGATGAGAAAAAATCAAAAATCGGGTAGCAACAGTTGCCCCTTCTTTACTGTCTGATCAAAAATACAGTGTAACTAAAATTTTTGATAAGCAGTAAAGACGGTTCCCCCCAACTACTGCCACGATTTTGGAAATGTTGAAGACTTACCTGGGAGTGGGGTGAGCTTTAAATTCTGGTCTGGGTGAGGCTATAACATTGCCAGATGTTGGTATGAAAAAATGAGACTGCATGTCCGTGCGGGGCTATTGCTCTCCGGACGTTGACGTGGAGAAATGTGAATGAAGGTCCGTGCGAGGCTATCGCTCTCTAGACATTGATGCGGAAAATGTAACTACATGACCGTGCGAGGCTATCGCTCTCCGGACGCTGATGCAGGAAATATAAACTACACGACCGTGCGAGGCTATCGCTCTTCGAATGCTGGTGATGAAAGTATAGTCGCTCAAGGAGGAGTTATTTAGATATGCAGAAAAGTAGTTGCTCAAGGAGGAGTAATAATTTTACAGAAATGTAGAATTATGTAAAACATAGTCGCTCAAGGAGGAGTAGTAGATAGACATGAATTGAAAATATAGTCGGGAACTTCAAAAATAATGCCAATTGCGGGAAAATAAATGCAGACTACTCGGATATTGAGGGAGAATGCAGAAATGCAGAAATGTAAACGACAACTACTCTGATAGTGAGGCAAATATGTAAATTGCAGAATTGTAAATTTAGAACGTACCTTTCGTGTGATGTTGGTTTGATAGTAACGTACCTTTGAGGGAAATGTCTCTGATAGTGAGAATGATGGTCTTCTCGGATAATGAGGAGGATGGTCTTCTCTGATAATGAGGATGGATGTCTCTGATATTGAGGTCAGTTGTCTCTGATATTGAGGACGTTGATGATCTTCTCTTCTCTAATAATGAGGAAATGGTCTTCTCTGATATTGAGGAGGTCTTCTCGGATAATGAAGAAATGATGATCTTATCTTCTCTAATAATGAGCAAAGTTGATCTGGTATTCTCTGATAGTGAGGAAATGATGATCTTCTCTTCTCTAATAATGAGGAAAGTTGATCTGGTCTTCTCCGATAATGAGGGAGTGATGATCTTCTCTTCTATGATAATGAGGAAAGTTGATCTAGTCTTCTCTGATAATGAGGAAATGATGATCTTCTCTTCTCTGATAATGAGGAAAGTTGATATGGTATTCTCTGATAATGAGAAAATGACGATCTTCTCTGATAATGAGGAGATGTGGTCTTCTCTGATAGTGAGGATGGTTGATGATCTTCTCTGATAACGAGGAAATGACGATCTTCTTTGATAATGAGGATGGTTGATGATCTTCTCTGATAACGAGGAAATGTTGATCTCTGATAATGAGGAGATGTGGTCTGAGCAGGGATACCACAAAAATTCAGATTTTGACAAAGAGATGTGATCCGAGCGAGGATACCGCAAAATTCAGATTTTGATGAAGGGGTGTGATCCAAGCGAGGATACCGCAAACTTTGGACTTTGACGAAGAGATGTGATCCGAGCGGGGATACCACAAAATTTAGATTTTGATGAAGAGACAAGATCCGAGCGGGGATACCGCAAACTTCAGACGTTGATGAAGAGACAAGATCTGAGCGGGGATACCGCAAACTTCGGACGTTGACAAAGAGATGTGATCCGAGCGGGGATACTGCAAACTTCGGACTTTGATGAAGAGACAAGATTCGAGCGGGGATACCGCAAACTTCGGACGTTGATGATGAGACAAGATCCGAGCGAGGATACCACAAACTTCGGACTTTGATGTAATGGTGGGGGAAATGGACCGCCGTACGAAATTAATTGGGGAGTGGTAACGTACTCCATTCGATGTCGATTGGATTTTGAAAAAAACCTAAGACGAGGGCATTACAATGATTTCTTATCGAAGACCCATGATTGAGGAGTGGTAACGTTCTCCATTCGATGTTGATTGGATTTTTCAAAATCCAAGACGAGGGCATTACAACGATTTCTTAATCGAAGACCCATGGTTGAGGCGATTCTATCAAAGTGTATATGTATTCTGCAAATAAGAAGGAAACAAACACGAAGCAGCAACACATAGAAAAAGGAAGGAGCAATTTGATATTGTGAGAAATATCGCATATTTCCTATATTTAAACCTTGGCTTGCCCCCAAGTCTTTTGAAGATGATTTCTTTGTTTAAGAAAATAAGTTCAAGCATTTATTATTTTTTGGATAAAATGTTCGTCCAATTTTCGTTATATAAACATGATTGATTCAAGTCTAGATAACACCTGCGTCTTGTTCAGGAAATAACGACCTCAAGAACAAGACTTTCCTCTAACATGCAGCTGTAAGCAATCCTCACCAGATATTAGTGTTTGCGCTCATGCTCAGAAAATAAGGCTATGTGTTTACACTTCTAAAAATGCAATAAACATAGCACAAAAATTAGATTTGCAATGTCAATCCGAGTGAAAGATGCACATGCATGGGCCTGCTAATAATCGAAAGGACTTTGCGAGGGAGAGAAAAAGGAATTTGTAGAAGAAAGTGTTGTGTGTTTTTTTTGGCGAAAGGTTTTAATGAGTTTGTGCTCGACGACTGATTGCGATGAGGACAAATCGTGGTGAACGATGCTCGACGATTTGATTGTGACGAGGGTGAAGTGCACAAATTGTTGAATCTTTGCTTGAGATGTTCATTCTGGATTATTTTGAGGGCACTGTGCCCAAGTTCTTCAATATTCACAGGGAACGATTTCTTTTCCTTTTGAGATCATTTTGATGTTTGACCCCCCCTCCCTTTTTGTATGTACTCGCTTTTGCTGTTGTTTTGTTGATTGTGTTTTTTATTTTATTTTTTGAACACTTTTTTTGATTTGTTTTTTTATTTTAGCAAGCACAACAAGTACAATTTTTATTTGGTCTGTCATCCTCTCTGTCTTTGGCAGAAGCCTCCAAGCCTTGATTTATTCGGCCTCTTTCTGACGCTTGATTTGTCAGCGACCCTCTAAGGGCTTCCTTGTCATTCCCTTGCTTGACGTGTATTTTCAACTCCAGTTTTAGCGGTTCCAGTCGAGCACTACTCACTTGGTTAGGAGAAGATAAGGGACTTTTAGGGTGTTTGATAAAGTCGTACATGGTGTACAAGGTATGTGTTTGAAGGCAAAAAGGTTTTAAAAAATGAAAAAAGTGGAAGAAGAGAAAAAGCAAAGTCCAATGTCATCTTACTATTATCCCATGTCTGATGGTTCATGTACCCTGGATATTATGCAAATCTAACTAGCACTTAGCTTAGCATTTACACTCATTAACGAAACGAGGCGTGAAGGCCCAAATTACTCACAGGGATATGTTTGTGACTGCTTACGTCTAAAACATGTCATGGATATAAGAGTTAACAGACAAGATCATGTATGTTTATATAATTTCTAATTAATGCACAAGTTATCCGTGACGTGATAAAATGATGAACATGCTTGATCTAAAAACGTAGGAATTTTTTTTTAAGCTCAAGTAATATATATATATATATATATATATATATATATATATATATATATATATATTTGCGAAAGTTAAGGATCATAGCAAACAATATGGGCACACATTTGTAGCAATGTAAATTGTAGGAATTTTAAAATTGCGAAAATGTAAGTTGCGGAAACATAAATTGGAGAAGGAAATTGCGAAAATGTAAAGGAAAACTTCCCTGAAAAATGAGCTTTTATATTTTTCAAGGCCTTCTTTTGGTCGTCACTTCACTCGCTTGCCCCCAAATTTACAAGTCTCGTTGCACCTGAAATGAAGAGACAGTTAAATAGTAAATTCATAGGGAAGGGGTATCCCCAGATGTTGAATTTAAAATTAACGAAAAAATAGAAATATTGAAAAGAACACATGGGTTGCCTCCCACGAAGAGCCTTTGTTTATAGTCGTAGGCTCGACTACATACAAAGGTGTTATAGGCATCACCACTAGATGAGTAAGCAGGATGGGTCTTGCGGAAAAAAAAACAGAATTCAAGTGTTAGTAAATTGAATGAATTATTTTACTAAGTTTTTTTTTCACCTGCATCGCAAAAATTACGTGAGAAAAAAAACGTAGAAACAAGATTAATCAAAGTTAAGACAAAGCAAGTATGATACACATGATGAGGGCTTTGATGTCGACTAATTTCTAACGGCCGAAAGTTCCCGGACGATACCATAGAATCATCCCTAAAGTGCCGTCCAGTGTCAACCGATTCCTTACGGAACCAGGCAACCTTTCGACTGGCTTTAGGGGTTCGTCTGAGTGGGGTTGGTGAACACTACCCAGGACATGTGTCCTAGGGCGTCACTACTACCCTCCTAAGCTTATTTGGTAAACGGCCCCTGGGTGAAGGGCCTATGCATGAGATGCGTATGATAGTTCATCAAAGCATATAACAAATAATCATGAAAATAGTTTATTAAAGCAAGTAAAAAAAAAACCGGCTTCGACCCTAAAGTCCCCAAACTATCGTACCCCCTTTTTCATTTTTAACGCGATCCAGTTCGGGACGGATGCTAAGCATAAATGGATGCTTCGCATAATGCAATAAAGTCGCCACCCTATTTATTTTCTAGGTTTAGGGAACCTAATCCTCATGGTATACAAATAAAAAAAACTAAGGCACAAAAGGTCTAAACCAAAGAACAACGGTTCGAGGTCGTATTATGGACTCGGGAAGGCGTTAGGCACCCGAGTCACATCCTTAGAAGGTTACGGGTAAAAAGGTGTTTGAAAAATATTTTTAACATGAAAATGAGTAAATAATCGCAGCATGTCAACCAATCCCGCGCAAGGAATCGGGCCACTTTCCAATCATTTACAGGGTAAACGATCGTAAAGTGTCAGCTGAAATCTTGTTACGAAAATTGGGCCACTTTCTGATTGTTTATGGCCCTCAGAGGTATTCACCGCTTTAGCATTTTTGTTATTTTCGATAGGGACCGTTCAGGACTGATTAATCATTTCTGGTCGGGACTGGTCGGGACTGATTAATCGTTGGTTTTTTACTAAAGCGAGAGCCCTTTTTATCATCATCGGGCCATGCATGATTAATTAATTACTACGTGATCTAGCATGCATAACTAACAAAGTACCAATTAATGAATGCAATAAACCGTGTGGGATCGAAGCGACCAAAACACATGTATTTATGAGCATGGAAATAAACATTCAATCATGGCATTTAAAGCGAGTGATTAAACAAGTTGTTCATGTGAGTTGATTTTAATTCTAACAATTCAATGTCATGCATATAAAAATGATTTGAGTCTTAACATTTCTAAATAACATGCATATGAATAATATTTGCGGAAAGCATTGAATAAATAAAAGAGATGAGAAAATGTACTTGCGAGCGAAGATTTGATTTTACCCTACAAAATGATATTATTAATACGAGTAAAATAAATATCAAGGAAATAAATAAAATGATTGACAATTAAAAAGCAAGTAAAATAATTAATTTAAATAATTAAAAGTATGCATAGTAATTAATTAAACAAGTAAAAGCTAGTAAAAAATGTCATAATTAATGACAAGAAATTAATAAATTAATAGTTAAATATCTTGATAAAAGGTAAATAAAGCGATTAAATGACAGAAAAATAAATAAATACTTGGCCAGTTAAGTACTCAGCAAAAGATGACGGAAAACTAACTAAATACTTGGCCAGTTAAGTACTCGGCAAAAGATGATTGAAAAGCAAATAAAGAGATTAAATTATGGAAAAGTAAATAAAGTGATTAAATTGCAGGAAAGTAAATAAAGTGATTAAATTGCAGAAACGTAAATAAAGCGATTAAATACAACCATTGGTTAAACATTGGAATTAAAATAAAATGAGCATTTCAACAATTGCAAAACCAGATGGGCAATTAATATTACAGACGAGCAATGTATCGGTACGTACGAAATACGGTTGGTCAGCCATCAGCCCATTCCTTTCCCACATAGGCCAAGGCAAACGCTTGACCCATTTCCCTTTCGCTTGGGCTTGCGTCAAGGACGCAACCCTCACTTTTTTCCGCCTGGGCCTAAGCAATTTGCTTGGC
Source organism: Viola odorata (assembly GCA_963691705.1). Lineage (NCBI taxonomy): Eukaryota > Viridiplantae > Streptophyta > Magnoliopsida > Malpighiales > Violaceae > Viola > Viola odorata. The sequence continues at coordinate 33,681,322 of OY829545.1, read as the reverse complement.
CCAACAACCAAACTAAACACAAACCCAGCCCAAAACCTTCTTTTTTTCCTCCCTTTCTGTTACTGTTCATCATCTCTTTCCTCTAGCCAAACCAGAACAGTGCAGCAGCAACGACAAACAACAGCAACTTCGGCGACAGAAGCAGCACAACAGCAGCTTGGCAACGGTGAGGCAGGAGCTCAGCAGCGGCGAGGCAGCGGTGGCGCAGACAGCAGCGGTGGGAGCAACTCGGCAGCAGCGTCACCTTCTCCCTCAGCAGACCAACGACGTTGACAGTAGCCGCGACCAAGAAAATAAATATGCAACAGATAAATAGACAGAGGTTAGAGCAGCAAAATTAATTGGAAGCAAGTGCAGCAATTCAATTAATTGAAACAGAGCTAATTAAATAAATAAGAGCCAAGCAATTAAAAGCAAAGCAGGGAGAGAGTGTGAATAAAAAGGGAGGGACTAGAGCCTGAATTCTTCCCCCCTTTTCTCGTTGCGATGATGAAGGTATTTATAGACGATTGCCGCGAGTGAACTTGGAGGCCAAGGTGAGAGTGGGCGTCGCAGGGATATTTTGGCTGAAGTGAAAGGAGGTGATCAGTTTGGGCGGGAGGTGATGATGAGTGAATTAAATGGGTTTAATGGTGATGGTAAGGGTTGAGGGGAAGAGATGAGTCGTTGATTTTGCTTAAAAATGAGTCAAAAGGTTTGATCAAGGGCTGAGATGATTTTGCAATTTTATGCATTAATGCATATTAATGGTGGCACGAACGGGATATTTTCGGTTCGATCTACGGACTCGCTTGAACTGAAAATAAATTCGAACCGAAAAAACTAAAAGGTGCAGAAACATAAGTCAAAATAAATACTATACAACAAATAAATAGAAAGTTCGATTTAACGCATTTATTTTCTCGTTTGAAAATGTCAAACGTTCGGACGCAAAATAAATGCCTTTACGACAAAAATTGAACGAAACCAAACTAGATGACGTGAAAGAGAAAAGTAGTACGTAATTTTCAGTTAAATAAATAAAGTATTCGATCTACGGTCCGAGGAAATTTACTCGGGACCGATAGAAGTTTGAGCGACAAGACAGTTAAAAATACGAAAAAATTAAAAAGGCACGAAATGACACGAAATATTAAACAAACTAGCCTAGGACCAAGAATAGATAGAAATTAGACCTAGATGAGCTTTTAAATGCGATAAGCGTAAAAATACGTAAATGTGACGTGAAAAAATCAAAAATCGGGTAGCAACAGAGTCCTTGTCTGCGTAGGACTACAGTCAACAAAAATGTTGGCTTGATCTTTTGGAAGATCCACTCATCCAAACGTCCTGAAATTTGGACACAATAAACATAACACATAGAGGTTTCCATCAAGCCTTTGTGATCTCTGATCGGACTCCATATTCTCCATCATGTCTTGACGCTTTTGTCCATGTAGTCGCGTGATACATCTTGGGATTGTATCATTCCCTCCCTCTTCGGAAAGATTCGTCCTCGAATCTCGCTCAGCATAATCTGCCCACGAAAGCTTCACAATTATATGCTCAAAGCATACTCGCCATCTTTCGTGCTTCCTTAGTCGCCATCTCTTGCGCTTCAAGGGCAAGGCGCTCGATACGCTAGGGTTGGTATGAGGATTCACATCATTCCCTCTCCCTTCGAAAAGATTCGTCCTCGAATCTGTACCTAGACCTTCTCGGTTAGGGTTAACCGAACTAGTCTCCATGGATGCGCAAATCCCTTTTCCTCTTTTCGGCTCCCATGATTTGTACTCCATTGCTGCCAATAATTCGTTCTTTCCCTGCACATTAGAACACATAACACTAGAAGAGAAAACGAAAGTGTTAGTGTTAGTAAAATCTAGGTGCAAAGGATCATGCGGCGTACATAAGCGCTTGTACTTGAAATAAGCTCCCTCAAATCCTTGGTGGCTAGGATTAGCCGAACCGATCACACGCTTTGTGTGGTACGCAATCCTCCTAATTGGCGATTGGTTAGGGGACAACTTCTCTGGAAATATATCCTTAATTACCTGCACAAGAGAAGAAACTCCAATAGGAAAAGGTTCAAATGAATTAGGGTTAGAGAGGTGGAAGCGCAAAGGCCAAAAAATTATTTTTGAAGGACTTGCGCTACAACGAATTTTGCACATATATAATGCATCCCTCACTTCTCTCCCTTTGGCATATACACTCAATTTCTTTTTATTATCCTCTCCTTTTGATCTCTTAATGTCACTCTCAGCACACTTACTCTTTTCGTGCGAATGTTTACACTCACCCTCTGTATGCTGACTCTTTCTATGCGAATGTTTTTCTCTCATACACTCACCCTCTGCATGCTTACTCTTTTCATGCGAATTTTTATCTCTCACACACTCGCTCTTACTCTCTTTCTTGTTAACACTCAATCTCTCTCTCTCTTTCTTTTCTATTTCTCTTTGGATCTCAAACTCGGCATAGGCCTTAACAAGCCTTTGTTGATGCTCAAAGACTTCGGTTGGCGTCAAAAGAGCTAAGGTGAATTTATTCCCATTTTTCACCAACTTGTAACGGTTGTTCCTCCCATGATTCGCCTCTCTTTCAAGCTGCCACGGTCTTCCAAGTAATATGTGACTCGCTTGCATAGGGATGACATCACAAAGGATCTCATCCTTGTATTTTCCAATGGAGAAACTCGCTAAGACTTGCTTAGTCACTTTTATTTCGTTCCCATCTGCCATCCATTGCAGAAGATACGGCTTCGGATGCGTTGACATGGAGAGGCTCAATTTTTGCACTACTAAAGTGCTCACATAAATCGCGCAACTCTCCTTGTCAATAGTCAATACACACCCCCTTTCTGCAACGTTGCAAATAGTGTGGAATAAGTTCTCTCGTGGCTCCTTCTCATTCACTTCTGTCTTTCCTTTTACACTCAAAGGATGCTCAATACAAAGCATTTTAGCATGTTCATGCTCTTCGAAACATGGTGTAAAAGGTGTTTGGCGCTCGGTTACTGCTGCGCGCACATAGGGCTCGTGCTTAGGGTTTGCGTAGCGCACAAAGGGCGCACCATCAGGTGGCTCCTCGGCCTTGTCCCTTAATTTGACTTTGGCCGCAAGTGCCCCAAGCCTAGCTACCTCAACATTGGCAGCCGTTTGCCTCTCTTCCAGCGCCCTTATTTCCTCGGTCAGGGCCGTGAAAATGGTCATGACATCTTGCCGCCCTCCTTCTTGAGACAGCTAAAAATTTCCTGAAAGTGACAAAACGAAAAAGAAGCGTAAAATTGCACTAATCCTAGCACCCCCTCACGTGTTTACTCTCGTGTTTAAAACTCTCTAATGCACTCACAATTCACTCAAAAACCCTGCAATTGTTCAATTGTTAGTGAGACTCAAGAGTTCAAAGAAAAAGCTTCCAAGAAGACTCTCAAAGACAACAAGCTGCAAAAGAATTTGATGCTTAATATTTGCTTAATCGCAAGAACAATCAATCAAACAAATATTAAGCGGAGTAGAAAGAAATTTAATAGGAATCAAGAACAACTCAAAGACACAAGAAGTACTCAACAAAGTTTGTAAGTTGCGTTTAAGGTCTGTGTGATTCCAGCAATGTTATTCGTGTTCTTTTGCCAATTTCTTTCGCTTGTCTCTCTTTTGTTATGCTTCAAAAACTTTGATTCATTTTGTGTTTGATTGAATGAAACTTTCTTTTGATTCTTTTGATTTTGCTGTTTCTTTCTTCTTCTTCTTTTTGACTCTTTTGGTGAACACAATTTAGTAATTCGGGTGCAACCTTTGACTCCTGTGTCCGAATCAATTGATTCTTTTTTATTAAGATTCCTAACAGACACAGCTTTCCAACGGACCCTCTTTTACTGAAATCGGACTTCAATAGGTATGTATTGAAATATGATTTCTACACTGACATGCATGTAACGAACCAAGCACACAAGGAAATCGGTTTTAGAATGGAGAATATGAAGAAACCGATTTCAGCAAAGAAAACTTGAAAAAAATTATGGATACTTACCAATCTTTGAGCGCCTTAAGCTCCGCTACTAACTGATACGATCCTAGTTGCGTAGGATGCGTAACACGTAATTCTGATTGTTGTTCAAAGATGGATTTCGATGCGGAATAGGATAACTCATCTTGACAACGTAAGCCTGCTGGTCGCTTAGCACCAGCCAACCTAGTTCGAGCAAGGGAGGTTCCTTGGTCAAATCACTAAGCCTATATCCCTTGCGGATATCAACCTAGGGCAAACGAACAAGTGGAATGCAATTTCGGAATTTACTTGTAACGACTCGAGTATTGCGGACTTGAGAAGGAACAAGGTTCAACACATGAACAATGGGCAGAAATTTGAAAGAACAAAGTCTCAATTTTATCAAAATAATAGCCAACTGAATAAGGAGGCCAAGCGGCCCCTTATATAGAAGTTTACAAGCAAACCCTAATCTGATAAGAAGTAGGAGTTCTAATTAAGGAAAATAACTTAATTAACTAATTAACTAATTAAAGTAAATATAAATATATTTAAATACATTCCAGCAGCCCATCTCGAGTTCTCCATCATCGGGCCAAGGTTTGGGCCGAAACCTCAAGTCGTATGTTGTCTCGCGTACACACTACGCACCATAATGTGGACTTGAATAACGTTCAAATCACTAGGCGAAATGGGCCGAAACTTGCTCCAAACGAAAGCTAGCATCCCGACGTTTCCAAAACGTGGTCGATCACATGATTTGGACTTGTACAACGCCGGCTAGGTTCGGACGAAGTTTCCTGATGTGTCTTAGAGTCCTTGTCTGCGTAGGACTACTGTCAACGAAAATGTTGGCTTAATCTTTTGGACGATCCACTCGTCCAAACGTCCTGAAATTTGGACACAATAAACATAACACATAGAGGTTTCCATCAAGCCTTTGTGATCCCTGATCGGACTCCATCTGCTCCATCATGTCTTGACGCTTTTGTCCATGTAGTCACGTGATACATCTTGGGATCATATCATTCCCTCCCTCTTTGGAAAGATTCGTCCTCGAATCTCGCTCAGCATAATCTGCCCACGAAAGCTTCACAATTATATGCTCAAAGCATACTCGCCGTCTCTCGTGCTTCCTTAGTCGCCATCTCTTGCGCTTTAAGGGCAAGGCGCTCGATGCGCTAGGGTTGGTATGAGGATTCACATCAGTTTATGGTACCAAAACCAAATTATTTAAGTTTGTGGGAGTATTGGGGATTTCTTTTCACCAATCAAGAACAATTAATTGCTTTCTTAGTCCCTGTGAAATCCTCCTAATCATTTGTTCAGTGCCGAAGAGAATATAAAAATGCATAAATATATCATAAAAATAAAAATAAAATGATTAGAAAACTGAAAAAAGTATGAAAAAAATCTTTGGGTTGAACTAGTTCAACCAGCTAGATCAACCGATTCAACCATTTTACCCCCTTAGTACGACCAGTTTTACCAATTTTTATGACCGAACTGGTCATGGGTATGAATCACCGATTTACTGGGTTTTAGTAACTATGGTCTACAGCTACCAACAACGACAGTCAACAACCTATCCATCCCAAAACTTATTGCTTAAAAAGCAGTGTAATCAGTTAAAAACCGACAATAATGAACAGCTCTATTAATACCATAAAACCCTTTGGTGCAACTTCTCATTCTCCATGCAAATCCTCAGAAATTTCAGTACCAATTCAATTAGGGAATTTTCTATTTTTCAATTCAAAGTACCAATTAAGGATGATGGATTGAGTAAAACTAGGCACTTCGTCAACACAGGTTTAAGACAATTCAGTCAACTGGCACAACACAAGTACAACAACAGTGACTAGGTTCTCTATTACATTAGGCAGCTCCCATGTTGGAGCAGTTGCTACCAACATCTAAGCAAAGCATTTATACACACGTCACATCAGCATTATCAAAGATATATACTACATGATGGCCGTGCCTTCAGCAGCCGGCCAGAACGAACCTTAGCCAACAATATTTCCCTATTCTTCCTACAAAATGGTAATGGATCTTGCAGTTCTGAAACTTGCTTCATAAGAAGTAGGATAGTTGCTCCTTTTTCCTTGATCCTCCTTCACCATACAGCTCATTCCACTGCTTCAACTCAGTCATTGTCGACCCTTCAGCTGCAAAACTCGCTGCAACCTGCATGGCCAGAAGTAGAGTAGAACAAGACTTAAATATTGTGGACACGGAGCAAGTAACATTCGCTGGAGATTATCAAAGTTGGAAAGAATGTACAACTTTAGGACAGTCAGTGAACATTTCTTTATTCACCCTTGCTTCTTTCATTATAGAGTCATTGTATGATTTTACCTGAGATTTTGCAATCTTGAAGTCTTCCATGTTTAGTGGCCTCAATGTGATTACCCTCTCCTCTTTATCGTCTTCCTTTGCGTCTACAGCTTCACCTGATTGTTGTGCTTCTGTGGCTCTCTGCTTCTTTGCCTGCAAACAGACATAAATGAATATAACCAAAGTGTGAAGTTACATTTAGATAAGTTCAAAGCAATTATTTATTGATTAATAACGAAAAATCTGGAAATACATGGCTCATAGCAAAATGAACTAATGGAAGAGAAAACTTGAGATTTCTGGGAAAAGACAATGCTCACCAAATCCTTCAATCGTTCTTGTTGGATCAATTCCCTAACAGGTCGATAGGCAGCTGTTGTGCATAAATTCTGTTTCCAATAGTTGCAAAACCATAAATAAGGGTGTAATGATGCAGTAGCATACCAAAGAATTCTAACAAAATGCAATACCTTCAGATCACTTCCAGTAAAGCCTTCTGTCATAACTGCGACCTCCTTAAAATCCATTCCTTCTTCCACCTTTTCTTTTCCCAAGAGGGTTTTCAAAATCTTTTCCCTGTTCTCCACAGAAGGAAGTCCCACCAAAATTCTAGAAAGTACATTAAAAACCAACATAAACCAATGATTAATACAATTCAATATACTAATTCAACGAACTATGATGCAATCAAATGTTTCAATTAAGATTCTGCCACTCCATTTCGGATGTCTAAAACATCCAAGCAATGGAAACAAGATAAGGATAACTACCTCCTCTCAAAACGTCTAATAATTGCCTCATCAAGGTCAAATGGGCGGTTTGTTGCGGCAAGAACAAGGATACGCTCACCCGGCTTTGTCAAAAGGCCATCCCAGTGAGTCATGAACTCATTCTTTATCTTCCGCATGGCTTCATGCTCCCCAGCTCTAGTCCGCTGTCCGAGCATGCTGTCTACCTCATCTACAAAAATAATAGTTGGGGAAACCTTGGCTGCCAGTGTGAACAAAGCTCGAACATTCTTCTCGTCTTCACCAAACCATTTGGAAGTAATAGTGGACATGGATACGTTAATGAAGCTAGCTCCAGCCTCCCTGGCAATGGCCTTAGCCATCATTGTCTTCCCTGTGCCAGGAGGGCCAAAGAGTAGGATTCCCCTACAAGGTTTTAGAAGTCCTCCTTTAAAGAGGTCCGGTCTTCGAAGAGGAAGCAACACCAGTTCTTGAAGGGATTCTTTGGTGTCCTCCAAAGCACCAATATCAGCGAATGTTACATTAATCTCGTTTGCTGGTATGACCTCTGGTCTTATCCGCTTCTCAAATTCATTGTCAGGAGGAGCTTCCTGTTTCAAAGTCATATGAATAGAAATATACAGACTGCAATTTTAACACAAAAAAAGAGAACACAGAAGTGTGCATATTCCTAAAGGTTTTACGACTCCACTTATCTATCACATAAAAACTCGTAGGCATCTGGTATCTTCATGTTATAGCAGCTATATTGCATCAGCTAAATGGGAATGTTCTCAAACCTTTGGCAGTGATGAGGAATTGACACCATCAGTTTTTACCCCTGCTGCAGCTGACTTCTCTGCTTCACTTTTATTCTCAGTGTTCACGCCTTCAACTTTCGCTTCTGTCTTTGGAGCAACACTTGTATTCCCTCCTGCTTCCTGCAATTACCCAACAAGAAGAATGACAACTATCAGATCCTATCTGCTTTGAGCTGTTCTCTAATTCATGTCTAATAGGCCAAATCATATCAAACCTTGGATTCTTCAGTTTGTGCTTTTAAAGTATGTTTGTCATTGGACCTCCCTTCCTGGAATATGCTCAGTCCATGGGCCAAACTGTTTCACAAGCAAAGACGGTAAGGATATATACTATAACTTCAACTAGAGATACCAATAAAATTCTAATCCTACCTGTTGGATGAGATAATGAGCTTTCCATTTCTGTATTCAGGATCTTTATTTTTCATTAAATGATAAGAAACTGCAGACACCACAATCTCTTCTATATAATTACTAAGAATCATTGTATCCCCAACACAGATTGAATCTAGATCATCACATTCAAGATCATTTGCTGAAAGTACTTCCATGATGTGGTTTTTATTATCCCGAACTCGGATCCTCCTCATGTCCTCCTCAAGTTGCGATTTCCAGCTGAGATGATTGTTTTCATCTTCAGGAGGCCGGATCTCAATGTTATAAGGGAAAAGAAAAGTAAGCTTCTCATTCACCTCTCTGTTTTCGTTTCCCACATCTACAATTCTTGAACCAAGAATCAGCACCGGCCCAGATATTTTCTTCAACATTTTCATGAACATGTTATAAACCCTCTGTGATCTAGACAAAAACTTCTCAGCATCCCTAAGATAAAGTACAATAGGGCTGGTTTTAGACACAAGACTGAGAACCTGCATGCAGCAAAGAGTCAGACCACTAGTCAATTGTTTATGGAGAAACATAATTTCCAGAATTTCGAAAGAAAAAAGAAGAATAAACTTCATGGTGAAGTGTTGTTAGATTAGAGAAATTCTACTGTTGAGGACAAGCTTACACTGTAAAGAGCTTGCATAAGAAGTTTCTCGTCAAAAGACCAACTGCTTGTGCGCATCAAAGGAGCTTCAAAAAACAAGGAAACAAAAAGGTAGTGTAAACAAACTTTTACTGATTTCACAAAATTCAAATGAAATACAGAGAAAAGAAGCAAGCAACCATAACCATGATTCAATAAAATTATAATTATAACTATAACTGCTATGTGAAGATCAGCAGCAGGTAACTCCGACAGAAGGTTTTCTTTAAATACTCCTAACTCTCTACTTCTATTTACATCAATATCATGGAGGCAAGTGCTTGCGTTCATACACATAAGACACCATCGGCATTCTGTAGAATTATTAGAGTGAAACATATTTCTACATTTCTAGGTAAACTTTCAAGGAAAAACCTGTATTTGTAGAATTGGCACTAGTAGCCATGTTGTTTATGTTAGCTGCAGCAGAGGAATTCCTTCTTAGCTTAGAAAGACCTTCCATTGCACTGCAAAAGCAAGGGGCCAAAAGATAGAATGAGTAGAATGAAATAAATATCATTATCAACAAAGACATCTATCATGCACACTACCTTGATGAAATGTCAACACCACTGCGTTGCCTCCGTAATGTTCCTGTAAGAAAGAATTCTCAGAGTTATGATTTGAAAAGGAGAGTTACTTACTACTTTAGCAATCATATAAGTACTCCCTCCATGATAATACGCAAAGCAGTGGCCACTCATTATTTTTAGTACTCAAAAATTATTTGTTACCTTTAAGCTCCTCCTTTTGTGGTAGCATGGAGAATGATCCAATGAAACCAGACAATCGCTCCAATGTTGACTCTGAAGGGGACTTCTTCAAAGACTACAACACAAAATCCACGAATAAAAACTCCTCACTGTCAAAATTCTATTTGGTCCTACCATGCCATTAACAATGTAGCTTGACAGAATGTGACATAAACAGTAAGAATCTGAATCAATGCACCAAAGAAGTTCATCAATTATGTAAAGAAAGAAAGCTTACAGATACTTTGCTGACAGAACCGAATTTTCCCTGAATCTGTAGATAACAAACCGTTAAGCATATGAGTATAAAAGTCCAAAACCAACAAAAAAATACAACCGCACAAACTCACCCTTAAAGAGAAGTCAGTTACATCTAACAGCAGGAATTTGGCTTCAAAGTAATGCGACAAAGCCTTGGCAAGCATTTGCAGGTAAGGTTCTTCAAGAATTTAAGAGAAAAATAACAATTAAAAATTTGTTTGAATCTTCAAATGGAAGTTCATATAGTCCACTAGTGTAGATAAAGCAGCAACCTGCTGGCCCCGAGAGCAATATAGTCCGACTTGCGGGTGCAAGATTCCTTGTGAACTTGGAAACTTCGGCATGCTTCAGGTGAACATAGGCAGCACTTGTCAATACTACCCGTGTCTGCTCACTGTTATATGAGAAATGAATTGATAAGTCCTTTAATGGTAAGAAAATTACAGTAAACAAGACAACTAGTATAACATATGAGCAGAAAACACTTTGTTACGATGACATTCTTTACTTTCAATCTCAACTGATCATCCAGCCATGAGATCTCATGCTCTTTTTGCGTACGGTCATCATCTAAACAAGTAAAATTGCATTTGTATTACCAATGGAAATCCTAATAAAAACAATATCTTGTGTAGTAACTAGAGTCCTGCGCTTGCACAGCACCAATCTATAATAAATTGATCCAATAATCTTCCAAGTAACATTTCCACTCAAATTAATAAACAAGTAAATACTTAGCAATCAACAACATGCTCACCGAAACACCAAACTTTAAACATTAGTTTTATAATATCAACCAGAAATTACCAACCGCCTAGGCAACCCCACAAAAAGCAATTAACAAGAAAACCGAAGAAGAAAATGAAAATCGAAATTCAGAACAAACCAAGGAATCAAAAGAAATTAGTAAAAAGTTACCACCCTCAAAACTTGTACCTGAGGTAGTAAGAGAAATCATCGAAGGTGACACCGCATTCTCTGCCATCAACCACCATCCTTAACATTTCTTGCTCCATAGTTTCTAAGGTCAATCCATTGTTAGCCGAAAAAGAGCCTCCTGCCCACTGGCTCACTCTCTGCCCTGACGCCAATCCAATCCCCACCCCTACCCCAACCCCTAAAGCTGATAAGATCATACCCTTATGCTCCATTTCCAAAAAGTTACAACCTTTCTCTAACAGAAAGTATAAAAGTTTCTTCCTTTTTGCTGTGAAACAAACGGAAGAGGAGAGAAATGAAGACGGTAAGTTAAAAAGTCCTCTGTGTTTTCGTTTTTTTGTAATTTTAGTGGATAAAGAAGAGATTTTGATTTTGATTTCCCGACACCAACCGAGGAAACACCCCGATATTTAAGAGAAAAATTCCTTAATTAACCGCTTTCCTCTGGTGGGTGTGCTCTCTGTTTTTTTCTAAAAAATTGATGTTTGTATAATGGCCTGCGCTTCCAAAATTTAAGGAGAGCGAAATAAAGGGATCTTGACACACGCAAGAAAGATGGTCCGGTGGTGCACGGCGGAGGAGAGTGACCGGGAGCGGCGGAGGGAAGATGGGTTCCCGCTTTTTTAGGGAGAGGCAGCAGGTTGCTCGGTTTTCAAGTTTTTCAAAGTGAGGAAGGGATTGGTGGAAAAATGCTGAGGTGATGTTTAGTTACGGAGAATTTTCTGAAAATTTTCTAAAATTGAAATTATTTCTAAAATTTATTTCACAGTCAAAATTTTCCAAAATGGAAAATTTTTCTAAAATATTTCCATTTGGAAAACATTTTCCAAAAAAATTTAAATTTTTTTTTAATACTTTAGTTCAATAAATTCATATTTTTAATCTAAAAAAAAAAAAAATTATTTTAGACATGTCTATACTCGTAAATTTGATAATTAATATTTAGATTGATACAAATTTCAATAAAAATATTTCATAATTGATATTTAACTAATTATAATAATTGTTAGAATATGAAGGAGTAACAATTTAAATTAAGTGTGTTTTAAATGTTAATATTTGTAGTATTCACGTAATAAACAAATAATTCAAGACTATTTTATATGTATTTTATTTTTATGAACGGAATTATTATATTTATACTTGATCTTTAACGTGAATAGATTTAGCATATTTATATTTGATCTTTAACAAAATTAAAATGGGATACTATTTAGTTTATTAATCTTCAAAAATTAAAAAAACTAACATGATTTTTTTAATTCAAAACAAATTGATTTAACAAAAGTAGTAGTTTTCATTTTTCAAAAAAAAAGAAAAAATAGTTCTTAGGTGAATACGATTTCGAGTTTGTAGTATTCACGTCATGAACAAATAATTTAAGAAAATTTTATGTATTTTATTTTCATGAACGAAATTATTATATTTATACTGAAAATTTCCCATTTGGGAAAATGTTGCTGTGAAACAGATTTTGGAAATATTTCCAATTTTTAGAAAATTTTCCAAAAATTAAACAACCCTTAAATGGCTTTTGCTTTTGAATCTAAACATGAATATGTTTACCATACTTATATTTGATTTTTAATAAACTTAAAATGGGCTACTATTTAGTTTATTAATCTTAACAAAAAAAATAACATTAGCATTATTTTTTAATTAAAATAAAATTGATTTAATAATAGTAGTAGTTTTTTTTTACAAAAAAGTAAGAAATAGTTGTTAGGTGAATACGATTTTGAGTTTTCTAAGGTTGGAAAATGAAGGCTGGAAAACAGAAAACGTACTGTAGCTGTGAAACAGAATTTTAGAAAACAGAAATAATTCCGGAAATAACTCCAGATGGAAAATTTTGGAAAACAGAAATAACTCCAAACAGAATTAATTCCGTTATGAAACGCAGCCTGAGTGTCCTCAATACGACTCCTCAAGAACTTTCGGTACGTGGCAAGGTGGCAGTGTCCTTTGCTCAGACACTGTACTTATTCATACTTTGAGAGGCCTAACTTTCAAAATATCTCCACAAAATTTATTTTATTATTTTATTTTCACTCTTATTATAATAAATCTTTGTTCGAACATAATTGTGTTATAAAAAATATAATTTTTTTTATAATTTTCTTCAAATTTTTCAGAATTATTAGTGGTGGGAGGTTTTTTTTTTCTTCAATGGAGCAAATATGAAGAATTAAAATAATAAAATTTAATGTACTATTAGGAGTGAATTCAATTATTTTAAAAAAAAATATGAAAGATTAAAGTAAAAAAAATTCAACATTTTAAAAAACTATTATGGGAGAATTTAAAGTTTTAGAAAGTAAATATTATATAAAGAATTAAAGTAAAAATAATAAAATTTTAACGACTATTTTGAGAGAATTCAAAAATTACGGAATCAAATATGAAAGATTAAAAAAAAAGTAATGACTGTTATAGAAAAATTTAAATTTTTAGAAAATATAAAAAGAATAAAATTTTAGAAACTAATACTCCCTCCGGTTTTTATTAAACGACATTTACTATTTGGGCACGCATATTAAAAAGGCCGGATGATTCACTATTTGACTCTAAAAAATTTCGTACTTTTTTTTCGAGCGTACGTTAATCCTTAACGTATGTCCGAGAAAAAATTCGGGGTAAAATTATCTCAAATAGTGAGTCATCCAGCTTTCTTAATATGCGTATCTAAATAGTAAAAGTCATTTAAAACAAACCGGAGAGAGTATTAAGAAAGAGGGGCACTAACTCCTTAATGGCTTAGCCACTAGGAATTATTACAAAATTTAAAAACATAAAAACAAGCTAAAACAGAAAAAGTGTAACCACTCAGTGCTTTCGAATTAAAATAGTTGATGATTGTATACAATTGTTCATTTAAATGCGTTTGCTTTGGAAACAAGAGACGAAAGCCGTCGGAGGGGATTGCTCAGATTGTACCGGGATCAAGAGCCTCCAATTGTACCGGGATCGTACAAATGAAGATTTATTTGTTTTTACTCCTCGGCTTATAAATAAAAGATCAATCTCGCTTGAACATATTATTAACACCCGAATGAATGAACCTTTTTCAATTTTTAAAACATGAATTCAAAACTAAATTAATAACACAACCAATATTTTACAATAACTATATTAAAGAAAAATTAATGAAGGCAGCAACTTGATTTCAATTTCAAGTTGTGCAGTAGTAGGTGGTAGTGGACTGTCTTTGTTAAGGTTTCTGCTTGCTTACGTTGTTTATGTATGGCTTTTTATGATCTGCACTTATTTCTCATCTTTTTTCTTGAGAAATACATGGTCCCATTTTCATAAACAAAATTAAATTTTATGTTGTTTATCTTACATGCCACAATCGTCCAATTTTTCGTAATCCTTCATTTTTTTTCATATAATTTGTCATATTTTTATAGAAAATTGTTACTAACATTTATTGTTAGGCACTAATTAAGATATGAAGAATTAAAGTACCGAGTATAATACCGAGTATAATATCGTATCCAAAAAATAAATAAATATATGGAGTATAATAAATGATAAGATTCGGACTCTTGAGGGAAGTGGGGTAGAGATTATGGCAGTCTGAGGTCACTGTTGCGGCAGTCCGTCGTTCCTGCAAAGCGCCAGAGGGGGGGCTCCAGCGTAGACACTCCGATGCTTAAGTTAGTATGGTTATAAAATTTGGCAGAAATTTAGTAGCAATTTTGGTCTTACCTTTGATCCAGAAAATGGAGGGTATTTATAGGCAAAAGAAAGGATATTACCCTAGGGGTGGGCGTTATCGAAGGTAGATAATGCCCCAGATGACGTCATCATGCGTCAGTCGGATAGGATATCGCTGACGGGATATCGCCAGTGGGATGTTATCGGGGTATCCTGGGATAGGATGACGCCGTGTGGGTCCCCCCCGCTGATGTCGACCATCCCAGGACTCCTCAACCTAACGCGGGCGGTAGCCGGGTGCTGTCGCCAGTCAAGGTCTACAGGGATCCGGGTTTAACTTCGGGTGAGAAGACGAATGTACCCTTGGTGTTTCATCAATTGTTATCATAAGCCCAACTGAAAACGAGCCCGAGTGTTCACCAAGGACTTCAGTCCGCTGTCATACACCACTTGCCACTTGCCACTATCTTTGTAAAACCCAAAACAACATTAAGCAACTCTATATGTATAGTGCCTTCTCAACAATCAGTTCTGAAGGCCAGTTGAAGCTATGCAAAACTTCAACTTCTCTTTAGTAACCACTTTGGTCAGCATATCTGCTGGATTCCTTGAACCAAGGATTTTCTTCAAGGACAAAGTACCATCACTAATCAACTCCCTGATAAAGTGATATCTCAACGGGATATGTTTTGTCCTAGCATGAAACATAGGATTCTTCGCAAGATGAATGACACTCTGACTGTCGCTGTACAGAGCACTGTCTTCCTGTTTTTTGCCCAACTCCTCAAGAAAATTCTTCGACCAAATCATTTCCTTGCTGGCTTCTGAAATAGCCATGTACTCTACTTCCGTAGTTGAAAGAGCAACACTCTTTTAAAGTCGAGACATCTAACTAACTGTTGTGCCACCCAAAGTGAAAGTATATCCCATAGTACTCTTTCTTGTATCCTCGCAACCACCCAAATCTGCATCAGTGAATCCTTCCGAGGTTACATCTTTCCTGCGAAAACATAATGCAACCTTAGAGGTACCTTTCAAGTAGCGTAACAACCACTTAACCGCCTCCCAATGGTCTCTTATAGGGTTAGACATGAATCTGCTAACAGCTCCCACTGCATGAGCAATGTCTGGCCTCGTGCACACCATAGCGTACATCAAACTACCAATAGCAGATGCATACGGAACATTAGCCATTTCTTTCTCGTCTTTATCCGTTTGAAGTGACTGCTTCTTTGTGATATTGAAGTGGGCTACCAAAGGTGTACTTCTGATCTTAGCATCTAGGAGGTTAAACTTATTTAACACCTTCCTAATATGCTTCTCTTGAGACAGTTTCAATGTACCTTCACTTCTATCTCTGATGATGCTCATACCAAGTATCTGCTTTGAGGGACCCAAATCCTTCATCTCAAAATCTACAGACATTTGTCTCTTCAACTTGTTGACTTCTCTCATGTCAGATCCTGCGATTAACATGTCATTAACATACAATAACAATATAATATAAGATGAATCAAATTGCTTAACGTAGCAACAATGATCCATAGTACACCTTGTGTACCCACTCCTCATCATAAAGCTGTCAAGCTTCAAGTACAACTGTCTTGGTGCTTGCTTCAAACCATACAAGCTCTTTTTCAACTTGCAAACCATGTCCTCTTTCCCAGCTACCGAAAATCCCTCTGGCTGTATCATGTAGATGTCCTCCTCAAGATCACCATGTAAGAATGTTGTCTTCATATCTAGCTGCTCTAGATGTAATTCCTCTGCATCCACAATACCCAAAACAAGTCTAATAGTAGTCATCTTGACAACCGGAGAAAAAATCTCATTAAAGTCAATGCCCTTTTCCCGCTGAAAACCTTTCACCACTAACCTTGCCTTGTATCTCTTGCTGCCATTAAGTTCTTCTTTAATCTTGAACACCCATTTATTTTGTAAAGCCTTCTTTCCTGCTAGTAACTTAGTCAACGACCAAGTCTCATTCTTCTCAAGCGAACTCATCTCCTCGTTCATGGCTAGCTCCCACTAAACTGACTCATCCATCTGCATTGCCTCTGAATAACTCTCAGGCTCACCATCTTCAGTCAAAACTAAGTAATAGGCTGAAGGAGAGTATCTTTGTGGCGGTCGCGAAACTCTATTTGATCTTCTTACTGCAACATCTGGGGCATCTGGGACTGCCTCCTCAGCATCTCTGTTTGCTAACGTGTTGTCAATACACCTCAAAAATAATATAAATATCCTACAACAAATGCACAATTAAACTGTGTATAGAGGTACAGGGTCGATCCACAGGGACTAAGGTGAACACTATCTTGTGTTGTGCAACAAGGGCAAACTGTTCGAAACAATAACAAGTAACCGGGGTGGGGGGGGGGGGGGGTTTCAAGAGTTGGTTGTTTAAACACACGCGTGGGCAATCATATAATCATAAAACTTTGCATAGGGTAGAGCAAGGAATTGTGGAAGAAGGAGAAGGTTCAAGAGGGGGAGAGAGAGAATGATAGAGAGTTTCTTAGCTGAAAAAGTGAAGTGGCGAGAGAGATTCTCTTGTTGGCAGCAGCGAGAGCAAGGCAAAGAGCACTGGATGATCGAGGGGGTATTTTCTTCTGTTTGGGTCGTGCGATCAGTCGTCTATTTCTCCTTATGCTTTGCTCAATCTCTGATTTGTGCTCCTCTTTTGCTCGAATTTATTTGTTTGTTTTTTTTTGTTTTGTTTTTTTTTGTTTTGTTTTTTTTGTTTTTGAAATTATTGTTCGAGCAAAAGGGAGTGTGTACATACTGTTTTCATCTGTCTGACTAGAGCAGCAAAAATTGTATCAACTGACCTGGCTTCAGCGCATAGATGTTTTCAGTGTCTTGGTCTAGCTTCTTCATTTCCATATCGCTCATTGAATGACTCGAGCGTCTCCGTCTAGCTATCCATTATCCGCACACTGAGGTTTGTTTCTCTTTGTTCTGTAGTGGCTGGCCATACTACTGCTTTCAGCATCTTGGGCAAGTGGTTCGATGTTGTATTTCTATTCTCGGCATCCGCTTCTGTTTTCATCTTCAAGGTCTCACAGCTTGACTTTATGTTTCTGTTTTCAGTGTCTGCTTTGGCTTTCAGCATCTTGGTCTCGCAACTCGATACCCCCTCACTAGAGATGTTGTTTCTCTTTACCCCACCTTGCTCACTGCTAGAGGACATCTCTCACCTGCTAAGAAAAGAAAGGAAGGCGCAAATAGTTAGAAGGGTGGAAAGGAAGGGTGAGATGAGTGGAAGGGGCAAGATAAAACAAGAAAAAAGATAAGAAAGAAGAATGCAAAGTTTCTAATCATTTCATCGCTTTCCCACATCTAACTGTGCCTATACCTAGGGGTCTCATGCAAATTCAGCCAGTACAAAGTCATGCATCCACTCAGAAAAAATCATGGCATGAAAGTTCAAAGAGCTCACACGGGTAAACAAATGACTGCAAGCGACTAGGGCAAGACATAGATATATGAGTTAACAAGCGGTGTGGTTGTGCAAGTGAGTATGTGCAGTGAGTGAGTGCTTCCTGTATAAAGTTCCTAAACCATTCATTCGAATCAAGGGGGTTTTCAAAAATAGGGGCAGTGTCATTTTGGCAAGTCAAAAGTTTTCAAAAACTCCAATCAAAAGTTATCATGGAAGTGCAAGGGCAAGCAGTATGCAACATGCAATCAAACCAAAAAATTTAGACACATAAGTGTCCCACCCCCACACTGAGGCAGTGCATCGTCCTCGATGTGAGCATGGGACTCACACAAAAAGAAAAAATAGTTCAAAGAAAAATTAAAATAGTTCAACATAAAATAAAAGTACAAAACCAACCCGAAGGCAAAGATGGATTGTTTGTAAGGTGGAATCAAGGACTGGCCGGAGGCCAAAGTCTGGACGCAAGCTCGTCAGGAAGGTGCTTGTGGAGAAGGGCATTCGTCTTAGAAATAGCAGTAGACGAACTACCAGCGTCTTGCCCGGGACGGTCAACAGCACGCGGTGGGTGAGAGGTGGATGGGTTACCGTCAGCGTCTAGGTCTGGCCACTCAAACTGGCCTCCATTCTTCGCATTGAAAATGCGATCCGCGCGGTATGTATAACCTGTACTGAAACACAGAACACGACCCTCCAAGTGATAGTAGCCCATACCATCAAGGGTACGGACGTTCAACAGTTTAAAACCAATAGGAGAATGCAGATCACAATTATCAACATCTAGGGCACGATGCTGGACAGCAAGACGAGTAATAAGTGAGCCTAAGATTGGATTTCTATCATTCGTAATAATGGCATTCAATTCGTGCACTATCCAGTAACCTAAGTTCACTTTATGACCAGTGTGCATGCACCAAAGGAAAAATAACTCCTGTACAGACAGCTGGCCCGAGGAGTTCACTTTACTAGCGAAATTATAAGCAATGCATCGATGCAAGACGCGAAGGGTCGGGTCAGGGATTTGGTGGGCCTTAGAGGTTCGGGAGCTGTACCTGGAAGTGGGGTTGCCAATCAATTCCCTAAACGCCGAGTCGACATCAAACGACTCGGGGTAGGCAGCAAAGGCACCTAAGTACCGAGGGGGTACCTAGATTAGACTCTTGGGCAAACCCCAACATGATATTAAATTGGTTTAGTGAAAGGTGTGACCATGCATCCACAAGACGAAAATTCACAACTCTATCAGCCTCAAGATTAAGACCACCCTTTCCTTTGAGTTTTAACCGATCAGTATCAAACCAAAAACTAGCATAAAATTCATGGTTCAATTCAAGCAAAGGAATATTCTCAAACTCAAACATAGCAGACCAACCAATATTAGCAATCAATTCCCGCACCATATCACCTACCCCCATCCGATCAAGCATATCATAATCAAGCAAAGCACAAGGTACTATGTGCTTACCGTGTAGGGTGAGCAGCTTGTCGTGGCTGGGCTTGTCAGGAAATTCGAGCCAGCCATTCAGACGGTTGAAGTCGGGGATGATGTAAGTCAGGGGAGTCGCTGTGCCGGAGCGGTCTTGGGAAGAACGCATAGCAGGGGTAGCAATGGGTGTCTTGCCCTTGCTACTGGATCCTCTGAGTGACTTGCGAGGGTGAGAGGTGCTGCTGGGAGTTGGAGGGGCTTTTCTCTTCTTGGGAGGAGCGGGTGTCTCCTCATAGTCAAGAGTGTCAGTGGTGTCCAGGGCAAACTCCTCAGCTGCCCGTTCAATCTCCTCTTGTACACTGTACTCCTCATCATCTGAGTCGTCCTTAGCGACCAACAGACGGACTTTATTAATCTTTAGAGGAGCCTTCTCGTCGTAGTTGACGGGCTCAATCAATTATCCTCAGGAGGTGATTCCGAGACCCATGGGGAGACCAGTGTCAGAAGGTATCTCACCCAAGATTCAGATCTCAGACTCGCGTTCAGTGACTGGGTTCCCCTGGTCGGTATGGACAGTGGGCTCAGCTTCCTCGACGGAGTCGTCCTCGCCGTCTTCGTCGTCAGACTCTTCCTCTGACTCCTCATCCTCATCGGCTGGGTCTGTGGCGTCAGCCATCACTGTGCCGGAGGCACTCGGCGGTGCAGGGGCAGCCACGACAGCTGGGGGCTCTTCGGATTCGCTGGACTCCTCCTTTGAGCCTATCTCGTACTCGCCAGAGGAAGATTCCTCTTCTGTGGCGGCTGGTGGTGGAACGGGAGGGGCTTGAGGCAGAGTTTTTGGTTTCAGAGGGGATGGGGTGGGTGATTTGGTCAGCGGAGGTTTGGGCGTTGATTTGGGTTGGGTTTTTGGGGTTTTTGTGGCGGGAGGAGCTGGGGTAACAGCTAGGATAATGGCGGTGTTGGTTTGGCCGATTTGGGGGTTACCATGAGAGAGGGGTGATACGAGCCAACCCCATAGGCCCATCAGGAGCCCGGACTTAGCCTCCATGGCTCATTGGCACCGCTATGCCTTGCTCTCCCTCGCCCGAGCCCTCACCATGTCCTCGAGCGCCCGAGCCCTCGCCACGTCCTCGAGCGCCCGAGCCCTCGCTCGCACCCTCGCCATGTCCTCGAGCGCCCTCGACATGCTCTCGCACGCCCGTGCCCCACATGACCATCGCACGCCCTCGCGTGCCCGAGCCCATCCATGGCACGCCCGTGCCTTGACATCACATGCCCCCGCGTGCCCATGCCCATCTCTCGCACGCCCGTGCCACCCATGGCCATCGCAGGTCCTCGCGTGCCCGAGCCCATCCATGGCACGCCCGTGCCCCGCCTTGACATCGCACGCCCTCGCGTGCCCATGCCCATCTCTCGTACTCCCGTGCCACCCATAGCCATCGCATACCCTCGCATGCCTGAGCCCATCCATGGCACGCCCGTGCCCCACCTTGACATCGCACGCCCCCACATGCCTGTTCCCATCTCTCGCACGCCCGTGCCACCCATGGCCATCGCACGCCCTCGCGTGCCCGAGCCCATCCATGGCACGCCCGTGCCCAGCCTTGCGCCCGAGCGACCGATCCTAGTCTTGCCTTCGCACACCAGCGCCTTGCCGTGGCCGCGTGTACCTCAGCTCAGCCTTGCGCCCACGAGCCCGAGCCTGTCCTTGCCTTGGCCGCGTGCGCCTGAGCCTAGCCTTGCGCCCGCGCACCCGACCCTTGCCTTGCCATCGGCCGCACCTCGGCCTTTGGCCTTGCCATCAGCCGCACCTCGGCCTTCGCCCTTGCCATCGCTCACTCGCGCCCGTGCCCTTGCACGTTCGCGCCCATCTTGCCCTCAAAGGCCCGAGCCACGTCTTGCCCTCGACGGCCCGAGCCGTGTCTTACCCTCGCAGGTTCCATTTCTTGTCTTCCATCAATCTGTTTCTACCATACATCTATTATATTCCGCTGCACCTAAACTCCCTTTCCCCACAAATGATCCGTTCATCCATCCAAACCTTCAAAGTAACCATCCGTGCGTGAGGACTAGATCCATTGCTCATCATCGGCGCCTTCATGGGTTTGGGTTAGCTGGTGGTGGTGTGGGTGTCACTGGTGGGTTGGAGGATGCAGCGGCGGCTCGCCGTGGGCTGGGGCCGTCGGGTCTGACAGCTCTAGACTTTGGTCTGGCCATTGGAGGAGGTGGAGAATTTAAGAAGAAGAGAAAGTGAAGAGGTGGTGTGCGTTGGGGAAGAAAGTAAAGTGAAGGGGATTGTGTACGTGGGTTGTTTAAAAGGAAAGGAAAAAGGTAACGGTTGGAAACTCTTGAGTTTCCTTTCCGGCCATTTACTTCTTTTAATTGACTTGGCCTATCAAATCCTAACTGCAAAGGAGAAAAATAGAAATCAGTCCTTTTCAAATTAGAATTAGAATTTCAAATCAATTAAGGAGAAGAAAGGAAAGAATTAAATCAACTCCCTAAGGAAAGGGAATTTAAATAATTCTGGAAAGAATTAAATCAACTCCCTAAGAAAAGGGAATTTAAATAATTCTGAAAAGAAAGATGGGTTAAGGATAAGAGGAAAATTAAAAGAAAGAAAAAGGAAAGAATACACATAAATATATACAAAAATAAAATTAAAGGAAGAAAATTTAATCTAAAAATTAAGGAAAGAAAATAATTAAAAATGATGTTTAGATGCTACATTAAAGTAAAAAGGCATCCTAAAAAAAGAAGAAGGAAATATTTCATAGCTGGTCAAAAGACACGTGGGTTGCCTCCCACAAGCGCCTACGTTTATCGTCTAGGTCTAGATGTTCGGAGCCTGCTTCAGTTTTGTTCTGGTGGCTCAACCACCTCGGTCTCCTCGGTCGTGAACAGTTTGAAACCTTCATAGAAAGGTTTCAAACGATGTTCGTTGACCTTGAAGATGACACTTGTGTCTAAGCTCTGAATCTCGACGACGCTATGGTCATATATATTCGTGGTCACTAAAGGGCCCGTCCACTTGGACTTCAACTTTCCTGCAAACAATCTCAAGCGAGAGTTATATAATAAAACTTTCTGTCCTATCTCAAAAGCTTTATTCACAATCAACTTATCGTGATACGCCTTCGTCTTGCCCTTGTAGATCAGAGCATTCTCGTAGGCATCATCACGAAGCTCTTCTAGCTCTTGGATTTGAAGGCATCTTTGCTTCCCTGCTTCATCAATGTCTAAATTTACCTTTCTGATTGCCCAAAAAACTCTATGTTCTATCTCAACTGGGAGGTGGCAAGGCTTGCCATAGACGAGTCTATACGGGGTCATGCAAATGAGAGTCTTGAAGGCTATTCGATAGGCCCAAAAGGGCATCGTCCAACTTCAAGCTCCAGTCCTTGCGTGATCGATTGACTGTCTTCTCCAGGATAGATTTTCTCCCTATTGGACACTTCGGCCTAGCCATTGGTCTGCGGGTGATAAGCTGTAGACTTCTGATGTGAAACACCATATTGCCCTAGCAGCTTGCTGACTGTTCAGTTGATGAAGTGCGTGCCTCTGTCACTAATCAAAGCTCGTGGGATCCCAAACCTGTTAGAGATATTAGTGCGCAAAAAGGCTGCAATAACTTTTGAATCGTTAGATCTGGTCGCCTTAGCCTCGACCTATTTGGATACGTAATCAACAACAAGAAGGATATAAATATTACCAAATGAGTTAGGGAAAGGACCCATGAAATCGATGCCCCAAATGTCAAATATCTCACATGCAATGATTCCTGTGAGGGGCATTTGATTTTTGGCTCCAATGTTACCTGTGGCCTGGCAGCGAGGGCAAACAGCACAAAACATATAGTTGTCCTTAAAGACAGATGGCCAGTAGAGGCCGGCTTCTAGGACTTTGAGTGTTGTCTTCTTGGCCCCAACGTGTCCTCCTTCAGTGGAGGAATGACAGAACCGAAGGATGGAAGCAACTTTATCTAGGGTCACGCAACGCTGAATGATTTGATCAGAACAGTGTTTCCAAAGGTATGGGTTGTCACCTGATTCTATTCTTCTCATAGGTGGTGGAATCTGCAGGGAAATCTCCTATGGTACAAAAATTCACAATATCAGAATACCAAAGGAATTGAACTGCTTGGGCAAGACAGACCTGTTCATCCGGAAAGGTATCGTGGATTGGTTCCAAGGAGTTGTCCTGCTGGTGTGGTAATCTGCTGAGATGGTCAGCTACTGAATTTTCAGTTCCCTTCTAATCCTTTATCTCCAAATTGAATTCTTGAAGTAGAAGGATCCACCTAATCAAGCGTGGTTTGGCATCGAGTTTCGTCAAGAGGCATCTTAGGGCTGCATGATCAGAGAAAATAGTCACTTTAGTGCATAAAAGATACTGACGAAACTTATCCAAAGCAAAAACAACGGCAAGAAGTTCTTTTTCAGTTGTGGTATAATTCTGTTGGGCTTCATCCATGAGCTTCAAGGCGTAGTAGATGACATAGACTTCTCTGTCCTTGGTCTGGCCTAACACCACTCCTAGGGTGTTGTTGCTGGCGTCACACATGATTCGAATGGAAGCGTCCAGTCTGGGGCGCGTATGATTGGGGCAGATATGAGTTTCACCTTGAGGGTGTCGAATGCGGCCTTGCAGCTTGTGTCAAATGTAAAATTCACGTCTTTTTGTAGCAGTTGGTACATGGGCTGGGTAATCTTGGAGAAGTCCTTGATGAACCGCCTGTAGAAACCTGCACGCCCAAGAAAAGAACGAACTTCGCAAACACAAGTTGGATAAGGGAGAGATTCGATTACCTCAATCTTGGCTTTGTCCACTTCGATACCCTTATGGGAAATGATGTGTCCTAGGATAAGACCCTGGTCTACCATGAAGTGACACTTCTCATAATTAAGCACAAGGTTAGTCTCAATGCATCGTTGTAAAACTTTACGCAAATTAGATAAACATTCAGTAAACGAATTGCCATAGACGGTGAAGTCGTCCATAAATACCTCTATACCTTTCTCAACAAATTTAGAGAATATACTCATCATGCAACGTTGAAAGGTGGCAGGGGCGTTACAGAGGCTGAACGACATCCTTCTGTAAGAAAAAGTTTCGAAGGGGCAAGTGAAAGTCGTCTTGTCCTGATCGTCTAGGGGAACTGGTATCTGGTGGAAACCAGAGTATCTATCAAGGCAGCAGTAATGTGTCTTGCCTGCGAGGCGTTCCAGCATCTGATCGATGAATGGAAAAGGGAAGTGGTCCTTCCTCGTGGCTGCGTTCAGTCGACGGTAGTCGATACAAATGCGCCATCAAATACGAGTAGGGATGGACTGTCCGTCTTGCCCTGTGGTGATTGTGATGCCTGTTTTTTCGGCACGACCTGAACGGGGCTCACCCAAGTACTGTCCAAAATCGGATAAATGACTCCTGCGTCCAGTAGCTTAAGTATCTCCTTCTTTACGACCTCCATCATAGGAGGATTCAAGCGGCACTGTGGCTGTCAGACTGATTTACTGGTATCCTCTAAATGGATGCGATGAGTGCATAGGGCAGGTGATAGCCCTTTAATGTCAGCATTAGTCCAGCCAATGGCCCGCTTGAAATAATCACGGGCAGTGTATCGTCATCTCCGAGGTAGGCATACTTGAGGTGCTTTGGCAAGACCTTCAAATCTAGCTTAGGTGCCTACATGACCGAAGGTCAAAGATTAGTATTCTCAATGGGAAGAGGTGAATTAATGGAAGGGGAAGAGACGAATGGGCGCTCTTCTAGAGCAGTGACAATCTCGCGCAACTCTGGTGGAGTTACGAATTTAGATTCCAGGCTGTCTAGAACCACTGGTGTGATTCCTCTGTCTAGGGCAAGCTGTAGAGAATCAGAAGAGTATAAATCAGAAATTTCATCCACGTCAGGGTCAATTATATCAATGAAATTCACGCTGGAAAATTCAGAAGGGTAGCGGATAGCATCGAGCATGCTGAATTTTATGGTTGCTCCGTCGAATTCGAGGGTGATGGAGGCGTCGTGCACATCTATCTTGGCTCCAGCCGTCCAAAGAAATGGCTTGCCCAAGAGCATGTCTGTCGGTTTGGTGGATTTTTCGTCCTCCATGCTGATCACATAAAAGTCAGCTGGGTATAGGAAGTCGCCAACTTGTACTAAAACATCCTCTATAATGCCTTCGGGATATATAACAGAGTGGTCGACCAACTGGATGACAACTCGCGTTGGTTTAAGTGGGCCTAGGCCTAGGCTGTTATATATTGTCAAGGGCCTTACGTTGATACCTGCACCAAATCACACAGAGCTTTGCCAACATCAGTATTCCCAATTTTATAAGGGATGGTAAACATCCCTTGGTCCTTACACTTTGGTGGAAGTTTCCTCTGAATGACGGCTAAAACATTAACACCCACACTAATGTTATTCACTTCTGCCAATTTACATTTATTAGTGCACAAAGATTTCAAGAATTTGGCAAATCGGGGAATATTTTTAATGGCCTGCGAAAGAGGGATATTAACCTGCACTTTGTTAAATAATTCAAAAATTACTTTATCCTCTTTGTCCCTCTTCATTTTGACTAACCTTTGTGGGAATGGTGGCTCAAGCACCTTAGTGATGAATTCTTCTAAAAAATCAGAGTTTTCGTCTACCTTATGTGGAGAACCGTGTCTTCTAGCAATGTAGACACGTTTCTCTTTGTCCACGTCTGCCTTGGCCCCCTCTGGTTTGGGTACGAGTTCGGGTAGCTCAACGTCTTGGGCAGGCAGCTCGTGGGATGGAATTTCATTACCAGTTCGAAGCGTCATGGCACAAGTTCCATGTTTCGGGTTAGGGTCTGGTTGGGAAGGCAGTCTCCCTCCATTCCTGAATTCCTTGATTTCTGCAGCCATAGAACCTATTTGTTTTTGCAATTCTGGAACAATATTGGCAAGATTTGTTACCTCAGTTGTTGTTGCTGCAGAAGGCGATTGTTCTGGTGGGACCTGCTGTTGGTACTGCTGGTTATTGGGGTAGCTTGGCCGTCGTATGAAATTCTGTAAATTAAATGGTGGTTGCTGCTGATTCTGAAACGGGTGATGCGGCTGTTGTTGACTAGGGCCAGGCGTTTGAACATTGTTGCCGTAGCTGAGGTTAGGATGACTCCACCCTTTGTTGTAATTTTGGGTGTATGACTCAAATTTCCTTGGGGCTCCATTGTAGTTCCCTACTGCATTTACCTGGATTTCATCTAGGATATAGGGGCAAGCATCAGTAGGGTGGTCATTGAAGTTGCAAATTTCACATGCTTTGACCTGCATGGGTTGGCCAGTAGACATGTTCTGCATCATCCCAGTGAGATTGGTCAACTGGCTCTTAAATCCAGTCAGTTGGCTTTCTATAGCAGCGTGGCGCACGTCTTGGATATTGTTTGGTTCTACAGCGACACCGTTCCGGGCCATGAGTTCCAGGATATTCTTTGCTGCGGTAGGGGTAAGGGCAAGCAGGGAACCATTGCAAGCAGCGTTGATTATAGCTCTGTCTCGTCCTAGCAGTCCCTCGTAAAAATATTGTAACAAAGTGTGATCTTCAAAATTGTGAGAGGGGCAGAGGGCTTGCATCCTTTTAAATCTTTCATAGTACTGTCCCACATTTTCATTCTCTTTTTGCACTATAGCTACCATAGAGTTGGGGTAGTACTTATTGATGAAGGCTTTGAATATATCGGCCCAGCTAGTGATGGAACGAGGTGTTAAGTCATAAAACCAACTACGGGCTTCATCTTCCAAGGACCACATGAACTCTTTCAGCTTAGCGTAGTCAATATCGACCTGGGGCGGCTTCATGGCCTCGCAGATAGAGTTCAGCTGCTAGAGATGTCTAATTGCGCTCTCCCTGGGCAAGCCGTGAAACTTGGGCAAGTGGTGTATGACAGCGGACTTAAGCAACATCCCAAAGACTTATGATAACCCAAAACAACATTAATCTGAAGCCCACTTGCCACTTGCCACTTGCCCAAGTTTTATCGCAGGTTTATCAAAGACTTCTCAAAGATAGTGGAGCCGATGTGCAAGCTGTTACAAAAAGAAGTGGACTTTAATTTTGACGAAGCTTGCTAAGTGGCGTTTAACAAGATCAAGAAGAAACTCACTACAGCTCCAATCATACAAGCACCAGATTGGAGTCTCTCCCATTTGAGTTGATGTGTGACGCTAGCAACTCAGTCGTTGGTGCGATTCTAGGGCAGAAGAAGGGTAGCGATCCACACGTGATCTACTACGCCTCTAAGATGCTTGACGAGGCACAAAAGAACTATATCACAACGGAAAAAGGAGTTCTTTGCAATAATCTTTGCATTGGATAAATTCAGATCGTATTTATTGGGAACAAAAGTCATAGTCTTTTCTTACCATACGGCCTTGAGGTATCTCCTGACCAAATCAGAATCTAAGCCAAGACTGATCCGCTGGATTTTACTTTTGCAAGAATATAATCTGGAGATTAAGGACAAAGCAGGAAAGGAAAACTTAGTCGCGGACCACCTGAGCAAATGCCTTGTAAAAAGCGATTCGGAACCAATCAGAGATTATTTCCCAGACGAACACCTATATGTTGCCCAGGCGATTAGACCATGGTTTGCTGATCTCGTCAATTTCTTAGCCACAGGTAAGCATCATGGAGAATTAACGGCTTAAGAAAAGGTAAAGATTAAGCATGACAGCAGGTATTTTGTCTAGGATGACCCTTATCTTTGGAAAATTGGATCTGATCAATTGATTAGGAGATGTATTACTAAAAGTGAGATCCCGTCTGTCTTAAGATTTTGTCATTCTTATGCATGTGGTGGACATTTTGGAGCTAAGAGGACGACCTTAAAAGTCCTTGAGTCGGGATTTTATTGGCCTACTCTATTTCATGATAGCTATAGATTCTGTAAGACATGCCCTGAATGCCAAAAGATAGGGAACATAAGCGCTAAAAAATCAAATGCCTATGAATGTTATATTAAATTGTGAGATTTTTTATTTATGGGGTATTGATTTTATGGGGCCTTTCTCTATGTCAAATGAAAAATAATATATATTGCTTGCTGTGGATTACGTGTCTAAATGGATAGAAGCGAAAGCGACTAGGACCAATGATGCTAAAACTGTTGTTTCATTCTTGAAAACTAACATTTTGAACAAATTTGGTGTGCCTATGGGGATCATTAGCGACCGTGGAACACATTTTTGCAATAGGATTATTGTTTCACTTTTCAGAAAGTATGGTGTAACGCATAGGGTTTCCACTGCCTATCACCCTCAGTCAAATAGCCAAGCGGAGGTATCAAATAGGGAGGTCAAGACGATCTTAGCTAAGAAAGTTGGCCTAGATCGGCAAGATTGGAGCCAAAGGTTGGATGATGCGTTGTGGGCGTATAGGACCACCTACAAGACTCCCATAGGAATGACTCCATACAAATTAGTGTACGAGAAAGCGTGCCACATGCCAGTAGGTATTAGAGCTTATTGGGCAATTCAGAAATGCAATCTAAGGTACGACCAGACAGGTGAGGAAAGGAAGCTTCAAATCCACGAGATGGAGGAACTGAGGAACCAATCATATGATAACCAACTCTTAGCTAAGATCAGGATGAAAGAATACCATGATAAAAAGATAGTCGAGAAAAACCTCCAGCTTAAGGGGAAGGTTTTTCTGTACAATTCTCGATTTAAGCTCTTTCCTAGTAAGCTTAAGACTAAATGGGAAGGTCCATATGTTATCACTAACATCTACCCTCATGGTGCAGTGGATATTAAGAATGAAAGAACAGGTATTGAGTTCAAAGTCAATGGATAGAGACTCAACCCATTCCTGGAAGGGTTTCCAACATACGAAGAAAGCCAGGTGGTTGAAGTCCCACCTGAGATTCAGTGAAAAGCAGAGCAGAGTCATGCCTAGGACTATAACTAAAGCGCTACATGGGAGGCAACCCATGATTTTTAATTCTTCTCCTCTCTTCTTTTATTTTCTTTTTATTTTTATTTTCAATTTTTTGTGAATAAATTGTTTGTTCAAAATTATTCCCAGAGTCACTTACTGATCTTCTTTCAGGTATTTTTCTTGGAGTTTTCTGGAGATTTTACGAGGATTAAGTGTGGTGAGGGAACTTGGCTAAGTCTTTTTGATCTAGGCCACACTTTATTCGGCCAAGAATTGAAGGACACGCGGAGAAAAAGAAAAAAAAGGAGCGGATAACGTGTAAAGAGGAGGAGAAAAAGTAAGAGTAACGGTTATAATTTGAAAATTAATTCTAATTTGGAAATTAATTTTTCAAATTTTAATTAATAAAGGATTATGATGAGCTAGACTCCTTATCTCCTATTAAACCCTCAAATCCCTTATTTTTCTCTCTCACCGAAAATCTCTCAAACACCTCCTCAGCTAAAACTCCTCCACCTTCCGACTTTCACTCCATGATCAACTCTCCTTATACCATGGTGAAATCCAAGAAATCTTCCAAGAAATCAGCCGTACCAAAATCCCCTCCGAAAAAGCAAGAACCCCCTACCTCTTCGCAATCTCCTTCTCTCTCAAATCTAGAAAAAGATCTACCACAGAATCTGGACGAAATGCTTAAGATAGCAAAAACCATCATGTCGATGGAAAAAGACACGTCTGGTTCTCTGAGTCAGCATGCAAAGCAAGTTTCATCCACTCCTCCTCTAGTACAGACCTCTGGGTCTCCTCAGGGCACTCTCCCGACCAAGAGGAAGATTCTCCTCACCGAAGAGCCAAAAACCCAATCTAGGGTTAGCAAAGAGGGTAGCAAAGAGGGTAGCCTGAAAGTGGAAGAGATATCGGATACTGATTCCGATGAGAAAGTGCAGCCCACTACTAGAGCCAAACAGGTGCTCGCAAAAAGGCTGGGAAGAAGGGTGCTGACTCTGAACCTTTGTGCGAAAAAGGTTCAATAAAAGAGAAGAAAACAGGGAAGAGAAAAATAGAGGTTGATAATGAAGAAGCGGTGCCAACCAAGAGGACACATTCTGCGGCTGCAAAGGGAAAGAAAAAGATTGAGGAAGCTGAGCCTGAAGAAGACTCTGACGCTGAAGCGGCTGCAGTTTTGGCCAAACCTGCGGCCAAGACTGCCAAGGTATTCCTACCCCCCTTAAGCTCTTTAAATGGTTATTTGAGGCCTGATACCCCTGATCTTAGGGCTAGATTAAATGAAAAGCATGCTTGTGAGATAACCCAGTTTGCTATTCTTGACTTTTCATTTTTGGATGCCTTGGGTGTGGGTAACAGGATTAGGCAGTACATTATTAATCTTGGGTGGGAATGTTTTTTATACCTTGATATGCCTGTGTATGCTGAGTTGTGTCTAGAGTTTCATGCCTTTTTCTAGCTTGATCAGGATAGGATGTATGCAAATGGTAGAGCCAATCCTGATCTTGGCACGTTTGATGTGGTAAATTTCAGATTGCTTGATATTTGGTCTCATATGTCTGTGAATGAGTTGAATCTTTTTCTTGGATTTGTTAAAGAAGATGAGATTAATTCTGATGAATATAGGAATGCTTTGACTAACTATCCCCCTGATTGGGATAAGACAGTGGCCTTTAGGGAATTAATTGGTGACCCTAAAGGGAATTTTGATAAAAATGCTAAGGCCCACTAGATCCGAGATCCTACCTTGAGGATGCTCAAAAGGATCTTGTCTATTAACCTTTCTGGAAAAACAACTGTCTCAAGCAACATTTCTAAGTTAGAAGTCTTTCTACTTTGGTGTATGCTGCATAAAAAGAGGGTTAATTTAGGCTATTGGATAGTTAGGCATATTAAAGCATGTGATAGCATCCCTAAACTGATCTTAGGCACTCTTATTTCTCATATCACTGCAACTGCTAGAGGTGTTGATCTGACTTCTTTAAACATGCATAAATCTTGTACTGTTAAGATCATGGATCTTAGAGCTTTTGACCAGATGGGCCATTTCCACTGAGTTGTGTCTGGAGTTTCATGCCTTTTTCTAGCTTGATCAGGATAGGATGTATGCAAATGGTAGAGCCAATCCTGATCTTGGCACGTTTGATGTGGTAAATTTCAGATTGCTTGATATTTGGTCTCATATGTCTGTGAATGAGTTGAATCTTTTGCTTGGATTTGTTAAAGAAGATGAGATTAATTCTAATGAATATAGGAATGCTTTGACTAACTATCCCTCTGATTGGGATAAGACAGTGGCCTTCAGGGAATTAATTGGTGACCCTAAAGGGAATTTTGATAAAAATGCTAAGGCCCACTAGATCCGAGATCCTACCTTGAGGATGCTCCAAAGGATCTTATCTATTAACCTTTCTGGAAAAACAACTGTCTCAAGCAACATTTCTAAGTTAGAAGTCTTTCTACTTTGGTGTATGCTGCATAAAAAGAGGGTTAATTTAGGCTATTGGATAGTTAGGCATATTAAAGCATGTGATAGCATCCCTAAACTGATCTTAGGCACTCTTATTTCTCATATCACTGCAACTGCTAGAGGTGTTGATCTGACTTCTTTAAACATGCATAAATCTTGTACTGTTAAGATCATGGATCTTAGAGCTTTTGACCAGATGGGCCATTTCCACGAGGAAAAAGGCTTTCTTTGTTTTAATACAGGATTCACAAAAGTAGCCGATCACCTCTACGGTAAGAGGATCAATGGCAGTTTTAAGCTATGGCCAATCCAGCTGGATGATGCAGTTCCCAATTCTAGCAGTGCAGACAAAGAGCCCAATCTTGGGCAAGATGCCAAGACTGCCGATCCTTTACTCCTAGAGTGGGCTGGTAAACTCCTGCGCCTGCAAGCTGAACAACTCATGATTTTCACAAATAACCAACATCTATTCCATGATTATCAGATGGATGCTAAGGAGCAATTAAGGCATGTGGTTGATCAGCAGCAAGCCCTATTTACGCATGTCAAGAAAACCCAGCAGGAACAACTCAACAAATTTCTGGTGCAACAAGAGAACAGATTCCAGCGCATCCAGAATCTCCTTGAGGTATCCTTCAAGTTTATCCAAGCCATGGATAAAGTTATTGCCAACATACGCAACAAGGTCAACTCTCATTTTAGCAACAACAGTAACAGTAGTGATTCCAGTGGCTCCTCAGAGGAAGAAGATGGTTCTGCACCATCAGTGCCTAATCCAAATCCACCACCTCCACCTCCCGCAACTCAGTAAAGCCCCTAGGTCGTGTCTTTTCTTTTCTTTTCTTTTATTGTGTCTTTTTATTTTTATTTTAGCTCTCATTTACACATTGAGGACAGTGTGTCTTCTAAGTGTGGTGAGGGTGTTTTTATGTGATTTGTCTGTATATACATGTCTTTTATGTGTTTTTGTGTTATTTTCTTTTGTTGCATGAAATTTTTTCGAATCTAAGCTAAGTTAGGTGGCCTAGACTGTCTAGTTAGAGTCTGATGCATGATTTTTGTTGTCTTTTTATGAGTATTTTTAGGCATGTGTATTTTATGTTCTGTTTGAGTGTCGGCAAAAAAGTCTGGACTATGCATGAAGCCTTTCTCTTAATGTCTTAACCTTGACCTTTAGCATCCTTCACCTTGTGACCCCTTAACTTTTGAACAAGGCATTTCAATGGGTTAACATATTCAACACCAGTAAGGGTACGGGTCCTGGTACCCATTAAGCATCCATCTTATACATGATCATGAGGTCTAGCATTGCGTAACAGACTTGACAAATAGACAAGCTTCCACCAAAAATATTTAATATCCCCTTAAGGAAAACTGCTAAGTGGTAAATGGAGCTTGTTGCCTTGTGTTGTGCTGAATTTGCTCTAATGTAGAGAACTACTTTTATGCCCAGTAATTGCATGCTCTAAAATATATATATATATATAATGTCTTGATATTTCTGCCTCACCAAGTGGAAATATTCAAGAAACTTTCGAGAGCAAAGAAAAATAAAAAAATGTATTTGTCTTGATATTTCTGCCTCACTAAGCATTAATATTCAAGAAACTTGTAGCAATACTAGCATAGAAAATTTTCAGAACAAGGCAAATTGAATGATGATGTTGAGCAGTTGAATTAAGGGGAGCATACCCAAGTCGGTGGTTGTCTTGTCTTGTTAAGTCTGTTGTGGAATGCAAAGATGTTATGGTCATGTGGAATTCAGATGTTTGGGGTGTTGAATAGTCCATGCTCATAAGGGTTGGGATCCATTGAGAAGTATACTGACTGTCATAGGTATGAAGGTGTAAAGGGATTGGCCAAGGGTATTTTGTCCAGGAAATTTGCCATTGTGTGTTTCTTTTATTTTCCCAGTTTTGAGTCTTTCTTTTATTTTCTTAGTTAAGAGTCCTGATAACTATCGATACCACAGAAGCGGCATCTCCACTACCCCGCCGGGTGACCCGGCCAGCATACTGTACCCGTCGCGGGAGACGAGGCCTTGTTCATGCCGCCCTTAGCCTGGCGACCGACCCTGGGATGGTCGACATCAGCGGGGGGGCTCTCATGCGGCATCCGCACGGCGACATCCCATCCCAGGTCATCCATGATGTCACTCCGCATGACGTCATCCCGTATGACGTCACTGAAGGCCACTCCAGCGGCATATATCACCCCAGCGACACCCCATCCCAGGTCATCCATGACGTCACTCCGCATGACGTCATCCCGTATGACGTCACTGAAGGCCACTCCAGCGGCATATATCACCCCAGCGACACCTGCCAGGGACTATTCCCGCCCCTTGTCGGTACACTCCTTCCTTTGCCTATAAATACCCCCATCTTTTCAAGACAAGAGGGTAAGCCTAAGATAGCGTACTGAACCCCTGTCATTTTGACTACCTGCACTGACTTTGGCATCGGAGTGTTTACGCCGGAGACCCCCTCCGGCACTTTGCAGGTGACGAAGACCCCAGTACAGTGTTCTCGACCAGCCTAGATCAAGCCGATCCTGCTCAGTATCCCCCGGACTCTTATCAAATGGTGCTTTCATTGAGAGCTTTGGTTAATTAAGTGAGTTTTCCTTAGTAACCAAGCTCTGTTCTTTCTGAGAGTCGAAGGATCATGGCTTCAGATTCAGAATCTACACCCCCTCACACTCGTGGGGTTCACGCGCGTAGGGAACTTTTTTCCACGTCTTCGACAAGTACATACGTCACATCACGTGAAACATCTTCTGCGCAGACAGACTTTCTTTTCGGGCTGACAGCTGGCACCTCATTTTCTCAAACGGGCACCCCGTTTTCCCAAATGGGTAGCCCGTTTCAGCAAATGGGTTCCCTTATTTCCTCAATGGGTGCCCCGTTTTCTCACGGGCGGATCCAGTCACTCTGTCCCTCCGCTTGTAAGTTCTAGGATGGATGGCCCAACTACTCCCTCGGTAAGCTCGATGTTAGCTCTTCGTGCCCACTTGGACTATTTGATTGGGATGGCCGCAGGCTCCACTTCTAGTGCACCGACATCAGGTGTCTATTGTCGCTGATCGATCAGTATCGCCTCGTCGCCAGGAGAGCGTCCCTCTGACCTCACCAGTGATAAGTATACCATTCAGCTTTGCGCAATTGGCAGACGGACAAGAGGAGCACTACATACCGCGGATACCGTGGATTCCTGTCTCCCAAGTGGATCGACCGGTAGATGAATACCGAGAGCGCTGGGACGGTAGGAGAGAGGGAGCTGGTAGGGAGGTATCTATGGAGCGGAGTGAAAGATCAGGCAGTAGGAGGTGACGAACCCGTTCGCCTAGGAGTCGTAGCAGGTCTCCCAGGAAGCAACGCACCCCGGAGCCTCGAGGGCACAAGAGACACCTGAACATGTCTCCTCCTCGTCATGATCGTGAGATCTTGGACGACACCGTTGGTCATCCTTTCACCCATCGTGTGAGGCACCACAGGGTCAGCCGACATGTCAACCTCCCAATGGAATCATACGATGGCACCAAAGACCCCATCTCGCATCTTAATAAGGTGAAGGATTTCGTCCAGTTTCAAACGCATAATGACGCAGCGTTGTGTCAGATATTCGTTATGACATTGTCAGGGGTAGCCCGCCTCTGGTTTGAAGGACTTCCTGCTCGATCAATTGATAATTTCCTGCAACTGGAGGCCAAGTTTAAGAGCCGCTTTAGCACAGCTATCCCCATTCGAAAGTCTGCAGCAGCCTTGTTTGATATATGTAGAAAGCCAGAGGAGTCTTTGAATAGTTATCTTGCTCGTTTTGATATGGAAATGTCGTTAACTCCTGGTATTACTATTGATTTCGCCATAGAAGCTTTGAAGCGGAATTGTGGATACGGGAAGCTGAGAGATACGCTGATGGTGGATCCCCCAACGACTTTAGATGCGCTAAGGTTGAAGGCCCACAATTATGCGAGGATGGAAGAGGATGAATACAGAAACAGGATACGGGATGCGCCCCAGAACGCCCCTCCTGCCCCCACGGCTCAAGGCAGTGTGACCCACGACACCCGTCCGGGTGACGAGTACACCTAGCGAAAAGATTACATTCCCAAGGCGTCGAGTCGCCAGAAGGGTAGTTACTCGAGAGGAAGGGGCGGCGGTATGAATGTTCAGCGACAAGGGGACCCCCCTAAGGGTCGAACGTATGATCCCGACCTTCCTCCCCTTACACTCCCATGAGCGGAGATCTTAGCCATCATTCAGCAGTGGAACCTGCCGATCCGTTATCCAGCCCCTGTGAAGCTAGGGGTGGTCATGGGAGGAAGGGAAAACACTTTTTGTAAATTCCATAAGGTTAAGGGGCATTCTACAGAGGCATGTAGGGAATTGAAGTTAGCAATAAAGCGCCTGTTGGAAGAAGGCTATCTTGGAGAATTCACCACTCGTATGAGAGAAGAAACCAGGAGTGACCCACCGCACGGGGCGTTGGGTGACCATCAATTGCCTCCTCCCATCGGGAACAACCGAACTTCTGAGGCAAAGGGGAAAGAAGCGCTAATGATGTATGACGAGGATATCCCTATTATTAACATTATCGCTGGGGGCACGTCGTTCCTGGATGAGATTACCCCAGTAACACTCGTGGTAGGAGAGAAGCGGAAACGGGAAAGCCAGCCCGTAAAAAAAGGGGTGATCGATGCACTGGACAGGATGGTAATATCTTTTTCGGAAGAAGACGAGAAGGGTGTCGTCTTCCCTCACAATGACGCGCTAGTAGTCGCACCGGTTGTGGGAAGCCATGGCGTACGAAGGACCCTCATTGATAACGGCAGTGCGGTAAACTTATTTTCGTTGGAAGCATATAATCTCCTGAAACGCCCTGCCGCGGAACTGGCGCCTTGCAAGAAACCAATTATTGGAGTGGACGGTATTCCTATACCTGTGATTGGAGTCACAACGCTGCCTGTGTATTTTAGAGAAGACGCGTCGAGACGATCAGAAGAGTTGATGTTCTTGGTCGTGGATCTTATTTTACCGTATAATGCTATTCTAGGGCGGCCATTCCTCAATCGTTTTGGGGCGGCGGTATCTCAGAAACACCTCAGAATGAAATACCCCTCCTAGGAAGGGGTAGTATCGATCAAGGGGGATCAAAAGTTAGCCGTCGAATGTTATTCACTCATGATTCAAAAAAGCTATGATCAGTATGTGTGCGTGGCAGCGGATCCTTATGAGCAAAGGGACGAAAGGCGAACCCAACCAGTGGATGCGATGATGTCCATCCCTATCCAAGGCAATGATAAGGCGAGCTTCCAAGCTAGTGACAAGTTGACCCTTGAGGAGAGGGCACAATTGGCCCGGCTGTTAAACAAGTGCAAAGGAGAGTTCGCATGGAAACTGACGGACATGCCTGGCGTGTCTAGGGAAGTGGCTGAGCATCGACTCAACGTCGACCTGGGCGCCACGCCAGTTCAACAGAAGCGGCGAGCATTCTCCACGAAAAAGTTGGCGGTGATTGATAAGGAGGTAGTAAAGTTGATGGACGCAAGATTCATCCGAAAAGTTCAATACCTCACTTGGTTGGCCAACCCCGTCTTAGTCCACAAGCCCAACGGAGACTGGCGCATGTGTATTGATTTCACTAACTTGAATGACGCTTGCCCTAAGGACTATTATCCGCTCCCTCGGATTGATCAGTTGGTCGATCAAGCGGCAGGGTACGCATATTTGAGTTCCCTGGACGCCAATTCTGGATATCATCAGATTCCTATGGCCAAGGAAGATGAAGAAAAAATGGCATTTATAACTCTGAAGGCCACCTCCTGCTACACAACAATGCCGTTTGGTTTAAAGA
Source organism: Viola odorata (assembly GCA_963691705.1). NCBI lineage: Eukaryota > Viridiplantae > Streptophyta > Magnoliopsida > Malpighiales > Violaceae > Viola > Viola odorata. The sequence goes on along the minus strand of OY829545.1, from coordinate 33,643,711 downwards.
ATGCAGGGGCGACCTTCCAGCGTATGGCCAACAAAGTGTTTGAAAAGCAAATCGGGAGAAATGTAGAAGCGTACGTAGATGATGTACTGGTCAAGAGCAGAAGTTTCAGTGACCATCTGGCCGATTTGCAGGAAGTGTTTGATACATTGAGGAAGTACCAGATAAAGTTGAACCCCCGCAAGTGTGCGTTCGCATTCCAAACAGGAAAATTCTTGGGGTATGTGGTAAGCCAAAAGGGCATCTAGACAAACCCGTCAAAGATTAAGGCTATCCATGATATGGTATCGCCGCGAACCCTTCAGGAGGTTCAGAGATTGACAGGACGCGTCATTGCTCTGGGGCGATTCATCTCTAAGCAGGGCGAGAAGTGCTTGTCGTTCTTTAAAGTTATACGTAAGAAAGCTTCTTTCGGATGGACGCAAGAGTGTGAAGAGGCGTTCGTGGGCTTGAAAACATACTTGTGGTCTGATTTGGTACTAACACGACCGGAGCCGGGCGACACCCTATTTTTGTACCTCAGCGTCGCGGATGAAGTGGTCAGTGTTGTTTTGGTCCGGGAGGACAATCACGTCCACCGCCCCGTATTCTTTGTTAGCCATGTGTTAAAAGATGCTGAGGTGCGATATACCCATATTGAAAAGGTGGCATTCGCCCTGCTACAGTCCACACGGAAGATGGACAGGTACTTCCAGGCCCATCCAGTTATTGTGCTCACGGATCAGCCGTTGAGAAGAATTCTTAGGAAACCAGAATCCTCGGGGAGGATGTTGATTTGGTCAATTGAGCTGGAACAATACGGATTACAGTAGAAAGCTCGGCCATCCGTAAAAGCTCAGGTTCTGGCAGATTTTATCGCTGAGTGTACATTTGCTGGGGACAAGGCAGCGGAGCCGCTCGAAAAGAAAGAAAGCAATACAAAGGTCCCACCCTCAGAGGCCCCCGCGGACATATGGGTCATCTATGTAGATGACGCCAAAAATCAGGAGCTGGCGGGAGCTGGCATATACATGGTCGGGCCACATAATGTGCAGGTGCGGTATGTCATTAGAATCCTGCAACCATTGTCCAACAACGCAGCAGAGTATGAAGCGCTATTGGCGGGGCTTAGAATAGGAAGAAGCCTTTTCGCTAAAACTGAAAGCGACCTGGTAACAGGAGCCCCACGGTTGAGAATACGAGGGGACTCCAAATTGATAATTGATCAAGTCTTGGGACATTCCCAAGCTAGAGAACCGATCATGGCGCAATACCTCTCGAAAGTGAAAAAGGAATTAGCAGAAACGGAGCAAAGCGGCGTGTGTGTTACTTTCGAACACATCCCGCGGGAGGACAATACAGAGGCGGATAATCTTGCCAAGGCGGTAGCTAATCAGGAGGCTGTCATACCAGAAGGCGTGCACTATGAGGAAAGGTCATTACCGTCCTTCATGGAGGAACAGCTGTCGCTATGTGTGGGGGAGATTGAAAAGGACTGGAGAGTCCCTGTGATAAATTTTTTGAAACACGATGAGCTACCCAGCGACAGTACAGAGAAGAAAAAAGTGCTGAAGCAAGCGGCAAGGTGCACTTACTATGATGGGGAGTTAATTCGGAGATGTTTCTCGCATCCAGCCGCAAAAATGTATAACAGAACAAGAAGGCCTCCATACCCTGCGCGAGATTCATGAAGGCATCTGGGGCATGCACGTGTCGGGTGGTACCATGGTCGCGCAGGTGTTCCGGTCAGGATTCTATTGGCCCACTATTCGCAGGGATTGTAACAACTTTGTGCAGTCATGCCATAAATGTCAAGAATTTGCCAAAATCCCTCGACGACCCGCCACTGAAATATCTCAGATCGTGGCACCTTGTCCTTTTGCCAAGTGGGGAATCGATATTTTAGGCCCTTTTCCTAAGGCCAGGTCTCAACTGAAATTCGTAATTGTAGCAGTGGACTACTTTACCAAATGGGCAGAAGCGATAGCGGTAGCCAGTATTACGACGGAAAAGGTGTGGCACTTCTTTAAGCACCAAGTGATCATGCGTTTCGGGGTGCCTCGTGTGCTAGTTAGCGACAACGGGGCACAGTTTACCAGCCGCTTCTTCAAAGAGCAATGTGAAGAATTCCAGATCGAACAAAGGTTTTCCTCTGTGGTGCATCCTCAGACTAATGGCCAGGCAGAGGTAACCAACCGAAGCATACTGAGCGTTATCAAGAAAAATTTTGAGGGGTCGAAAAAGAAGTGGCCAGACGAGCTACCCTATGTAATGTGGGCTTACCGCATGACCGTGAAAACTAGTACGGGGGAAACGCCCTTTGCGATGGCCTTTGGTACTGAAGCAGTAACGCCTGTCGAAATTGGCACCCTAAGCTTAAGGGTGGAATATTTCAAGGAGGAGTTAAACGAGGAAAGGTTACGTACTAACCTTGATATGCTGCCTGAGGCGCGCGAAGAAGCCCTCTTGAAAATAATGCACTACAAAAGAAGAATGGCGCGGTATCACAACAGACATGTTAAGGAGCGGCTGCTCAAGGCGGGAGACCTCGTGCTCAGGGACAAACGAGCAGCGGGCCAACGAATGTGGAAACTTAGCCCAAGCTGGGAGGGCCCGTTCCGCGTCACTCGTGTTATCGGAAAGGAAGCGTATCACCTCGAAACAATTGACGGTACTCCCTTACCTAACTCTTGGAATATTGCTCGATTAAAATTATATCATGCTAGAATTTGACATGCCGTGTGGCATGGTTTTGAAATTGATGAAATGTTGACATGCCGTGTGGCATGGTTTTGAAATTGAAAATGTGACATGCCGTGTGGCATGGTCTTCAAATGAAAAATATGCTTTGATGAAATGTTGACATGCCGTGTGGCATGGTTTTGAAATTGAAAATGTGACATGCCGTGTGGCATGGTCTTCAAATGAAAAATATGCTTTGATGAAATGTTGACATGCCGTGTGGCATGGTTTTGAAATTGAAAATGTGACATGCCGTGTGGCATGGTCTTCAAATGAAAAATATGCTTTGATGAAATGTGGAGATGCCGTTGGGCATGGTTTTGAAATTATGAAATTTTGACATGCCGTTGGGCATGGTCTTTGAAATTGAAATTTTGACTTATCGTTGGGCATGGTCTTTGAAATTGAAATTTTGACATGCCGGTGGGCATGGTCTTTGAAATTGAAATTTTGACATGCCGGTGGGCATGGTCTTTGAAATTGAAATTTTGACATGCCGTTGGGCATGGTCTTTGAAATTGAAATTTTGACATGCCGTTGGGCATGGTCTTTGAAATTGAAATTTTGACATGCCGGTGGGCATGGTCTTTGAAATTGAAATTTTGACATGCCGTTGGGCATGGTCTTTGAAATTGAAATTTTGACATGCCGTTGGGTATGGTCTTTGAAATTGAAATTTTGACATGTCGTTGGGCATGGCCTTTGAAATTGAAATTTTGACATGCCGTTGGGCATGGTCTTTGAAATTGAAATTTTGACATGCCGGTGGGCATGGTCTTTGAAATTGAAATTTTGACATGTCGGTGGGCATGGTCTTTGAAATTGAAACTTTGACATGTCGGTGGGCATGGTCTAACAATTGTTGTGGAAATATTCGTATTCCTTGTTGGTTGTCTGTGTAATGTGCAGATAACAAGTGAAGGAGGATGTCGGGGGTGAAAAGTCCTAGCCTTGGGGCAGAGTGGGCTAATACAGACGGGTCGTCAAGACGAGGCAAGCCCCGGCGATCCTAATATATGGTGCTGGAAGTGAAAAATTCTGGCCTTGCGAGGCCGGCCTTGATCAGGCGGCTCGCTAAGACGAGACACGCTCCAGCACTGTCGGGAGTGAAAAATCCTATCCTGGGGAAACCCAGAGAGGGCACGCCCCGACTCCCCTGGGGGTGTAAAGTCCTATCCTTGTGATAGCCCGCGCTTACAAAGGCGGATGATCATTAAGTGAGGCACGACCCTAGGGAAGATAAAAACTCCACCTCGCAAGTGAAAATCCTATCCTTACGATGGTAGCGCTAATATAGGCACCTCATTAAGAGAGGGCACGTTCCGAGGTGTGAGGGCAACGCTGAGGAAGTGAAAAGTCCTATCCTCGTGATGGCTGACCCTGATCAGGTGGCGCACTGAGAGAGGGCACTTCCCGGCCGATTAAAGAAATAAGAAAGGTCACGATACCCCAGCTAGTAACCGGAAGGGACAAACCCGATGAAGTTTGGGTGGAAGAGTACGTGACACGAGCGACATCGGGGGAGATCGCGCCAAGTGAGTTGGGAAAATACGCGCTCACACCCTGAGGTAATTAAGATATTTTAATAGATGTCGCTGCTAATATAAATGATAAATGAAAATGTGCAGAAAATTCAGCACAAGCGATATCTCGGAAGGATCGCGCTAAGAAAGTGAGGAGCGCGCGCGGCAATGGCCCGAGGTAACTAAGACCTTTCGAGAATATGTCGTTACTAACGAAGTGATAAGTGAAAATGTGCAGAAAATTGTGCGAGCTGTTTATACAAGAGGGGATACTTGCTTAAACAAAAGGCCCTAAAAAACACAAAAAGGGGCAAAGAAGTCAGGGAGCCCGATGGACAAAAAGAGAAGTGACATTTATGGCCCGGGCATGCTGTTGTCCCCCTCGTCAGGCTGTGGCCTCTTCGCTTGACGGTAGCCCTCTTCTGTGAGGAACCCGGACTTTTGCTTGAAGAGGCAGATGGTGGAATTATTGCGGCAGATGAGGTCTTGTTGGGGGCAGCCAGCCCCAGAGTCGAGGAAGCGCCACCCAGTGAAGCAGCACCCTCCATAGTGGTGTTGGGAGAAGCGGCAGTCTGGGAAGCGACAGTAGCTGCAGCGTCGCTTGGAGGAGGTTGAGCAGCCACCTTGGTCGCTTGAACTTCGCTTGCTTCCCTTAGCTTCCTTCGTTGAGCTGAGGAAGCTAGGCGGAGGCTCAGTTACGTGTCCATGTCCTCCATGTCCTAGACTCTGTAGGAGAAAATCTTTATCTCAGTCACTGGCAAACCAGACTCGGACCTCTTCTTCCGGCTGGGTAACCAGTTTTCCATGAAGCGGGAAGTGCGGAAGGAGGAACCGCTTTCCCTGGAGAGAATCTTGTCTAAAGCTCTTTTCTTTATGGGCATACGGTGATCAGTTCGAGCCCCAGCGGAAGTAGAGGGAACAGTCGTTGAAGGGGCGACAACCTTGTGAGGAGCGTCACCTTCGGAGAGCGGTCGAGCGATGGTTTCCCCTGCGAAAAGTTATGTTAGTAAACAAGGGGTAAGCAAGGCAGCGGCGAAGCTCAAAAGCTCACCTATGGTACACTCAGTTAAAGGCTTGTACAAGGCAAAGTTTCGGATCTGGAAAGAGGACTCCATCTCCAGTAAGGCGTTGGCCTGATCCAACTCTTCCCTAGACAGAGGCGCTGGCCTCGTCCAATCAACCACCTCCAGGTTGCAATCAGGACGCCACAGGCGAGAGGGTAATTCGACAACGAAAAAACCGCTCTTCCAGTTTTCGACGTTCCCTTCGAATCCTCGAAATTTCTGCCAAAAAGGCCTCACTAGAGCATCATCCCATCTTGGAATAATATTAATGAAGCCGTCGCGAAAAACCAGAGTCAAGAACTTGCGAAATAAAGCGACGGAGGGAGCAAGAATATCTTTTAATTCGCAAGCACGAAGGAAGGTGTAGATGCAGCTCCATGAGGGAGGGGTAATCTGCGCAGGGTTAAGCCCGTGCTCGCGCAACACACGCTCTAGCTTGTCATGAACTGGGAGGCGGAACCCATATTGAAACATTTTAAAATAAAGAATCCTATGAGTTTTCCAGAGCCGGCTATGAAGCCTCATAGTGTCAGAAGGAATTGTGGGGCGATAGCCGCAGGGGAAGGTAATATTATTACTTTCCAGTTCGAGGCGTAAGACAGTGGGGCAAGTAAAGATGCTAGGGGTGTTTTCAAGTTCGAGATATCGAGAAATTGGCCTAGGGGTAGCTAAAGAGCTAGATTGAGATCTCGTGCGAGGCATGATAGATAAAGCAGCAAAGGAAAATCAAAAGCAAGATCGAGCAGAATACCTTGAAAGAGAGAAGGCTGAAATTAATGGGCGAGTCATCTGGATGCGAACGAGAGAATTTCCTCAGAGCGAGCGAAAAATGAAGAGAGTTCTGAAGTATAAAAAGGAGCAAAAAGGTACGAAGAAGGAGCGTTTTTCCTTTTAAAAGAGACGGTGGAAAATTCAGCCAGAAGGGCAACCTATCACAGCAAGACACGTACGGGACGAGTGGGACACGTGGAAAGACCCTGACAGAAACTTAAAGTCAAGCGCTCGCCTCGAATGTCGTAAAAGAAAGACTCATTAATTACAAAAAAACCCCACAAAGGTGGTCGTATGAAGCGACAATTGGCTGTCCAGCGGCAGTTATCCTATAGGGCGGCGATTATAGCAAAAGCAAAAGCAAAAGTGAAAAGAAAAAGACAAGCGACATTTCGTTTCATTTCATTCTGTTTTATTCATTGAAAGAGAAAGCCAGCGGTATCTACAATAAGTGCGACATCATCAGTCTTCGTCCGCCCAGTGTATGTCATAAACGTAATCGTAATCTTCCGGAGATGATGGCGACCCGCTGTTATAGAAAGGAAAGGGCGCGCCAATCTCAAAAGGTCTTTTACCAAGCCCAGTCGCGGAACCTATCGTAGGGGCAGTTTCTTCCTTTGAAGCGGCATGGGAGTTTTCCTCCAGGGTCGAGGTAACCAATCCTGTGGCGGCATCTTGCGTAGAAGTCCTGTCCTTGGGAAAAGGACAAGGGACGGATAGTGACGCTTCATCCTTTTACCGTAGCGAAAGGTAGTGAGGTTCAAAGCCGGCAAAGAAGGATTCGAAAGATGTTTCTTTGTTTTCTTCAATCTCTTGCGACCCCGGCACTTCACAGAATGTCTGGCAGGCCTCCAGGGGGGTGTGAGTGGAGGATTGTCCGAGTCGGGAGAAGTCGGAGGGGTCAGAGGAGAATCGCGGGTGGCAGCATACAAAAAACGAGAGTCAGCCATGGAAATATCAGTAAGAGTGAGAAGAAAGAAGAAAAAGATGAACAAAGAAGGATAGAAAGAACCCCATTATATAGCCGAGGTGAGGTGAGGAGGCGTGCCTGCCTTTTCGCGTATTATCGAGGACAGTTAATGCTATCAGAGATAACGTCTGTTGGCGGAAAAAGATCTGACTCCGCAACTGTCAAAAGTCTGCACCAGCCAGGAGGCACCGAAATAGTTGCCCAATCCGTTAACACCGAAAATGGCACAAAATATATTCAGAACGGATGCGATATGGGAAAATCATCATTATGAACCAGGTAGGCAAATAAAGTTACGGGATCTCAAGGTAGGCAATAAGTGGGAACAAAAATTTGTTTTCTAAGAAAGATGATATGAGAAAGAAGAAAAACATTGACAGCGCGGCAAGTGAACAAGGGAAAGAATGTTTATTTATTTAAAGGGCTCAGCGGCCCGAGATTACAAAAAGGCCTAACGGCCCGGAGTTACAAAAGGTGGCCCTAGAGGAGCACAGAAAGACACGCCAAGAGGATCCCCATCGCTGGTCAGGCATTCGACCCAGCGTCATCATCTTCCCATTCCAGGAAAGGAATTTCCCTCAGGGCATCCGCAAGAGCCGTCAGTTCAGAAGAATAGGCCCTCATGTTCTTCAGGCAGCATCCCAGCAAATCCTTCCTATGCTGTAGCGTTGACATCAGCAGCTGAATCTGAGAAACAGCCACTGACAGCTTCACCGCTTTCTCCACGGGACTGAAATCCTCCAGGGTAACAGCAGCCTGCCTAGCTTGCAGGGGAGTCAGCATCCCCTGGAGTTCTAGCATATCCTCCGAGGTCTTAATGCTCAGCGAACCCAGGAAATCAGTATCTGCCTGAGTTAGGTTCCTCAGGGCATGGGTTTTGAAGAGCAGAAAGTTTTTGGTGACTTCGTCCATAAGGAGAAGGGAGATGAAGAAATTCGAAGAGAGAGGTGAAAAAGCTGTGAGAGTTATGAGGCAAGTGCAAAATGAAAGGCCTATTTATAGACTTCAGAAAAAAGCATTTCGAAGATATACCTTTATCGATCGTCGAGCCCACATTGAGGGAGAAACCTCTAAGGGGCAGGACCGGAGGCGCTGTGATAGCCCTTGGTAAACACTCGGGCTAGTTTTCGTTTGGGCATATGATAACTATCGATACCACAGAAGCGGTATCTCCACTACCCCGCCGGGTGACCCGGCCAGCATACTGTACCCATCGCGGGAGACGAGGCCTTGTTCATGCCGCCCTTAGCCTAGCGACCGACCCTGGGATGGTCGACATCAGCGGGGGGGCTCTCATGCGGCATCCGCACGGCGGCATCCCATCCCAGGTCATCCATGACGTCACTCCGCATGACGTCATCCCGTATGACATCACTGAAGGCCACTCCAGCGGCATATATCACCCCAGCGACACCTGCCAGGGACTATTCCCGCCCCTTGTCGGTACACTCCTTCCTTTGCCTATAAATACCCCCATCTTTTCAAGACAAGAGGGTAAGCCTAAGATAGCGTACTGAATCCCTGTCATTTTGACTACCTGCACTGACTTTGGCGTCAGAGTGTTTACGCCGGAGACCCCCTTCGGCGCTTTGCAGGTGACGAAGACCCCAGTACAGTGTTCCCGACCAGCCTAGATCAAGCCGATCCTGCTCAGTATCCCCCGGACTCTTATCAAGTCCAGTATACTTGGGGGCAAGCATTGTTAAAGTGTGGTGAGGTTTGATTGACATTTATTTCCATGTATTTTTACCATATTAAACTACCTTGTTTATGGTAAAAATAATCTCTTTCACGTCAATTTGCTATCTTTTAAAGGAAGTCTTGAGCAAGGGAAGAAATGAAGGAAACATATGCCTTGAGCGACAGAGTAGCAATCTTGGTCGCAGGCTTGGCAAAGATTGTAGAGATAGAGGCGTGCTGATCATGGACTCAAGGAAGACACGTTTTGATTGAGTTACCAGCTGGCTGTTGCGTCCACTAGAATGACTCTTGGATGTAATCCGATTTGAACAAAAATAATCTGTTTAGTATTTATTATTTTATCTTATTTTTGAATTTGAATATTTGGAGATTTAGTGTTATCTCATATCTTTTTGGAGTTTGAAATTTGGGAAAGAACGTGATTGATGGGGACTCTAACCTTGTTAAAGGTTAGGGAAGGCTGTCAATTACGGGATCTTCCTCCTTCCAACTTCTATTTTGTAAACACTTTTCTGTGAATTCTTCCGAATATCGCATTTTAATTCTATTTCATGTTCTTCAATTATTTCTTTATTTCCTTAAGCATTATGTCTAGTAGCTAAACACCTAATTCTTGGTAAGGGTTGAGTGAGTGCATTTGTGATTCGTGAGACCGATCTGATCTTATTATCCTCTCGTTCGTAATCTATTCGAGTTCTGTTTTAACAAACCGGTTACCGTCTAGGCTAAGACTTGATCAATCTTAGGCAAGACGATGAATTTGTAGCCAATCACGAAAGGGACGAGCGAAACCGGAGTGACGCAAGTAGGCAGCTAGCCTCGTGGAGGTTAGTGGACTTGGATCGATATAGGCCTAACCAGACTGACAATCTAGGGCTCCGAGTTAGGAGTAGCTTGGCCTAGACTCTGTCTTTCCCTACGCCATTGAGAAAACGCATATCCCTCAAGCCAGCAACCAATTGGATAAACCCTTTAACCAGCAAGGTGTCCACTGGCTAGGATCACTAGGAAAGGGAGTTCCCGCCAAGTGGTTTCAAGAGGAGGAAAGTAGGATTGCAAAGGAGTTCCTCTTAATCTATAGCAGAGTTATGAGAGAGAAAGAGAAAATCTAAAGGTCGATGATCGAATAACAAGGATTGAGCTCACGAATTCGCCCTTACCAAGAGTTTACCCCACATCAATTCACAACCAATCCCAATCAGCAATCTTAACTAAGATTCCTTTCTACCTAAGATTGCTTCTTTATTTAATTTTTGCTTTGTTCCTTTTTATTGCTTTGCTTATCTTAATTGCAGAAACAAAACCCCTCAACTCCAATGACGAGGAAGTCGAGTCAAAACTACAAATCTCCCAACAAGATCTCTGTGGACGATCCTCTTATCATGATCTACAAGTTCCTTGTGGACGAGTGGTAAGTTGTATTCCTACCCCTAAATTCGTATATTTTATACAACTAAATTTGATGCCCTCGACAAGCAATTTTTCTCGTCACATTTTCATATTTTTATGCTTATCGCATTTAATAACTAATCTAAGTCAAATTTCTGTCAATTCTTGGTCCTAGGCTAGTTTGTTTAACATTCCGTGTCATTTTGTGCCTTTTTATTTTTTCGTATTTTTAACTATCTTTTCACTCGAACCTCAATCGGTCCCGAGCGATTTTTCTCGGACTGTAGATCGAATACTTTATTTCTTTAATTGACAATTACGTACTATTTTTCTCTTTCACGTCATCTAGTTTGGTTTCATTCAATTTTTATCGTAAAGACATTTATTTTGCATCCGAACATTTGACATTTTCAAACGAGAAAATAAATGCGTTAAATCAAACTTTCTATTTATTCGCTGTTGTCCTGGGTAGTGTTCACCAACCCCACTTGGGCGAACCCCTAAAATTATCAAAAAGTGACCTGGTTCCATAAGGAATCGGTTGACGCTCTACGAACTTTAGGGACCATTCTATGGTATCATCCGGGAACTTTCGGCCATTAGAAATTAGTCGACGTCAAAGCCCTCATCATGTGCATCATACTTGCTTTATCGTAGCTTTGATTGTCTTGTTTCTATATTTTTTTTCTCATAATTTTTGCGATGCAGGTGAATAAAAAAGCTTAGTAAAATAATTTATTCAGTTTACTAACACTTGAACTCTGTTTTTTATTTTTCCCCAGGACCCATCCTGCTTGTTCAAATGACAGTGCCTACGTTACTTTCACTTGATACTTTTGGGGGAAGAAGATTTGAGAACCAAGTTGCACGAGGGGATACGTTGAAATCCGGTTTCATTCCCGATATTACGACCAAGATAGGGATAGAGGAAGTGATGATACAAAAAGGAGAGATTGCGTCATTATAATATTTTTGATGAGCAAACGAATCCCGACTTTCAAGGTTGACGCTTTCAAAATCACGCATCAAGCTACTTAGATTTTATCTTTTCACCCCATGTAACGATGTTCCTAGCCTTTTTATGCTAGCCATTTTTTTTTTATAAATCTAGATGGTTAATCAACTTACAAATGGTTGTATCCCTTTTGATGAAAAAAATCAATGACAAAGTTCATAAATTATTCATTGAGCTTTTTCTCTCTTTACTTTACACGTCCAAAAGGAAACAAACGTCGAACGACCATCACCTACAAGTGTATAACCTTCCCCAAAATAAACCACATATATAGCCCACACACACAAAAAAAACATAAAAAACTAACCCTTGAAATGAAAACACACTAAAAAATAAAATAATAGACCAATGATGATAAACGCGGGGATGACTGTTTCTTCTCGGTCTCAGCTGCGCGCTCTTTTATTTTAGCCAATATGGACGCAATTTGCTCAGAATTCCCACTCGGCTAAAACACGAAAGACGTTGATAATAGGTTGAAGTCTGCCCACACCAAATTTCAGAGATTTCTGGGTGGCCCATCTCTCACGAATGGTGAGGGCGCAAGGATAACTGAAAATAAAGAGTTTCATCAAGAAATGCGATTTGTTGCCTCTCCTCGCACCATATCGGTTCCTTAGCCTCTAACATGATTTTGAAGCCATCATCAAGGCCCATCCTTCACCAAAAGATAGGTCTTTTCCCCTCATAACTCCAAATCCCTGGCGTAACTTTCATCGCTCTACTCCTCGAGCTAAAAGGCCTCGCTCCTCAATTGATGATATGCAAAACACATTAAAAAAGAAGAAGAAGGGGGTTTTCCAAGCATGATGACATTAGCTACTTGCGTCGTTTTGCTTCAAGGGTTTTTGTTGGTAGTATCCAAGATCACGTTACGTCTTCCTTCGTATCTCCGCCAAAGACACCTATCCAAGATGTGCTCGTCTCTCACCCTAAAAGTATCAAGTGAAAGAATGGCTGAAAGATTGAATAAGCAGCGTGGGGGCCTCGGGATTGCATGTCATACACATATTATCGCTTATACTTACCACTATTTCTCTTCACTTTCTTTTTTCAGGTTGACAATAGCTCCTCGAAAGCGAACTACTCCGCCCAGGCTCCCCATAACTAGACTTCAAGCGCAAAAAAAATGGCCGAACAAGCTAAGGCAGAAGAAGCATTGGCTGCTAGAATAACAGAACTAGAAGAACAAGTCAGGATTACTACAGAGAGGGCCGCTCAGGCAGAAAAAGAACGGGATGAAGCAACCACTGAGTTCCCACCTAGTTTTGACCCTAATCAAATGATGGGACCTTCCTCATCCGCCATCGCCGGATCTTCAGTCCCCCAATCATTCCCTAGTCTTGGGGGTCAATGGAAATAGATTGATCCTATCTTCGTATACAACACCACGAACCCTGTAGCCAACACGGGTAAAAGAGTTAATGCACCCCTGCAGCATTCTTTGGTTAACCTCACTTTGGACCCTGGTCAAAATCTAATTCATCAGGAATCCCAGGGATTTTGCCCACCTCAGGGCCACTCTACTCAAATCATGATTCCCAATCCTACGAGAATTCGGCCTCCTTTTGTCAACCCGATGCAACCACCATTTACTTCAAAACCCCTTTGTCCTAACGCTGTCGTCATAGAGACACCAAATATGGATAGATTGATTCTACTGGAGGAAAGGCTCAGAGCTATTGAAGGAACAGACCCCTTTGACCCCACATGTCTAGCCGATATATGCATGGTCCCAGGGATCATAATGCCTCCGAAATATAAGATTCTGGATTTCGAGAAGTACACTGGTATCGAGTGCCCAAAATCACCTCAAGGCCTATTGCAACAAAATGGCCGATATGATACACAATGAGCCTTTGTTGATCCATCTATTCAGGGAGAGTGATAGCATATTTCATGGGCATGATTTTATCATCTTTTCTAGCCTTTTCGGGGGCTTGATTCTACTATTTGGCTCTTATTTCAATCCTTTTTGCAGATCAGACCTGAAAGGAGAAAAAGAGTGAAAATAAGTGTTTTTGGAGGAATTCTTAGGATTTTGAGCTTCAAGGCCCAGAAGATCAGAGTGTTGTCGAGCCCTCGACGCTAACCGGACCAGTGAGCTGTCTCTCACCCACGATATCTCTGCATCTATTCTCAATCGGAGCCAAAGAGAATAATCTTCGAAGATCCACACGGGATCCCATGCGTTTCCAGAAGCTGTCAGGCGCGCTAGAGATTCTAGGATATTCCTCTGAAGGACATGTGCTGTCACACTCCCATTGCTTCTCCTTCCCCTTAGTTTTTTGTCCCCTAGCTAGTTTTAGGCTATATAAGCTTAGCTTTAGGGTTTTTGTAAGGACGGCTAACCTAAGACATTAATACATCACTCTTTCTTTTACCTTAATTTCGAGGGATCTTATTCTCTTGATTTTTGGAGTAGTCGCCAGTTTGTAAAGACGAACTCCTTTGATTAATTAAATCATCTCTCGGTTTCTTCTAACCTTACCCTTTTTATTTATTGTGTGCTTATTATCATCTACTGTTCATATTCTATCATGAGTAGCTAAGCACCATCTTCTTAGTAAAGGGTGTTTTAAGGGTTGTAAGGATCGGTTAAGAGGCCTAATGCATGCTTAATATATTCTCTTGTCATATTCAGTTGTTGATAAGGCCCTAGCTCCTTGTGGGGGAGTTTAGCCGCTGGTTTGAGAGGGAGCCGGATCTAGTCTCTTCAAGAGGATGGCAACTTGCTTCAATCGGACAGAAAGGATGATGCGGATGAGTATTTCAATGGATGAATGAGTAAGATGCAGCGGATGAACATGGATGTAGAGGAAAGGTGTATTTAGGAGTAACAAATAAGAACTCTATTCTTAGCAAACCCCCTCAAGAAGGACTTGAGTAACCTTGCTGAAAAGAACAAAGGATCTCTAATCAATTCAGCCCTCTCATCAAAAGAGATGAGCAACCTGACTTGGAGAAGATAGTGTGCTGGTTTGAAGAACCCTAATTAACTAGCTAAGAGTTGGTCTGTGCTGAAGTTTATTACAAAAACAAAGACAAAGTGCAGAAATGATTTCAATGCACTTTAAATACCTAAGCTTAAAAATAGAAGGGGTAAATACCCTTACACCCTTGGACAAAGGGGCTTGGCCTTGGGCTTGGCAGCAATTGATGATGGGCTTGGAAGATGGGCTTCGGCCAACCAGCTAAGGACGCAAGGCTTGGGCAGGCGCAAGGGCTGATCCGCACGGCCTCATGGCTTCCTAGGGTTAGGCGCGGGATCGGTGTGGGGTTCTTCATAGGATGCGCGGGCTGCCCATGAGTCACGAGCGGTGCTTATGGCGAAGGAGTTGGCGTGCATGCAAGTCACCCATTTGTGCCTTGGTTCCAAGCTGCTCTCCTCGGCCCTAAGGCTCCTCAATAGCACGGCTACCATTCCTTTGCTTCTAGTGAAGTATCCCATGCTCGTGCTCGTATCAGTTGTTTACTGTTTTAATCCCATGCTCATCTAGAAATGTTAAGGGCTTGATCAACTGTTAATATTCCTGTGTGAGTAACGTCATTCTCTTGGTTATAACTGACGTGAATCCTTGAGTTAGAGTAGACACCTAGTGGAGACATCGCGAGAGGTCTTTCGTCTAGGGGTAAATGACTGTTTAGGTTATATGATGCGAGCTTGACAAACTGAGATGTGACGCCCTAGATCTGCCTTGCCTCCACTTCATGGGCATTTTGAGTAGTGCCTCCCCACATTCGTGCCTGGGTGGACGACGAAACGTCAAGGCCACCTCATATGTGGAAACGAGGGGTGACTTCTACCTACGAAGGTGAGTAGGGGGCCTACGTGGAAACATGGTCCCTATGGCAGGTCTGTGCTTGAGTTTGGAACATTTTTGTGCCAATGACTAACTGATCTGTAATGCAACTCGAGAACACCTTTTTCTAGGATCTCTTCCCATCATATTCAAATCTCTTTTACTACTCTCATTGTTTTCCTGCCCACGGATTATTTTTCACTATCTTGCCCTTGATTGTGTTTTACTTTCATGCCCTGGATAACTACTTTAATTATTTGTCTTGTTAGCTCCCTAATCTGCGTTGATTAATTCATTAATCAACATAACCCCCCCTCCCTCCCCAATGTTACTTATTTGTATTCTGTTGCAATTGTTTCCTGTCATACATCTAGACCAACATTTTAATCCTTGAATCTCTGTGATTCAACCCTGTCTTGCCCTGTACACATTTATATGTGCATCTAGGCATCAGGAAAATATTGAGTATATTTGAGTGACGATCAAATTTTGGTGCCATTGTCGGGGATTGAACGGTACTAATTTTGTTTTTATTTTTGTATGACCAGGAGATCTGCTCCAGATTTACTCCCTCTAGATCTCGAATTGACCAGAACGGAAAGAGAACTTCCAAGGCAAGCCAAAGGTTCATCTACTCAGCGTAGAGTAATCCCACATCCTGCCCTCAATGGACATCCATCCAATTTGGTCAACCAAGACCGTCAGTTTTTCCTAGACCTAGCTTACCTTCATCGTGGTTTCGAAAACCCAGTACCTGCCCATTTCGACTTTCTAGAAATGGAAGACCATGACAACCATGTGCGTCATGAGGATCCACCACCACCGCCACCTCCAGATCAACAAACCATTGACCATTTCAATGCAACCACCGACATGTCAAGTAGTTGCATCGTTTGGCCAGTTGTCCCTCATGACTGGACCCTGAAGTTAGCCGTTATGCATAACCTCCTAACCTTTCGGGGGGTTGCTAAGGAAAATTCTCTTCATCACCTTCAACAACTCCATTCTATCTGCGAGGCCATGAAACCTCCTAACGTCAACATCTAGCAAGCCAAGCTGCGCGCCTTCTAGTGGTCTCTTAAGGATGATGCCCTCGACTGGTATTATGACCTTCCACCAAGATCCATTCACTCTTAGGCAGACATGTCCAGAATCTTCACCGAGAAGTATTATCCGACCTCTATTGCCAACACCACGCGCAAACAACTTGTCTCCATAGTCCAGAAGAAGGAAAAGGATATAACCCAATATTATGAAAGATTCCAGAAGATGCAATCTTCGTGCCCCTCACACAATCTTACAGAGCATGCCCTTATACAGTATTTTTGCGAAGGCCTCAAGGCCCATGACAGAGCCCTTCTCAACGCTGCAGCCAACGGATCTCTCACAGCTCTCACTCCAACTGCTGCCAAAGCAACTATAGAGCTCATGGCCAAGAATGCCATGTCTGACACCGCTTACAATGGAGTCCAAGATGCTCAAGTAGCTGCCTTGCAGAATCAGCTATCTTCCCTCACAGGGATATTTCAGAATTTTATGGCGGGACAATCCACTCTTGTCAAGGCCTGCAAATATGTAATTTCGTGGATCACCCCACCGATGCATGCCCCCATATCCCGGATGAAATCCAGGTGAATGCTGCTGGCCAGTATATCTAGGCCCTGTATGGACAGAACTATAACCAGGGCTGGAAATCGCATAATCCAGGATGGGTTCCTAACGCTCACCCAGTCAGCTCTAACCATCAACAATAGAACCCCTATAGGAATCATCCACCTCCTCCTAACATGCAGCATTTCAGACTCCGACCCACATACCATCAGAATCAGTATCAACGCCAACCTCCTCAAGATCAGACATTTGTCGTGCCCTCGAATTCTGAACCACCTCGAAACCCCGAACAACAAAAGGAGATCGAGGATCTTCGGAAGCACGTGAGTACCTTGATGGTTGAGATGAAAGAAATCAAGAATCAAGGAAGACTTCCACCCCAAACCGAAACCAATCTGAAATACAATGTCTGTGCAGTGACTCTACGAAGTGGAACGACCTTGACACCTCTAACGAATCCAGCCCTCGATATTGGAAACTCTCCAGAATCTGAATTTAAGCCGAAACCTAGGGTAAAGAGCCCAAAAGTGCCCAGGTTCGTCGAGGTCATGGAAGACAGAATCCGCTCTCCTAAAGGTTCACCAAGGAATGACCCCAATCCACCCGAATTTACCCAGGAATACATTCACAAGATTCTCGAGCCCCCATTTCCCCAAAGATTGATCAAATCCAAGAAAGACAAGGAAGACCGTGAGATCTTCAACATGCTCAGCAAAGTAGTTGTAAACATCCCTCTCCTCTAGGTAGTGAAGAATGTGCCTCGATAGGCCAAGTTTCTGAAACAGTTGTGTATGAACAAGTGTAAATTGGCCGAAGGTAACAAGATCAGTGTAGGAGCTAATGCTTCTGCCCACATCCAGAGGAGAATTCCCCCAAAATGCAAGGATCAAGGAATGTTCATCATTCCCTGCCGCATTGGTACTGTCGACATCGGAAAGGCCATGTGCGATTTAGGGGCAGGCATTAATGTCATGCCCTTGATCATCTACAACAGTCTAGGCCACCTCTCAGACCTACAGACCTCGCCATCCAGCTTACTGATCATTCTGTCATCTACCCCGAGGGACTCATCACAGATGTTTTGGTCTAAGTAGGTGAATTCTTATTTCCAGCCGATTTTTATGTCATCGAAATGGAGAATGAGGACTCTACCAAGTCTACTGATGTCCTTCTAGGGCGTCCATTTCTGGCCACCGCCCGAGCGAAGATAGATGTTCATGATGCAACCATCTCCCTCGAGTTTGATGGGGAGATCATCAAGTTTAGCATGCTAGAAGCCATGTGATATCCCTTCGAGTTTTCCAGTGTTAATTATATTAATGTGATTAACCCTTCTATCGAGGAACTTGCTGAATTTCATTCTACTGATCCTCTACAATTTGCCCTTGATAGGAGTCTGACACCAACTCTTCTGGATGTCGTGGCCCCGACACTTTCCACACCACCTGAATTACATTCAGTCGTCGCTGCCCTAGAAGAGTGCGTTGTTGTCCAGTATGAGCCCCCAACAGTGTCTCCTACTTGCCCAGACCATGTCAAGTTATCTCCTTCTATTGATCAGGCTCCAGCCCTCGATCTGAAACCACTACCTTCCCATCTGAAATATGCTTATCTCGGCCCCGATGACTCCCTGCCCATCATTATCTCCAACAAGCTCAACAATCCTGAAGAGTCTGAGTTGATTTCCTTGTTGAAGGAATTTAGACAAACCATAGGATGGACCATCGCTGACATCAAGGGCTTGTCGCCTGCTCTATGCACTCACCGTATTCACTTGGAAGATGCTAGCAAGACTATACGACAACCACAGCGCCGATTGAATCCACCCATGATAGAGGTGGTCAGGAAAGAAGTTCTGAAATTACTAGATGCAAGAGTTATCTACCCTATCTCTGACAGCCCATGGGTCAGCCCTATAAAGATCATTTCCCTCTTGCTTTCATAGATCAAATGTTGGAATGTCTCGCGGGCAAGACTCACTATTGTTGTCTAGATGGTTACTCAGGTTTCCATCAGATCCCAGTCGCCCCCGAAGACCAGGAAAAGACCACCTTCATGTGCCCATTCGGTACCTTTGCTTATAGGCGTATGCCCTTCAGCCTATGTAATGCCCCTCCACTTTTCAGCGCTGCATGGTGAGCATTTTATGGATGACTTCACAATTTATGGTAATTCCTTCTCTAAGTGTATGTCCAAATTGAAAAAATGTTTAGAGCGTTGCATAGAAACCAATCTTGTCCTCAATTTCGAGAAATGCCACTTCATGGTAGATCGAGGTCTCGTTTTGGGTCACATTGTCTCGGCTAAAGGAATTGAAGTCGACAAGGCTAAGATTGAGGTGATTGAATCCTTACCCTATCCAGCATGTGTTCGCGACGTACGATCTTTTCTAGGGCACGCCGGTTTATACAGACGGTTTATTAAGGATTTTTCCAAAACAGCCCAGCCTATGTGTCGCCTGCTCCAGAAAGAAGTACCCTTTGATTTTGATGAGAATTGCAAAGCCGCCTTTGAACTTCTAAAAAACAAGCTTATCTCGACCCTGATTATTCTTGCCCCCGATTGGACATTACCTTTCAAGGTCATGTGCGATGCTAGCAATCAAGCCCTAGGTAATCTACTATGCTTCCAAGTTACTAGATCCAGCCCAGCAGAACTACACAACCACAAAAAAAGAACTCTTGGCGGTTGTTTATGCCCTCGACAAGTTCAGACAGTACCTCTTGGGCATTCATGTTCTCGTCTACTCAGATCATTCAGCCCTGAGGTGCTTATTGACAAAAGCTAATGCAAATCCTCGACTCATTCGTTGGATCTTGCTGTTACAGGAATTTAACATCTTGATCAAGGATAAGGCAGAAAGAGAAAATCTTGTGGCGGATCATCTGAGCAGACTTCCAGCCCAAGAAGACGATTTACTTGTGCCTATCCGAGACACTTTCCCAGATGAACAACTGTGTCTTGCCCACGCGGTCCAATTCCCATGGCTCTCGGACATTGCAAATTTTTGTGCTACTGGTACCTACCCCGCAGATGCTTCCCCATCCGATTGCAACAGAATCAGAAGGCAAGCCAAATACTATATTTGGGATAACCCTTATTTATGAAAGCATTGCTCGGACCATATAATTCATTGTTGTGTAACCATTGACGAGGTGCCCTCAATCCTAAAATTCTGCCATTCTGAAGGAGGACATTTCGCGGCCAAGAAAACTGCCCTCAAGGTCTTAGAAGTCGGTCTCTACTGGCCATCCATCTTTAAGGATAGTTACTTCTTTTGTGCTTCGTGCCCTCGATGCCAAGCCACGAGCAATATTGGGGCCAGGAACCAGATGCCTCTGACTAGTATCATTGTTTGTGAGATTTTCGATATCTAGGGTATAGATTTCATGGGTCCGTTCCCCAGTTCCTTCGGCAATATCTACATCCTGCTTGCCATTGATTATGTTTCAAAGTGGGTTGAGGCCAAGGCAACTAGGACAGATGACTCCAAGGTGGTAGTGAATTTCCTACGGACCCATATCTTCAATAGGTTTGGTACAACTCGGGCCCTAGTCAGTGATCGAGGAACCCATTTCTACAACCGTGTCGTGGGCTCCCTTCTCACCAAGTATGGAGTCCATCACAGAACCTCTACAACTTATCACCCTCAGACAAATGGACAAGCTGAGGTGTCCAACCGTGAGATCAAGATGATCCTAGAAAAAACCGTCAACCAGTCCTGAAAGGATTGGAGTTTGAAGTTGGATGACGCCCTCTGGGCATACCGTACAGCTTTCAAGACCCCGATTGGTATGATGCCCTACAGACTCGTTTATGGCAAGTTGTGCCATCTCCCAGTTGAGATAGAACACAAGGTTTTTTGGGCCATTAGGAAAGTGAACACGGATCTAGGGCAGGCCGGCCAAAACAGACGTTTGCAAATCCAGGAGCTGGAAGAGTTGAGAGACGACGCTTATGAAAATGCCTTGCTCTACAAGGGCAAGAGCAAATCTTATCATGACAGGCACCTCCATCCTAAAACGTTTTCCATTGGCCAGAGAGTATTATTATATAACTCACGTTTGCGGTTGTTTGCAGGAAAGCTCAAATCTAAATAGTCCGGACCTTTCATGGTCATGACAATTTTTGACCACAGAGCGATCAAAATTCAGAATCCAGACACTGGAACCATCTTCAAAGTAAACGGCCACAGGCTGAAACCCTTCTATGAAGGATTCAAGCCCTCGACCGTTGAAGAGATGATGGTGGATCCTCCACTTGTCCAGACCTAGATTGACAGAACACGTCGAGGCCTCGACGAGTAAACGGTCCACACTGGAGGCATCTGATATGCCGTTCCACCCTTTTCTCTCTCCCTTATCTTTTCCGTATCTTTTAGAATTATCTGATTTTATTTTGGTTTACCCTTTGATTTTATTTCCATGTTTTATATTCCTTGATTATCTCCCTTTAATCTCTGACCTTTCCTTTTCCTAGGAGATTTTATTCCTTTATTTTTGTTAATCCCTTTATTCTCTCTTTTTGTCTTTATCCTCTCCAACTACCTCCTTTTTAAAATTTAAAAAGCTATTCTCCTTTTTAGGTGGTTGGGATACACACGGGCCGTTCTTCTTCAAAGCCCAAGAAGCCACGTTGTCAACAAGGGATAAAAAGAAACCCTAATTAATGCAAAGGTTGCGCCACTTATTACCAACGTCATCTCCTTTCTCTCTTTCCCACGCTCCTTCTTCATCCCAAACTCTCTCAATCACCAAAACACGCTACCTCTCTCTCTCAAACATCTCCATCATCCTTGTCCTCTCCCATCACCATCAACCTTGCCTAGAATGAAGAAACCTATCTACAAGCTCGCCTTAGGACCACACCCAGTGGACAATCCTGACAGCCTAGCTCCCTCCAAATCCAGGTCCCAGCCCTCTACCTCTGGTCGTTCAAAACGGCATCTCCTCCCTCCACCCATGGAGCCCCCATTCCACAACCCCCAGCGCCCTCTCCGCCCTCCGTAAACCGAGCCGCGGAGTTTACTCCCATCGAGGATGATGCCGACATAGAAATCACCGGCTCCATCCCTCCTACCTCGACCACAACGAGAAGTGGCCATGTAGTCAAGCTCCTTCCTGGGTCTTCGACCATAAAGCCCAAGGCCAAATCCTAGCCCAAATAGGTGTCGTCGGCCGCTAGGAAGCTCCCACTGGAGGCTGCCCTAGATGACTTTCTGGTCCCAAATTCGAACCACGAAGAGGAGCTGCCAGAGTAGGAGGAGGATATTGAGCCTGAGCAGGCCGATGATGCCATAGAAGAAGGTAATGGAGAGAGCGGCGAGGCTAATGGTGAGGAAGAAGAAGAGGCCAAGGATTTCGAGGCCAAGGTAGCAGCGGAGAAAGAAGCCGTTGAGAAAGAGAAGAAAGAGAAAGAGGCCGCAGCTAGATCGGTGGCCAAGAAGGGAAAATCAAAAGCTCTAGCTAGAGCGGAGCCGCCGACAGAGCCTGAAATGCCGATGGATCAAAAACGCAAGCTTCCAACCTCCAGCAAAGGAAAGCCCTCGACCTCCAAGAAGTCTCGAGGTCCCGATGACACCTCTGCTGTCGAGGCCAGGACGTCAGTTCCCCCTTCTTCCCCCCGATCGAACTCCCACCAGGTGACTTCTGACCTTTCTGTCCCGCATGAATGGTTAGTTTTCAATGATAAGCCCTCATTAGATAAATTGCATATGTTGAACTCCAAAGGCGTTAGCTCCTGTGCGCACCTAGATTTAGAATTTTTGGCCAAAATGGGCATAGAATCTCTGGTCTGAGAGTTTGTGGCTGATATCGGTTGGGAATCTCTGTTCTATTTAGAACACCCAACCTTTATTGAACTCTCGCTCGAATTCTTTACCACTTTTTGGGTCACTTTTGGTAGCTTTAAGCCCAAGGGTAAGTTTGGTCTGGACTCTTCTACCCCTGGTGTCGTCAATTTTAGATTGACAACCAAGTGGACCCAATTGTCTCTTGGAGAATTTAATTGTTTATTGAATTTTGTGAAACATGATGAGCTGAATTTCCCCCTTTACAAAAATGCTTTGACTGTGATCCCTACTGTCTTTGATGGTACTACTGCTTTTCGTGAATTGACTAATAACCCCAATGCCGAATTCAACCCTAAGTCTAGTAAAGCCCATGAAATTGTTGACCCTACATTGCGCATCCTGCATAGATACCTTCTCGGGTCGGTTTGGATCCTCGGGACAATTGTCTTTGCAGGAGCTTTTCTTTTTGTGGTGCATGAAGCATAAACGTAGAGTTAATCTTGGATTTTGGGTTGCCTCGGGTATTCTTCACGTTCTAAATGGCTCCCGAGGCCCCATTTTAGGATCCCTTATCTCTCTGCTCGCAGTGAAATTGCATAATATTGACCTATATGACAACGGCCTTTCTGAGCCTCTTGCGTTCAAAGTTTTAGATGCCCGTACCTTAGATGGTATGGGCCATTTATGTGTCTCACATGGTGTGCTGAGTTTCTCTACAGGATCAACCCCTGCTGGTGATAAGGTTTTCGGGACCAAGTCCGGCGGCCACTTCGAGTATCCAGATCTTTCGAGGCCCCGATCTTCGTCCGTTCCTCCTGCCCAAACCAAGACATCTAGTCCAGCCCCTGATGCACCCGCAACAACTAGGCCCCCGATTCCAGCACTTGTCCATGACCCAGTACAGACGCGTCTCCTCCAAGCAATTCTTAGGGAACTTCAGGCTTTGACGGCTGAAGTTGCCCGACGAAATCTTCCACCCCAGTGACCCCCTCCCCCCCCCCCCCCCGAACAATTTAATTTTTCATGCCCTCGAGGAGGACTCAAAACATTTTTTACCACTTTCTTTTATTTTGGTTGTACTGTACTATTTTAATTTTGCTTGAACTCCTTTGTGTGCCCTTCCCGCATTGAGGACAATGCGCTGCCTAAGTGTGGGGAGGGGTTTATTTATGTTTTATGTATGTTTGCATGTTTAAATTTCCGCTTGTTGCATGACTGCATGTTTTTTGTATTTTTCAAAACTTTTCGGATTTTATTTTTAGTCCTTGCTAGGAATTTTTGCCACTGCCTGTTTTAAAACCCTTATGTTTGGCATGCATTTTTGACTTCTGATGCATAAGGAGAAATCTGTCATTCATTGCATCTTTACCTGACCATGCATATCTAGACCTGCTAGCCCTTATGTCCAGTCATGCCCTAGACACCAGTAGTCACAATTTGAACCCGTGAGCATTTGCTTCATGCCTTTTATTCTTGTGTGATAATGCTTGACTAGGCACTGGCTAGGTTTGCATGATATCCCTGGGTATAGGCACCATTAGACGGGGGAAAGCAACGAAATGAAAGCAAATCTTTATTTTATTTTATTTTATTTTCTTTATTTTATCCGTTTTCTCCCATTCTCCATTTTCCTTTCCTTTTCATGCCCCCGACTCCCATTCTTCATATGCTTCCTCTTCTAACCATTTGCCCCCTTTCTTTGTCCCTTCCTTGGCAGGTGAGTAACACTCTTCATCACAAAAGGCAAGGGCTGGATTCCGAAGAAGATAAGTGTGGGGAGGGATTTTTATATCAAGGGCAGGAAAGAGCATGCGCAGAAATCAAATATCGAGGGCTCGACAACAATACAATATTACTTCCTCGCCACACCAAAACTCAAGTGTGGGGAAGTAAAGTCAACTTCCAGAACCTCGATTTCAAGCGCTCCAAGCAGTACTTAAAGCCATGCCAGCCCCAGCTCCAGTTGATAAGATTTTTTCTTCTGCCGAAGGATGTATGGCGGAACGGCTCCTCTCAGATCAGTGCTCACGACGGTCCGCGGTACCTGCAATACGCCGGAGGGGGTCTCCGGCGGAAACACTCCAATGCTTAAGTCAGTATGTGTACTGAATTTGGTAGAGCTTGGGCCAGTCAGATTAAGCTTACCTGCCTCCTTTGAGGGGGAGGTATATATATAGAAGAATTGAGCATTTCCGCGTTTGGGGATAGCTAGAGAGCTATCCCTAACGTTAGGGATCGTGGTTCGCCCCTCGGATGACATGTTAACGTGGCGATAGCCATGGGATAAATGCTACCACGATAGGGTGGCGACTGAGTGGCCCCCCTAACGCGTGGTATTCCTCAGAATGAGACAGCTCCTCGAGCCATCTAGAAGGTTTGTTTGGGGAAACTCCTGAGCGCTGTTTTGCCCTCTTGACGTCAGCCTCTGGGGGAGGCGGTGGCCCTCTCCCTACCACGAAGGTGGGAACAGTGATCTCTTCTTTCAGTTCAGGGCAATAGACGGAAATACCCTTTTCCTTAGGTGGATTGTTATCATAAGCCCAACTGAAAATGAGCCCGAGTGTTTACCAAGGGCTAACGCCCTTTCTCCGTGAGGTATCAGAGCGTTTCCTTGTCGGAAGGTGGTTTAGAGGATTTATGTCAGGGCTTATAAATTGAGGTTTCTTCTGCGCAAGTTTCCTCGCACTTGCACGTCCCTTTCTCTTCCATATTTCACCATGGATGAACTGACCCGAAATTTCCAGATCTCCAAAACTTTGACCTTGAAGAACCTTACTGAAGGTGACATCGGCTTCCTGGAGAGGATGATCACCAAGACCTCGGAGGATGTCCTGGAGTTGCAGGGGGTACTGACCCCTATTTTGTCCAAACAGTTGGGGATATCTTTGGAGGACTTCAGTCCTCTGGAGAGCTTGGCGAAGCTGGCCACTACTACTGCCCACCTTGACGTGGTTGCCTCGATGCTGCAGCAGCGGAAGGACTTGCTAGCCTGCTGCTTGAAGGGGATGAGGGCCTACTCCGCTGAGCTGACCTCCGTTGCTGACGCGCTGAGGGATATCCCGGTCGTACCAAGGGAGGATGATGTCGGATCCAATGCCTGACCGCTGCCTTTGTTTCCTCTTGTTGCCTT
Source organism: Viola odorata (assembly GCA_963691705.1). Taxonomy (NCBI): domain Eukaryota; kingdom Viridiplantae; phylum Streptophyta; class Magnoliopsida; order Malpighiales; family Violaceae; genus Viola; species Viola odorata. The sequence goes on along the minus strand of OY829545.1, from coordinate 33,618,225 downwards.
TCTCTTATGCTTTTATGTATATATCTGAACGCTGAGGCCGCTCAGGCCATAAATAAATGGTTGTTTTTGCTTTTTCCAGTCTTTTTTTGTCTCGTTTATTTCTTGCTGTATTGGCTGAATGTGTTGGTGGCAAGCCCAACTGAAAATGAGCCTTCTTCAGTACATACCCTTTCAGTGGTTGTGTTCCGTGAATGAGCAATGAATGCTTTGACTCAACTGTTTCCAAAGCCGTCGTTCCAGGGGTGAGTGATTGGGTAGTTATTTGGTGCCTTTTGGTTGGCGCATTTAACAAGCAGGTATATTGGTGCCGGATCAGCTTCTGATATTGCGGTTATTTTTCCCAGACATCTTAATTGATTTTTCAGGATCTGCGCGAGGATCGGAGCGCTTTCTTGGTTATTTAAGGGAAATGCTTTCCCTTTCCTTGTTCATCTTCATCTTTTCCTTCTCTTTGCTTTTTGTAGGTCAGAATGACAGATTTTCGCGGGCGTGATTCCTTGCCAACACCTCTGACTTCGCCGGATTCGGATAATCCTCCTCCGACTCCACCGTGGAGACCTACTAAATATCCTGCTAGACGCTAGGGTCGCAAGAAACCAGTGAAAGTGAAGAAGCAGACCTTTGAGTCCTTCTTTGCCGGCTTTGTGTCCCCCTGCCGATGGCTCTAATCAGGGTAGCGTTCGTCCCCCGAGGAGGAGAACCAAGACGGTTGCCCGGGGAGGGCGAAGGCCCGTTAGCTCTGCCCGAGTTTCTCGCTTTGTGGAAGATTGGCTACCGGAGCGTCGCAAGAGGACGGACACCAGCCCAGCCGCAACGACGGTAATTGCTAGTGATGATGAGGATGTGGATGTCAAGTCGGACCTTTGCCATGCCTCTTTCTTGCGTCGGAAAAAACTTCGATTTGCCACGGGTGAGCAGGCCACCGGGACTTCTTCTGTAGATGCAGCAACTGTTCCTATCTCTGCCGCTTCGACTGGGACGAGTGCCTCCCAACCGGTGGGAGTTACTGAGGCGCCGGCTGGCACGTGTTCTGCTGAGGCAAAGGTTCCATCGACAGCGTGTCCTCTTCCTACAGTTGACGCTCCCGATTCTCCCATTTCTCATTGTATTCCTGACGTAGTCGCTACACCTTCTACTGCGGATTCGACTACTGGGCTACCGCCTAAAGTCCTTCCACAACTGTTCTTTTCTCCTATCACGGATGTTTTTTCCGGGAGTTCTTCTCCCGCTCCGTCAATCAATCTTTCTTATGGCAGTCCTACCGAGACCCCCTCCTACCGTATGGGCTTGAAGGGATTCTGCTTTGATGGTCTTTGTGCTGTCGGGGTTCCCCAACCTTTTTTCAGAGATGAGTTTACTGCGCCTTTGATAGAAGAGATGTTGGGCTCCCAGAAGGAGAAGGAAATGTTTCTTCAGCTTCCTCCACCGGCTCGTCTTCGCCATATGATGAATGATTCTCTGGATTTCTTCCGTCACCTGAACTATCTGTTCGAGATTCATGATCGCGAGTCACGCAATTTTTCCAACGCGTTGTGCGTTAAGCAAGTGCAGCTTGAGAAAGCGGTGGAGCAAATGAGGTTGCTAACGCGTCTCTGTGATGAGTCGCAAAAGGAATTAAACAGAGAGAGGTCTGTCGGGAAAGCAAAGGTGGGGGTTCTGGAGGCAGAGTTAGCGCTGGAGAGGAAGAAAAATCTCCTTCTTCGCGAAGAGATGTCTGCTCAAGACGAGGAGTCCGCTAGGACATCATTAAAGGAGGAATGGTGGAAGAAGAAAATCTTGGAAGTCTTTGCTTCTGGATTCGCAACCCGTTTCAAGGGTAACTCTTCCGACCCTGCCTAGGTTGCTGACTATATTTCTACCGTGATAGATGAGGTTAGCAAAGGCGGGATTGGTTCTTCTGCCTCAGAAGGGGAAAGGGGCTAACGCCAAAGATTGGGGCGCCGCTTTGCTTTTCGAGAAGTGTCACAACGGGTTTCTGGACCCTCCCTTGTTATTCTTATTGTTGTCTACTTCTATTTTTTCCCGAAAACCATTTGTCATTATTCCTCTTGTAATAATGCTGACGCTACATAACCTTTATCACATTCGTGTGAATTGTTGTGATGCTATCGCCATCTCTTCATTATCTTCCTTGTGTTGCCGCGTCGTTTGGCTAAGCCAGCACTGCTTTTTAGGCCATTAAATACCACAGTCCTTCCATTTAATGCGATCTGAAAAGCAATGATGGAAAAGGACACGTGTCTTTCTACGAAAAGGCGTTTGAATCAAGCGTCTCCTAGGGAGACGTGAATCACCGAAGCGTTTCATCATCATTTTTTAAACTTGTATCTCCTCGCGTGTGCCTTACTTCCCGACGCGCTGCTTTGCCATGTGTCCGCCGCTGATTGGTCACGCCCCTTCAGTGTTATATATAATGTTTTTCCTTCCTCCTTTTTCTTTTTTAATCTCCTCTCTCGCACGCCGCTGCTTTCTGGACAAACAACTCGCACCGCTCTCTTCTTTTTGGTCTGAGACTCCTGGTGTTCTCTTTGCGAAGGTACACACCCTTTCTTTGCTCATCACTTCTCCTTTATTGGTCATGGCTAAGACTAAGAGATCTTCCGATGAGGAGGATCCTCAAGGGTCCGCCGGAGAAGAAAAAATTAACATTACCCCCACTTCTCTCTATACTCTGCCCTTAGTTAATCGTAGGCTTGCCGCGTGTAATGCGCGATTTCCCAGAGAATATCCCGTGCACGCTGCTTCCGAATCACTTCGCCTGAACAGCGTTCTGCCTGGTAACAGTAGAATATTATATGCTAAGTTATTTGACCATGGGTTTTGTCTTCCTCTTGACCCGCTTGTTGAGTTGCTATTGGCTGATTCTGATTTGGCTCCGGCTCAATTGAGCCCTAACGTGATTTGCGTTGTTAGTGCCTTTGCCGCACTATGCCGTTTCAAGGGGATCGAGTCTCCCACTCTGGCCCTGCTTCATGACATTTTCCAGTTGTATTCTCGTAAGGGGGTGATATCAGTATCCCCTCGTTATGAAGATGGCTCGTTGAAGCCCTTTACCTGGAAGCTTATGGGTATCGAGTCTTCTGTTCCTCATTGGAAAGAGGAATTTTTTATTATTGATTTGCCCGAGCCGTTATGGAGGGTCGGCTTCAATGAGAAAATTAAAGATGGAGCTTGGGGCCATCGGAAACTCCTTTCTGATCCAGAAGATGGCTGGTTGAAGACGCTACTTCAACTAGATTTCAGCGTTGATGCCCGAAAAGTGGCTAACGGTCTGGAAATGGAACAGTGCAAAAAGGGTGAGCGTTTGCCCTTTTTCTTTTTGTGCTACCAAGAGGTACTAACGCTAACGTTTCTTTAACTGTGCAGTGCCTCCGCCTGGTTGGGAGCCCGAGTACTTCCGGAGGAAGAGAAAACAGGAACAAAGGAAGAAAGCTGCCACCGCCGCCAGGGTTGCTGCTGCTGCTGCAGAAGAGGAAGGCATTGCTACCGCTACGGGTACTACCTCATCGCCACCTCCTACCCTTGTTGCAAGGAAGAAGAGAGTGAGGAAAACACGTGCCACGCAACCCGTTTCCCTCCACACTGTTGTTTCTTTGGAGGTGACAGTTGATCCCATTCCTACCGCGATACCTCTGGTTTCCACAGTCACCCAGGTATACGTTCATTTTTCTCTAAGGTTTTCTTCTCTTCTGTATAATTTTCTTATCATGCGTGCAATGCATTTTCTAGGAGGCTTCCACTGTTTCTGCTCAGTCAACTTCTCCAGGTGATATGTCTGTTGCTGAGGTCCTTCGAGAGCGTCAGAAGAAGGCTCGCTATGAGCTTCAGCACAACCCTACCTCTTCCGCTGCGAATCCTCCTCTGAACGTCCCTGAGGGCGGTGGTATTCCTGCCAAGCGCTTTCTTTTTTCTGCCACCTCCATTACATGGATGAGGAGAATGCTAGGATTGCCGCAAACGGGCAGGGGGAGATAACCAGGTTGCAGAACGAGCGCCAGAGTTTTGTGGATGCGCTTAACCTTGCCAACCAAGAAATGGAGTCTGCCCGACAGGAAGTGACGACTGTCAAGCAAGAGCTGGAGGCTGTCAAGCACTCTTTGGAGGAGGAGAAACGGAAAGGTGCCAATCTGACCGAACGCCTTTCTCGTGAGGAGAATGAGTTGCGTCAGGAGAGGCAGAGGAATGCCGAGCTGATTGCCGATCTGGCTTTAAACGTTGAGAAGAATCAGTGGTACTTGAAGGAAGGCGCAGGGCTCATGTCGGAGGCGTTGATGCATCATTATGGGGTAGAAAAAATCTGTATTGATGAGCTGGCCGCGTATTTTGATAGGAGAGTCTCCACTATTACTGATGACGACTTCTATTTATGGAAATCGAAGCAGCAAGAAGGAGTCAACGCACCACCCGCTCCTTAGTTTTTTGAATTTAGATATATTCTGATTTTTGCGGCCGACGAGCCCTTCCTTGTTTTGTAATATTAACGATATCACTTTCTGCCTTGGTTGGGCTACCCCTTTTGAACGGAACTTCTTTATCTGCTCTATTTCATAATACTGCTTGCGCAATTATTCGTCCGTGGCGTTTGCTGCCGCGCCTCTATAGATATGCCCACTTTGCTCTCGCATGACCTTCATACAGGTTCCTCAGCTGCCTTTTCGATGGCCTTATCGTTGCCTTCCGATAGCATTTCCAAGAATGACTCAGCATTGCTCAGATTCAAATCACCCTTTGTTGTCTGGGGAGCTTTCTTGCCCCGTTAGGCCTGCTATGACGTTGTTGTTTCAGTACGGATGTCTTTCCAGCCTTACTTCGCTGGGCATCGACCGCTCAATTTCTAGCTGGAGTGTCCCCTCCTTCCTTCCGCCGGAGATTGGCTTGGGGAGTGCCTCATCTTAGCGAGCTGTCTGATCAGGACCATCCATCGTAAGGATAGGATTTTCACTCCTAAGCGTTGAAACCTCAGGTCCCTGGAACGTACCTCGTCTCAATGGGCCGTCTATGTGAGCACGGTTACCACAAGGATAGGATTTTCACTTCCAGGACGGAGTTGGTCTCTCCTTGGGGTCGTACCTCGTCTTAATGGGTCGTCTGTGTGAGCACGGTTGCCACAAGGATAGGATTTTCACTCCCAAGGATACCGGGGCGTGCCTCGTCTTAATGGGTCGTCTATGTGAGCACGGTTGCCACAAGGATAGGATTTTCACTCCCGGGAGCTTTTGGGGTCGTGCCTCGTCTTAATGGGCTGTCTGTGTGAGCACGGTTGCCACAAGGATAGGATTTTCACTCCCAACGCTTAGTCATGCCAGGGCGTGCCTCGTCTTAGTGAGCTGTCTGATCAGGACCAGCCATCACAAGGATAGGATTTTCACTCCTGGCATGCTTCACTATCTGCATTTTATTCAACAACAAACGCACAGAAAGGTATATCTTGTTAGAATAGTATTGATGTTACCAGATAGGGTGAGCTAGTTCCTGGCGTGGTATAGCTTCAGCCGGGCTATATTCCACGAGTTCTGTAGAGGCATTCCATCGAGCGTTTCCAAGTGGTAAGCTCCTCTCCCCACAATACGGGTGACGCGATACGGTCCATCCCAGTTTGGGTTGAGTTTGTCCATGCGCTGCCCTGCCGCTCGTCTATCTCTAAGCACTAAATCCCCAGCTTTGAGCAATTGCTATCTCACTTGCCGGTTGTGGTATTGCGCCATTTTTCTTTTGTAGTGCAGAGTTTTCAGCAGTGTTTCCTCATGTGTTTCTGGTAGGGCGTCAAGGTTAGCACGTAACCTTTCCTCGTTATTTTCTTCTCTGAAATGAGCCACCCGAAGGCTCATCATTCCGATCTCAACCGGTGTGACAGCTTCGGTTCCGAATGCTAACGCAAACGGGGTCTCTCCAGTGCCGGTCTTGACAGTCATGCGATAGGCCCATAGTACATATGGCAGTTCGTCCGGCCATTTCTTTTTGGAACCTTCCAGGTTTCTTTTGATGCCACTAAGGATGCTGCGGTTGGTTACCTCTGGCTGGCCATTGGTTTGGGGGTGTGCCACGGAAGAGAACCTTTGTTCGATCTGGAATCTCGCACACTGATCCCTGAAGAATTGGCTTGTGAACTGTGCTCCATTGTCGCTAACCAGTATGCGCGGAACCCCGAATCGCATGATGACTTGGTGTTTGAAAAAATGCCAAATTTTTTCAGTGGTGATGGTGGATAACGCCTCAGCTTCGGCCCATTTTGTGAAGTAGTCTACCGCCACGACCACGAATTTTAGCTGAGATCTAGCCATTGGAAACGGGCCTACTATGTCAATGCCCCATTTGGCAAACGGGCATAGAGCAATTATTTCTGAGATTGGCGTGGCCGGTTTTCGAGGGATCTTAGCGTATTCCTGACATTTCTGACAGGTTTTCACGAAGTTATGGCAATCTCTTCGTATGGTGGGCTAGTAGAATCCCGACCGAAAGACTTGAGCTGCCAGAGTATCGTTCGCGATGTGCATGCCGCATATCCCTTCGTGAATTTCTCTCAGCACATGCAGGCCTTCTTGTTCCGTTATGCATTTGGCGGCTGGATGGGAGAAGCACCTCTGTATTAACTCTCCATTGTAATATGTACATCGCGCCGCCCGTTTTAGGATTTTCCTTCTTTCCGTAATTTCTTCTGGTAGCCTATCATGCTTCAGATATTCTACCACTGGGATCCTCCAGTCACTTTCTATTTCTTCCACACACAACGATGTTTGCTCCTCCATGAAAGAGGGTATAGATAGCTCCCCGTAATGTACCTCGTTGGGTATGGAGGCATCTGCGTTGGCTGCCATCTTGGCGAGGCTATCGGCCTCTTCGTTACTTTCTCTGGGATGTGTTCGAAGATGACCCGAGTGCCTTTTTTCTGCATCTCCGACAGCTCACGCTTTACTTTAGCCAAGTATTGAATCATGACGGGTTCTCAAGCTTGGGAGTTTCCAAGGACTTGATCCATTATCAATTTAGAATCTCCTCGTATCTTTAGGCGCAAGTCGTATTGCTCTTCCGCCACGGTAGAGGCTTCGACGGAGAAGGTGTTTCCAATTCTTAGTCCTGCCAGCAACGCTTCATATTCAGCGGCATTGTTGGATAACGGCTGCAGGATTCTGATGGCATATCGCATTTCCATGCCGTTTGGCCCCACCAGGAAAACGCCTGCTCCTGCTAGCTCTTGATTTTTTGCGCCGTCCACGTGAATAACCCATGAATCTGCGTGCGTTTCTGGGAACGGTAGGCATGAGTTTTCTGGTTCTTCCTCTGACGGGTTTTTCCAACACCTCCTTGGTGAATGTGCACTCCGCTATGAAGTCAGCTAACGCCTGGGCTTTTATTGCCGACCTGACTTTGTATTGCAGCCCATATTGTTCGAGCTCGATTGCCCAAATCAACATTCTCCCTGAGGACTCAGGCTTTCTAAAAACATTCTCAGCGGCTGATCAGTTAGTACGGTAACAGGGTGGGCTTGGAAGTATCGGTCCATCTTTCGCGTTGCCTGTATTAGAGCAAGCGCTATCTTCTCGATGCGGGCGTATCGCAGCTCCGCGTCTTTTAATATGTGACTCACAAAAAATACAGGGCGGTGTACATGCCCTTCACTTCGTACGAGGACGGCGTTGACTACCTCGTCAGCTACTCCCAGGTATAGGTATAGCTCATCGTCGAACTCAGACCTCGTTAACACTAGATCGGATGACAAGTAGGCTTTCAGTCCTGCAAACGCGTTTCACATTCCTCTGTCCACCCGAATGGGGCCTTATTTCGAATGACCTTGAAAAAGGAGAGACATCTCTCTCCTTGCTTAGATATGAACCGTCCTAACGCGATGATGCGGCCAGTGAGCTTTTGTATTTCCTTGACGGTTCGCGGGGATATCATGTCCTGAATGGCCTTTACCTTTGAAGGGTTGGGCTGGATACCCTTTCGACTGACCACGTAGCCCAAGAATTTTCCCGTTTGGAACGCGAACATACACTTATTTTTTCATCACATTGAAAACTTCTTCCAAATCGGCAAGATGGTCTTCGAAGCTTCGACTTTTAATCAGAATATCGTCCACGTAGGCCTCTACATTTTTCCCTATTTGCTTTTCAAAAATCTTATTCGCCATGCGCTGAAACATTGCCCCAGCATTCTTCAGCCCAAACGGCATTGCGGTGTAGCAATATGTGGCCCTAGGGATGATGAAGGCAGTTTTTTCTTCGTCTTCTGCGGCCATTGGGATTTGGTGATACCCAGAGTTGGCATCCAGAGAGCTTAAATAAGCGTACCCCGCAGTTTGGTCGACTAGCTGGTCAATTCGAGGAAGGGGATAGCAATCTTTAGGACAAGCATTATTTAGGTCAGTGAAATCGATGCACATGCGCCAATCTCCGTTAGGCTTTGGAACTAGCACCGGGTTAGCCAGCCAGGTTGGGTACTGAACTTCTCGAATGAACCCCGCGTCCATGAGCTTCAGTAACTCCTTCTCGATAGCTGCTACTTTTTCTGATGAAAAGGCACGTCGTTTCTGCTGAATAGGCTTGGCCTCAGGGCTGACGTTTAGTCGATGATCCGCGACTTCTCGCGAGATTCCAGGCATGTCCGCTGGTTTCCATGCGAATTCTCCCTTGCATTTTCTTAATAGTCGGGTTAGTTGCACGCTCTCTTCAGGGCTCAGTTTCTCACTGACCAAGAGATTTGCCTCATTGTCCTCAGCGATAGGTATTGACATCATCTGATCTAGTGGCTGAGTGCATTTTTCTTCTTTATCGTCGAAAGGATCGTCTACCACACAAACGTAGCGGTCACAACTCCTCTGAGTCATAAGCAAATAACATTCGGCTGCCAATTTCTGGTCTCCTCTGATTGAGACCACTCCGTCCCACGAGGGGTATTTCATCCGCAGGTGTTTTTGGGATATCGCTACCCCGAAACGATTGAGGAACGGTCGCCCCAGTATAGCGTTGTATAGTAATGTTAGGTCTACAACCAGCAATAATAGCTCTTCTGAGCACTTGGATGTGTCTTCTCGGAAGTACACTGGCAAGGATGTTATTCCGGCTACCGGTATCGGTACACCATCAATCCCGACAATTGGCCTTACGCATGGCGCTAGCTCACCATCAGGGCGTTTCATCAAGTTATACGCTTCCAGCGAAAATAGATTTACTGCGCTCCCGTTGTCAACAAGGGTTCTCCTCACCCCGTGACTTCCTATGACAGGTGTTACTACCAACGCGTCGTTGTGTGGGAAAATAATGCCCTTTTCGTCTTCTTCTGAGAAGGACAATATCATTCTATTTAAGGCGTTTATCGCCTCAATTTTTACCTGGGCGCTTTCTCGCTTGCGCTTTTCCCCAGGACTGGGCGTTTGTGGTATGGCCTCCTCGAAGTAGGGTGTTCCCCCGACAATAATATTAATCATAGGCATCTGATCGCTATGAACAACGAGAGCTTCTCTATTTTGTCCAAGGGGAATTGCGTTAGCCCCCGTGGCGCGTGAAGGCGTTTGCCTCTGATCAGATGTCATTCCCGTTGGGTTGTTCCTGGCCTCTTCTCTAGCCTTGGTGGCAAATTCTCCTAGGTAGCCCTCTTCGACCAATCACTCTATGGCCAATTTCAGTTCTCTGCATACATCTGTCGAATGTCCCTTGACCTTGTGGAACTTGCAATACGCGTTTTCCCTTCCTCCCATGATCACTCCTGGCTTCACAGGAGCTGGATACCTAATGGGCAGATTTCGCTGTTGGACTATCGCTAGGATTTCAGCCCTTGGGAGTATAAGGGATGGAAGCTCAGGATCATATATCCGACCTTTTGGCGGATCCGCTTGTTTCCGAGTGGGGGACCCTCCGGGTCTTCCTTTCGAGAAATTGCCTCTCTACCGGTTAGAGGCCTTGACAGTATGCTCTTTTCGTTGCCCATGATCATCAGTGGGTCGCGCGTCAGGGGCACTGCTATGCGGGGCGTTAGGGGCCACATATGGGTCCATTGGCATGTCTCGGATCCATTCTCTATTTTCCTCCTCTTCCATTCTCGCATAATTATGCGCTTTCAGCCTCAGCGCATCCAGGGTCATCGGTGGGTCCACCGTTAGCGTGTCTCTCACTTTTCCATATCGACAGTTGCATTTTAGGGCCTCAACCGCAAAATCAATAGTGACCCCTGGCGTTAGGGATATTTCAAGATCAAATCGACCTAAAAAGTCGTTCAACGATTCCTGCGGTTTTCGATGAATATCGAATAGGGCAGCTTCTGACTTCCTGATAAGAATAGCCGTGCTAAACCGACTTTTGAATTTTTCTTCCAGTTGAGAAAAATTATCAACAGATCTGGTCGGGAGTCCCTCAAACTAGAGACGTGCCACGCCTGACAGCGTCATTACGAAGATCTGACACAATGCTGCGTCACTGCGCGTTTGGAATTGCACAAAATCTTTCACCTTATTGAGGTGAGAAATGGGATCTTTCGTGCAATCATATGATTCTGCTGGGAGTTTCACATGTCGATGGACTCTATGGTGCCTGACACGGTAACTGAACGGATGGCTAACGTTAATATCAGGGACCCCACGAGGCTGATGCGGGTGTGGAATTTCAACGTCATATCTGGGATTCTGAGGGTCATATTCCTGATGCCGCATGGGAGATCGGCTGCGGCTTCTTGGAGTTCGAGCTCATCGACCTCTGCTGCTAGATCTCTCACTGTATCTAGGAGATGGCTCTCTCAATATATCCCCCCGTCGATCATCCCAATGTTCTCTGTACTCATCACGTCGGCGGGCTACTTCAGGGATAGAGATTCCTCCCCTGTATTGTCCAGAATGTTCAGCAGGTCCACGCGCGAGCGGCGAGACGGTGATGGGGGCCAATGAAAATGGTAAGGAGGACGGGAGTCCTCTGGATTGTCGGGGCGATAATGGTCGTTCATTGACAATGGACGGAGTGAAAACTACTTAGGAGGGCACACCAGGTCTCGAGGCATGAGGAGTAAATCCAGCAGCCATCTCTGTCAACTGATCCAATTGAGCTTGGAGAGCTGCTATTGAATTTGCGAAAGGGTTGTCCGCTTCACCTATCATGGATCTCCCTGCTTGGGGGGTAAGACGACTGGTTCCTGCTACGTGAGAAAAGGGAGAACAAATCTGGAATGTAATTTCTTCCGTACTTTGCCCAGGAGGAAGATCTGATTCTCCCGCAGTGACGTCCTGCACTGGGGTGGAGGTATCAGAGGTAGCGAAGGCAAACAGTCATCTGCGGGTGTTGTATGGGATGTTGGAAGTTTGGGACAGCGCCGGATCTGACTCTGAGGCCATAATCCTTCTAGCTTCGGGGAGGAGGAGCTTGGTTATTAAGGATGCTCACTTAATAGAACCAATACTCTCAACGAGAGCACCAATTTGATAAGATTTTGTCTTCTGCCGAAGGATGTATGGCGGAACGGCTCCTCTCAGATCAGTGCTCACGACGGTCCGCGGTACCTGCAATACGCCGGAGGGGCTCTCCGGCGGAAACACTCCGATGCTTAAGTCAGTATGTGTACTGAATTTGGCAGAGCTTGGGCCAGTCAGATTAAGCTTACCTGCCTCCTTTGAGGGGGAGGTATATATATAGAAGAATTGAGCATTTCCGCGTTTGGGGATAGCTAGAGAGTTATCCCTAACGTTAGGGATCGTGGTTCGCCCCTCGGATGATATGTTAACGTGGCGATAGCCATGGGATAAATGCTACCACGATAGGGTGGCGACTGAGTGGTCCTCCTGACGCGTGGTATTCCTCAGAATGAGACAGCTCCTCGAGCCATCTAGAAGGTTTGTTTGGGGAAACTCCTGAGCGCTGTTTTGCCCTGTTGACGTCAGCCTTTGGGGGAGGCGGTGGCCCTCTCCCTACCGCGAAGGTGGGAACAGTGATCTCTTCTTTCAGTTCAAGGCAATAGACAGAAATACCCTTTTCCTTAGGTGGCTTGTTATCACCAGTTCCGAAAAAGAAAAATTAAATGTTGATGCAAGTTTTGAGCTGAAAAAGAGGAAAAGTAAATGCCTGCCTGCTTTCTTTTTATTCTTCCAAATATATATATATATATATATATATATATATATATATATATATATATATATATATATTCAAATAAAAGCAGAGCAGGCATGGTAGAGGGCAACCATTTTGAGCCCACGAAGCAGCAAGAGATCTCCCCCACTGAAGAAAGCCGAAGCCATCGTCTAGCCCTCGCCTTCAGCCCTCTTCAACGGGTGTTACTCACTGTCTCGCCTTCTTCCAAGCCAAGGAACTCTCCAGATTTGTTTCCTTCTCCTCTGCTTTCCTTTTCTTCTCCTTTTACCCCTTCATTCTGTTTCTTTTCTCTTTCTTTTCCTTCGCTCCCTCCCGTACTCTCTCCTGCTCTTTTCTCTTTCTTTTTCCTCCTTTTTTTTTCTTTTGCAAAGTCATCTCAGATCGTTAGATTGCCCTCACATGTGACCTACAGTACTCGGATTGATGTGCAAGCTCTGCCTCGTGTTGTGTTATTTGTATTTTGAGTGATTAGCCTAAACACAAGTTTTGTTGTGAGTATGAGTGCAAACACATATCTAGTGAGGATAAGTCTGGTTGATAGGGTCGTTATTCTATTAGCTAGATGCAGATGCTTTTCTAGGGCTGGATGTGTTCTGGTTGGGTGTAGTTTGCTGAATGACATGTCTATTCTGTGTGTTAGGGGTTGAGGATGTATGCTTTTGCATAAGGTGGTTTTTCAATTTTGTTAATGCTTGAGGGCGAGCATTGGGGCAGTGTGGGGTATGTTTGATAGCATGTTTCATGGGCATGATTTTATCTTCTTTTCTAGCCTTTTCAGGGGCTTGATTCTGCTATTTGACTCTTATTTTAGTTATTTTGTCGCCTAGCTAGTTTTAGGCTATATAAGCTTAGCTTTAGGGTTTTTGTAAGGATGGCTAACCTAAGACATTAATACATCACTCTTTCTTTTACCCTAATTTTGAGGGATCTTATTCTCTTGATTTGTGGAGCAGCCGCCAGTTTGTAAAGAAGAACTCCTTTGATTAATTAAATCATCTCTCGATTTCTTCTAACCTTCCCCTTTTTATTTATTATATGCTTATTATCATCTACTGTTCATATTCTATCATGAGTAGCTAAGCACCATCTTCTTAGTAAAGGGTGTTTCAAGAGTTGTAAGGATCGGTTAAGAGGCCTAATGCATGCTTAATATATTCTCTTGTCATATTCAGTTGTTTACCGTTTTAATCCCATGCTCATCTAGAAATGTTAAGGGCTTGATCAACTGTTAATATTTCTGTGTGAGTAACGTCATTCTCTTGGTTATAACTGATCTGAATCTTTGAGTTAGAGTAGACACCTAGTGGAGACATCGCGAGAGGTCTTTCGTCTAGGGGTAAATGATTGTTTAGGTTATGTGATGCGAGCTTGACAAACTGAGATGTCACGCCCTAGATCTATCTTGCCTCTACTTCATGGGCGTTTTGAGTAGTGCCTCCCCGTATTCGTGCCTGGGAGGACGGCGAAATGTCAAGGCCACCTCATATGTGGAAACGAGGGGTGGCTTCTACCTACGAAGGTGAGTAGGGGGCCTACGTGGAAACATGGTCCCTATAGCAGGTCTGTGCTTGAGTTTGGAATATTTTTGTGCCAATGACTAACTGATCTGTAATGCAACCCGAGAATAACTTTTACTAGGATCTCTTCCCATCATATTCATATCTCTTTTACTGCTCTCATTGTTTTCCTGCCCACGAATTATTTTTCACTATCTTGCCCTTGATTGTGTTTTACTTTCATGCCCTGGATAACTGTTTTAATTATTTATCTTGTTAGCTCCCTAATCTGCATTGATTAATTCATTAATCAATATAACCCCCCTCCCCCCCCAATGTTACTTATTTGTATTCTGTTGCAATTGTTTCCTGTCATACATCTAGACCAACAATTTAATCCTTCAATCTCTGTGGTTCGACCCTATCTTGCCCTGTACACATTTATATGTGCATTTAGGCATCAGGAAAATATTGAGTATATTTGAGTGACGATCAGAGAGCCTGACCAAGAACGCATTGACTTGGTACATGAGTCTGGCTAGGATCAAAATCAGGACTTGGAGAGATTTGTCTGACGCCTTCTTTAAACAGTACAAGTTCAATATGGAGGTGGCGCCAGACCGTTCTAATCTCTAAAATCTTGAGAAAAAAATGGAAGAATCAGTGAAAACTTATGCTTAGAGGTGGAGAGAACTAGCTTCCAGGATGTCTCCTCCTTTGAATGACAAAGAGCACTTGTCAATTTTTGTGGACAGCTTCAAAACTCCTTACTACACCTAGGGGTGTTCATTCGGGTATTCGGAATTTCCGATACCCGAATTTTCAAATTTCGGGTATTCCGAAATTTGATTTTTCTTTCCCGAACCTGAATTTCTAAAATACATACCCGAACCCGAATTTCAGAAATATAATTTCAGAAATTCTCGAAATTCCAAAATTTCTGAAATTACCCGAAATTTCAATTCCAATTCAACCACAAAACAACCTAAGAGCACCAAAAATCAGTAAGAATTGAACAGGGATGTGCAAAAATTGAATAATCACAGTTCACAGCAACATGAAATTCCAAAAGCCGCAAATAATATATATACAATACTATAAAATAAATAAATATAATAAACAAATAAAATATTACGAAAAAAAAAGCCTCATAATTGGGTCTTCTCCACCATCGTAGTCGCCGCCTCCACCGCGACCACCATCTTTATCGTCGCTTTCTTCGCTCACGTCACCGGCCTTAGAAGCCCTCAGATCTGATGAAAGATTAGTGGACGAATAGATCTGATCGTTTGGTGGTGGTTTTCGTTGATGACGATGATGAACGGTGATGGGGATTGAGATTGGGTGGTTTTGGTTAGCAGACTGTGGAGGTTTGGGGAGTGAGAGAAGAGACTGTGGGTGTGGGAGATGAACGGTGATGGGGGAGAAGAGACTGTGGGTGTGGGAGATGAACGGTGATGGGGAGAAGAGATGGGTGTGGGAGA
Source organism: Viola odorata (assembly GCA_963691705.1). Classification (NCBI taxonomy): domain Eukaryota; kingdom Viridiplantae; phylum Streptophyta; class Magnoliopsida; order Malpighiales; family Violaceae; genus Viola; species Viola odorata. The sequence goes on along the minus strand of OY829545.1, from coordinate 33,603,177 downwards.
TGAACGGTGATGGGGGAGAAGAGACTGTGGGTGTGGGAGATGAACGGTGATGGGGAGAAGAGATGGGTGTGGGAGATGAACGGTGAAGAGAAGAGACTGTGGCCTGTGTGGATGTGGGAGATGAACGATGATGGGGAGTGAGAGAAGAGATGGGTGTGGGAGATGAACGGTGAAGAGAAGAGACTGTGGATGTGGCCTGTGTGGGTGTGGGAGATTGAAATAAATAGGTAGGTACTACTAGTAGTTACCCTTGTAAGTTCGAGATGTCGCGTACCCGAACTTACAAGGTCGCTTCCCATTCCCGACCCGAACAAAAGTTGGGGTATTGATACCCGAAATCCGAACTTCCGGTATCTGAATTTACCGAACCGAAATTGCAAAATTTCGGGTCGGAAATTTGAACAGCCCTAACTACACCTATCTTATCTCCAATCCATCGAGTAGCTTTTCCGACATGGTTCTAGTAGCCGAGAGGGTAGAACGTGGAATTAAGTCTAGGAGGATCGTTGTTTCCGCACCATAAGTAACACCTAAGAAAGAGCCCATCATGAAGAAAGATGTCAACTTTGCCTCTCAACAGCCTAGCTACAGGCCACCTTTCGCGCCACCTTCTCAATACCCTACACCATTTCCACCACCTCCATATAACCCATCAAACAACCAAAATAACCCAAATAATTATGGGAATCAGGAGCCACTGCTACCTCTTCCAATTCCCTTGACGGAGATTTACAAACATCTCTTAGGAGCTGGGCAAATTGTACAGATCCTGGTCCAACCTCTACAAACTCCCTACCCAAAGTGGTATGATCCTAATGCTAGATGCGAGTATCATGCCGGAGCCCAGGGCCACATGCTAGAAAAATGCTTTACCTTTAAGAGAAAAGTTAATCACTTGCTCAAGAGCGGATGCATCTCTTTCGAAGGGTTAGCCGAAGGACCCTACACGACCACCAACTCTTGAATGATCGCTCTCCCGACCCGTGGTTGACCCATTCTATTTAATCATTCGGTAGCGATACCCATGATATCTTTGTAAAATAGTCGAGCCTACGACTATAAACAAGGGCGCTTCGTGGGAGGCAACCCACGTGTTCTTTTCAATATTTCTATTTTTCGTTAATTTTGAAATCAACATCTCGGGATACCTTTTCTTTGTGAATTTACTATTTAATTCCCTCTTCATTTCAAGTGCAACGAGACTTATAAACTTGGGGGCAAACAAGTGAAGTGATGACTAAAAGAAGGTGTTGAGAAATGTTAAAACTCATTTTTCAGGGAAGTTGTCCTTTACATTTTTGCAATTTCCCCTTTTCAATTTTCCATTCCGCAATTTATGTTTTCGCAATTTACATTTCCGCAATTTTAAAATTCCTATGATTTACATTGTTACAAATGTGTGTGCATGATGTTTGCTAAAATCCTCAGCTTTTGCCGAAAAAAATACATGCATTGCTTGGGCTTAAAAATCCTACGTTCTTAAAAATCCTACGATCAAACATGTTCATCATTTTATCACGTCACGGATAACTTGTGCATTCATTAGAAATTATATAAAGATACATGATCTTGTTTGTTAACTCTTATATCCATGATATGTTTTAAGCGTAAGCAGTCACAAACGTATCCCTGCGAGCATTTTGGGCCTTCATGCCTTGTTTCTTTCATGAGTGTAAATGCTAAACTAGGTGCTAGTTAGATTTACATAATATCCAGGGTACATGAACCATTAGATATGGGATAGCAGTAAGATGACATTGGACTTTGCTTTTGTTCTTCTTTCACATTTTCTATTTTCAACCTTTTTGCCCTTAAATACATACTTTGTACACCATGTACGATTCTATCAAACACTAAAAAGCCTCGTATTTTTGCCCAACCAAGTGAGTAGTGCTCGACTGGGATCGCTAAACTAGGAGTTGAAAATATACATCTAAAAAATGACAAGGGAGCCCTTAGCAGCTGGGCAAATTGTTGACAGATCAACGTCAGAAGAGGCTGAATAAATCAAAGCTTGAAGGCCTCTGCCAAAGACAGAAAGGACAACGGACCAGACCAAAAAAAAAGAAGAAGAGAGATTGTACTTGCTTTGCTTGAAAAAAAAAATAGAAAGAAAAAAAAACTAGAAAAAAAGGAAAAAAAATCATCAAAAATAAAAAAAAGGTCAAATATCAAATGGAAAAATGATCTCAAAAGGAAAAGAGATCATTCCCTGCGAATATTGAAGAACTTAGGCACGGTGCCCCCAAAACAATCCTGAAGGAACATCTCCAGCAAAGATTCAAGAATTTGTGCACTTTGCACTCGCCGCAATCAAATCGTCGAGCATTGATCATCGTACTTTGCCATCGTCACAATCAGTCGTCGAGCACAAACTCATTAAAACCTTTCGCCAAAAAAAAAACACAACACTTTTCCTTTTCTTCTACAAATTCCTCCTTTTTTCCTCCCTCGTAAAGTCCTCTTGATTATTAGAAGGCCCATGCATGTGTATCTTTCACTCGGATTGACATTGCAAATTTAATTTTTGTGCTATGTTTATTACATTTTTAGGAGTGTAAACATGTAGCCCTATTTTCTTAGGGTGAGCGTAAACACTAATATCCGGTGAGGGTTGCTTACGTTTACATGTCATGGGAAAGTCTTGTTCTTGAGGTCATTATTTTCCAGAACAAGATGCAGACGTTATCTAGACTTGTATCAACCATGTTCATATAACGAAAATTGGACAAAATATTTTCAAAAAAAACATGCTTGAATAGAGGTCATTTTCATCTTGACGAAATGCTAGGGGCAAACCTTAGGGTAGTGTGGGAATACTTTCATAAACAACATGTATGATTTGATCTCATTGTTTTCCCATTGCTTTCTCTTTTTTTCCATCTGTTGTTGCTCCGTGTTTGCTTCCTTCCTATTTGCAGGATACATACATGATTCATTAGAATCACGCTATAAGATGGGTCTTCGATGAAAAATCATTGTAAAGCCCTCAAATTGGGTTTTCGATGACAATATCGTTGTAATGCCCTCATCTTAGATTTTCATCAAAATCCAATCAACATCGAATAGAGAACGTTACCACTCCTCAAATTGGGTTTCCGATGAAAAAAATCATTGCAATACCCTCGTCATGGATTTCCACCAAACAAATCCAAATCAAACATTGGAATGAAGGTACGTTACCACTTCACCTCCAACTTATTTTGTGATGACTTGGTCGTCCACTTTTTCAGTTATGTCGTGCGGTGACTTGGTCACTCACGCTGGTGTGACGACTTGGTCGTCCACTTTTCTTTCTAGTTGTGCGGTGGCTTGGTCACCCACGTTGGTGATGACTTGGTCGTCCACTTTTCTTTCTAGATGTGCGGTGACTTGGTCACTCACGTTGGTGACGACTTGGTCGTCCACTTTTCTTTCTATGTTGTGCGGTGATTTGGTCACCCACGATGGTGTGACGACTTGGTCATCCACCTTTCTTTCTTGTTGTGCGGTGGCTTGGTCACTCACGTTGGTATGACGACTTGGTCGTCCACTTTTCCTTCTAGTTCGGTGGCTTGGTCACTCACGTTGGTGACGACTTGGTCGTCCACTTTTCTTTCTTGTCGTGCAGTGACTTGGTTACCCACATTTTCACTTATGTCGCGTTGTGATTTGGTCGCCCACTCCTATTTTATTTTCGTGAACGACTTGGTCGCCCACTTTTTCATCTACTTCGTGAACGACTTGGTCACTCACTTTTCTAGCTAAGTTCATGCAGTGGCTTTCAACCACTCATCAGTTTCTTCAAAATGCGGTGGCTTTCGCTCACTCTTCATCTCAAATCACGCGGTGGCTTTCAACCACTTTTCATCTCAAAATGACGCGGTGACTTCCAACCACTCTCCATTTCAGTTCACATGGTAAGTTCTAGGGAAGACCATCCTCCTCAAAATTCGAGAAGGTCATCTTCCTCACTATTAGAGACATTTACCTCAATATCCGACCAAAGGTACATTGCTTTGAACCAAAGGTACATTGCTTTGAACCAAAGGTACGTCCCAACTCTCATTTACAACATTCCGTCATTTACATTTCTGCATAATTAATACTCCTCCTTGAGCGACTATATCTTTACATTCCTGTCTATATACTACTCCTCCTTGAGCGACTATATCTTTAAATTCCTGTCTATCTACTACTCCTCCTTAAGCGACTATGTTTTTCATAATTCTACATTTTTTCATAATTATTACTCCTCCTTGAGCGACTACTTTTCTGCATATCTAAACTACTCCTCCTTGAGCGACTATGTTTTACATAATTCTACACTTCTGCATAATTATTACTCCTCCTTGAGCGACTACTTTTCTGCATATCTAAAATACTCCTCCTTGAGCGACTACTTTTCTGCATATCTAAATAACTCCTCCTTGAGTGACTATACTTTCAGCACCAGCGTCCGGAGAGCAATAGCCTCGCACGGTCGTGTAGTTACATTTCAACACCAATGTCCGAAGAGCGATAGCCTCGCACAGACATGCTTCCACATTTTCACGTCAATGTTCGGAGAGCGATAGCCTCGCACGGACCTTCATTCACATTTCTCCACGTCAACGTCCGGAGAGCGATAGCCTCGCACGGACATGCAGTCTCGTTTTTTCATACCAGCATCTAGCAATGTGATAGCCTCACCTAGACCAGAATTTAAAGCTCACCCCACTCCCAGGTAAGTCTTCAACATTTCCAAAATCGTGGTAGTACTTGGGGCAACCGTCTTTACTGCTTATCAAAAATTTCAGTTACACTGTATTTTTTATCAGACAGTAAAGAGGGGGCAACTGTTGCTACCCGATTTTTGATTTTTTCTCGTCACATTTACGTATTTTTACGCTTATCACATTTAATAACTAATCTAAGTCAAATTTCTGTCGATTCTTGGTCCTAGGCTAGTTTGTATAATATTTCGTGTCATTTCGTGCCTTTTTAATTTTTTCATATTTTTAACTGTTTTTTCGCTCGAACCTCTATTGGTCCCGAGCGATTTTCCTCCGACCTTAGATCGAATACTTTATTTCTTTAATTGACAATTACGTACTATTTTTCTCTTTCACGTCATCTAGTTTGGTTTCGTTCAATTTTTATCGTAAAGACATTTATTTTGCGTCCGAACATTTGACATTTTCAAACGAGAAAATAAATGCGTTAAATCAAACTTTCTATTTATTCGCTGCATACTATTTATTTCATCTTATTTTTCTGCACCTTTTAGTCTTTTCGGTTCGAATTTATTTTCAGTTCAAGCGAGTCTGTAGATCGAACCGAAAATATCCCGTTCGTGCCACAATTAATATGCATTAATGCATAAAATGACAGCATCATCACAGTCGTTGATCATCATCTTTGACTCCTCTTTATGCAAGATCAACGGCTCCCCTTCTCCCTCAACCCTTCCCATCACCAATTAAGGCCTATTAAATTTATTCATCATCACTTCCCGCCCAAACCGACTTCCTTTCCTTCACCCTCAGCCAAGCGTTCTCTGCATCCTTATCATCATGAACATCCCATCGCAGGACTGCCCAAGTCCACTCGTGCCCTTGCTCCTCAAGTCCGTGATGACCACGCGCACCGTGCTCGCCAAGCTCACTCGCGGCTGCCTTGCTTATAAATACCTTGCTCTTCACACTTAAAAAAGGACACGAGTTGACACACTCATTTCCTCACAAGCAACAGCAACTCGCGGCTGCCTTGTTTAATCACCTGCGTTTTCATCAATAAAACTGCACCATTTTCATTAATTTTCCTTGTTTTTGTTTATCAATCAAACCGCTTGCTTTGAACTCGATAAATTTCTGCTTGGTTTCTAGATAAACACCTACCTTCAATTTGCTAATTCGCTTGCTTGTTTTGAAGGAATAAATTGCTCATTTTCGTATAAAATACGCATGCTTTTCTTCTTTGATTTGCTTGATATTTGTGTGTTGTTTTTAGTTGGTTTAATTGTTGTTTGTGTGGGGGGAATTTCTGGGTTTTTTTTGGGTTGAACCCAATCGGTTTTATTGGGCTGGTTCTTCCTTGGTCACCGGTCATGGCGCCGGCGATGCAAGGAAGAAGATGAAGTGAGGGCTGGGCTTTTGGCGCGGGAAAAGGAGAGGGAAAAGGTGATGGGCTTAAGCCCGTCCTTCTCCTTTTAAAAACAGATGGGCCTTGGCTTGGCCAAGCCCATCTGTCCCCATTTTTTTTTAATTTCAACATGCATGGGCCCAGCCTATTAAAATTTCATCAATTGTTCGAGTCAATTTATTTTCGTGTTTATTTAATAACTCGTATGCCATATTTAATTAATAACTCGTATGCTCTTTTTCATAATTATGCCATGAAAAATCGTATGAAATATTCGTATGCTTTTTTTGTACAATTATGCCATGTAAAATCGTATGAAATGCTCGTATGCTCTTTTTTCGTAATCATGCCATGTTTAAAATCGTATGAAATATTCGTACGCTATTTTCGTAATTTGTGTCGTGACTAATTATCGTAGATTATCCGTATGCCATCTGTATTTAATTAATTGCTTGCTTGTTAGAAATTAATTAAATGTTCGTATGTACTTTTATTATTTATTATATTTTTCAAACTATTACTAACACTCTCGCTTCGTAGGGTAAAATTTCAGTTCACGCAACGCAAGTACGCTTTCTACCCCTCTTTTATTTTATTCAATATTTTCCGCAAATATTATTCGTATGCTCGTTTATTTAGAAATATTAAACTAGAACTCGTACATTCATATGCATGACTTTTAAAAATCGTTGAAAATACCCACATGCACAACCTGTTTAAAAGACTCGCTTTTCATGCCATGAAATTAATTGTTATGCATTGATACATGTGTATGGTGGCTTCGATCCCACGCGATTTATTTGCATTCATTAAATTGGTATTTTGCTAGTTTTATCCATGATAGATCACGTAGTAATTAATTAATCATGCACGTCCCGATGATAAAAAGGGAGGAACGTCCGCTCTAGCATACGAAAAAAAATGGTAACCCCGTCCTTCAGTCCCAATCGGAAATAACAATGTCCCAACAAAAATGCTAAGATGTAACGTCACCTTTGAGGGCCCACATCATTTGTAATTTTTTTTTAAGTAATCGGAAAGTGGCCCAATTTTTGTAACAGGATTTCGGTTGACACTCTACGATTGTTTACCCTGTAAATGATCAGAAAGTGGCCCATTTTCGTGCGCGAGATTGGTTGACATGCTGCGATTATTTACTCATTTTCGTGTTAAAAATTAAACATAGTAAACACCTTCCCATTTTATAACCGGTAACCTTTTTAAAGGATGTGACTCGGGTACCTAACACCTTCCCGAGTCCATAATACGACCTCAAACCTTCGTTCTTTGGTTTAGACCTAAGCCTTCATATTTTTTTTTATGCCATGACATTAGATTCCCTAAATCTAGAAAATAAATAGGGTGGCGACTTCATTGCATTATGCGAAGCATCCATTTATGCTTAGCATCCGTCCCGAACCGAATCGCGTTAAAACCGAAAAGGGGATGCGACGCAAAGTAAGATAATATACAAAATTAAATGATTTAAAATATATACCTTCAAGTTTTACAATTACATGCAAAATTGAATACACATTTTCTAATAAAACATATATAGTTTATATTACACCCTATTAAAAGTTTTGAATAACTCAAATTAAAAATTGATTTACTTTCTTATTCAATTTAAAGGAAAAAATTATTTTAGTTCGATATATTTATAAAATAAATTATAATAGGTTTTCCATGCACAGGTAAAATTCTAGTTAATACACTGAATATAACTTTATTTCAATTGAATTTAACTACCTATTTTTACATTTTTAGTATTTAACTGAATTGCGATTGATTTGAGATGAATTCTATCCTTTTTAATGTATGTGTTTTAAAAGTAAATAATTCATTTTGTTATTTATCTTTTTCAATTAAAAACATTTTGTTATTTAATTCTTAATCAGTTAAATTTATTATCTTTCAACTTATATTATTGTGCAGTTGACATCTAATTATTTGAAATGAAAATTTAGATAGTATAGGGGGGAAAGTCATAAGTTATTTCTTTTTCATGTGGATGAGCTTTTGATGTTAGATTTTGGGTTTGTTAACAACACTTAACTTGTGACTCAATTTTCTTAGGATGATAGAATATATGAATACTGAATTTTAATAATAATTAACCTGATATAAAATAATTGGTTGTTGAAATATTATATAGATGTGCTGATATCGCACACTGCGTACTCTCTTCATATGAATATTGGTTGCCTTTATCTACCAATCGTTTCTTCTAACAACACAACCACTTGCTTGAGAAAATTTTGACATACCTAACTATGTTTTTTATCTTTTCCCTCATCACCATCAATCTTTGCATTCTCGCATCCTTCGATATAAGTATTAAATTTTGTCGACCACTTAAAATCGGATGAGATCAATAACATTGTGAATTTTTTTCTTCTTCCTTATGATTAGATACCGATGTTGGTAAACCTTGCGTCCTTTGTGTTGTTCGGTTACATTTAGTAAGGTTGTAAGAAGAGAAATAAAATTCTTTGAAAAAGATGAAAATTTCCCAAAGATTATTTGATGGAGCTGTTGGAATCAAATCACATAATAACAAATATTTTAGCACATCTAGTTAATACACTTATGTATCATCTATTTTATATTTACTTTTGGTGCTTTATTTCTAACCTTAGAACTCCCTATTTTTAATTAGACAGTTAAGAAATAATGAAAAAGAATAGAATCAGTCATATTTTCAAGTACCGTTTAATAATCACATTTATATTCGCTTTTGAGATTGACATTTATTTATGAGCTTTTGTGGTAAAAAATAAAGGTGCTATAATTGCTGATGTAACATCATCACATTGTTCAAGTTGTTCACATGACATTACATTATGTTGGTTGCACGGTAATAAACCTTTCGCTACAAATGTTGGAAATATCGACATGAATTTAAACAAATAATGAGATTTAAGGGTTTCTCCTTTAGCAGAAGCTTTTGATTGATGGATCCACAACTTGATTAACTGGTCGTGGGAACCCTCACGAATAATATGAATCCCCTTATCTCACAGTCTAGATCCTTCTTGGTTCGTGCGGAGAACATCAGAGAGAGCTTCTTATCTTACTCGTTACCGTATATAATTTGTATATCACTTATTACCTTATATCAAGTAACATTGTGTCATTCTCAATTGTTCTCATCCGATACCTCTCTCTTGTCTAGCAACAAGCAAAATATGGGGTAATAACTTTTTAACCTGTACGAACCGCGAAAAATAAAAACTTCTCCTGGACTACAAAACGCGCAATTCGCCTCCCCTATGCTATATTTTTCAAACAAATTATCCTCTTTTGTTAAATTTAACAAAAAATTATTTTTTACCTGTTATTCTAGGTTACATCACACAAATAAATTATAATAACTTTTTTGTCCTAAATTTTTTTATTAAAAATACTAAATATAAAAATATAGGCCAACTCATTCTCCTCAACTCACTTCTTTTCCTTGTTTTTTCTTGTTTAGTTCTATTTTTTCTTGAATTCCTCTTTGCATCCTAGCCACCACATCAATCACTAACCATATCTAGCCAGATCTAGCGATTTTCTTCGCCGACAAACTCCAATGCAAGAGATGAGAGAGCACTATCTTTGTTAACTTTTTAATCCAACTGTTGGCATTGAACGACTCGACTCGATGATTCAGAGCCATTTCTTCAGTTTTACATTCAGAAGAAAAAAGAAATTACATAATCATCTCTCTTTCTCCTCCTCCCTCTCCTCCACTAATCTGTCTACTTTGTGCATCGGTTCTCTCTTCATCATCATCAAAATCAACAAAGAAAACCAAAGCAAGTCCATCATGCAGAATTTTAAAGAAAAACGAGAGACTAGGAGAGAAGCTTTGTTGCTTGGATTTGGGTATGGGTGTTAATTAATATTGTTAAGGATGAACATAGAAGGGTACTTTAGGTTAGGTTTGGGTAGATCTAGAAGGTGGAAAGCTCCGAACTGTGTCAAACGAACTAAGAGGACGAGCACGTGTACTCTAGGTGCCTCCTTGAGCGGTGTTGGGAGTTGATTTTTGAGTTGTTTACGGTAGTTTTTGAGCCATTATTTGTTCGACTATGATGAAAGGAAATGTTCAAGTGGTTTAGATGTTAAAAAGGGTGTCAGAGCGACTTGTAGGTGGTGGTCGGAGAAACTAGTAGTTGCAGGCTTGCAGCCATGGAAGTTGGGACTCTCGCTTTAAGTCATAAACTCAAGTGAAATTTTCAATCTTGTAAGTTCCGTTCGAGTTTACTTTCACCATCAATTGTACTCAATTTGAGATGGTAGGGTCGGGCCAATTTCAATTGAATGGATTTATTATTTAATTTTTGGATATACTTGCTTGTATAGCCATGACTGTAAGTATTTCTCTCTCCTAAAATGAATCACTTTCTCTCTCTATTTATAAGGTCAATCGATGCTCCATTTTGCAGTCAAGGTGGAATCCCATGCAGCTGCCAAGAGGAAAACCTTACCAAACTGAGACACTACACAACCCTATTCCTCCTCAACTAAACCACCATAGAAGTCATATCAATTTGACCAAGCCCCTCCTTCCAAAAGTGAGACCTCCAACCCACCAAGAAAATTTGGAGGGGTTAGCGAGTAAACTCAATTCAAGCTAACCCTTCCAAGGATGGGAAAGAGTTTAGGAGTGAAAAGGGAGGAGAAATTCACTCAACAATTACACTCAATGTCTAAACTAAGGAGAAATGAGCTAAAGAGTTCTATTTATACTATTACATAAAATAAGCATAAAAGTCTTTCAAAATGTCCACGTTTGCATTTCTAGACAGCGCTTGGCGACATGTCGTTAACTTCGGCAAGATTTGCTCCAAAATGTGACAATGCTTAGCGGTATGCCGCTAATACTAGACATGGAGAGATTGGCTCTTCGCTCCATCGTCGAGGTCCGGACTTCATCTTGACGCACATCCTGACTCACCTTAGCCTCAACGCTTGGTGTAGACGTGTCCATGATCGTATCATCTCCTCCTCCTTTGAAAGGATTCTCCCTCGAATCCTTTTTTGGTAGGACGAGGACATGGTCGTCGACGTAGTTATGGTGAAGGAACGGTAATGAACCATGGCTATGCGGGCCAGCTGCACATTTATCCAAAAAGGAAACATTTGAACTTGGTAAAGGAGAGGGGATGTTAGATGTGTGGAAGAGATGTTCCCGTGGTGTCTCACACTCGGTCTCAACCTTGGCGGGGACATTCATGCGCCACCTCATAGTTAAGGTCAATTTGGAAGGAATGATTTCTTCCTCGCTGCTATCGGCTTCTTCTTGCTTCCCGTCATCATCCATCTCTCCTTCACTTTCGGTTTCTTAGTGACCTTCCTGGATCACTATCACACTCAGAGGAGATGTGTCCTCTCCCGTGGCATTTGTAGCACTCAACGGTTGATGATCTTCTTGGTTGGTTTGGATTCGTAAAGGGGTCATTTGGCGGTCTTGGTGGGTTGGAGGTCTCACTTTTGGAAGGAGGGGCTTGGTCGAGTTGATATGACTTCTATGGTGGTTTAGTTAAGGAGGAATAGGGTTGTGTAATGTCTCAGTTTGGTAAGGTTTTCCTCTTGGTAGCTACATGGGATTCCACCTTGACTGCAAAATGGAGCATCGATTGCAAGCATACAAAATCTTTCAACTCAAGCTTATACTTGATCCTTTCATTCAGTCCATTGAGAAATCTTGCCATTGTAATTTCTTCATCCTCTTTGGTTGCAATCTTGGTAAGGAGTGACTCTAGCTTATTGTAATATTCTTATACGGCCATTTTACCTTGCTTGAGCCCTTGCAACTTGTTTTGCAATCCCCGTTTGTAATGCAAAGGCACAAACCTCTCTCACATCACAACTTTCATATCGTCCCAATGACGTATAGCTCGTTCTTCACCTCTTTCCTTGCTCACTCTCTCCCACCAATTAACCGCATATCCATCAAACTCCATAGCGGCCAACTTGATTTTCTTATTGTCAAAATATTGGTGGCATTGAAAGATCCGTTCAATTTTACCTTCCCATTTTAGGTACTCGGATGGGTCGGTAGTGCCGACGAAGGATGAGATTTGGACCTTGATTCCACTTATGTTGTAATCAAGTCTTTGTTCTAGGGGCCACTCATAGTGTGCACCGAAACGTGGCCACGGTTGTGGCCTCCTCGCTCCATGGTTCTTTGCCAACTCCTCAAAATCATAGTTGGGTTTCTCATACTCAAGCTCATAGAATTCTCGGTCTTGATAAGGTGTGGTGCTTGCATGAAAGTGAGGAATAGGTGCTAGGATACTAGGAGTGGGAATGGCCTCTTAAAGCTATTGTGTGTCACTCACTGAGGCTAGTGGTATGTCGCTAGTGGTTGGCGGCATGCCACTAGCTGTTGGACCTTCGGTGTTGCGTTGTCCACGTCCCCGGTGATACGATCATGGATACCTAGGATAGGCACCCGTAACCAACTATTACGATCTAGTTATTCTATAGGTTCGGGACGCGGAATAAGACGTAAGATCCCACCTTACACTCGTTTGTTGAAGGAGTCCACCTTCGGATTGCTCTCTCGAGTCTTTGATAGTGAGGTTAATGACTTGAAAATCTCTGTTTCAGCAAAGCCACAACCTCTACGAACAACTAGCCCCTTAGCACATTCGAACACGCACGCCTATCCCCGTAACACGCCCGCACACTAACGCTTAGCCCCATGAACGAAAGCAACACTAACGCTCAGCCCCGTGAACGAAAACAACACAATCCCTTACGCCCTCCCACATTTATCTCCGTAACAGCCATGCTAGGTCATGCAACACGCTCCCCACGCACCTTCCATGCTTATCTCCATAAATGCCACGCGAGTCATGCCCTAACTGTACCTCCCACGCTATCCCTGTAACGCCACGGTTAAGTTACACAAGATAAATGGCTTGCTCTGCGAAGTCGAGAGAATAAGAAGGTAGAAGAGGGAATGGGTTATTTGGTATATGTAATTTGTGAAAACTCTGACTTAATTTTATTAATAAGAATCGCTGCCTTTAAATAGGCCCAAAAGTACAAGAGTTACAAACTAGTTACAAGTTCGAATTCGACTAAGACTATAAGTCCTAACTCTAACTAAACTCTTAATTAATTAAATAAAATAAATACAATATTTACTCTATCTAACTTCCTCAAGGCTCTGCTCCTTAACCAAATCTTGACTAAGCTTGAAATCGCTCACTTAGTCAAGTCGTACCTTGACTTCTAGTCTCCTTGTCCGACCCAAACTCCTCTTGAGCCATCTTCCAATCTACTCGTGCGTTCCCGCTCAAACTTGAACCCGAACTGGCCTCTCGACTTAGAAACATATTTGAATTTTAATTAGTCTAAACGCTCATGTGGTTTGCATTTTGGCTCGAAGTCAGTCCGCCTATGTCCTTGTGCACGCGCCTCGCGCTTGACTGAAAGTTGACTTAGGCCAAGTTTTGATCCCCACGTCCGATTGACCTAAAATTTGGCCTCGTCCTTCCTAACACACAGAAGGGTCTTGTATTTTATCCAAAAGTCACATCGGAGTTGATCTTCATCCTCTTAGCTCGGCCTAACTCCATCGCATCTCTATGCGCATGCGCTTCACGCATTAGCTGTCCTAGCACGCGTTTCCCTCGTGCGCTAACCTTCAGCTCTACCCTATGAGCTCTTGCTAACCTCACTTTGCTCTCCACAACTCACTTAGCATGCTCCCTCACATGCTCCAACCCTTTGGTCGCTCACGACTCGTCAATTAACCTCACTAGGGTTTGCAAGGTTCCTAGGATCGTATCATCCCCTCCCTCTTTAAAAAGATTCGCCCTCGAATCTTCTTCAAGGAAACCATCAAGGGACAGATTGTAATGGAATGCTACGTCCTCTACCTTCAATCCATATCTTGTACACAATCGGCCCAACATGGTCTCATAGTCACTCCTCAAAGTCGTAGTGTATACAAACGCATCAATCACTCTATCTTCTCTTTTGTTCAGAAATTCCCAAAATGTTAGCGATTGTCTCTCCAAGCCTGGAATTTCAATTGCATAATTATACACTAAATTATACTCATCCAAATATTCCTCATACGCAATCAAATCCATCTTGATCAATACTATGCACAACCACCCCCTTTGGTTTACGATAAGCAACTCCTTCGGTATTTCTTCTCTCTTGTGCTTCCCAAGTGTACTTAGCTCTATCTCTTTGGAATTAAATTCCTCATAGACCTATTCACAAGAAGAAACACAAATAATAGGGTCAGTTGTAAGCGCTTTGCAAACACATAAGGCGTTTCTCCTTATTTCTCCATGTTCGCGCTCTCGCTCTCCTTTGAAGTCTGCGTACGACTTCGCCATCCAACGCTGATCTTCTAACACTTCTCTAGGTGTTAATGGCACTTGAGTAAACCTACGTCTATCCTTGGTAATGGTGTAGCGATTACCCTTTCCTTTGTAGACCACATCTCTATCATGTTGCCACGGTCGACCTAGTAATATATAACTCAAAGTCATAGACACAACGTCACAACGTACTTCATCCTCATAACTCCCAATGGTTACTGGAACTATAAATTCATGAGTTACTTCCAATTCTTCGCTTCCCGTCATCCATTATAATTGGTAGGGTTTCTCTTTCTTGACCAACGGTAGCCCTAGCTTGTAGACAAGCAAATCGCTCGCGCAATTTGTAAAGCTACCATTGTCTATGATAACCAAACAATTTGACATCGAGTGTGAAATAAATTATTTCATTGAGCATCACTCGCTATCTCTTTCGGCCGTGCACTCAAGCTACGCCTAATCATCAAACTCAAGCCAACATCGCATTTGATCTCTTCTTCGTCTGAATCACCATGCTCTGACGCCTTGGCTTCGCCTCTCTCTCTACAATCCTCTTCACTCATCGCGCTGCCTTCTCTAATCACCAAGGTTCACTTGTTAGGGCAAACAGATGCAACATGTCCTCAACCGGTACACTTAAAACACACGATATCTCTCACCGCGGTCTTTGTAGAATTAGGGTTTGAAGTACCCTCATTGTTTGGTCGATCTACACTTGATGAATGTGTGGTCTTCGGATTTAAAGCTACTGCCCTCTCATCTCTAACCCAACTCATCTTCTTCCAAGTCGTCGCTTTGTCTGAATTATTAATTACTTTCCGCGACTTCTTTTGCTTTTTGCTTTTTGATACTAAGTGCAACATCTCCTCTAGCGAGTTGTAGGCTATCAACTCTAACCGATTGGCTATCTCCGGGTTTAGTCCATTTAAGAACCTAGCCATTGTCGCCTCCGTATCCTCTAGGTATGCCGCCGACTAGTCTCTCATCTAATCTCCCCAAGCGGTCGTTAGTTTCTTGTTTCTATTGTGCTATCTCATCAAATCTCATATTGAGATTTCGCATTAGGGCAATCATTTCACGGTGTAGCTCTTCGCTTGTTTGATCCGTCATGATTCTTGACAATATATATTTGTTTTTAACTAATCGATTCAAGTAAATCGATTTAAACAACTAATGACACTTTTGTGGATTATTTTTGTGACACTTTTGACTCTCTTTTCGACTTAAATATATAAATAAAAGACACAAAACTGACTTGACACAAACAAACCGACTCAGTTTGTTTTTACAAACACGACACAAGACACAACTTTGATTTAGAACTCCTAAATGGACTTCGACTTGAGTTGTAAAAACAAAATAGAAAATTAAAGATAGATTGGGATAACCGAACCTTGAACACCTTGTGCTCCGGTACCAAATGATACGATCACGGATACCTAGGATAGGCACCCGCAACCAACTATTACGATCTAAATCTTCTATAGGTTCGGGACGCGGAATAAGACGTAAGATCCCACCTTACACTCATTTGTCGAAGGAGTCCACCTTCGGATTGCTCTCTCGAGTCTTTGATAGATAGTGAGGTTAATGATTTTCAAATCTCCATTTGAGCAAAGCCACAATCTCCACGAATGACTAGCCCCGTAGCACCCAGCACACGCACGCCTATCCCCATAGCACTCTCGTACACTAACGCTTAGCCCCGTTAATGAAAGCAACACTAACACTCAGCCCCGTGAACGAAAAAAACATGCTCCCCACGCACCTTCCACACTTATCTCTATAAATGCCACATGAGTCGCACCTCCCACGCTATCCCTGTAAAGCCACGGTTAAGTTACACAAGATAAGCGGCTTGCTTCGCGAAGTCGAGAGAATAAGAAGGTAGAAGAGGGAACGAGTTATTTGGTATATTTAATTTGTGGAAACTCTGACTTAATTTTATTAATAAGAATTGCTACCTTTAAATAGGCGCAAAAGTACAAGAGTTACAAACTAGTTAGAAGTTTTAATTCGACTAAGACTATAAGTCCTAACTCTAACTAAACTCTTAATTAATTAAATAAAATAAATAAAATATTTACTCTATCTAACTTCCTCGAGACTCTGCTCCTTAATCGAATCTTGACTAAGCTTGAAATCGCTCACTTAGTCAAGTCATACCTTGACTTCTAGTCTCCTTGTCCGACCCAAACTCCTCTTGAGCCATCTTCCAATCTACTCATGCGTTCCAGCTCAAACTTGAACACGAACTGGACTCTGGACTTAGAAACATATTTCAATTAGAATTAGTTCAAACACTCGAGTGGTTTGCATTTTGGCTCGAAGTCAGTCCGCCTATGTCCTTGTGCGCGCGCCTCGCGCTTGACTGAAAGTTGACTCAGACCAACTTTTGATTCCCAAGTCCAATTGACTTAAAATTTAGCCTTGTCCTTCCTAACACACATAAGGGTCTTGTATTTTATCCAGAAGTCACATCGGAGTTGGTCTTCATCCTCTTGGGTCGGCCTGACTCTATCGCATCTCCATGCGCATGCGCTTCGCACATTGGTTGTCCTAGCGCACGTCTCCCTCATGCGCTAACCTTTAGCTCTGCCCTATGAGCTCTCGCTAACCTCACTTGGCTCTCCATAGCTTCCTTGGCATGCTCCCTCGCGTGCTCCAACCCTTTGGCCGCTCGCGACTCGTCAATTAACCTCACTAGGGTTTGCGAGGTTCCTAGGATCGTATCACCCGGGTCCTAGTGGTGCGCCATCCTTGGATATAGTATTCTTAGCTCTGTTGGGGGTACTTGTTTCGTATAGCTTGGGCCTTTTCCTTGGACACTACTAGATCATCAAAAGCCAATTGTTTTCCAGGTTTCGTGGCAGATTTATTTGGTAGGTCTTGGCCGACCACCCTTTCGGAATCATCACACTCATCATCGCTTTTGGGGCATTCCTCTACATCCTCATATTTGGCTTTGTCTTCATTGGTCTCCGTGGGAAAAGGAAGGACAACTCACTTTAAGTTTAGACTTGTCTTTTTGGCAATAGGTCTTGTTTACAACTTTGATGACCTTTGTTTAGGACTTGAGTTTAGGACTTGGAAGACTTTATCACTTGGGAAAAGGAAGGGAGAAAGGAGTGACTCAAGGTGGACATTTTTTATGTTTCTTTCTTGGGTAGAAGGTGAAGGTGTAGGGGTCACTAACACCTTCCTCTTTGTAGTTGGTAGCTAATGGGGAATTTTGTATTTTTGTCTTTTTTTTTATAAGGGTTGTGTGGTAGGAAGAGGTTGGGGTAGGGTAGAGATCGGGGTAGGGCTTCAGGCTATTCTCCCTAACCTAGGACAAGGTAACGGTTTGCAGTTGGGAGGAGGATATAGGCTAGAGTTTAGGCTGACAGCTTTTCCTATTTTACAAGGGGCTGTTGTGACAGAAGTTGAAAGGAGTTGGCAAGGCATTTAATGCCTTTTAAAGGCTTGAGGCACCTTGGGAAGCTAACAAGACTTGAGTGATGTAAACAAGGATTTTGGTGTTGGTGAAAATCAATTGGATCAAAAGAAAAGACTCAAGAAAAATGAAGAACACAACAAGAACAACAAGCTTTCTGGTGGGGATGTTCTTGGACAATAGAAAAATGAATTAATTAATTCACAAAATTAAACACATATGTTCCTAAGACATAGATCTATAATTTTCATGAAGGAAAGAAAAATAAATTTGGTTGAGAACACGTAGAAAATAGACCTAGAACACAGAATTACTTTTTCTCAGATGAAAATCTGCACACCTTTATGTTTTGCTCAAAATGTATAATATTTTCACAGAATTTGCAGGAAAATCAAGAATGACATTTGTCAAAAACATAGAGAATCTTATGGACACAAAATTTCAGAATTTTCTAAGTGGTCCGAAAGACACAAAGCAGTACAAAACACAAGACAAACTCAAAGACAGTTAAGCTCTGCTACCACTTGATACGCTTCGGCTCATTTTTAAATGAACTATAGAGTATGGAGCTCTTAATAGAGGATCTAGTCCATGAGTTGTCACACACAAGATGATTGATAACCATACGACAATGAAAAGGAAGGATTTGGAATGGAGCAGCGGAAAGAAAGATGATAAGGGACGTAAGGAAAGGAAATAGATGTTGCCATGGATTTTTATGGATGGATGGTTATATGATTTAGAGCACGATGATGGATGTATCACACACTTTAAATCTTGGAGGTTCGCAGCAAGAAACAGTAGGTAAAAGATCAAATATTTCACACTCAAACGATTACAATGATAATAGTTCACAGGAGGGGTTAGGAAGAAGTAAACTCAACTCAAGCTAACCCTTCCAAGGATGGGAAAGAGTTTAGGAGTGAAAAGGGAGGAGAAACTCACTCAACAAATACACTCAATGTCTAAACTAAGGAGAAATGAGCTAAAGAGTTCTATTTATACTATTACACAAAATAAGCATGAAAGTCTTTCAAAATGTCCACGTTTGTATTTCTGGACAGCGCTTGGTGGTATGACGATAGGCCTTGGCGTCATACCGTTAGCTTCGACAAGATTTGTCTCAAAATGTGACAGTGCTTAGCGGTATGCTGCTAGGGTCTTAGCGGCATGCCGCTAGCACTAAACATGAAGAGAGTGGCTCTTCGCTCCATCGTTGAGGTCCGGACTTCGTCTTGACGCACATCCTGACTCACCTTAGCCTCAACGCTTGGTGTAGACGTGTCCATGATCATATCAAGAGCTTAGTCATTTGTTCTATGCGGATGGTAGTCTCATTTTTGCTAAGGCTACTGTTGATAAGGCAGGTGTTATTACCTCAATTCTGACGGAATATGAGGAGGCATCTGGTCAGATGGTTAATCTGGAGAAGTCGGAGGTATGTTTTAGTAAGAACCTAGGGGAGGATGTTAGAGCGCTTGTCAAAGCTAAACTAGGGATGGTGGGGGTGGATTCTCATGAGAGGTATTTGGGGCTTCCAATATCTTTTGGTCTCTCAAAGAAGGGGATGTTCACTTCTATCCGTGATAGGATTTGCAAGCGGTTACTCGGGTGGAAAGAGAAAAAATTATCCCAGGCGGGGAGAGAAGTGCTGATTAAATCTGTTATCCAGTCTATACCAACGTATATGATGAGTTATTTTGAAATTCCCGCGTCCATATGTGACGAGCGGGAAAAGGCTATAAGGAGATTTTGGTGGGGGGGGGGGGGCTAATCCAGATAAGTGAAAGGTTCATTGGGTGTCCTGGGATAAGTTAAGTAGGTCTAAAGAAGTGGGGGGGCTGGGTTTTAGGAAGGTTAAGGAATTTAACTTAGCTTTGCTTACTAAACATGGTTGGCGTTTGCATAAGTATCCGAGCTCATTACTCTCTCAACTTCTGAGAGCTAGATACTTTCCCCGATCAGACTTTTTAGATAAAGGAGTGGGATCTCAACCTAGTTATATTTGGCGGAGTATCTTGGCAGGCAGAGAAGTTCTCTAGAGGGGATGTTTATGGAGGGTGGGGAATGGGGAGAGGATCCGAATTTAGAAGGTACCTTGGCTTCCTTTGGTTGCGAATGAAATGATCTCAATGCCTATGTCATGGCTGAATGAGGAGTAGAGAAGATTGACAGGGAGCATAGGTGTTGGAAGGTTGACCTAGTAGAGCAGATCTTTCTACCCACAAGAGATATCGGAGATTTTAAACCTACCGCTTAGTTGGGTTGAGGCGAATGATACTCTTGTGTGTAGAGGGACGACTAACGGTAAGTCTTATGTTCGAAGTTGATATCACTGCCTAACTTCGTCAAGTTCTCCCGTATGTTGGTGGAAATACCTATGGGGGTTAACTATTCCTCCCAAATTTAAACATTTCATGTGGAGATTAGGTGATAACAATAGACCTGTCGCTAGGGGCATTTTCGTCTTTACACCCAGCATTAGGGACCAGAATCTGTTGCCCCAATCGGGAAGACAACCTCGAGGCCATTGTCTCTCAACATACGATTGACGCTGGGATGGTCGACATCAGCGGGGGGGTCTCACCCGTTATCCAGCCTTACGAACGACGCTTTCCCATCCCAGCCGCGGTACGACATCCCATACCAAGCGCAGGCGTTACCCTCTCGCCTGGCTAACGCCCACCTTGGAGAGCTAACGCGGAACACCCCCTAACGAGAAATTTCAACCGCTTGTCAAACCTGATATCCCCTCTAATGAGATTTTCTCAGAGAAGATCCCATTTTCTACCTATAAATACCCTCATGATCGAAGAAGAAGGTAAGCATAAGATCGCTAGTTGGAACAATCTTACTGACTTAAGCATCGGAGTGTTTACGCCGGAGACCCCCTCCGGCACTTTGCAGGAATCTTGGACGACGGTGAACAGCGAAACCAGCAAGCCATTTTCCCCAACTATCCTTCAACAGGACTTCAAATCTTATCAAAGTGGTGCTTTCATTGAGAGCTTTGGCCCTATTAAGTGAGCGTCCTTAATAGCCAAGCTCGGTGTTTTTCTTGAAGATTGCGGGATTATGGCTTCTGATTCAGGTACTCCACTATCCCAGTCCTCTAGTCTCCCTTTCGCCACCCGCAGAGCGTTTTTCCCCTTTGCCACTTCCGATGTTTCTACTATGGTACAGGAATTTCCCCTGGGAACGTCAGATCCTTCCTTTCGGCAAACATTGGGAACACCCACTTCGCAGATGTACAGTTCATCCTCCCAAATCCCAGGACCTAGTTATTCTACTCCCCTCCTGGAGAGGCCTGTGGCGGATAGTGCAGGCAATCCTCTTGTGAGTTCGATATCAGCTCTTCGTGCTCAGTTAGATCATCTGACCGAGCTAGCCGAAGGATTCACGCCTCATGTTTCTGGACCTAGCGTACCATCTCAGATAGTTTTTACTCCATCTATTATCACTAATCGACCCTTATCACCTCGGCAATCCAGGGGCATTCCATTAAGTTTACCCGCGACATCAGACCCTCCCGGTTTCATGCAACTCGCATGTAGACATGCCGAACCTACTGAGCAGTACATGAGAGAAATCCCTGTTTCCGAAGGGGAACGCTAGCATGGCGAACATAGAGAACCTTGGAATGACAGGCGAGATGAGATGTTTAAGGATTTATCTCCTAGGCGTAGCGAAAGGTCAAGCAGTAGGAGGCATCAAACCCGAACACCTAGGAGTCGCGGTCGGTCCCCAGGTGGCACCGTGAATACGACTTTTGAGATCAGAGACATCTTTGGGAAGTTTCTCCTCCCCGCCGACCTCATGGGATTCCTGATGATAACGCTGGTCATCCGTTCAGCCGTCATATAGGACGTCACAGAGTTAACCGGCACGTGAAACTTCCTACAGAATCGTATGATAGCACAAAGGACCCTATCTCTCACCTCAACAAAGTGAAAGATTTCGTACAGTTCCAAACTCATAGCGACGCAGCGTTATGTCAGATCTTTGTCATGAAATTGTCGGGTGTAGCGCGTCTCTGGTTTGAGGGACTTCCAGCAGGATCTATCGACAGTGTTTCTCAGTTGGAAGCTAAGTTCCGGAGCCGATTTAGCACGGTTGTCCCCATTAGGAAATCTGCGGCAGCATTGGTCGATATCCATCGAAAACCACAAGAGTCCCTGAAGGATTTCCTAGGTCTCTTTGACCTCGAGATGTTGTTAACACCAGGTGTTACCATTGATTTTGCGGTGGAAGCCTTAAAGCGTAACTGCCAGTACGGGAAGCTACGAGATACGCTAATGGTGGATCCCCAGTTGACTTTAGATGCGCTAAAGCTGAAAGCTCACAATTATGCAAGGATGGAGGAGGAGGAAAACAGAGAGAAAATTCAGAGCACGCCTCAAGACGCACACCCCACCCCTAACGCCCAGGTTAATACAACCCCAGACAGTCACTCAAACGATGACTATGGCCAGCGAAAAGATCATATCCCTAGAGCCTCCAACCGGCAAAGGGGAGAGTCGGTAATTCACCTACTAGAAGACACACAGATCCACCGAAAGGTCGAATATACGACTCTGACCTTCCTTCCCACATACTTCCCAGAGCGGAAATCCTAGCAATCATTTAGCAGCGGGACCTGCCTATTCGTTATCCAGCTCCCATGAAACCAGGAGTAATTATAGGAGGAAGGGAAAATGCCTATTGTAAGTTCCACAAAGTCAAGGGGCACTCCACGGATGTGTGCAGAGAGTTGAAGTTGGCAATAGAATGTTTAGTCGATGAGGGTTATCTAAGAGAGTTCGCCACGAAAACAAGAGAAGAAGCCCGAAGTAACCCAACTGGAAAAATGACGGGTGATAAGCAAACGCCCTCGTACCCCCTAGGAACCAGCAATAACCCTAGAGGAAGAGTGAGAGAGACACTGACAGTCTGTGACGACGACGTTCCCATGATCAATATTATTATGGGTGGGACGTCGTACCTCGACGAACCTGTACCGCCAGCGCCCAGTCTGGGAGAGAAGCGTAAGTGCGAGACCCTGCTGGTAAAAAGTGAGGCGATAAGTGCTTTAGACTGGATGGTATTATCCTTCTCGAAAGAAGACGAAAAGGTGTCATTTTCCCACACAATGACGCGTTAGTAGTCACACCCGTCATCGGCAATCATGGGATTAGGAGAACCCTCATTGATAATGGGAGTGCAGTAAACCTGTTTTCACTAGAGGCGTATAACCTTATGAAGCGTCCCGGCAGTGACCTAACGCCTTACAAAAAACCAATAATCGGAGTAGATGGCATCCCGATCCCAGTGGCAGGAGTCACATCCCTACCGGTGTACTTCAGGGAAGATGTGTCCAAATGGTCAGAAGAGTTATTATTCCTGGTGGTAGACCTAACCCTACCCTATAACGCCATACTTGGGCGGCCATTCCTCAACCGCTTTCGGGCAGCGATATCTCAAAAGCACTTAAAGATGAAATACCCCTCCTGGGATGGGGTAGCTTCGATCAAAGGCGACCAGAAGCTGGCCGCCGAATGTTACTTGCTTATGGCCCAGAAGAGCTAAGACCATTACGTATGTGTAGCGGACGATCCATTCGAGGAAAAAGAGAAAAAATGCACCCAACCGATGGACAACATGGTGTCGATCCCCGTTAGCGGGGTTGAGGAAGTGAACTTCCTAGTTAGTGAAAAGCTAAGTCCGGAGGAAAACGCGCAGCTAGCCCAATTGTTGAACAAGTGTAAAGGAGAATTCACATGGAAGCCAACGGATATGCCGGGAATCTCACGAAAAGTGGCGGAGCACCGGCTAAACGTCTACCCTAACGCTAAGCCCGTTCAGCAAAAACGGTGAGCGTTCTCTTCAGAAAAAGCATTAGCCATTGAGAAAGAAACATCGAAACTCATAAGCGCAAGGTTCATCTGAGAGGTTCAATACCCAACGTGGTTGGCTAACCCTGTCCTAGTTCCCAAACCTAACGGAGAATGGCGTATGTGTATTGATTTTACCGATTTGAACGATGCCTGTCCCAAAGACTGCTACCCCCTTCCTCGAATTGATCAACTGGTCGACCAGACCGCGGGGTATGCCTATCTGAGTTCACTAGACGCTAATTCAGGGTACCACCAAATCCCCATGGCTGTCGAAGATGAAGAAAAAACCGCTTTCATCACTCCCAAGGCTACCTACTGTTATACGGCAATGCCGTTTGGTTTGAAAAATACCGGAGCCACCTTCCAGCGCATGGCAAATAAAGTCTTCGAGAAGCAAATTGGGAAAAATGTCGAAGCCTACGTGGACGATATATTGATCAAAAGTCGGAGCTTCAAGGACCATTTAGCTGACTTAGAAGAAGTCTTTAATGTGATGAAAGAATACAGGATGAAGTTGAATCCCCGCAAATGCATGTTTGCGTTCCAAACAGGCAAGTTCCTAGGGTATGTGGTCAGTCAGAAAGGCATTCAGCCTAACCCTTCGAAAATAAAAGCTATCCAAGATATGGTATCACCGCGAACCATCAAAGAAGTGCAGAAACCCACGGGGCGCATTATCGCCCTATGACGGTTTATTTCTAAACAAGGCGAAAGATGTCTACCATTCTTCAAGGTTATCCGCAAGAAAGCGTCCTTCGGGTGGACAGAAGAATGTAAGAAGGAATTTGCTGGCATAAAGGCCTAACTCTCGTCTGATCTGGTGCTAACGAGACCCGAGCCAGGTGACACCTTATACTTGTATTTGGGCGTCGCTGACGAGGTGGTTAGTGTTGTCCTCGTACGAAGCGATAACCATATCCATCGCCCAGTATTCTTTGTCAGCCATGTGTTGAAAGACGCCGAGTTGCGGTACGCCCGTATTGAGAAAATAGCGTTTGCGCTAATACAGGCAACGAGGAAAATGGATAGGTACTTTCAGGCTCACTCTGTCATTGTACTCACGAATCAACCTTTGAGAAGGATATTCAGGAAACCTGAGTCTTCGGGGAGAATGCTAATTTAGGCCATTGAACTCGAACAATATGGGTTACAATACAAATCCCGGCCGTCTGTGAAAGTCCAAATATTAGCAGATTTCATAGCTGAATGCACGTTTACAGAAGACCCGCTGACGGACCTAACCAAAGAGGAAAAAGAAGACTTAGATCTCCCATTTCCAGAATCCTACACTGATTTGTGGATAATCCACGTAGACGGGGCTAAAAATCAAGAGTTAGTAGGGGTAGGAATCTTTATGATTGGACCACACGACGTGCAGATACGATACGCCATCAGAATATTACAGTCGTTATCTAATAACGCGTCAGAGTATGAGGCGTTATTGGCCGGACTCAGAATAGGGAGGGGCTTCTCTAGCAAAGCTATACACGACACTGGAATGATGGGAGACCTGCGGCTAAAGATCTGCGGAGATTCTAAGCTAATAATAGATCAAGTCTTGGGACACTCCCAAGCTAGAGAACCAATCATGATCCGATACCTCGCTAAGGTGAGATCTGAATTATTGGAGATAAAGAAAAACGGCATGCAGGTCAGCTTTGAGCACATCCCTAGAGAAGATAACGCCGAGGCAGACAATCTTGCTAAGCTCGCGGAAAATTCGAAAGCGCTCATACCTAAGGGAGTATACTACCGAGAAATACCCGTGCCCTCCTTCATGGAGGAACAAGCATCATTCTGTGTTGAAGAAACCGCGAACGACTGGCAAATCCCTGTAATAAAATATTTAAAACATGACGAGTTGCCAGCAGATAACACTGAAAAGAAAAAAAATTTGAAGCAAGCGGCCCGATGCACGTACTACAATGGGGAACTAATCAGGAGATGTTTCTCTCATCCTGCCGTGAAGTGTATAACAGAACAGGAAGGCCTCCACACTTTGTGAGAAATTCATGAAGGAATATGCAGCATGCATATGGCTGGCGACACTATGGCAGCACAAGTCTTTCGGGTAGGATTCTACTGGCCCACCATTCGTAGAGACTGTCATAACTTTGTACGAACTTGCCATAAATGTCAGGAATTCGCTAAAATTCCTCGGAAACCGGCCGTGGAAATTTCTGAGATAGTCGCTCCTTGCCCGTTTGCTAAGTGGGGTATTGACATTTTAGGTCCATTCCCAAAAGCCAGATCTCAACTTTGTAGACTATTTCACGAAATGGGCAGAAGTAGAAGCGGTAGCCAATATCACCACGGAAAAAATTTGGCGTTTCTTCAAATATCAAATCATAATGTGATTCGGGGTACCTCGCATATTGGTCAGCGATAATGGAACACAGTTCACGAGCCAATTTTTTAGAAATCAGTGCGCGGAATTTTAGATTGAACAAAGGTTCTCTTCCGTAGCACATCCGCAGACCAATGGTCAGGCGGAAGTGACCAATCGTAGCATCCTTAGTGGTATCAAAAGAAATTTAGAATGCTCTAAAAAGAAATGGGCAGACGAACTGTCGTACTTGATGTGGGCCTATCGTATGACAGTTAAAGCCAGTACTGGAGAAACACTCTTCGCGTTAGCTTTTGGCATGGAAGTCGTCACGCCAGTAGAGATTGGCACCTTGAGCCTGAGAGTGGCATATTTCAAAGAAGAAATAAATGAAGAAAGGTTACGTGCTAACCTCGATGTGCTACCTGAGAGACAAGAAGAGACTCTTTTGAAAACCCTGCATTACAAGCGAAAGATGGCGCAATACCATAACAGACAAGTCAGAGAGCGACTGCTCAAAGCAGGAGATTTAGTGCTCAGGGACAAGCGAGCGGCAGAACAACGCATGGGAAAACTCAGTCCAAACTAGGATTGCCCATATCGTGTCACCCGCGTTATCGGGAAGGAAGCATATCATTTGGAAACACTAGATGGTACTCCCTTACAAAACTCTTGGAACATAGCTCGTTTAAAATTATATCATGCCATAAACTGATTTGTCTTCTGATTGAGTAATATCAGCATGCTTTAACAAATGAATCAAGAATATTTCTCGTGCACTCAGTGATTGATAACATGCAGATAACGAAGAATGCCAGGAGTGAAAATCCTATCTTTGTGAGGCCGATCCTGATCAGACGGCTCACTAAGACGAGGCACGCTCTGGCATACTCAAAGTTTAGTGTTGGGAGTGAAAATCCTATCCTTGTGGCAATCGTGATAACATAGACGGCCCATTAAGACGAGGCACGCCCCAACACCCCCGGGAGTGAAAATCCTATCCTTGTGGCAACCATGCTAACATAGATGGCCTATTAAG
The DNA here is from genome assembly GCA_963691705.1 of Viola odorata. NCBI lineage: Eukaryota > Viridiplantae > Streptophyta > Magnoliopsida > Malpighiales > Violaceae > Viola > Viola odorata. The sequence continues at coordinate 33,576,062 of OY829545.1, read as the reverse complement.
ACGAGGCAAGCCTCGACATCCTTGGGAGTGAAAATCCTATCCTTGTGGCGACCGTGCTAACATAGACGGCCCACTAAGACGAGGCACGCCCCAAGGACATAGTAACTCCGTCCTGGAAGTGAAAATCCTATCCTTGTGACGACTGTGCTAACATAGACAGCTCATTAAGGTGAGGCACGTTCCAGGGGCGCGAGGTTTCAACGCTTGGAAGTGAAAATCCTATCCTTGTGATGGCCGGTCCTAATCAGACGGCTCACTAAGACGAGGCACGCTCCAAGCCGACCCTTGACAAGTGAAACAACAAGGGATATCCCAGACAGTAAGCGGACGGCAAATACCCGGTGAAGTGGAGCTGGAAAGATATCTCTATAGCCAAAGTAATGCCCCGGCAGGGCCGGATTCAGCAAGACTAAATGAGAAAGTAATACCAGCAATACCCCGGCATACGCAGGTGAATGCTTGTAGAGGCAATTAATGTGTATCATTACATGTTATTTTTACTAACATAGCAAGGCAACATTTGAGAATGTGCAGGAAAATCGATGAAATATCGAAATAGTGAAGAAACTAACGCCCACAAAGGCAGCGACATTACACAAGAATTCATGACTACCTACGGGGTATCCCTTATCGTTAGCAGGAGAATACATCCTCAATGATAAGAATAATTGTATGTCATCTTTCACCCACGGTATTGGGAGAAGCACTATTTATATCTGCGATACCTCTTTCCTGATACGGAAGATTATATTCTGCAATACTACACTGCTTTGATGTCTACCCTAACAACAGAGGGCGGCGTCAGCCTATGCACAATATAGCAAAGACGGCATCAGTCCATTCTCTAAAAATGTCACCAAAAAGATGATGATAAAGCAACGTCAGCTATATGATATGAGGAAATTATTTTCCGAGTCTCGACAGAAAGAAAGCGCAACGGAAAAGGTTGCAAAAAATTCTATCACAGAAGCTAAATTATTGTCGCCTCCAAAGAGAACGTTGCGTTAACGTATTCATGTATTTTCGAGGCAGAAATACCTCAGCAACCCGTATGTGACGTATTGTTATGAAGTTACACCGCAAACGTTGCGGTCGATTTACCGCACAAGGTACGATGATTATATCAGTCCGATTCTTATTAACTATCTCGTGACAAAAATATAATAGAACGAGCCTTACCAATAAAATTTCAAGCAAAAGAAGTGACAACCATTCAAGAGAAATCAGACATAGTCAGACATTACAAACGCCTTTAAATAAGGGACAAAATATGCCAACGCCAAAAAAGTCAAAAGGCTAAAAGCACAATGCTTGTGATGGAGTTGTTGCGTTGTTCCCCTCTTGGTTAGCCATCCTCTGCTGGAAGAAGCCGTCATCGGTCACATAAGGGGCCCGCTCATCATAGTATGCGCCAAGAACGTCAATTCGAAGGGCGTCCACCCCGTGGTGCTTCATGAAAGCGTCTGACATAATCTCTGCGCCCTCTTGCATGTACCAGCGGCATTTCTCAGCAGAAAGACTGAGCTCAGCAGACAACACAGTGTTTTTGCGCCTCTCTAACTCAAGCTTGGCCTCTTCCTCGAAAAGGCGTGTAGTCAGAACAACCCCCTTTTGCCTCTCCTCTTCTAGTGCAAGCCTAGCGGCCTCTGCTTCTTTCTTGGTAGTAGCCGTATCTAACTTAGCAGCTTCTGCCTCCTTCTTGGCATCAGCCGCAGCCCCCAGAAGTTCCTCATGCTCAGATGTCAATCTATCCAACTTCTTCTGAACCTCTGCCGCTACCAGCGCTGCCAAAAGAGAAGATGGCAAAAAGGAGAAGAACAACCGAGAACGAACAAGATTTATGCGCTCTTGACGACTCTTAGCCAAAAACACATCTCTTTCCCCTTGATGTGACAGCGTCCGCGCTGCCAAAAGGGATGAAGATGCGAGAGAAGCGTCGCTACCATCAGACCCTACCAACTGGAAAGCTTCCTTCCTAAAACTGCTTAATTTAACCTGATGAGTAACAGGTCCAGAAGGGGTGTATGTACTCACACCAGCTATCAGCTCGGAAGCAGCGTTGCCCCTTTCAGTTGGAGGAGGAGAGATAGGAACAAAAGATAGGGTAGGGGGAGAAGGAGGGTGGCTAACAGAACCTCCCATATCAGGACCAAAAGACCCACCCACGGCAAACGTCCCAAAGCCCAGCACATCCGAGTTGAAACCCATACTAGCAGAAGAGGAATGAAGCGGAGAAGACTCACCAAAGGCTGGAAAGTCACCACCAAGGTTAGCACCTTGGAACGACTCAAGAAATACGCCACCTCTCGCGGAAGCGTTAGGAGAAGGATTAGCACCAGATGAGGTCAGGCTGCTCTGAGAATCATGGCGAGCCTTCTTCTGACGGTCTACGAGAAAGCTCGAAATAGACATGTTCTCGTCAGGAGGTGAATGAGCGGAAGCAGTGCCAATTCCCTAAAAAAGAAACGAATCACAATAAGAGAACTGCAAAGGAATAGAAGAAAACGATAGTAGCAGTAATGGCTAACGGTACCTGAACAGACGTAGAAACCAGGGGAACTCCCAAAGGAATGGTGTCGGCAACGATGACTCCCGAGGAGATAGTACCCTGAGGGAGAACGTGCCTACCGCCTGCTTTCCTACTTCTTCTTTTTCTCACGACACGTACTCACGAAGATGACGCCTGAGTAGTGTCAAGGATAGCAGCAGTGGCAGTGGTAGCAACGGCAGCAGAGGCAGCGGCAGCTTCCTCTCTCTTCTTCTGCTCTCTTCTCTTTTTCCTCCTAATGTACTCAGGCTCCCAACCAGGCGGAGGCACTGCATAGTCATGAAAAAACGTCAGTGTTAGTTCTTCCCAGAAGTATAAAGAAAGGGGGACAAATACTCACCCATTTTACATTCGTCAACAGTCACCCCGTTAGCCACTTTACGAGTATCGGCATTAAAGTCCAGTTGGAGAAGTGTCTGTAGCCAACCTTCCTCTGGAGCAGAAAGTGGTTTCCTACTACCCCAAGCCCCATTTTTGACTTTATGATTAAACCTGGTCCTCCACAAGGGTTCGAGCAGATCAACGATAAAAAATCCCTCTTTCCAGCCAGCAATGGAAGACTCGAGGTTCATGAGTTTCCAGGAAAAAGGCTTTAAGGAATCATCATCATAACGGGGCGTTATCGATATCACCCCTCTACGAGAATACAACTAAAAAATATTTTGAAGTAATGCTAGAGAAGGGGATTCGATTTCCATAAACCGGCATAACGCGAGGAAAGCATAAACAACGCAAATTGCGTTAGGGCTCAGTTGGGCCGGATTCAAGTCACAATCAATCAACAACTATTTCACTAAGGGGTCAAGAGGAAGCCGAAACCCATAACCAAATAATTTGGCGTACAGCATCCTACTATTATCAGGAATTTCACTATTAAGGCGAAGCGACTCAGAAGCAACTCGAACTGAGTAGCCATCTGGAAACAGAGCATTAAACATAGCCAATCCACAATGAACCATGGGTAAAGTATACAGAGAAGTGGGCGTATTTTCAATCTTTTCTTCCCCAACAGACTTCCTAGAGTGACGAGTTCTCGCCATAATTCACAAAAAAGAGGAAGTAAGAAGAAAGAAATGTGTGTACCTTCGATAAAGAAACACCAGGAAATTTGGAATAGAGAAGAAGGAGCAATGCGAATCATTTTTTAGAAGGAAACAATGTGTGGGAAAAGTTATAAAAAAGAAAAGAGGAGGCGGCGAGGACATTATATATAACCCTAGAGGGGTCAAAAGACGCGACCAGTGAACAAACGACACATGGCATAAGGACGTGTCGGAAAGAAGCGACACGCGTGAAGAAGCATAACTTTTCAAAGCGGCGAGACGCTTCAGTCCTTGTTGCTCCCTAGGGGGTGCTTGCCTCAAACGCTTCACCAAAAGAAAGACACGTGTCCCTCCTCATCATGACTCTTTCAAATCGCATTTATTAGGGGATTTGTAGCATTTAATGCTCTAAAAATAAACACCAGCTCTGACACGCAATCTCGGGAAACGTTGAGTTAACGAAAAGGCACCAGTGAGGTGTGACCAGTGTTAGCACACCAAGACCCAAGAGACAAGAAAAGAAGCAATAACAGTTTACAACGTTTGCTTTATTACAAGATAACTTTATGATGATTTATTGAAAAATAAAGGAAATAAATGAAAAATAGAAGCTAGGAGTCCTTCACGGTAGCAGAATCATCCGGCAGAGGAGATCGTTGAGCGCCATCACCCATATCTTCTCCCCCTAACGAAGACGGGTTGTCTTTATCATCATCAACCTTATTCATTATGGCAGACGTATAGTCGGCAATCCTGGCCGGATTAAATGAACCACTTTCGTAATAAGCTGCTAATCCAGAAGTAAAGGCCTCCAGGACCTTCTTCTTCCACCGTTCCATCCTTAACGGGACCCTGGCGAACTCCTCGTCTTGAGTTGACATCTCTTCATGAAAGAGAAGGTTCTTCTTTCTTTCTGTCCCTAATTCTAACTCCAGAACCTCAACCTTCGCTTTCCCTTTCGATCGTTCTCGATTCAGCTCCTTTTGCGAATCGTCATGAAGACGTGTTAACAGCTTCACCTAGTCTAACACTCGGTCGAGCTGCACTTTTTTAGCGCACATCGCGCGAGAAAAATCCCGCGATTCATTATCATAAGCTTCAACGATGTAATCCAGATAACGAAAGGCATCTAGAGAATCATTTATAACGCGTGCAGAGCGAGCCCTCTGAGGAAGCTGTAGAAATTTCTCTCTCTCTGGAAGAGCTCAACATTTTCCCTATTAAGGTTGGCGTCAAGTCATCTCTTGAGAAAGGGTTTGATACCCCGGCAGTACAAAGACCGTCAAATGCAAGGCCTGTCAGATCCAGGCGATAGCACGGAACCCCTTTAGGGCCCTCAAGAGAAAGATTGACCATTGGAGTCGGAGGAGAATCCTTAGCACTTACTTCAGAAATAGAGGTAAAAAACAATTGAGGAGGAACCTTGGGCGGCAACTCAGAAATTGGATTTGCAAAAGAAGTTGTTACCGCCACATCTGGAATACAGTGAGAAATGGGAGAATCAGGGGCGTTAGCCGGCAGAGTAGAATCTATACCTAACAGAACTTCATTGGCGGAAGGAATAGTGACAGTAGGCACTTTAGCGACCTTTACTGCTTTATATCCATATCCTCCCTGTCGGTGTCGGTGTCCGTATCCGTGCTGGTGTCGGTTGCCCTAGTCGCAGGCCGACTCAAGTTTATTCCCCCATGATGATTCGGTAGCCAGTTGTCAATAAAACAAGAAGCTCAAGCAGAAATACCGCGCCCGCCCTTTGCGGCTGTCTTAAATCTTCCCCTCTTAGGAGGAATGCTTTGACGACTAGAGCCCCCAGTAGGAGGAGAAGCTGGTAGCGTGCGGAGCGACATCATGTTTAAGGGAGCGGTAGCCCCTCTAGACGATTGACCATCAACGTCTCCTGTCAAGAGAGCACATTAGCGCAATGAACATATTAAGGAGAAAATAAGAAAAAAGATGAACTCACCCATAACACACTCTTCTAAGAGCCGGTATGAAGCAAACTCCCGGATACGGTAAGGCGTATCTACGTCTAACAGGAGGTTAGCTTGATCCAACTCGCCTCTGGTTAGCACCACCGGGTTTACCCAGATGGGACCGAAATCTGTTTGAAAAAGTAGGGATATTTATAGGCCTCGATGGCGATACCTGGCGATAACAGTTTAGGCGATGTCTGGTGATGACGTCACGAGCGATGCTAGGGGGTGACGTCATGAGCGATATCTGACAGGGTTGCCGAGAGCGATAACCTCCCGGTTCCCTAGGATGGGATGGCGCCGTGCGTATAGAGACGCGTGAGTCCCCCCTCCGCTGATGTCGACCATCCTAGGAATCCTTTGCTGATCCTTGGGCGATATGAAGATATACTACGGGACTTATAGGAATTCATCCCGGCCGGAGCCGCAAATGCAGTAGTGCCGTTAGGGTTGTCTTGATTGTTATCATAAGCCCAACTGAAAATGAGCCCGAGTGTTTACGAAAGGCTGTCACTCCCTGTCCATGTCTGGAATCTTAGGTGAGGGTTTGTTCTTTCATAAGGCGATATGCTCCTAGGATCTCCGAACTTCCTTGTCTCCTTTAGCTTGACACGGATTGGTTTAAACGATGGGCTAGGGCTCAGATTTGGAGCTTTCCTCTGAGCAAACAGATTCCGGCCTTCATTTTTGTCTCATGCCCAGTCTTCTGGAGGCGTTAAGAGATCCACGGGAGACGCCGCTATCTCGTTCGTAATTATTAGGGCATTGCTTTCGCCTAGCGATATTATTCAGCCTGGTCCATTTGGCAGGACTTAGAAAGTTGCAACTTCACTCCTGTCGCAGGAGAGCTGCTGACGGGCCACTTGCGATGTCGCCAAGGACTGCGGCCAAGTCATTCCGTAGGCTCGCATATGTTCCAGTCCATCATCCTTTCAAGTGTACTGCAAACACATAGGGGAGATAGGTACTCATGGAGAAATTAGCAAACTCTGTACTTACAGGGATTTTGAGATCACACAGGCCCTGTCTTTCTTTTCCGCTTAAGGAAATAACGATATTGACGCGGTTTTACGCCATCAGCTGCCTTCGATTAACGTGGCTTTATACCACTAGATACCTGTGAGGTCGGCGAGGTTTTATGCATCTAGGGCTACCTGCGACATCAGCGCAGCTTTACACTGTAGATACCAGTAACCGTATGGCTTTTACGTCATGACTACCCGTAATATCGTACCTTTTGGCGTTTTTCCATATTCTATCTCGTACCCCTCCGAGCATCTGTATCGCGGATAGTTCACGAACACCGACCTTTGCTTCCACTTCGGGTCCATCGGCCCTCGAGGGTAACGGGACGGCTCGCCTTTTGAGGACCTCCTTTTCTTTTCCAAGCCCGAGGTTGATAGGGTGAACTCATTACGCTCCAATCTTTTTACTAATATGATGAAGTTTCCTTACTGGGCGGAGGAGGTGCAGCGTCAGGCTGCCTCTCTTTCCTCCTCCTTGGAGGAATTATCGCGAGAGCGGAATGAGAAGAAGAAGTTGTTGGAGAAGCGTACGCAACTATTACTGGCCCATCAGGAGCTGAAGAAAGAACATTCTGATGCCTTGGCAGCGGAGAGGGCCAAAAATACTGTCTTGGAAAATGAGAAATCATCCTTGGCCAAGGAGAAGGCTGCCCTGGAGGAAGAGTCGGCCGATAGGAGTCTGTGGCATGTCGAGCAGACTGCCGCTATTTTAGTCGACTGCTTTGAGGAAGTCCATGGGGTCGATGCGTACAAACCTGATGAGGTCACGGCGGCTTTCAAGCGAAAATCTGCCCATCTTAATGAGGAGGGTTTTCGCCAAGCTAAAGCGGCAGGCTGGAAACGGAGGAACCCCGAAGGTTGACGTGCCTCGAGGCTTTGCCGCCCTTTCCTTAGCAATCGAGCGTCACTAGATTTTTGTCATTATTTTGACCACTGAAGTTTGTAGCCCCTTAAAGCATTTTGATGTATTCAGACATCTTCTATCGCTATCTTTCCTTTCCTTTAGTTGTCTCCTTACGAACTCCTTTGGCGTTATCTTCGCCCTGTTATCACGATGCGTTTACTTTTTCGAGCGGATCCTTAGCAGTCCCATCAAAATTACTAAAGTCGGTATCGAGTTAGCTTTCCCGGGAAGCCTTACGATATCACTGCTTACGAGATCATCACTCCTTCCGCTACCCGAAAAGTATTCTGCACATTCCTAATTGTAAACCATCAGTAACAAAAACACGTTACGAGGGATAGTAATTACCCGTAGGAGCCTTCCCACTGCCATCATAGGGCGTTACCATGGAACCCGCGTGAATCGCTTTCACTATCAGCTCTATACTTCACCAGGGGTTACACATCTGGTTACTAGCTGGGATTTCGTGATTCTCCGCGTTTCCCTCCTTTCGCGATCGGCCCGAAAAGTGCCTCATCTTAGTGAGCTGTCGGATCGGGACGGCTATCACAAGGCTGGGGAATTTTCACTTTTGGGCGTTGTCCTCGCGTCTAGAACCGTGTCCTTACTTAATGGCCTGGCTGCAGCAGCCCAGCCGTTAAGATAGGATTCTTGTTTCTAGAAGGAGTTTCTATTTCTTTGGGGCGTGCCTCGTCTTGATGGGCCGTCTCCATGAGAACGGTCAGTACAAGAGAAGGACGTTTCACTCCCAAAGATACCGGGTAGTGCCCTCACTTAATGAGCCATCTGATCAAGTTCGGTCATCACAAGGATAGGACTTTTTACCCCCGGGGGTGTCCAGGATCTTTCAATCCGACGCTAATTCAAGGTATATTGGGTCGTGCCCTCACTTAGTGGGCCATCTGATCAAGACCGGCCATCACAAGGATAGGACTTTTTACTTCCCAAGATACCCCCTTTCTTATCTGCACAAAGGCAACCACAAACACCCACGAAAGCTCTCTCATCGAGCGTTAGTCATGGTTAGGGTTGACATAAATCAAAGGTGCAGATAAGATTAAACTCTAGGGTAATATAATTTCAAACGAGCGATATTCCAAGAGTTGGATAAGGGTGTACCATCGAGTGTCTCCAAATGATAGGCTCCTTTCCCGACAACGTGGGTGACGGGATATGGTCCATCCCCGTTTGGACTGAGTTTTCCCATACGTTATCTTGCCGCTCGCTTGTCTCTGAGCACCAGGTCACCGGCTTTCAGCAGCCGCTCTTTGACACGCCTGTTATGATAACGGGCCATCTTTTGTTTGTAATGCTGCGTTTTCAGAAGGATTTCTTCTCGGACTTCTGGTAACGCGTCCAGGTTAGCTCGTAACCTTTCCTCATTCAGTTCCTCTCGAAAGTGAGCCACCCGTAGGCTCATGGTTCCAATTTCCACCGGTGTAACAGCTTCGGTTCCAAAGGCCAACGCGAAGGGTGTTCCTCCGGTACTAGTCTTAACGGTCATGCGGTACGCCCACATCACGTATGGCAGCTCATCAGCCCACTTCTTTTTAGACCCTTCTAGGTTTTTCTTGATACCGCTGAGGATGCTCCGATTGGTTACTTCCGCCTGGCGTAATCGTCGATAAAATGATCGTCAGGAAGGGGCTTTGCGGGAGTAGCGGTAATTTGAGATATCCCGTGCGGCACGTTATACGTCCTATCTCTGTTTTCTTCTTCTTCCATTTTCGCATAATTATGAGCTTTAAGTCTCAATGCGTCTAAAGTCACTGGAGGGTCCACCATGAGCGCGTCTTTCAGCTTTCCGTAGCGGCAGTTCCTTTTCAGGGCTTCTATAGCGAAATCAATAGTAACGCCCGGCGTGAATGACATTTCCAAATCGAAACGGCTGAGAAATTCCTTTAAGGTTTCTTGAGGCATTCGTTGTATGTCAAATAACGCGGCGGCAGATTTCCTGATTGGAATCGCCGTACTAAATCTGCTCCGGAATTTAGATTCTAACTGTGAGAAATTATTAATGGATCCACTAGGGAGACCTTCAAACCAGAGACGTGCAACACCCGACAATGTCATAACAAATATTTGGCACAACGCCGCATCACTGTGGGTCTGAAACTGAACAAAATCCTTCACTTTATTGATATGCGAGATGGGATCCTTGGTGCCATCATAAGTATCAGTGGGAAGCTTCACGCGTCGACTGACCTTGTGACGCCTTATACGACGGCTAAATGGGTGGCCCGATGTATCATCAAGAATTTCACGCGCATGACGCGGGGGAGATATTTCAGCCTGACGCCCCCTATTTCGCGGTTCTGGCGTAAGATGTCGCCTAGGAGATCGACTGTGACTCTTGGGCGATCGACTTCGATACCTTCGACTACTGGATCTTTCACTGTACTCGGGAGACAAACTCCTGTTGGCTCCTTCCCTCCGTCCGTCTCACCGGTTCCTAACCCCCTCAAGTTGCCTATCTCCCTACGGGAGGAGACCTTGCGGCATCTGTGGTACGTAAGCCTCTACTCTTCCTTGAGTGAACTGCACAACACTAACCGGAGGATCTCCCGCGGACAAAGGCATCTGGAGCTTTTCTGGAAACAACGGTGATAAAGGTCGATCAGCGACAATAAATGGTGTGAACATGACGCGGGGAGGGAGACTAGATCCAGAAGCACCAAGCGTGATTCTTGCGGCCATTTCAGTCAAATATTCCAACCGAGAACGAAGGGCCGCTATTTCCATTGCAAAAGGATGTTCATGATTAAGTATAGATCCCCCCGAAAGAGGAGTGGAGAAATCGGATCCCGCTGTCTGAGATGACGAAATGACCGTTTGCGAGGAGACAAGTCCTCCTGCAATTCCGACCGAACGGTCCAGAGATCCCGAAATAATTGGTTGCGACGTCATAGAGAGATCGGCAGTAGCAAAAGGGAATAACTGTCTGCGGATTGAGAAAGGGATATTAGAGGATGATGATCGGATCGGCTCCGATCCTGTGGTCATGACCGTTCCAATCTTCTGACTAAACGGAGCTTGGCTATTAAGGATGCTCACTTAATATACCAAAGCTCTCAATGAAAGCACCATTTGATAAGATTCGAGGTCGTGTCTGATCGAAACGGCAGCGATCGGCGTCGGATGTACCTGCAAAGCGCTGGAGGGGGGCTCCGGCGTAGACACTCCGATGCTTAAGTCAGTTCGGGGATACGAAGTAACAAGAGGTTCTGCCAAATGATCTCGATCTTACCTTCTGTTTGAAAAAGTAGGGATATTTATAGGCCTCGATGGTGATACCTAGCGATAACAGTCTAGGCGATGTCTGGTGATGACGTCACGAGTGATGCCAGCGGGTGACGTCACGAGTGATGCCAGCGGGTGACGTCATGAGCGATATCTGACAGGGTTGCCGGGAGCGATAACCTCGCGGTTCCCTAGGATGGGATGGCGTCGTGCGTATAGAGACGCGTGAGTCCCCCCTTCGCTGATGTCGACCATCCTAGGAATCCTTTACTGATCCCTGGGCGATATGAAGATATACTACGGGACTTATAGGAATCCGTCCCGGCCGGAGCCGCAAATGCAGTAGTGCCGTTAGGGTTGTCTTGATTGTTATCAGAAAGGAAATGTGATCACTTTAAATGCACACCTAGGATGAACTAATTGCACGCACTAATGATTACACACAATGGAACTCTTGGCTTTTGACTCACCCTTTGCTTTTCTTTTCTTTTCTTTTTTTCTTTTTTTAAAGGTGCCAAGCCAAAGCTAGCGGTATACCACTAGGAACCAGGCAGTATGCTGCTAGGTTCGTTTCTTTCTTTTTCTTGCTTCTTTTCTCTTTCTCTTCTCTTTTTTTTTTTTTTTTGAATGAGTGCAAGAGTTCACAATGTAAAATGTGTATGACAAGTATTTCAATTTAAAAAGTGTGTGACGTAGTTTGACGTAAAAAAAAAATATTACTAAATGCCCAAATGTGATGACGTGTCAAAAAGTAATGAGGTGTCAAATTGTGTGAGGTGGCAGCAAGAATGTAATAAAATATCTACAAGAATATTCTAGGCATATGATAAATGAAAACTTGGTGAGCAAGTGTGGGTGATGTGGCTTAATATGGACCAAGTGTAGTGTGTGCCAACTACACAAACAAACAAAATGGGACCACTATACACTTGTCAATTTTCCCAAGCACATGGAAGAAGACATGAAGGATGCATGAAGAGTGAGAACGTGAGAGAGGAAGAAGATGAAGATTTAAGGCTTGATGAACAATTTAAACACAAAATTTTCAGATTTTTTGGTTCAAGCAAGATCAAAGCATAAAAAGACGATTTTTTTTGCCCAAAATTAAAAATTCCCAAAATGCTCAAAAATGAAAGAGGGCGTGGGGAAGATATTTTTGACCACAAAAGTGATCAAAAACTCAAGAATACCAACCTAGAGGAAAGCCCGATGCTCCGCTACCACATGGTATGATCTTGGTTTCAATTTGGAGAAGATAGCCGGAATAATGGGTTGATGGATCTAGTACTCTTCGGGAGGTTGACAAAATGGATGAAGGAAAGATGGATGGATGAATAGAGATGGAGATGGAGCTATAAGTGCAACGGATTAATGGAGGATTGATAGAAATGAAAATGGAAAAATACTTGTATTTAACTTAATAATCAAAGGAAACCCTTCTTACAACAAGGCAAGACAACCTTCCTAAGATGATTACTAAGGATCTCTAATCAAGATGACCCTTTCACTAACAAGAGTGAACAACCCGTTTGATCTTGATTTAGAAGGATAAAAATGGTTTTAAGAACCCTAATAGCTAAACCTAGATAATTGGCCTTAGATGAAGATTCATTCAAATCAAAGACAAACATAAAAGAGTGTGTTTAAGCCTATTTATATGGAGGCTATTTACATAGGGAAAATCCTAAACTACCCTTGGACAAAGGGGCTTGGATCACCTAGAAGTTGGCTTGAAAAGGACTTGGAAGAGTCAAAGTACGAGTCTGGCGGTATACCGTCTGGAGCCACTAAGCTCGCTGCTCAAAGCCTCCAAATGCCGAAGCTAGCGGCATACCTCTAGGGACCTAGCGGTATGCCGCCCGAAGCTATCTCGCGAGCTTTTGGCGATGCTTTCCCTTGGCTTGCAGGCCCCGCCTGTGAGGTCCGTACGGGTCCAAGAGTGAGCATGTTGGCATGCACACACGTCAGCCATTGATCCTTCACCTCTAAGTTGCTCTCCTCATCTCGAATGCTCTTCAAGAGAATGACTACCAACCCCTTGCTCTGTGTGAAGTATCCATGAGCTCTCGTGCTCGTATCAGGTATGGTCAAGGTCAACACGGATGCGGCAGTGGGGAATACGAGAACTGACTTGGGATTTATTACACGGGATGCTAGGGGTTCATCGGTTTTCTCGAGGGTCATTTTACTTCCGTATAGATCAGAGGCACAAACAGCGGAGGCCTTGACATTGAGAGATGCCATTACGCAGGCCCGACAATGGGAGTGTGATTGACTTGTCGTTGAATTGGACTACTTGTCGAATATCCTGGCTCTGACCAATGGAGACTTTCCGTTGAATTATACAGGTTTGGTGCTGGAGGAGGTGGCTAATTTGGCGTCTACTTTTTCTAGTTGCTCATTTGTGCACACAAAACGGACTATGAATGTCCCAGCTAATTAGTTGGGTCAACTTGCTTTGATTTTCGATTCAGGAAATGTTTGGGTAGGGGAATGTCCCGAGGCAATCGCACCTTTTGTGCTTGCTGATTTGAGTTAATCTAATCATCTTATTTTCAAACAAAAAAAAAATTTGTTAGAATTATCGGTTAAATTTAATATAAGGGGGCAACTTGCTTGAAAAATGTAGTCCAAGGGAGACAAATTGCTCATTTTTCAATTTAGGAGAGGTTTCTATTTTTCACGGTTAGTACAAGGGTTTTTAACCTATTACCCATATATATATAAGCTTGGTTGCGTGACTTAGCAAGATGAGTTGTTGACACATGCTACTACATGTGTAAGCATGGTATGGCAACAAACCTCACCATAAGCTTACACTTGTTCCATACATGTGTAAGCAAACTATGGTAACAAAATTTCCTTCTTCAACTCGAGAATTATAAACTTGCACTCAGTATGTGTAGATCGAGTTGCACCCCTTATGGTTGGATCGAGCCTAAATTTCTACATCTCCCACTCACACATAAGGGTGTGCTGACATGTACCCAAAGATAAGTAAACTTATTTTCTTTTGTCTCCGCAAAATTCATAACTCGAAATAGACCGTGCGACCAACGTAATGTGAGAGTTATATGCTATTCATCTGTTAGGAATATATAACCTCTCGTCTAAATCAAATTTTAGAAGTAGATCTTAAGTATCATATTGTAACATCACTCATTGATCTCATCATTTGTTATCTTGTATTCACAACTATATCTCATTTCTTATTAATAAGATATAATTGGTCGACCAGTGAATACAGATCAATATGACACCGCTAATGATCTTCCTCCTCTCACGATACCTTTGACCTTAATTCGACTTACCTTTTCAGGTATGCCCATCCAGACCGAATCATTGATGATTTTTTGGCAACATCCTAAGATAGCAAACATCAAATCAAGTCTCAAGTAACTTGTCAAAATCCTGAGGACACTTGTTATAGGTCACCTTTTAGCCCTAGGGTCTCACACAAACATAACTTGAAATCAAACTTAGTTACCCCTTTTTAGGTCGAAACTTGCACACATGGTAGGAAACGTGTTACAACATTTTCTCCTTCCAATAAGGAGCGTATGTCTCTTTCTTACAAGAATGTTGTACAAATGATATTTAAACACCATATACATCTAAACTTAAGTTCTGTGATATACTAATTTTCTTGAACTCAACATCGTGAGATTCGCTAACTTCGCCGCTAGCTCTTTAAATGGAGGATCTATTTGGGAGTTTTCGAGCGGCGTGTCGATGAGCCAACCAAGTTGATCTGCTTTGAGGTCTTTCAAATACTGATTAGATTGTGACCTTTTTCTGCTTCGGCTTTATGATAATCTTTATCTTTATGACCTAGAATACCACAATAAAAGTATAAAAAATGGTAAGTACCATATTTGAAATTGATGGCATCTGCATTACTTAATCTTTTCACGATGCGAAGGTTTTTGTAGAGACGTTTTGTGATATCGATCAACACTTTCACTTTGACAATGCTATATTGTCCACCTCTTACTGCCTATAAATCCACTTGAAATGGAGTTTTCAATCTAGTGCAAATTTTTAGCCCAATTTCTTTTGATTTGTATTAAAGTGAGAGATCCCATAGTTGTACCCAAAATGACACGATTATGAAAGAGTTGTCATCAATTTTTTTTTTGAGATCCCATGACTGTAGAACTAATAGATTATTTTTATAAAGCCATGGTGAACCCTTCAAGATGCGCTGGAAATCGAAATCACGCTCAAAGAACAACTGAAAATACTTATTTTCAAGTTTCTTGAATAGCTAATCCTTTAGGACGCTTCCAAACACTCTCCATAACTTCTTAAAGTCTGGTTTTTTTTTATGGATGTCCCCCCTATATTTTTCCAATGAGGGTTTTTTAATATTTGGTAACTGTTGGTTGAATATTTTGATCATAGTAGAAAAAGATGGGTTCTTTATTCATGGCGATCAAACGAACTGAGAAATGACCAAAGAAAGGGTGGATATGGGTGGGGATGAAGAATAAACGAGATTAATTTAGATTGATAAATGACACAAACACATTCAAATGTGAGAAAGATGAAGGATTCAATACAAACGCCTACTAGAGGAGAACACTTCACTTAACATAGCGAGAGCCCTTTTTAGAGAGAGACCTATTGTGTTAAACAAACATCTATCTAAAAATTCTATATTTACTAAATTTTCACTTCCCCTTTGTAATTTATAAAACATGCAATATCAGTTTTGTAGTTTCTAATTTTTCCCGTTTTGGTCCTTTCCTATTCTTTGTTAATGTGTCATTGAGATATTAATGATTGTGCTAAAGTGATAAATTACTTATCCAATATTATTAACAATATTTTGAGTTAGTGTATAGGGAATGAAACAAACTATGTTAGAAGTAGGGGCAAAATTACATGTACAACTTTCGACAACAGTCAACCGGTTTTAATTAAATGAATGTAAGTGTATAAAAGTTAGGGTGAATTATATAAAAAAACTCTATAATTTACAAAATTCATTTTACTCTCTATAGTTTTAAAACTTACAATATAAATTATATGATTCCCTAAAAATTACAATTTTAACATTTATCATAGTTAAAAAGTTAAAAAAATGGTAAAATAATTTTAAAATGATGAAAACCTAAAGAAAATGTAACAAATATGAAAGTGAAAAAATTGAGAAATTAATAAGAATTTTTTTTCAAAAAATTGTTCAAAACTTCAAACTATTTTTTTCATTGAATTAAATTCTATCGTATTTTTTTTCCAAATTTTATAATTATTTTTCAATTCTCTCTATTTTATTTAAATTTTTTAAACTATTATCAAGATAAAATTGCAATATATATATATATATATATTGCTGAAATGGAAAACTTGATGAAAAAAGTTAATACCAGAGTCCAAAACTAATAGCCGATCCATACAACCTTCAGAATCCAAAAATAGAGTGGGCCATTGCATCGAACCGAGCTCGAATGTGAAAAGGCTTAAACCCTAATTCCCATTCTTCTCCTCCTCTACATCTCAGCTCATTGTTTCGTCGAAGCGGCAGCAAAGAGCTCTCCCGCGGCTTTGCCAACCATGGTGAGTGTGGCCTTTCCCTCCTTCTTATCTTCTCTGTAATGTAATATTGCTTATCGTCTTGAAAATCTCCTAGTATGTCTTGTGTGTTTGGTTCTATTACTCAATTATGCTTGAATCAAACAGAACTTTTTATCATGTTCTCTTTTTCCATTTGAACTTCTTTGTTTCCTGAGAAGGAATTTATAATTGTTGTTGCAAGTGGTTTAATGAAATAGAGCCTGGATGGATTAACTTGTACTAATGATTATCTTTTTTGTTATTAATTACTTTTATGTCCGTAAGTTGTATTTTTCCTGCTACATACTGAATACTAAGTGTGACAATATGGGATCACGTGTTCGATAATATAGCTCCTGAAGATATGATTCTCTTTGTTGAGTTGCGGAGTGTTCTGGTGGTGGTTTGAGATTTTCTTTGAAATTTCTGTATTTTGTTCTTTTTTTTGTATATTTTTTTTTTGAATGATTAGACATGTCCTTCAAGTTGCGTTGTGTGTTGGTGGTGGTTTGAGTCTTTCTTTGAAATTTCTCTGTATTTTGTTCTGTAGTATTGTTTTTTGAATCGTCAGACATGTCCTTCATAGGTGAACGTTCCCAAGACAAAGAAGACCTACTGCAAGAACAAGGAGTGCAGAAAGCATACATTGCATAAAGTCACTCAGTACAAGAAGGGGAAAGATTCCCTTGCTGCTCAAGGCAAAAGGCGGTATGATCGCAAGCAATCTGGTTATGGAGGACAGACCAAGCCGGTTTTCCACAAGAAGGTAATAACCTTTTGTCCATTCACTTTTCTCCTTCCATAAGCAAAATATTTTGGTCCAGTAATTTCACTGCTCTTCCCATTGTTTATTGGATCATTGATAAAGCAAATTTGTCGATACTGCAACAAAACTCTTCTTTTTATGGCTTCCAATTTTTCTCTTAGGGAGGCCTTTCAAATTTGCCTACATTGTCTGATTGTCTAACCTATGACTGAGACTTGTAATAATTCTAGATCTGAGGCCTCCTCTTCCGTCTCCTTGTTATTTGCATATGTTTCTCTTTTTGCTTTGAATTTATAAGTGTTGTTTGGGACATTCACTATCAAAATTGCTTTATTACTTCCATCAGCCTTGGTTTTTCCTTCAAGGCAGCTGATGGCATTTTTTTTTGGGTATATTATTGTTTTTCTTGCTTCCAAAGTATGCTCCTGATGTTGATTTGTCTCTTGATCTGAAAGGCAAAAACAACAAAAAAGATTGTGTTGAGGCTCCAATGCCAGGGTTGCAAGCATGTATCCCAGCACCCAATCAAGGTATTATTAAATGAGCATATTTACTCATTTTGGCCACTTAACTTGGGTCTTTATCCATGCTTGATGCTATTTTCACTTGCTACTGGTTACTGCAGAGGTGCAAGCACTTTGAGATTGGTGGAGACAAGAAGGGGAAGGGGACATCTCTGTTCTAATTGTCTTATTTTTTCTTTTGGTCAGCTCTAGTATGACTAAATCTAACTTTTGGTGATTTTGCTCGTTTTGGATTGAATGTGTTTTTATATTAGCGCAGAATGCTGATGTGTCACAAGTCTATGGTATCAATGAAACATTATGTTTAAATCATGGAATCTTTCAAGTATTATTGCTTCTTTGTTTGTGCTTCAAATTAAATGGAACCCTTATCTTAACCCCTTTCTCAGCATCTGTTTGTTGTGGTTGCCTGTTCCACTTTTTTGACGATGGTGGTTTTGTGTTTTTGGTGATCAAAAGCCTAGTTAGAAGATTATTTGAGCTAATAACATTGAAAAATGGGTTTTCATGATGCACAAGTATATTCTGCACAACGCAAACTGGCTTATGAACAGAAGCAATTCTACACAAAACTGAAGTCTTAAAGAATGTTTTCTACCAAAACAAGAACGTATGCACAAAGGAAGAGAGGGAAAACGAGCACTCATTTACTGAATGAAGAATGTTTTACAAAATGCTGGCAATGATCTTCTTAGGCAAAAGGGTTATTCTCCCTTATTATCCTCTGTATAATTACAAATTTGAAGGATTACTGGACTAATTCTATCGACGGCTGCCTATTAATCTGTCAATCAATTCTACTGCGTTGCTTCTGAAAATTATAACACATTCGATGGTGCTCGCAAGTTAAAACTTGTAAGCACAGCGAGCCTTCTCCATAATCCCCATGTTCGATGCCTTCCTGAAAGAGCATGGCAGCTTGAACTTGCGTTTCAATGATACATGATCAGGCGATATTGATGACCTGTAAGAGAAGTACAAAGCTACAAGGAAGCTATCTCATCAAATCTAGGAACACAAAGCCATTCCATAGGCTATGCAGAAGCATAGATGGTAATAGATTCCTCGACCGTGTATAAACAATACCCATTACCACCCCAAGGAAGATAAGTGGTAGCATTCTCTGTACATTGAAATGCGCTAGTGCAAATGCAACAGAACTCATCAATATTGCTGCCCATAGAGGCATGTATCGTGTCAAGGAAGGTAGGAGGAAACCGCGAAACAGTATCTCCTCCCATACAGGAGCACATATTGAAACCACTGCTGCATACAGTGCCATAGCCACTGGATCACGTGCTGCAATTGATTGCTCAACACTAGATAGAGTGACAGGTGTAGAAGGCAGAATGGGCAATAAGCTAAGGTTAAACTGTGAAAGGCGATTGACCAAGGGGAACATGAGGCACCCAAGAACAACATCAAACACCCACTTTCCTTTCAGATTGAACCTAAACCAATCAGATGAAAGAGGTTTAAATCGAGACAGGCAATGATGAAGGATTGCAATACCTGCAAGGCCTTCAGTCACGTCAGTCACAAGGCTAAACAAGGCTTGCCCTCTGAATGTCAGAGTATCCTTGTTGAAACCTGCCATGTGGGCTGCAAAAGGAATCATCCAGGAACCTATGAACCAGAACGAGATGACCCAGAGAAGCATCACCTGCATTACCATCCAAAGCAGGATCACAGCCCTGTTTTAAAATATTTAAATACAGAAGTTACAATAGAGCAGCAAGATTTACTATTATAAGATTATATGGGATTCATTTAAAACATGGTTCTTTAGTAATTCCGAAATCACATTTTGACAAATTAAGTTTAATTATCATCCTTTAGCTGAATTTTCAGAAGATTTTTATAGCCTAAATTACCACACCATCTAGACAAAATTGGCAATGGAGGCATGCACAAAATACTTGTTTGGAAAGCGATAGGTACATCTTCATCCTGTACCAGCTTCACAAAATTGCTACTTTAAAAAAGTAAAAACTTGTGTTCTTACGAAGAAGACATGAGTCAGTGCAACATGGTGCCACACTGCACATAATCCAACAAGTATAACCAACATCCGCAGGAACAAATCTCCAATTTACTGAAAGGGCACAGAGTAAAAGCTATTCCACTTTAACATCTAAATATCATTTGCTAACTCTCGATCATTAACTAACTAGGCAAATGTTACCTGTATAATGGTCTCTGCTGTCCATGGTACAGTCCATCCATTCCCAAATGCCTTGAGCACTACATCTGCAGCCTGAGACATACAAAGCAAAGAGTGAGATGTCCACATTGTATTCAACTCGAGGCATAAGGTATGTGTGTATGTTTTTGAATTCCAGACATGACGTTGGCACATACTGCACCAATTAATTAATTCAAATGTCAGGATCAAAGGAAAAATAAATTATATTGGTCAATTGCATTCGAATCATGATAATAAGTTTCCTTTAATTTTCTGCGACAGACAAGAAGTAATGGTGTAACAGATATTAATTCAAAATTCATCTGTCGAAAGCTAAAACCATTCTCTTGTAATTTCAGGATGGACAAAAACCTCATAAATTCTGAGGAAGTCTAGATGCATTGATGCAAACAAAGAATGGCTCTCAAATCAAATCTCTTAGATTTAAATAATTGCGAAGCCTAAATCAAAATTTGCTACCTTCAAACAAAAAGCAATTTCCAAGGAAATTTTATAAAACAGAAGGTCAGAAAGCATGAAGGTGATCCTAGCAATAACAGATGTCCTGAATGTTAAGCCATGACAAATAAATGAAGTGTATAACTTCAAGAAGCAAGTTGAAAGTTTTGAATATAACAAGTGTAGGCAATATATATATATATATTCCCAGAAACATCCAGTAGCATTTTAACCCACCAAAGCAACAAGTGCATACTTTCCCCTGTGGCTTTGAATGCTTATTCCTTCACGCATCAGAACACACAGCAAAGATAACCAAATCCTATACACAGACATGCCCTAGAGCATTATCTTCTACTGCCTTAGCTTTGCCAAAATTTGAATCTCCCTCGCAGTAAGACCTTAGCAAAAGAACCCAAAAACTTTATCCAGATAACTTAAAAAGTCAAAATTATACAAGCCATCATGAGATCCTCCCACTTCCAGAATTGTTCTTCTCCCCGATTGGGTAGGTTCCACTATTAATTGTCTGCTCAAAGTGTCACTTCTATAACATAGAACTATAAACAGCATGCAAAGAATTTAAGCAGCACCTACTACATAACTTGCAAGGAAATTCTAAACAATCAAACAGTTCAACAAAATAAAACAATAGCAATCGAAACCATACCTCTCGAAGACTGGAAATCCAATCCCTTTCACCAGCACTAGACTCGTCAACTTCAGGCTGCTTCACAAGCTCCTCATGCACAAAGAATTGTTCCACACCATCACCAACCTTGGAAGTATTCCCTTGATTAAGCTCCTCGTGCCTAAAACATGAAATCTTCCATTTCTGCAATAGAACAAAAGAAGAAGAAAACATGATAAAATATCCTTCAGAAAACAGTTTATCCTCAAAATTCAGCTGACGCACCAACCAGAAGTTTGGCTCCTCACAACCAACACATTACAGCTAACATCTCTGAGCTCCTTCAACCAAACAAGGTTAAAAAGGTGAGGAATTCGAAATTTTTTGAGGAAGAAGGGTACTTACAGGTCTTGAGAGCTTGGAATTGGATTCGAAGATCCGGGAACTGCGGGTTAAAAGGGAAGGGCTTCTGCGAGGGTGAAAAAATCTAACTTTGGGAATGGATGGGGCAAAAATTGGGCGGTATGAGCAAGAAGAGCTCAACATTTAGCTTTGATGATCAAAAGCCCTAATTATTTGCATCACAAAAATTGGGGATTTCTTCCATTTATTTCGATTGAGTGAAGGGAAAACCCTAATTTATATTTTAGTAAAGAACGTGGACTTTTTTTTGGTAATTTTCAATTTTTAATTTGAGTATGTGGGTTAGCCAATGGTAGTTGAGTTTTTATAGCATGTGACGAGGTGCAGGTGTTTCTGTAGTGTACTTGTTTATTTGGGGAATTGAATTTGGAAAATGTGGATGTGAATGATTTCTGCATTAATTTAATTCTTCTGGTTGGCTGCCCTGCCCCTCAAGTCTGGGAATCTGCGGATTCATTAGCTCAACAATCATTCCAATTAGGAGTGTCCATCGAAATACCGTACCATAATTATCGAATTACTATACCGTATTTATGTAAGTTCTATCGATATTTTTTTCTGAATTTTTACTGTACGGTATATCGAAATACCGTCCGAAATAATGTCGGTACGATACGGTATTATTTTTATCAGGTTCGGCATTACCGAATTTATTGTACCGTATTACATGTAAATAAATGAATCTCATCGTATCGCATCTCCTCTCTTCTTCTTCAAAATTTTGTTCTCTTCTTTTCTCTAAAACACACCGCAACAAACAAGGTTACAAGGCAAACCATTCAAACCAGCTCTGGAATCGCATCACCACACACAGAAATCCTCTCCAGCACCACTTCATCTTCTTCTCTCCGACGACCACCAACAACCACGCACACACATCTCTTTTCTCCGTCGTCGATCTGTCCACACTTTTATATCCTCACTCCAGCATCACTACCCCTTTCGCAATCGTCGTCTTTCTCGTTCGCCGATCAAGATTTCGATCATCACAACCTCATATTTGTTCTCCACCACCCACCATTTTCGTCCCTTCACTTTTATGTCCATTTTATATGTTTCTTTCTTTCTTTATTGATTGACTATGGATGAGAAATAGGTAAATTTGAATAGGGTTTTGGTTGTTTGTTGGATTCCTTGACATGGGGTTCTTTTCATTATTGCAATTATTGTTGCAGTGCTGATTATTGAATTTTTAGATATGGTACTCAAGAACGGTATTCGGTATACTGTAATATCGTACGAAACTAATTTCAATACATGCGGTACATTATTTAATTTAGTTCGCTATGATACGGTATTAGATTTTGGGCATTTGGTTTACCGAATACCGAACTATTTTGGACAGTATACGATATTAAAAAATACCGTCTATTAGACAACCCTACTTTCAATGGTTAGTTCATATCAATCTACACATATATTAATAATAAAATTATTATGCTCCACTTTTAAAATAAGAAAACGGGACGCGAATAATTATAATAAATTCAATGTCATGCACTCTATTACAAAATTTTATTTCTTGTTTATTTATTGGATAAATGCTATTAAATTTTATACTCACTGAAAATAATTCTGAAGTCGGTAATTTATAGAACGCTCTTATGCACTTAAACATTATGTAAGATGAAAATTTGCACATTGATTTACCTCCTTAAGAATGTGGGAAATTTGGACATTCCAATCCGTCTAATCAAATCTCCAATATAAGAGTTTTTTATTTCTTCTTTTTTGAAAGAGACTTTACTAATTTTCTAAATTTACATTAAATTAAATATTATATTATTAATTAATTATTATATCTATTTAATATTGTATATTGAAATATTCCTTCCATCCTTCAAAAAGAATTAAGGAATTGCTTAAAACTACTCTGCTTCCGCCGGGAGAAAAACTATGACAGCTAGTAGGGGTGTCCATCGAAATACCATACCGAAAATACCGTGGTATCGTATCGAAATTACACAAATTCGGACGGTATTTTTTCGACCGAATTTACTATTCGGTATTTCGGTACGGTACGGTATTGATTTTGGTTGATTTGGTATTACCGAACCTACCGTACCGAAGTTTTACATATCATTGTGGAACGGTTCGATAAATATATATACGTTTGGTTTATAAATTCAAATTGAGTTATCTGATCCAGTGGTTAAAATTTTTCTCGTAGAAAAGAGGGTAAGGGTTTGAACCCTAGTCCCTTCTTTTCTTTTAATGATTTTATTAATTTTTTACTTTTAATTACTTCCTTCGCATCTCCTCTCTTCTTTTACTTTTTTTGCTAGCTTGTGCATGTGAGGCTTAAGATTAGCAGCATTTTATTTAGTCATCTATATTTTTCCAGCGAACTGTTTAATGTGTGTAAATATGTATATTTTGCTGACAAGTATTCTTTGTTGTAGGTATGATTTAGTGTCCACAGTCGTGAATTTTGTTTGAAGAATTAATTTTGAATTCATTAATAAAGAATTAATTTCCCGAAATACCGTACCGAATTAATTTCGGTATTTCGGTACGGTACCGAAATTTAGTTCGATACGGTATGATATTTTTTTTTTACATTCGGTATACCGATCTACCGTCCGATGGACACCCCTAACAGCTAGTGTAATTAATAATCTATAGTTAATATGAGGCGACTGTGTATTGTAAAAAAAGTCATCTTCTCTGCTTTGTTCCCGGAAAATAGAGAGAACTATGTTCAAATTAGCAGTATTATTATCTCAATTGTAAATAAAAGAAATGACAAATATATACAAAATAAGCACACAATCATCTGGTCCCTAACGTTACGTCCGTCTGTCGTTTTCAGTCCCCGCTGTGATAATAATCATTAATGCAAATAATCTCCGTTAACTTTGAACATTTTTATTGATGTTAGACACCACATCCATATCATATTCTTTTTTAAAACAAAATTAAAATTTAGCAAATAAGAAATTTAATTTGAAAAATTAAAAATTCAAAAAATATTTAGAATGTTGCAAAAATTACTAAAAAATATATTTATGTTTTTGAAAAAAAAATTAAGAATAAGAAAATACTTTAAAAAATTATATTTTTTAAGAATCATAATATCTTTTAAGAAAAACCCAAAAAACTCTAGAACATATTTAAAATTTTAAGAAATTCCTAAAAAGATATTTAAATTTCAAGAAAATTAAATTTTCGAGAATAATAAGAAAAAAATTTTAAACCTAATAAACTTTTTAAGAATATAAAAAATTAAACAAAAACCCCGAAAATCTAGAGAATATTTTTAAAAATTTTAAATTCCTACAAAAATATTTAATCAAGAAATAAGAAACAAAACTGGGAAAATCCGAAGATAATTTGAACATTATTTAAATTATTACAAAAAAATCAATAAATATTTAAATTTTCTAACAAATAACTTTCATTTTCGAGAGCTCAGACATACAAATTCAAGAATTATATTTCCTCCTTTTTTTTGTCGTTTTAAATATAAATTATACTTGGGTGATTGATTTTTCTTAAACAAGCGAAAGAAGAGAATTTATTAATAGAGTAGAAGAGTTACAAATTGGCTAAGTCATAAATTATACTTGGATGATTGATAAATACAAATAGTAATTTAAATAATAAAAAAATGAAGTAGTTGATGTATTACAAACACATACAAATAAGCAGTTAATTTGATTTTCATGACATTGTTATATGAAAGAAAAATTTTCAATCGTAAATAAAGAAAAAATGAAAGAAGGCCACCAAAAGTTACCCTAAAAAAGTTGTCATTAAAATCTAATTTGACTGGAATATAGATTTTTATCCCTTCGACTATTCGCGAAAATTAAATATCTTCTCTAACCTATAAAATTAAACAAAGGCCTTTTTTGATCTATTTTTTTCAAACAATAATCCTTTTTATCAAATTTCAAACAGTTGAGATGTAAATGTTGTTTCAGATTTTTTTTCTTTCTTTAAACCTATTGATAACATGTTTTTACGCATGATTTTCTCTCTATTTTCTCGCCAATTTAAGGTATGATTCTGCTAATTTACCCTTGTTTTCATTACTATTGCAGATCTAGGCCTAAAAAAGGAGTTTATGCAAAAACATGCGTTTTTGGTGCATTTTGTGCGAATTCGAGCTTCAAGACCAAAGTCGAAGTCCCGAGTCCAAAGCAGCGTTCAAGGTCCCGAATCGGATCCTCTCTTCGGGCCCCCGAAGGGCAAAGAGCGGCGTTTCCACGTGTTCTCTTACCAAAGCTCCCATGTGATCTCCCTGACACTATTCTGACGCTCTGCACTGATCACAAAATACCTACCTCTCTGACCATTGCAGGCCTTGAGCCCAATCCAGACCTGCCAAAGCTGGGAAAACCAGACAGCTTTATGCTTTTTCAGCTTTGTGCTTTAGAGAGCATGGATCCATTGTAATAGGCTTTCAATTAATGCATTTTGTCCCTAGTTTAGGCTGAAGATATTTTGTGCTTGGAGCTTTAGCTTATAAGGAGCATCCAAGGAGTAGTTTAGATTATCTCTCATCACATAATATAATTTTTAGAATCATTAGAATTAGTTTTTCTTAAACTTCTCTCTAGTTTATCTCCCTAGTTCTTGTTAGCTTCCTTCAACCTTGCCGCCGGGCTTCAAACGTTTTTAGTAACAAAGTCTTCTTCCCTTAATCTATTTATTTACTTATTATGCTTTCTTTAATTATTATTTGTTCATCTTCAAGCATGAGTAGCTAAATCTTTAATTCTTAGCAAGGGTGATTCAAGGGTTGCAATGGCAGATTCGAGGCCTAAATGTGCTTAATATATTCTTGCTGCCATATTCAATTGCTTATCATTTTAATTACATCTTCGCATGAAATAATTAGAGGCTTGATCAACTGATTATTATTTTGTGTGAATGTTGCCATCTTTGTGATGAATATGGAAGGAAAATTGCATGGAACAAGTAGGCATCTATTTAGTCTTGGCTGCGCTGAAGTGGTCTTGAATAGATAGGGTGAGTAGTTGATTAGAGCGAGGTCATAAGCCTGACAAACTGAGGGACTTTTAGCTCTAGATCTGTCTTTTCTTATCTTCATGGGCAGTTTGAGTATGACCCTCCCGCATTTGTGCCTAGAGGGATGGCAAACTGTCAAGACTACCTCATATGTGGAAACGGGGGGTAGTTTCTCTTAAGAGAAAAAGTAGGGGATATCCGAGGAATCTGGTCCCCATGTCATTTCTATGCATGCTTGAGTAGAATATTCCTGTGCTGATGACGATCGAGCCCCCGAATGGAACCCAAGAATGCCTTTGCTAAGATCCCTCTATATCTGATTATTTGTACCAAACTATCTCCCTATTTTATTATTTCCGAATTTATTCACTGATTTGCTTTGTTTTATCCTTCGGGATTCCGAATTGACAACTCAAGGTCTCGAATACTGCTTTCTTAGTTAGAAATTGTTAGCTCCCAATCTCTCTTGGCTGACTCGTTTAGCCAAATAAAACCCCCCGAGTGTTACTTTTCGTGTTTTTATCCTGTGATTCCATTCAAGACCTTGAATCAGTCTCTCTCAATCCCTGTGTTCGACCCTGACTACCACTGTACACATTATCCATTGTGCACACATTTTCAGACATTATAAATTTTCATTTGACCGACGATCACCTATTTATTACTCTAGGTAATTAAATTAAATAATAAAAAAAAGCTTCATTTCTTTCCTACCCTCTTTCCACCAAAAAAAATAAAAAATAAAAATTCTCTCTTTCAATTCCATCTGATTGAAAGAAAACTTTTAACATACAGATCCGATTCAAATCCATTTTTTTCCCTCTCCTCTTTGTTGCTCCCCATCCATTGATGAACCCATTATTTACCTTAACATCTACCACAAATAAATTCTTGAAAAATGAATTTTATTTTGACATGAGCTTGCAAATTGAACCAGCAATCTTGAAAAGAAACACTAGACCTATCTCAATAAATTCGTATCCTATCCAAAAAATACTCAAATTCAACCAAACCCTAAAACACCCAAAACATCGTCTTCCTCCAACTCCGACTAGCCAAGCTCCGACCATCAACAACTCTAGTGACCAACCCGAAAAACACAAATTCGACCCAAACCCGACACCCACCATGAAATCAACACGTTCCTATTTTAGGGCTACAAGTTTATCTTACAATTTTTTAGCAATAAGGTAAGTTCACTCCCTACATTAAACAAAACAGATCATTTTCTTCTGGTTAATTTATAAAACAAAAGCCATACAAAGAAAATAAATTTTTATTTCTTATAAATTTTTATTTCTTTTCTCAGTTAAATTTTCTTTTCTCCCCTACCTCTCATCTCCTTAGATTGCCATACTAGCTGGAAATTTGGCAAACCTAATAATCAATAAATCCTTGCTGATGACCTAATATACTCTCTTCTTCTTTTTCCAGTCTACGGTTTCATAGCTGGAATCATGAACCAAAAAGCGATTCCATGCATGAAAATCATGCCAGAAACTGCATAATATCCCAAGAAGACACCCACCTTTCATATATGGAACTACAAGAAGTAGTTCATACCCACCTCAATCAAAGAAATATGAGGAATATTCAAGCTGACGGATGGAGCTCTGCAGTTTTTCCTCAGGAAAGAGTAGAGGACATTGATCAAAAACTTCTTCAAGAATGGGGAGTTCCATTTCGCCTTTATGTAAGAGTGACCAATAACGTATGCTACTCCAACATGCTCAGCTTCGAGAAGCACTGACAGCTCTTCTTTCGCCCGTGAATCCTTGAACTTTGTATCCAGTAACTTTAACTGAATCCGACGCCTACAGTATAGTGGTGCCAACTCCTGCTCATACATGGACTTCAATTTCTGCAGTGCAGGCGACCGGCTACTGCTTACAGTGGCTGGAAATTAGAACTGCTGCTTTTTCCAATATTATCTGATTCCGCCACTATGAACCTTTTCCCAAACGTTTCGGATGTCTTAAAGATTGCATGCTGCCCTTCCGTACATCCATCTGGAGTTCCTTCTGCTTCCAGTCTGATGAACTCTGCCATGCTCATCACGATAGCATTTTCAACATTACTTCCATTTTCATGGAGATCTTTGTAACCATTCCGAATAATGCAGCGGTACATCTCGTAAGGTTTGGGGCCAATCCGGCCAATAAGATACCGCTCGTTTCGGGAGACATAAGGAATGGGAACAGTCTTAACACAGATAAATACAACCACTTGGTAGAAAGCAGGTAAGTTGGTTAAGAACTGAGCAAATGTAGCTGGGATTCCACTCGCTAACTCCGTATAGACTAGGCCAATCCCAGGAATCCTTACAATCCCAAGTCCAGGACCCAATGTAAGTATCCATTTCATGGGTTCTTTGTTATGTAGATCGTATAAATACTTCTTCCTGTTACCATAGTGCCACACATACATAACAACCATAAACACAGCAGAAACTGGAAGACAAACCCATCCACCTCTCGAAATTCTCATAAGAGACGACGAGAGGAATACAATCTCCATTCCTCCAACGATTAAGAAGTATAGAAGGGCAACCATGAGATTTTTATGTCATACAAGGTGGATGACCAATGACATCAAACATGTAGTCACAAATATCACAATCATGCATGCAAACCCTGCAATTCAGGTCTCAGAATTAGTATCATTAACGTATGCCAAGAAAACTACTATCAATAGATTGTACAAGGGAAGGTCATGACTAAACAGATTTACAGTTTTATAGAAGACGTCTCATGTGAAATATAAAACAAACATAAAGAACTAACCATAAGCATTCCCGATGTGATTACTGTCACGTGAACCAACTGAAAGTGCCAGGCAGAGAATCACAAGGACCCAATTTATCTCTGGGATGTATATCTGGCGATCTATCCATTTTGATTTGTGTACAATCTTGATGCGAGGAAAACATCCTAATGCATGGCATTGTTTGATAATTGAAAAAGTGGCAGACATTACAGCCTGACTGGCAACAATTGAAGCCAAGATTGCCATTACCATGACTGGCCAGAAGAAGGAATCTAAAAGCATAGATGAAAGCATTCTGTTAAAGAAATTTAAGAAACAAAAAAAATTAAATAAAAACAGAAATATACATAAGTAGTAATTTTATATGAAATTTATGTATCAAAAGAAACTTTAAGAAATACCGGAGAACTTGTTCAGCAGTAAAACAAAATCATATTTCTAAACTTAGCAGCTTAGGTTATAATAAAGGTAAATGTAGCATTCTCAGTCCTTTAGATGGTAAGTTCAAAGGAAACCTCGGATGAGTATAAAACTGGTGAAAATAGAGGAAGTAAAACATATCACAATAAGGAACAGATTAATGCTTCAGAAAACTTACCTGGAATAGAAGCATGGAAGCTCATTGATACTGCAGAAAGATTTCTTGAAAGAAATGCAGCCTGCCCCATGTATTGAAGCACCACACAAGGGTACACAACGAAAGAAAATGCAACCTACAGATCCAAACCGGTTTTTGTGGGTTTTACTACATTCTACTGAATTCAGAGTATATGTGCAGAATGAGATGAGGAAAAATAAACATACACTATGAATGATAACCATAATATTGATGCTTTTAGAAGGAATATTCTGGAAATAGACCAGGTCATGAGGGATTACTAAATTACCAACTGCATAAATATGTTATGCTAATTGCTAACTGTTGTGAAGAACTTCTTCTGAATATCAAATCACTGGCTTATAATCAACCAGTTATGCATTTTAGTGCTTTAAAGGGCATCATCAGCAATGGCTTTCTGAACTCGGGTTCTTCAATTTCTGTATAGAGGATTTTAGTTCATTGAAGATTATGTGCATTCAAGTCACTTTGTTTCTTTCATTATATCTGATGCACATACCTGTAATGATGAAGCAGTGAACTGCCCAAGGCTTATAAAGATGACTTCAGTTCCTACAGTGGGAAACAAAGGGCAACAAGAGTTACAAATGCGAAAACTTGATGATCAAAATTCAAATAAAATGCAGTATTACCGGTAATACATAAAAGTACTCCCCCAAGAGACATCCAGCCATATTTTCCAGTGTTCTTAAGGAGCTTGTAGGCATAATGTGGAGAAAGAGCCACATATACTCTAGGATTCCAATGAATAATATTGTAGATTCCAAGAGCAGCAATGGACAGTAACCACAGAATCACGATGGGAGAAAACATGAATAACACCCTGTGCATGCCGTAATGTTGCAAAACAAAAAGGCCAATCAGTACAAGCAAGGCAATGACAATCACCAGTCCTGTGGGTGCATAGAGGTGTTAGTAGCTCGCAATAACTATGGAAGGGTTGTTGTGGTAGAAAAATATATGCAAACAGTTCTCTCGCAGTTTTTTCTCCTTGACTACTAAAATCTTGCTGAACCTAAGAGAGTCAAATTGAGGTTCCCCATCTGCCATTATAATGCTATGGAAGAGACAGAAGAACTCAGGACTTTGCTTAGCAAACACTCAAACAATGGAGATCACGAAGTAGAAACATTGGCAAAAATGTAAGGAATGTACAAACTAGTCTTTGATTCTATGTAAAAGCATCTGACCTAAACTATGCTAATAGGTGAAAAGGCTCATAAATCATCTCTCATTCATGATGGACATGGGGTTTCTGTACTCAACATCAGTTGTTCATTCAATCAGAGAGTCATATTAAAGACAGCAATTCATGTTTAAGATGCCCAAGCTCGTTCATAAAAGTCAGCTTTTGCAGGTTGCTTTAGTATGGTCTCCTTTGGTTGTAATTTTTTTTCTCTTTTCTTTAATGAAGCCCCTTTTCCTTGATGATTTCTTAATCCAATTCAGATCTTAAGAAATGTAAGAGGAAAGAAAACTCAATTTGCTAGCAATTGTACTCACCATGATGCAGACTGCTGGTTTGAACTTGAAATCCTTCAACAGAAGAGAGAACTGCAAAAGACCAAGTATCCATGACAACAAAAGTTAAAGCTGCAAAAACATAACCAAAATAGATCACAAATGCAAATCATCAGTCAGAAGCTTACTAGAAAATGCAGGTGAGAGGAGACCAACTGCAATAAGCATGGAAGCAGCAAACAACATAACAAGAAGCAGAACTGTTTTCATTTTCTTCTGTCTTTCCATTAGCCTTTTCAATAGAGATGAAGACTGACTTGTGCCTCGATATGCTGAAAGCTCCTCATCCACTGCTTGCTGATTATGAAGCAAACTAAGTTTTGCATGTTGGAACCGAATGGGAGATTACATCCCAAGGAACGAATCAATCTCAATAAATTGCATGAAAATAAGTACGAGCAGCGGAAGCGTACCTGATTGTGATGATACTGCCATGATCTGATGTGGAAATCCCGGATTTGATCTTCTAGTGGATGGTTGCTTTGAGTTCAATGGAGCTCCCTCACTCTCCTCACGGTTTCTCTGTTTCTTTTCTTTCTTTCCTTTTGCATTAATTCCTTAATGAGAAACAATGGAGAGTGCCTTATTAATATAAAGCAATTCCACTAGGGATCAATTCCGTCCTTAATGTTTTTCATTAATTCAGAATCGGTCCATCAACAATTCGGAATTAATCCAGAATCTGCACAATAACCGTATTAACCCCCACACACTATTTCAATTAGACGATTGGACCCCTTAACTATATTAGATCATCAAATTTGTCCAATTAACCTTATGTTAACAATATATTATATGACGGTACACAAATAACATATGCGTCCATATGTCCCTAACGTGTACAAACGGTACTAACGCACTAGTCCCGTTGTCCAAAATCCAACAATCTCCCACTTGGACAACTCGACAATGTGCGATCCTTATAGTACCACCTTTTGTCATACAATCATATGTTAACCTCCGAATGCTAGCATATATCCGTCTAATTCAATCCGGTCCATTAACTTCATCAATACAAGAACCAAAAGAGCAGTCGTCGCAGTTCAAGCGGCTAAACTCATGATGATCACGAGTACTGACTAATTAATGACATGGATCCAGTGTGTATGTGCAGCATGGAAATTACATGTGAAATGATCTATACATGTCTATTTCCAACTGATCCTCTTTACTTTATGAGATCAAAATTCAGAGCTCATATTGAATAAAATCAATATCCATAAACTGTGAAATAACTTAATACACAGTCAAAACATATACAAGTTACAATAGTACAAACGGAACTCCCACTAATCTCAGGCATCTTTCTTTATAACACCCATACTTAATACATGGCCACGAAATGCTACAGGTGTCATTGCCTTAGTGAGCGGATCCGCAATCATATCGTTTGTACCCAGTAACTCTATGCTAACTTGATTTCTCTGAACCCTTTCCTTTACAGCAAGGAACTTTATATCAATGTGCTTAGACCTGGATGTACTCCGATTACTGTTGGAGTACATCACTGATGCCCGGTTGTCACAAAAGATCCTCAAAGGTCTCTCAATACCAGTGACAACTCGCAGTTCCTTAACCATGTTCCGCAGCCATATAGCATGACTGGATGCCTCGTAGCAAGCTACGAACTCAGCCTCCATAGTGGAAGATGCAACAAGTGACTGTTTCGCACTCTTCCATGAAATGGCTCCTTCAGCCAGAAGAAAGACATAACCTGAAGTCGATCTCCGGCTATCCTGGCATCCAGCGAAATCAGAATCAGAATACCCAATGATCTCAAGCTGATCTGATTTTCTGTATGTGAGCATATAGTCTTTCGTTTTCTGTAGATATCGAAAAACTCTTTTGGCTGCAACCCAATGATCCTTTCCAGGATTGCTCTGGTATCTGCCTAACATACCAACAATAAATGCAAGATCCGGACGGGTGCAAACTTGTGCATACATGATGCTTCCCAAAGCCGAAGCATATGGTACACCCTCCATGAACTCGCGATCCAAATCCGTCTTGGGACACTGGTCAAGGCTGAATTTCTTCTCACTCTAGTGGATCTTCTAAGTGGCATACCTCCTTGGTTCTCAACCATCTGAGGGTGTTGAGTTTGATCTTCATAAACTTCTTGATGATCCTCAAGTATAACCTGTGGCTGGTATTTGGCTTAAATTCGGCTTGTATTTGGCTTGAATTTGGCTTGATTGTGGCTTGTTTTTGGCTAAAATGTGGCTTGAATCTGGCTTAAATTCGGCTCGGCTTGAATTGAGCTCGGCTCGGCGCGTATTTAAATACGTATTCAGGGCGTATTTCAGTACGTATTCAGGGCGTATTAAATACGTATTAAAGGTGTATTTAATACGTACTCAGGGCGTATTTCAGTACGTATTCAGGGCGTATTAAATACGTATTAAAGGTGTATTTAATACGTACTCAGGGCGTATTTCAGTACGTATTCAGGGCGTATTAAATACGTATTAAAGGCGTATTTAAATACGTATTCAGGGCGTATTTCAATACGTATTCAGGACGTATTAAATACGTATTAAAGGTGTATTTAAATACGTATTCAGGGCGTATTAAATACGTATTAAAGGCGTATTTAAATGCGTATTCAGGACGTATTTAAATACGTATTTATGGGTACTATTTGAGGTACTGTTTGGGTACTGTTTGTCAGTACTAGTTCGGGTTGCCGGACATAAAATTAATTCGGTTATTTAAACATGAACATCATAAGGTTTAAGATGTTTGTTGGGTTCAAATAATTGATAAATAAAGTAAAGCAGAATAACACTAAGGAAGCTTTTAAGCTTAACTTGTTTGTCTTGCTCGACTAATGGAGTGGTATAGTCACCAAAGTGACCTCTGCTATTGTCATTACCGAGTTGGATATTTCAAGTATTGTATTTATAATTTCATACGGATAGTTGTCGGCCCAAAGGAAGATGACTGTCTGGCAGAAATTATAAATACGGTAGTGATGAATTTCAAGTTTTATAGCTATTAAGAGGTTTATTGCGAATATTTGATCGGTCAAAAGGAAGGTTAAATATTTGGCTAAATCAAGCTATAAAATTCACACTATGACAAGTTAATTAACTGTGAGTTGTGTTTTCAGTCCAAAGATTGGGCACAATGTCATATAATTAATCTTCTGATTTATTCAGTGTGTTATTCATTAAGGTTATTGCTTTCATAAAGTTTATTAAGGTGAGCTGATTAAATGTTTTGTTCTTTCAGATATGAACTCAGCAAGCTCGGTATCTGCTAATCTGAACAGTGTACCACTGTTATCTTCCAGTAACTTCAAGTTATGGAAGAGAAAGATAGAGACAGCTTTGTGTTGTATGAATAAGGATTTGGCGCTCTGTAAGGATTGTCCTACGGTACCAGACCCCGAAAGTCCTGATAAGGGAATTCAGGCTTTTGAGGACTGGCAACAATCAAATAGAGCTTGCCGTTTGGTCATACTCAGTGCTGTCCCAGTGTCTATGCAGAGTTCACTGGAAAAGGAACAAAGTGCCAGTAAGATCTTAGAGATCTTAGCTAGTCGCTATACCCATACAGAGAAGGCTGAGATTAGCGATACCATTCGCAAATTCTCAACCATAAAGTTCAGGGGTGATAGCGACATACGGGAGCATGTCCAAGAAATAGTCAATCTGGCTGAGAAGCTGAAAGCACTTAAAGTTGGTTTGCCAGATGACTATCTGGTACATCATGTGTTGGCTTCACTTCCACCTCAGTACAGTCAATTTGAGGTGAGCTACAATTGTCAGGAAAAGAAATGGACAATTGATCAGCTTACGGTTCAGCTGGTTCAGGAACAGGATAGATTGAAACATGTTACTTTGGACAGTGCTCACCTGGCAACTGCCTCTTCATCTAGTTTTAAGAAGAGGAAAGGTAAAGAGACTGCAGGGTCTAGTTCTCAGAAGAAACATAAGGGCTCAGGTACTGAGCATAAGGGACAAAAATGTTTCTTCTGCAAGAAAACAGGCCATTTTAAGAAGGACTGCGCCAAGTATAAAACTTGGTGTGTTAAGAAAGGTATGTCCTTGTCTCTTGTAAGTACGGAATCCCTTTTAGTTTCTGTGCCTAAGAACACTTGGTGGTTAGATACAGGAACCACTAAACACATAAGTGTTTCTTTGCAGGGGTGCAGAATGTACCGGAAGCCCATGGAAAGTGAGAGTTTTCTCTATATGGGTGCAGGTGATCCGGTACCAGTTGAGGGCATCGCTATTTTTGAGTTAATCTTATGTACTGGTTTTATATTAGAGTTAACAGAGACTTTGTATGTACCGTCTTTTCGACGGAATCTGATTTCTTTTTCCTTGTTGGACAAAAAGGGTTATGATATCAGATTCGGAAATCATAAAAGTCTCCTTTATTTTAACTCTACTTTGGTTGGGACCGGTGCATTGATTGATTCTGATAACTTGTATTTATTGCATACGGTTAACAGCAATAATGAATGTTATGTTAGTGAGTCCAGAGGGATTAAACGTAAATTGCCAACTGAGGATTCATTCAGGTTATGGCACAGACGGCTAGGTCATATCTCTGCAAGGAGAATAGACCGACTTGTGTCAGATGGAATTCTCGAAGCACTGGATCATACAGACCAACAGGTTTGTGTTGAGTGCATAAAGGGCAAAACTACAGACAAGAGGAGGTTTGAGGCCGAGAGATGTACAGAAACTCTAAAACTGATACATACAGACATTTGTGGTCCATTCCCTACGGCATCCTGGAATGATCAACGATATTTTATCAGTTTTATAGATGATTTCTCTCGATACGGATATTTGTACCTTTTAAAGGAAAAGTCCGAGGCATTAGACGCTTTCAAGTCTTTTAAGGCCGAAGTTGAAAATCAACTCGGAAAGACTATTAAAGCTATCAGATCAGATCGTGGTGGTGAATACTACGGTCGATATGACGGATCAGGTGAACAGCGTCCTGGGCCATTTGCTCAGTTTCTCGATGAGTGTGGGATAGTTCCACAGTACACCATGCCGGGGTCTCCGACCATGAATGGTGTAGCTGAAAGGAGGAACCGTACCCTTAAGGATATGGTGAGGAGTATGATTGCCAATACCACTTTGCCTGTATCACTCTGGGGAGATGCCTTAAAGACTGCAGTCTATATTCTCAATAGGGTACCAACTAAAGTGACTAACAGAACCCCATATGAGTTATGGACTGGCCGAAAGCCTGTCTTAAAGCATTTAAAGGTTTGGGGATGTCCAGCTGAGGCAAGGCCTTATAGGCCTGATGAAAGAAAACTGGACTTAAGAACTGTTAGTTGTTATTTTGTTGGTTATCCGGAGAGGTCAAGGGGGTATAAGTTTTACAACCCTACTACCCGAACATTTTTTGAGACGGGAAATGCTCGGTTCTTTGAGGATATTGAGTTTGGAGGGGAAGATAGACGGTCAGATGTCAGTTTTGAGGAAGATTCAGTTATACTTCCTCATGCGGTTCCTGAGGGTCAGGATGAACTCATGGTTCATATTCCTGTTTTTATCCCTCAGCAGGCAAGAAACGACATCATTAATCTTCCTACAGGACAAGATCCACAGGTTATACTTGAGGATCAT
Source organism: Viola odorata (assembly GCA_963691705.1). Classification (NCBI taxonomy): domain Eukaryota; kingdom Viridiplantae; phylum Streptophyta; class Magnoliopsida; order Malpighiales; family Violaceae; genus Viola; species Viola odorata. The sequence goes on along the minus strand of OY829545.1, from coordinate 33,539,299 downwards.
CAAGAAGTCTATGAAGATCAAACTCAACACCCTCAGATGGTTGAGAACCAAGGAGGTATGCCACTTAGAAGATCCACTAGAGTGAGAAGAAATGCGATTTCGGATGATTATATCGCATTTCTGCAAGAACATGAGGATACTATTGACTCTTTGGAGGATGATCCGCTCACCTTCAAAGAGGCTACTAGTTGTTCCGATGCTCAAGAGTGGATAAGGGCCATGGGGGATGAACTTCAATCCATGAAGGACAACGACGTTTGGGAACTTGTACCATTGCCTGAGAAAAAGAAATCAATAGGTTGCAAATGGGTTTTCAAAACCAAAAGGGATTCTCAGGGCAATATTGAGAGGTACAAGGCGCGTCTTGTTGCGAAAGGATTCACCCAAAAGGAAGGAATAGACTATAAAGAGACCTTCTCTCCAGTTTCATCGAAGGACTCTTTTAGGACTATTATGGCCTTGGTGGCGTATTTTGATCTTGAGCTACATCAGATGGATGTAAAGACTGCCTTTCTCAATGGGGATCTTGAGGAAGAAATCTACATGAAGCGTACCTGATTGTGATGATGCTGCCATGATCTGATGTGGAAATCCCGGATTTGATCTTCTAGTGGATGGTTGCTTTGGGTTCAATGGAGCTCCCTCACTCTCCTCACGGTTTCTCTGTTTCTTTTCTTTCTTTCCTTTTGTATTAATTCCTTAATGAGAAACAATGGAGAGTGCCTTATTAATATAAAGCAATTCCACTAGGGATCAATTCCGTCCTTAATGTTTTTCATTAATTCCGAATCGGTCCATCAACAATTCGGAATTAATCCGGAATCTGCACAATAACCGTATTAACCCCCACACACTATTTCAATTAGACGATTGGACCCCTTAACTATATTAGATCATCAAATTTGTCCAATTAACCTTATGTTAACAATATATTATATGACGGTACACAAATAACATATGCGTCTATATGTCCCTAACGTGTACAAACGGTACTAACGCACTAGTCCCGTTGTCCAAAATCCAACATTGCATGCCTGCAAATCAGCGAGTACAGCGCCATAATTCCTCCTACAAAATCACCCAGTAATATCACCAATTTAACCAGCAAAGAAAAACATGTTTACTCTTCCAATTTCGCCAATTTCGTCAAATACGAAATGGAATTAACACCAATGCATTGATGCATCCTACTTTTAGACAATGTCCCGACGCAGCGACGCTACATTTCGGCATCATACGTTAACATTACACCTAACGCACTAAAACATCTGGGCATCTTTCTTTTGCAAGAATCATTAACTAATTCAGCAATGACACTAAAGAGGATTAGTAGCAAAACAAAGAAGAGTAATGATATTTTGACAGAAAAGTTGAGCAGAATACTTGGGCAGAATACTGTGGAAAGTTACAAAATTGCCCTTGATTAAAAATTACAAAATTGCCCCCTCTCTTCCCTTCATCTTTCTTTCTTCTTCGCTCTCTCGCTGGTCGCACGACAAACCCTTCACCTCTCTTCCCTTCATCTCTCAGTACAAACACGGTACACCCAAACAAAACCTCAGTCGTCCGGCTCTCTCGCATGCTCTTCTTCTCTCTCGGCCACGGCCATCCAGCACCCCTACGGTCGCACGCTCTCCTTCCCTTCACACTCGCACGCTCTCCTTCTCTCTCGGCCACGGCCATCCAGCACCCCTACGGTCGATCGACGGTCGCAGTCTCAGTCGCTCCGGCTCTCTCTCGCTCGACACTCGTCTCTCTGGTTTGTTTGATAAATCTCTATTTATTTTTCAATCCCTAATTTCAAAATTTGGGGATTTGGGTTTTGTCCTAATTTAGGGTTTCTTTCCTTTTCCATTTTTGCTACGGATTGTTAATCTATTTTGGTAGGATGTCGTTTTGAATTTATTTGGGTTGTGTGCTGAAAGTGTGTGCTGAAAAGAAAAGCAATTTAATTTAGACAATGCAATGTGCAAATAGCAGGGGCAAACAGACATACAAGGATGCCAAATCTAATAGTATTAGACATTACAAATGTCAGTATATTGTTTTTAGTGGTGACTGAGGATAACGGGAGATGCATGGTGAAATAGCCAGAACTAAATTGGTATTTTCCCCCTGTTTTCACAACATCATGATAAGTTTTCTTTCAACCTGAGTTTCTCATTTTTTGCTTTCAGTAATGTTCATTTGAATTGAGTGTTGTCATATTGGAAAAAAATTCAATCCACACATGCCTTAAATTATTGACTCTGGATAGTATTTGGTTGGAATTGAGTGCTGAAGTGATGAATATGATAAATTGATTCATTTTATGATAAGTGATGAATATGACTGTTAGTGATTTTTGGGGCTGTAAGTGCTGATTTTTGGGGCTGTAAATGCTGGTTTATTATGATTGTTGGAATTGAGTGCTGGACTAGATGAATATGGCGGTTGTGGCTTCTTCCTTTGGGAAGATAAACCAGTAACAGGTTGGGTTCGTGAAGTGATAATGGAGTTGAGGGATCGTGAGAAAGAGTTGGCCGAAAGAAATGCAGATTTACAAGCTGAAATTGCAAGGGTAACACTTGAGAACGAAGGAAGGAGGGGTGATATAAGCATTGGTAGTGAAACAAGTATGTTAGATGAGCTTAGGTGTGTGAAAGAGGTAGTCAATCAAGTGTATAAGGTAGTAAAAATGATATGTATATGTCTGGTTTGTATTATTTTTTGGTTTATTATTGGTCGCTAGATTTGAATCGTTAATTACAATGTAGAAGAAATGCTTTAAATTTAATGTAAATGACTTTTTTCCATTTTTTGTTCTGTATTTCTCGATCAGAAATGACAAATATTGTTAATTTGTGGTTGATTCTTGTTACCAAACTTTTGTATAGTTTATTTTATGCTGCATTCAAACTTAGATGTATATTAAATGTAGTATATTCAAATATTGTTAAATTATGCTGCATTCAAACGTAGTTTAATTTGTGGGTGTAATTCAAATCTACTATTATAATTCAAACTTTCCATTTAGTTGTATATTAAGTAGCAACATAGATGCAGTTTTGAAGGTGCCGTAGAATGGCTTATCTCAAACAGTTTTCGACATTCGCAAGTAGTTCAAGTTTTAACCATTCCATTAACAGTACATAGGTGATAAGGTACGATAGAAAGAAGCTGTCGTAGAATGACTAATTTCAAAAACTACTCCATGTTTATCATGTGATGGAGATGTAATTGACTCCTTCCCCAAATTCAGCTGCTGCAAATTCACAGATGCTGATACCTCCTCCAGCAAAGATGCAGCACCATTTGAAAAAGAAAGATGAGAGTTGCTTCCTATTACTAAAATCAGAAAACAAGGAGAAATCATTAAGAAAAAACAGATGTGAAGATCCATGTAAAAGCTGAACATGTAATGACTAACTTAAGAAGTGTTCATATAAATTTTGTTTAAAGAAAAAAAATCTTAAAAGCAGAACATAACCACAAGAACCAAGTATCAACTCCTGAATGTAAATTTCTGAAAAAAATTATCTTAAGTGAACAAAAGAGTTGTTCGTGTCATGGAGATCCACAAACACTCTAACTTTCTTTTTTCTCTCCACATAATGCCATCAAAACAAAGAAATTAAATTTCTATTTCTGACGAGCATCTTAAGAGATGAAAACAGTTCTCTGTCCCAAATATCCCTAGCACCCTAATCTCAAATAAATAAAATTAAATAAAACACTAAACAACAAAGGACTTGCCTATAAGAGAAACCACAATATTATCCTTCTCTAGAGAGGTTTTCCCTGCACTTCTAGTGTAGCATAAAGACAAAACAAGTTTCTATTCTTTATTTGGAACCAAAATTAAAGGCACAACTAAGTACTCCATAGATGACTTCCAAAACAGTTAAAAACTCCTCTTCTATGATGCCTACTTACAAGGTAATAACTCCTAGCATTTCATCAATGCATTATATGTAAATAATTAACTCTCAAAGACTACATCTGTATCAACAAAGCCAAGAGAGAATCCAGATTAGATCAGAACAAAGACTATGAAGGTACGCATAATTAATTACGTTTGAAAAAATAAAGTTGCGGAAATCAGTATACCACACTATTCTAAAGCCTTAACAGACAAGCCTATTAAGCCCAAGAAGTACATCATTACAACATGATCCCACCATTCCTTTTGTTAACCTTAACAGACATACATACTAAACCAAACGCAATGGCATAATAATTTTATTGAACTTTTCCTACTTTCTAATAAATATATACACACACATTGTTGTACATAAATAATCCCAACATGATCCCACCGTTCCCTTCATCACATTGCTGTACATAAATTATTTTAATCCTAATTTCGTAGAGCAATGGCATAATTCAATAAATTAAATATAAATTCAACTATCAATTAAATAAACCTATCATCTTATTAAAAATATTTATAAAAGAAAAATATAAAAATAGTTCAAAACAAATTTATAAGACAGTAAATTCAAGTCATATAAAAGTCAAGATTCATTACATTTTTTTTGTCAGAATACAGCAATGGGATTCAAGGGAAGCAAAAATCGTGGACAAAAAATTAGAAACAAACTCACCAGAAATGCAAGCCTTGGACAGCGGTGGTGGTGAACGGCGGCGGGGGTGAACGGCGGCGGGGTGGTCACGGCGATCTCGCCTGCTTGATCTCGCGTGCACTATGCTGGATTTGGCAATCTAGGTTTAGGTTTTGGAGTTTTGGAGGAAGGAGACGAGCGTGGATTGTAAGTGAAGAAGATGAGTCATATTTGGCATTAATGGAACTTTTGTAAATAAATGAAGAAAGTATCAGTATTTGTACAAATACAGTATTCTGCCCAAGTATTCTGCTCAACTTTTCTGTCAAAATATCATTACTCAACAAAGAATTTGAAATTGAGCTAAATATATACCTTCTTCATTATCATTGGCAGTGAGCATGAAGAAGACATATTTAAACAGCGAGAAGAGCGTTAAAGTTCAGAAAATCAACGAAAGCGACCCAAGGATTACATCTTCAGAGAGATATCGCCGGAGTCCGCCGGAAGACGTAGCTTTATAAACGTACAAAGGGGAAATGCACAGGTCACTGAACACCATCCCTAAACTCTGATATGCCAAAATCAGAACACCTCGTCGCCTGTGATTAGTCTGATCGTCCTGAAAAATTGAACCTGTTACTATTAGTAGCTGGTGATGATTGAAAAGGAAAACACTGTGTGAGAAGAGAGATGGGCAAACCATGCTGTTGCACTGCCATTTTGGGGGTATGTTGCGTCGTTTCGTGTATTGAATTGATGGAGATTGGAAAGTGATAATGTGTAACTGCAAATTCAAAAGTGCGAAAAGTTCTTGTTTGATGTTACGGGGAAAAGGAACCCTGGGATCCTATGGATATTATTTTCATTTTAATTCGTCCCATATTTCAAATTCTGTTCAATTTGGTCCCAGGCGTCATCTCCGTTATCCGCCTGGGTCCCTACCGTCTAAATTGACGATAACGTTTCCATTTTCTGTTAAATCTCATTATTTTAATATTAAATGTGACACTTCATATGACACCTAACCACTTAGCGAGACCCACGAATTTAAAAAATATTAACAGAAAAGAAGAAAAGAAAAAAAACTATATTGTAAAAAAATAAAACAAGTGGCCCCACCATGGTTTTACCATGAGATTTTCACGAGCTTTACAAGCTTTTCTTCCCCAAATGTCAATCTAATTTTGCTTTTGTTTCTTTCTTTCTATTTTCACCTCCCCTATTTTTTGTCTTTTCTTTCTTTCTTTCTCTCTTCTTCTTCCACGACACCTTCTTTTTTTCTTTTTCTAGTTCTTCACTTGAAAGCCTTCTTCATCATCTTGTCATGCTATTCTGGGCTAAAGTCCTCTCCCACTATGTTGCTAATTTCTTCATTTTTTTCTCTACTTTCTCCAAAATTCATGTTTTCCTAAATAAATCCTAGCCTATAATTTCTTAAAAAATGGACCTAAATTTCCAGATCTAATGGTGTTGGGCTGTTTTGGATCAAGATGTGGGGTGCTTGGACTGCAGGGAGAGGAAGAAGCGGCGTCGTGCGGCGGACTGTAGGGAGAGGAAGAAGCAACGTGTTGTTTCGCGGATTGTAGGGAGAGGAAGAAGCGGCGTCGTGCGACGGACTTGTTGTTCTTGTTGGTGGTGCTGCTGCAGCTGCTCTTCTTCTTCTTCAAATCTATGTTCTTGTTCTCAGCTGTTCTGTTCTTGTGTTTGGATCTGAAAATTTTTAATTTTTGGATTATTTAATTTTTGTTCTGTTCTTGTCAATGGATCTGGAAAATTTTAATTTTTCTTGTTCTGTTTTTGTGTTTGGATTATTTGATTTTTGTTCTGTTCTTTTAATTGATGAACGATGTGGTGGATTCCTATCTCCAGAAATGCTGGCAAAGAAAATTTGTCAATGGATCTGGAAATTTTTAATTTTTCTTGTTCTGTTCTTGTGTTTGGATTATTTGATTTTTGTTGAAATGCTGGCAAAGAAAATTTGTTAATGGATATGGAAATTTTTAATTTGAATTTCTTTTAATTTCGTTACCGATTTTTTGATTCAAAAGGATCTAGAAGAGAAAAAGAGGAGAAAGAAAAAAGGAAAAAAAGAAAAAGAAAAAAAGGAACCGGGTAGTGTGAAAGGATGGGGAAAATCAATTGAGTTTTTTAGAATTGTGTGTGTGAGCAGAGTTTGGGAGAAGGGAGAAGACGATGTTCGTTCGACGGGAGGGTAGAAAGTGAGAGGTAAAGAGTAAAAATCATGGTGGGGCCCACTTGTTTTATTTTTTTACAATATAGTTTTTTTCTTTTGTTTTTTTCTGTTAATATTTTTTAAATTTGTGGGTCCTGCTAAGTGGGCAAGTGTCACATTTAATATTAAAATAATGAGATTTAACAGAAAATGGAAACGTTACCGTCAATTTAGACGGTAGGGACCCTAGGCGGATAACAAAGATGACGCCTAGGACCAAATTGAAAAGAATTTGAAATGTGGGACGAACTAAAATGAAAATAATATCCATAGGGACCCCAGGGTGCCTTTTCTCGATGTTACGTAATAACAAACTGATCCAATTCTCGCGGGCTTGTTTGTTTGCTTTACTTTTTCCAACAATTACATTTTGTCCACTCGTTTAAGCTCAACTGGTGGTTACTGTATGTGTCATTTTTATAACGTTAAATTATAAGTTTGTTTGATCCTTGGTATTATATTGGTAAATAAAAATGTTTGTTTTCTTTTTTTCATTTTATGTCATAGATAAATGATAAATTAGAGGATTCAAACTCAAAATCTAATTTCTTCGTACTTTGCAATAAGTACTATTGAATTACAAATTTATTATTATAAATCCTATAATTTTTTTTAAAATCTCTTTAAAAAAGGTTGGGTACATGTCATGTTTAAATTTATTTATTCAATCATGTACTATTTAATTTTAATTAATTATATACCATTTTTTTGTTTGATTAAAATAGGCCAATCTTAAACAAACGGTGAAAACTGTCAAACTAGAGTACGATAATAATAGAAATACTTTGGCATAGCTTCTCAACAAATGATCCTTTCTTAGAGATGATCACTTTTTGGGAATCAAACACAACTTTGAAACCATGGCCATCAAGTTTCTTGACGGAGCAAACTTTTTCTAATTCCAGGAATATGGTAAACATCTTTCAGAGTAAGCATTTTCCCTGAGGAAAGAGGGATTTGTATTGTCCCTTTGCCAACAATAGCACAAGTGGATGAGTTTCCCCTATAGACTGACTTTTCTTCATTTAATTCTTCATAGCTCTTGAACACACTCCTGTTTGGAGTCACATGGCAGGTTGCACCGGAGTCAACCCACCAACCTTCTTCCATATTTACCATGAAGATTTCGGTTACCATTGCAACCATCTCATTATCATCCACTGTGTTTGCCTCATTTTTCTTTTGTCCTTTACGGTGTGATTGAGGATTAATATTTCATGTTTTTACTGCTTATTTTCACATAATTTAGACAGTAAAATTATTGATTAGAGTCGATTTCCCTCACTTTTGTAGTGAAGAGCTTAGAGGGCAGCTGTTGCTACCTAAATTTTGACTTTTCGTCACAACTCTACGCATTTTTACGCTTATCACATTTAAATAGCTCGTCTAGGTCAAATTTCTATCGATTCTTGATCCTAGGCTAATTTGTTTAATATTTCGCGTCATTTCGTGTCTTTTTAGTTTTTCATATTTTAACTGTCTTTTCGCGAACTTCTATTGGTCTCAAGTAAGTTTTCTCGGACCGTGGATCGAGCACTTTATTTCTTTAATTGATAAATACCTACTATTTTTCTCTTCCACACCCTCTCATTTGGTTTCGTTCAATTTTTGCCGTAAGGGCATTTATTTTGCGTCCGAACTTTTGGCATTTCCGAAAGAGAAAATAAATACGTTAAACCGAGTTTTGCATTTCTTCACTGTATACTAGTCTTCTCGCCTTATTTTCCTATACGTCGTGCTTCTCTCGGTTCGGATTTATTTTCACTTTCGTACAAATTCGCTCGTACCAAAATATCCCGTTCGTACCCAAAAAATGGGATAAACTCCACATAAATGCCATTTAATTCATTCTCACCCTCCAACTCGGCACCAACTCACCTAGATCACTACAACCTCCCATCCGATCACTCTTAGCCACACATAACTCTACCCGAGGGCACGATAGCTAACAAAGACGTGAATAATAAATTAAAGGAATTAGCAAATATAAACAAAACAAACAGAGAATTAAACGAGATGAAATCAGATAATGAGAAATCTTAGCAAGGGATTTTCTTGGGTTGCGTCGAGGCCTCGTCAGTCATCGACGCACAGATAGTTTATTCTCATGCTATAGACATGCTATAGAGGCCAGGTACGTTTAGGCCTCCTACTTTCCTCTTACGAGAAGCTACCCCCCGTTTTCACTGTTAATTAGGCAGCCTTGATGTTGTGTTGTCCTCCAGGCACGAAGGGGGAAGGCAATACTCACAACGCCCATGAAGATAAGGAAAGACACATCTAGGGCTAAATGCCTCTTAGTTTGTCAGGCTCGCGACACCACCCTAATCACTCGCTTGCCCTAGACAGAACGGACCAAGCTAATGACAATCCATCTAGTGTCTACTCTATTCTAAGGCTTCACATTATTTATAACCAAAGAAATGATGAAGATCTAAGATAGTAAATTAAAAGGTGATCAAGCTCCTAACAAAACCATCTAGATCTAGTATTAAAATGGCAAGCGAGTAAATATAGCGAAGAGAATATATTAAACACAATTTGGTCTCGTGACAATCCTCATGCAACCCTTAAATCACCCTTGCTAAGCTAAAGAACTTAGCCACACATATTAGTCAATAGCAAAATAGATTCAATCATAAGTATAAGAGGAAAGAAATACGAAATGAAAAGAAATGCAATATTAAGAAATACCGGCCGGAGCTAAAGAAGTGGGAGTGATGCCGGCGACGGCTACAAAGAAGTGGGAGTGACAAATCCCAAGAAGGAAGGTGAGCGGCTGCTCCTAAAATGATTCTATGACCTAATAATCAGTGATTCCCCTAAAAACCCGAAAACTAACGTTTAAATACCCTCACAACTCACTAGAAGACAAAGGACAACTAGGAGAAAGGAACAAAATGGGAGGACGCCCTAAAGGAATATTCCTAAGGTAGCCAACAAGGGATCTAGGAGGAATTCCACGAGAATCTTGTTGCGCGCGTCCTTGAGGAGATGTATGCACGTGCAGCAGCGGGCGCAGGGCAGAATGCGGCTCTGGATGGCTCAATCAAGAGTCTTGGGCAAGACCACATGGCTGACATCTAGGGCTCGACGAAAAGGAAATAGCTAGGCCTCGACGCTTTGAGATCCACGGCAGAATTCCACAAAAAATGAGTATTTCGGCATCTTTTCATCTTTGAGCTTAGATTTGCAAAAAGTACGAATTCAAAGGAAAATTAGCAGTATCATGCCCAAAATAAGCCTATAAATACAGAGGAAAACATGCATAAAATACGCTATATCAAATATCCCTACACTGCCCGATGCTCTCCCTCGAGCATCTACAAAACTGAAAACCATCCCAAACATAGACAACCACAACCAACCCAGACACAAAAACAAACCAAACACCAAGCTAAATTTCGCTAATGACACCACTTTGCCTAGACAACACTTGCATCAAATCAGAAGGGTAACGATCCCAAAGATTAGACTTTCCTGCATCTAGCCCATGTACCAACAATCCTCACCAAATATGTGTTTACGCTCACGCTCACAAACAAGGCTATGTATTTGATCGCTCAAAACTAAATGAAACTAGCGCAGCACAAAACTAGACTTGCACATCAATCTGAGTACGTAGTACACATGTATGGGCAATCAATCAATCGGAAAGAGCAATGCATCTAAAAAAAGAAAGAAAAAGGAAGGGTAGGCTTAGAAAAGAAAAGGAAAAGAGGAAGAAAAGGAAAGGAAAAGAAATACACAGAAAAAGAAACATGTAGAGAAGGAAAAGAAAGGATGGCGACAACCAACTCAAACCTGGATGGATTCCTTGGCTAGGAAAAAGGTGAGGTGGTAAGTCAGCGCTCGTCGAGGGCAGGATGGGTGAGGCGAGGGCTAGACTAAGGGTTTCTTCTTCTTCGATAGGGGCTCTTTTCTGATGTGGTGCTGGAAGTGATTTCTTTTGTTCGTGTTTTGCCCCATTCTTTTATTTTGATTTTTATTCTTTTTATTTTGATTTTATTTTGATTACTTTTAAGAAGGGGCATGGACATTTTCTAGCTTTTGATTTAACTAGGGCAGAAGACATCTGAGGTGTCTTGCCCTAGATCTGCTTCTAGCACTGAAGTTTGACTTATCGGTCCTCCCCACACTTAGGCTTTTCTAGGGGGGGGGGGGGGGTCTGATAAGAGCGTAAAATGTGTTATTTATCATTGTCCTTTATGCCTTTTTAGGATGATGATACTACTGATTTGTGCGCTTTCCACTCCTTTTTGCAGATTCTCCAGTTGAGGAGACATTTTATGACTTTGGAGCTGGAAACGCCTTTTCTCAGAGCAAATTGGTGCAACCTGAGAGGACTCTTCATCAGGCCTGATGAACTCGACTAAGTGATCATGTTGACTGGAGTCAACTCATTAATCCAAGATTCCCATGGGCCTGGGCCGGAGCTGGAGAGGACGCTGCTGTGCTTCTAGAAGACAGAATGTCCAACCTAGATTAAACTCTTCCAGATTTACTCTTTTGAGATAAATACAATCTTGTTAGATATTATTTTAACTTTATCTTTTTAGAATTTTGAACAATTGAAGACTCCTATTAAGGGGGGGCTGTCTCTTCTTCTCTAGCTATCTTTTCTTCTCGGAATTAAAGACAGCAACGCAAAACGGGAGCTGGGATCTGTTTGCTTTCTTTCCCTTTCAATTAATTTCTACTCTTATGCTTTTAATATCTTGCATTATTTCGATATGAGTATGCGAGGCTAAACAACCCTTTCTCGGTGAAGATCATCTGCCATGATTCATAGATGTTGTGAGATCTAAGTGTTCTTCATAAGAACAAGAGTTTGTATCTCTTTCCATTTTAATTACTTGTCAATGAATTCTTGTTTTCTTGGAAGCCTGATCAACTTGTTTGAAACTAGGATTTTTATAGTCTTTCTCCCAAGCCTTGGATGCTACATCGTGAGGGTGAATACGAAGGCAACTAGCTAATCGACGGATTAGATTAGAGAACGGAAAGGGTTAAGTTTATAGGATTAGATATCCCAGACCTGGGATCGGTCTCTCATTGCGTATATTTGGTCATTTTATTAGACCTAATAGAATAACTTCTTTAGGCCATAAAATTAGACCAAGGATCTTAATAGGTGAAAACCTTTAGGAATCTCGAATAGGTAGAGAGTAAGAGATCTAGGTGAAAACCTGATCTCTATAGCCACCTACACATTCTAGTTCTAATATTATTGAATTGATGATCAACACTTATGGATCATGAGTACTATCTTCACCGGGATTTTATCACCACTTGATTACACACACTTCTTTCTACTGTTTGTTTACATTTCTATTCTTTAAATTCTATTGCATTAAATCACTCTCAATATTGGTATTTACCACACCCACACCACTGGTCACTTACAAAAGTCTTTAAATAGTCCACCGAATCCCTGTGGATCGATCCCTTTACCGTTATTGCTACTATTCTTAGTTACATATGCATAGTAAACTGTATTTATAATTTTGACGATTTCGACAACCATCAAATTTTGGCGCCGTTGCCTGGGATTCATCGGTACTAATTAATTTCTTTTGTTTATGACCAGGTCTTCTCGCTCTGAATTAATCCCGTACAACCCAGAAATCACTAGGAGAGAAACACAGTACAGGAAGTTAGCGAAGAAATAGAGAACTGTTTTTGAAGCATCAGACCTAGAAAATAGTCAAGCCCAGATACCCCAAACAGACTCTTTCCTAGACCTGATAGAGAGCTCATCTGCGACAGTTCTAGACAACCCGCTTTTCGAACCAGAAATGAAAAACCTTGGTAACCAAAATGATCCACCACCACTTCCACCCCCTGAACAAACTTTTAGGCAGCGCAACAATGAAGGATCACCACCAGACACACACTTTTGTGTCCAATATCCGCTCGTAGAACATGATTGGAATCTAAAACCAAACATGATCCATAACCTAAAGAAATTCTATGGTTTACCTAGTGAGAACCCCTTCAAACACTTGCAGTATCTCCATTGGGAATGTGACACTCACAAGCCACCTCGAGTGGATATCAACCGTGCTAAGCTCCGAACCTTCCCATGGACCCTTGAAGACAAGGCTAGGAATTGGTTCCTTAGCCTACCACACAACTCCATAAACACATGGCACTAGATATTGAGCACCTTTCTCAACAAATTTTGGTCCTCTAGCAAGGCAGGTACTGCTAGGAAGAACATTGTGTCCATCAAACAGGACCCTCGTGAGAGCTTTGGGGAGTATTATCAAAGGTTCAAGGACCTACAAGAAATCTGCCCGAACCATGGAGTTTCTAACTGGAATTCGGTGCAATATTTCTATGACGCTTTGTGCGTGAGGGAAAAATTAATGGTTGATAGAGCCACTGGAGGCGTGCTACAGGATTGCACCCTCACAAGAGCTAACCACTTGATCGAAACTTTAGCCGAAAATAGCTACCACAATGAGTCAAGTGAAAGGGAAACTCCCATAGGTAATGTATCCGCAATTCAAACTAAATTGGATGAACTTTCTAATCGTTTGGATAATGTTTGTGTAGGGCAATCACAAGTTTAGATAAACCAAGTACAACCAGCCACCATGTGCGGTGTTTGCGGTCAGCAAGGGCACCACAATGATCATTGCATTTTGATCACGGGTACACCCCAGGAAGTTAATTCGGTAATGCAATATCAACAACAATATGGGAGGTATCCACCCTACAAGCCCAAATACAACCAAACTCAGTACAATAACAATCCTGGTTGGAGAGAAAACACAAGCTCCAACACCACGGTTCATTTCCCAAATAATCAATACCAAGCTCAACCGCAACAACCACCACCCATGAACCTCCAAAATTTTATCCCAAGACCTACTGTTCCATTGCTACCAGCCCCGCAACAGCCTCTACTGCTTACTAGAGTACCCATGGAGGACATGCTCAAATAATTTATGCAAGCTACCCAAGCTAGCCTTTCGGCTACACAAGCGAGCATCTCAGCCATGCATAAGGAAATGGCTGAATTGAAGGTCAAAAATCAGGAGCAGGGACGTCTACCATCGACCACGGTCAACAACCCAAAGCATAATGTCCGTGCCATGACATTGAGGAGCGGGTCTGAAATTCCAGAAAGAATAACTTTATCCCTAAACCTAGAAAAGAAGTCTTCTGATGCACCAATATCAGGCCAAGTAGAACCATAGGTAGAGGTAATATCTGAAAAACCAGCACAGGTAAAATCAGTTCCAGATCCAATCCTGATCAAGAAGGAATAGGTAATCCCTCTTCCCTTCCCTGAAAGGTCTGAAAGGGCCAAGAAGGCAAAGGAAGAGAAAGCTATACTAGAACTATTTCGTAAAGTGGCTATTAATGTTCCACTTTTTGATATGATTTCTCAAATTCCCAAGTACGCTAAATTTTTAAAGGAATTGTGCACTAACAGGAAGCGTCTTGCAGAAGTAGAAAGGATTAATTTGAATGAGAATGTCTCAGCTATTTTTCAGAAAAAGTTTCCGAACAAGTGCAAGGATGGAGGAACATTTGTGATTCCTTGCAAGATAGGTGAAAAGACCATTGAAAAGGCACTTTGTGACTTAGGTGCTGGTATAAACGTGTTGTCTTTAGCACTTTTCAAAAGTTTGAACATCGGTGAGCTTAAGGAAACTAGAATGGTAATTCAATTAGCCGATCGTTCCATAATTTATCCGGTTGGAGTAATTAGGGACATTTTGGTACAAGTTAATGACTTTATCTTTCCCGCTGATTTTTATGTAATTGATATGGAGAATGAGCACACTTCTAAGTCAACTGAAATTTTATTGGGTAGGCCTTTTCTTAGGACTGCTAGAGCAAAAGTTGATGTTTTTAGTGGGTGCTTAGCTTTGGAATTTTTGGGTGAGATAATATATTTTAACATGTATGATGCCATGCTTAACTTCTAGAAGACAGAATGTCCAGCCTAGATTAAATTCTTCAAGATTTACTCTTTTGAGATAAATACAATCTTGTTAGATATTATTTTAGCTTTATCTTTTTAGAATTTTGAACAATTGAAGACTCCTATTAAAGGGGGGTTGTCTCTTCTTCTCCAGCTATCTTTTCTTCTCGGAATTAAAGACAACAACGCAAAACGGGAGCTGGGATCAGTTTGCTTTCTTTCCCTTTCAATTAATTTCTACTCTTATGCTTTTACTATCTTGCATTATTTCGATATGAGTATGCGAGGCTAAACAACCCTTTCTCGGTGAAGATCATCTGCCATGATTCATAGATGTTGTGAGATCTAAGTGTTCTTCATAAGAACAAGAGTTTGTATCTCTTTCCGTTTTAATTACTTATCAATGAATTCTTGTTTTCTTGGAAGCCTGATCAACTTGTTTGAAACTAGGATTTTTACTGTTGGGTTTCCCTAGCTCTGTTTTCTGCGTCTGAGCCTTAACTTCTTCTGCTTCCCCATACTTATACATTTTCACACGTCCTTCTGAATGTCTAGCCCTCGACGATACCCTCAACAATTGCTGCTTACCTACCAAGGAAAAAGATCAAGGAAATAAGGATCAAGTGGTCAGGATAAAGAAAAAAAAGATAGGGGTAGGGGTAGATGAGTCGAGGGCAAGATGAAGAAAATGAGAGAAAAAAGGAGAGAAGAAAGAAAAGAAAGAGAAAAATAAGACATTGATGCGAAGACTTTCGTCGTTTTGATGCTTTCCCATGTCTAATGGGATATCATGCAATTCCAGCTAGTGCCTAGCTAAGCATCCTATTCGTACATGAAGAAAATATGACATGAAAGCTCAAGGTTCTCACTGGGTGCTATTTGTGATTGCTGGCGTCTAGGCCTAGACCTGTCAATCCGGGTCTACGGGTCGGACCCGACAGACCCAGGAAAAATCGGGCCGGGCGGAAGAAATACGGGACCAAAAATTGGTCCCGGTCCCGGCCCGGGTAAATGGCTCGGGTCCGGGACTGGACCCGACCCGGCCCGGCGATTTTTTTTTTATTTTTAAAAATTCAATTTGATCCTTTTTAATTATGAGTTTTCAATTAAGTCCTCCTTATTTCGTAATCATCAATTTTCAATTAGGTCCTTTCGTTAAAATTTAAACTAATGCTTATTTAGTTAATTAATTACTATAAATTATAACAATCAATGCTTTAAAAAAATAAAAAATCAATCAAACATTAAAAATTAAAATCAATCAAATTTAATTTAAAAAATGAGTCAAATGTAAGAAATATCATTCATGCATTATGCATAAATGACATTAGCCACTTTCTTCTTTTGTTCATTATTAAAGCTCCCTTGTGACCGTTATTCAATTGAAAATAACCAAATTAAAATAATTAAAATAATAAATATACTAAATATACAATGTCAGTTTAAAAAAAAAGGGAAGAGTGTATTTAATAATTGCATGAAAATCAAAGAATTAAATTGAATTGGGAAATTGAATTGAATTGAATTGGGACATGGCAGGTAATAATTGTCATTCAATTCAATTCCTTGATTTTCATCCAATTAAATGACACCATCATTTATTACCAAATCCACCTCCCCTAACCCATTCCATTACGGTATTACCACTCTTCTTCTTACCAAATCCAAATCCAAACCCTCCAACTAGTTTCCTTTCACCCCCTCACGTTTTAATCTCCCTAAGCCCAAATCCAACTATTTTCTAACTTAGCAATAGCATATTAGAAAATAGAAACTTAGGATTTTTTTTTAGGGAAGGTTGTTGTCGGGTCTCGGGTCAGACCCGTAGACCCGACGGTCCCGAAAATTTTCGGGACCAATTTTTGGACCCGACCCGGCCCGATTTCCCAGGTCTCAGGACCGGGTCCATTCTTGACAGGTCTATCTAGGCCTAGATGCAGATATAAGGTTTGACAGGCAAAGCTCGACGACTAGATCTAGACAAGATGTTGGTTTATTCTGTGCACAGAGGGTCGAAAGTGTGTGTCCATACTTGGGGGTTTTAAAACTGGCAGTGCGACCATTTTGGCAAAAAACTAACAAAATCCTAAAAAATTAAAATCCGAAAATTTTGAATTTTTTCACAAAACATGCAGTCATGCAACAAGTGAGAAAATAAACACTCATTCACGCAAAAATAAAATAAACATGCAAACAATTAAATCCCTCCCCACACTTAGGCAGCGCATTGTCCTCAATGCGAGAAGGGCACACAAAAAGTACAACAAAAATAAAAGTAGTTCAGTGGAAAAATAAAAGGGGTGAGAATGTTTTGAGCCCTCCGCGAGGGCAAGATAATTTTTTTTGGGGGGGGGGGAATCAGGAGGGTGGGAGGTTGCGGCGGGCAACTTCTGTTGTGAGGCCTTGGAGCTCTAAAAGGATGGCTTAGAGTAGTCGTTCGATGGATGGCGCATTGATCGTAATGGGGACTGGAGGAGGAGAATCTTGGGTAAGAGGGGTTGATGGTCGAGATGAGCTGGCTTGGGTTGGACGAGGCTGCTTCGGTGGCTGCGCTGCTTCTGGTATGTAAAGTCATCGCCATATTTGGTTCCAAACACTTGCTCCTTTTGCGGTGTTAAACCTGCACTGAAACTCAACACACCTTGTGAGATACAAAGATGCCCCATCCCATCAAGGGTCTGGGGGTTTAATAACTTAAAAGGAACAGGGGGAGTTGGTTGTGTGTTTGCAGATTGAGGCCATGATGACTAAAAACAAGCAAGGTAACAAGAGAACCAAAAGCTGGGCTGCGAGAATTTTGTTGAATTCTAGTAATGGCTTTCGCAACCCAGTACCCTAAGTTGACTCGATACCGACGCAACATGCACCATAAGAAAAATAAATCTTGCAACGATAGTTGGCCCGAATTATTATACTTACATGTAAAGGTAAGGGCCAGATAACGGTGTAAGATGCGCAAACAGGGGTCCTTAATCTCATGTGCTTTAGAAGTTCGAGGGTTGAACTCGGCATTGGGATTGCCGATCAGCGCTTGAAAAGTAATATTAGCATCAAAATCAGGGGGGTAGGCAGTCAAAGCTTTAGTGTACTTAGGGGTTTTCAATTCAGAGGGCGATACAAAGCCAAGCAAACAGTTGAAAGAATCGATAGAGAAGACATACCATTCATTCATCAATCTAAAATTAATAGCATCTAGGGCAAACAGGTTGGGGGCAAATTTGTCCTTGGGTTTGAAATACTCAGGCACAATCCAAAAAGAAGTGAAAAACTTGAGGGAGAGCTCAAGGAATGTTGAGTGTTCAAGGAAGAACAGAGCTTCCCACCCGATATTGCCCACGAGTTCTCGCACCCGAGACCCTACATGCATGGCATCAAGAAATTCCATATCTAGGCACGAACAGGGGCTAACGCCTTCGGAATAAAATATTTGCAGTTTATCTAAAGATGCTTTATCATGAAATTTCATCCAACCTTTAGAAGAAGAGAGATCAGAAGGAACCTGGGGTGACGACCCAGGGGTAGACGCTGAGACAGACGTCTTGCCCTCGACAGAAGATGGTCCGTCGGGGCCACGTGGCTTCTTGGTCGTAGAGGCTTTCGTCGTCCCCTTGCCCTGGTCAGCTCCTTTTCTCTTTTTATCGGCCGGTATTTCTGGCTCCGCTTGGACTTTTGCTTTTCCCTTCCTCATCACTGAACAGGCCATGACCTCCTTCTCAGTAGTTGTTTTCTCCGCGGGTTCTCTTGCTTCCCTCGCTTCATCATCTTCTTCGTCTTTTCCTTCCTCAGCCCCTTCATCACTCTCGCCGGTTTGTTCTTCACCGGCGTCCATCTGGTCAGTTTCCTCCTCCTTTGAGTCCTCTACGGCTGCAGGTATCTCAGTCTCCTCTTCTCCCTCAGATCCGGAGACCAGCACCTCCTCCATCGTCAGCTTACGGGCGACTGAAGGCGACAACTTGGCTTTTTTAGGTTTTGAGCTGGCAGCTGTGGAACTGGGGGCGAGGCGCACCACCCGGCCTGATCTAGTCATGGTGGATGTGGGGGGGACTGAGCCAGTGATAATCAGTTCCTCGTCGTCGGCCGAAGTGAACTCTTCGGCTCGTGAGTCGGTGGGCGGCGAAGGTTCTAGGGATTGTGGGATAGTGAAATCTAGGCTAGGGTTTGTAGTGGAAGGAGGAGTACTTGAGAGGGTTTGGAAGGATCCAAGTGAGGAAGGAGGGGATGAAGCGACAAGGCTGTGAGGTAATGAGCTCCGTTTGTGAGCTACGCGCTTAATTCTCGGCATGGGGGAGTAGTGATGGAGGATGTGGTTAGGGTTTTTAGTAGGTGGAAGATGGTGTGTTTGCGTTTGAAGAGAGAGATAGAGATGGGGACGATGTGTGAGAGAGGGAGATACTGACAATAATAGGGAAAGGAGTGGGAAAATGGAAAAGGCGTGAGAGAGTGGAAAGGACGGAGAGAGAGAATCACGCTGTTAGAGGGATTTGATTTTGTCTTTGCTGCTGACGTGGCGCGCGGGGAGAGGAAGTGAGCTGCGCTCTCCTAAATCCCAACTGCCAAAAGAAATCCTTTTCAAAATTGAAAAAGAGGTTAAGAGACGGAAAGAGATAAAAAAGTGGGATAATTAAGGAATAAATAAATAAAAAGGAGAGAAAGAGAGGACAAGAACAATAAATAAGGAGAATATTAGTGGGATTAAATATGGGAAAATGGGAAACATTAAATAGGAAAACAAAACAAACAAACAACCTAATTAATACAGTGAACTAAAAATAAAAGTAATAAAATAAGTAAAACAAATAATAAAAATAAAGAAAAATGAAAGCGTAAAAGGTCTCTGCAATGGATTAAAAGGGAACACAAGGATGAGACGAAGCGCGAGGCCTCGTCACTGGTGACCTGCTTTGACGTCCAGGCCAAGACGTTCAAAGGCTGTCTAGGGCTGGATGGGTAGGCTGACCACCTCTTCTACTTCTGTTGTGAAGGGTTTCAGGCGATGGCCATTTACTTTGAAGATTGTGTCCGAGTCCAGACTTTAGATCTCGACAGCTCCATGGTCAAATACTATTGTGACCCTATAGGGGCCTGTCCATTTGGATTTGAGTTTACCTGCAAAAAGTCTTAAATGGGAGTTGTACAAAAGAACTTTTTGACCAACAACAAAAGACTTGGGCAAGAGCAACTTATCGTGATAGGCCTTTTTCTTACCCTTGTAGATAAGGGCGTTCTCATAGGCATCATTGTGAAGTTCCTCAAGCTCTTGGATTTGCAAGCGACGGTGTGTAACTGCCTCCCCGAGATCCATGTTAACTTTTTTGATCGCCCAAAAAGCCTTGTGTTCAATTTCTACAGGGAGATGACATGGCTTGCCATAGACCAGTCTATAAGGGGTCATTCCAATCGGGGTCTTGAAAGCTGTCCTGTAGGCCCAGAGAGCGTCAACCATTTTTGAACTCCAATCCTTGCGAGATTGGTTTACCATTTTCTCAAGAATGGACTTGATTTCCCTGTTGGAGACTTCGGCTTGCCCATTTGTCTAGGGGTGATAAGCTGTCGAGACTCGATGGGTGACTCCATATTTATTGAGGAGAGGAGATAACCCGATTGCAAAAATGTGTCCACCGATCACTGATGAGGGCTCGAGGGGTTCCAAATCGATTGAAAATATTAGTGCGCAGGAAGTTCGCGACCACTCTAGAATCATCAGTTTTCGTTGCCTTAGCCTCGTCCCACTTAGAGACGTAGTCGACGACCAACAAGATATAGATGTTGCCAAAGGAGTTTGGGAACGCCCATGAAGTCAATTCCCCAGATATTGAAAATTTCACAAGAAATGATGTTGGTAAGGGGCATCTGGTTCTGAGCGCCTATATTACCCGTTGCTTGACATCGAGGGCATGATGCGCAATACATATAGCTGTCTTTAAAAATTGATGGCCAATACAAACCAGCCTCAAGGACTTTCATGGCTATTTTCTTTGCTGCAAAATGGCCACCTTCTGTCGAGGAATGGCAAAATTTTAAAATCGAGGGCACTTCATCCATTGTTACGCATCTCCTGATGAGCTGGTCGGAATAATGCTTCCATAGATAGGGGCTGTCCCAGACATAGTGCTTTGATTATTTTCGGATGCGTTGTTTTTCGGATGGTGAGGAATCGATAGGGAAAGAACCAGTAGCGAAGAAGTTAGCTATATCAGAGAACTAAGGAAAGTGGACAGCGTGGGCAAGACACAAGCGTTCGTCAGGAAAAGTATCGCGGATAGGCACGTGCGAATCATCCTCTTGGGCCGGAAGTCTGCATAGATGGTCTGCCACTAAATTTTCTCTTCCTTTCTTATCCTTGATCAGGATATCAAATTCTTGTAGTAACAAAATCCACCGAATGAGGCGAGGCTTAGCGTCGACTTTGGCCAATAAACATCGAAAGGCCGAATGATCAGAGTACAAGATAACGTGCGTGCCCAAGAGGTACTGACTGAACTTGTTGAGGGCATAGACAGTTCCAAGAGTTCTTTTTCCATGGTCGTGTAGTTCTGTTGGGTTGGATCTAATAACTTGGAAGCATAGTAGATAACGTATGTCTTCTTATCCTTCTTTTGGCTCAAAATGGCACCGAGGGCATGATTACTTGCGTCACGCATGATCTCGAAAGGGATGGACCAATCGGGGGCTCGAATGATAGGAGCGGTGATGAGTTTGGTCTTGAGCAAATCAAATGAAGCTTTACAATCATCGTCGAATACAAATTCGACATCCTTTTGAAGCAACCGACATATAGATTGAGTGATTTTTGAGAAATCTTTGATGTAGCGTTTGTAGAAACTAGCATGCCCTAGAAAGGTACGAACATCTCTTACGTAAGAGGGATATGGCAAGGACTCAATTACTTCAATCTTTGCTTTATCTACCTCAATGCCTTTGCTGGAAACGATGTGACCCAAGACGAGACCTTGATTGACCATAAAATGACATTTCTCAAAGTTCAGGACCAAATTGGTCTCGATGCAGCGTTGTAGGATTTTCTTCAAGTTGGCCAGACATTCGGCAAAGGAGTTGCCATAGACGGCAAAGTCATCCATAAAGACTTCTATGCCTTTTTCGACAAATTCGGAAAAAATGCTCATCATACACCGCTGGAAGGTAGCAAGGGCTTTACATAAGCCAAAGGGCATTCTTCGATATGCAAACATACCGAATGGGCAAGTGAAGGTAGTTTTCTCTTGGTCTTCGAGGGCAACCGGAATCTGGTGGAAGCCTGAATACCCATCTAAATAGCAATAGTGCGTCATGCCCGCGAGACGTTCTAACATCTGATCAATGAATGGAAGAGGAAAATGATCTTTCCTCGTGGCCGCGTTCAAATGGCGATAATCAATACAAACTCGCCAGCCATTCTAAATTCTAGTTGGAATCAGAGCACCATCTTTCCCTGTAGTGATTGTGATGTCAGTTTTCTTGGGCACTACTTGAACGGGACTCACCCATGGGCTATCGGAGATGGGGTAGATAACTCCGGCATCTAACAACTTCAGCACTTCTTTCTTTACCACCTCCATCATGGAGGGTTTAATCTACGCTTAGGTTGACGGATGGTCTTGCTGGCATCCTCAAGATGGATTCTATGGGTGTATAGGGCTGGTGACAAGCCCTTGATGTCGGCTATTGTCCATCCGATTACTCTTTTAAATTCCTTCAATAAGGAGATCAATTCCTTCTCTTCTGGTTTGTCCAACTTATTGGAAATAATTACTGGAAGAGATTTTTCGGCACCAAGATAAGCATACTTAAGGTGCGAAGGCAGGACTTTCAATTCAAGAATCGGTGCTTACTCGAGGGAAGAAGGGAGTTTGACATGATCATCATGATGAGGAGAGATAACAGGAGGTTCTGGAGAGAGAGTAGGTTGCTCCTCTAGAGCTGCAACAGCTGAATGTAACTCAGGTGGTGTAACGACCATCGATGCCAAGTCTTCTAGAGTTTCTTGTGTAAGACCCCTATCGAGGGCAAGCTGCAATGGATCAACATAATTTAATTCAGAAATTTCATCGACAAATGGATCAATTAAATCAATGTAATTGAGGCTAGAAAATTTAGAAAGATATCGCATGGATTCAAGCATGTTAAATTTAATGATTTCGCCATCAAATTCAAGAGAAATGGTAGCGTCGTGGACATCTATCTTGGCCCTGGCAGTAGCAAGAAATGGTCTGCCCATAAGGATATTTGTGGCCTTAGCGGAACCATCACCCTCCATGGAAATGACGTAAAAGTCAGTTGGAAAAATGAACTTCCCGACTTGGATAAAGGCATCTTCAATAACGCCCTCGGGATAGATGATAGAACGGTCAGCTAGCTGGATTGTAAGTCTTGTACTTTTCAGGGGACCGAGGCCTAGACGGTTATAAATCATCAAAGGCATGACATTAATGCCAGCACCTAAATCATACATGGCTTTGCCAACATCGACTGTCCAGATCTTGCAAGGGATAATAAACATGCCCTGGTCTTGACACTTAGGAGGGATTCTCTACTGAATGTAGGCTAAAACATTGGTGCCCATACTTATCTTGTTGACCCCGGCCATATGGCGTTTGTTGATGCACAAAGTCTTTAAAAACATAGCATAGCGGGGAACACTCTTGATCGCTTGCAGCAGGGGATATTAATGACAACCTTGCTGAAAATATCAAAGATTTCTCGCTCTTCTTTGACCTTTGTGGACTTGACAAGGCATTCGGGAAAAGGAGGTTCAAGGATTTGGTGAATATATTCTTGTGTAAACTCGGGTGGGTTCGAATCCTTCCTTGGAGATCCCCTCGGGGAGCGGATACAGTCTACCATTACATCGTCAATCTTTGGCTCTTTTTTCTTTTTCCTGGGTTTGAGGTCAAGTTCTATTAATTTTTCAGCATCGAGGGCAGGACGGACTGGAGGTAATTCATGACCACTTCGGAGGGTCATAGGACACGCTTTGTGTTTAGGATTCGCTTCTGTCTGTCCAGGCAGTCTACCTTTGTTCTTCAATTCCTTCATCTCAACATTCATCACACTTATTTGCTTTTGCATTTCGGAGATTATACTCTTGTAATTGATGGTATCATCCACGGGTGGAGGGGCAGAAGTCTGATCTTTGGGTAGATGCTGGTATTGCTGATTATACTGGTACGGAGGTCTATGCTTGAAGTTTTGCATGTTGAAAGGAGGTTGGTTTCCATACTGATATGGTTGCTGTTCCGATTGACTAGGGCAGGACGACTGTGGATTGTGAGACCAACTGAAGTTGGGATGCTTCCAGCCTTGGTTGTAATTCTGGCCATAAGGGACGTTATATCCCCCAACTGCATTAACTGAAATTTCTTCTGGGATATACGGGCAGGCGTCCGTAGGATGATCTACAAAATTACAGATTTGACAGGCCTTGATCTGGATGGGTTGTCCTACAACCATGTTCTGAAGCATGCCCGTGATGGTAGTCAATTGATTTTCCATGGCAGCAACTCGGATATTTTAAGAATTACTCGTTACCGCTTCGAAGGCAACAATAGTCTTGGCCATGAGTTCAATTATGGCTTTAGCAGCAATTGGTGTGCGGGAACAAAGGGAACCACCGGTTGCCGCGTCCAACAAAGCTTTGTCATTTCGCTTCAAGCCTTCGTAGAAGTACTGAATGAGGGTATGATCGGTAAGATTGTGCAATGGGCATAAGGCTTGCATTTTCTTGTAGCGTTCATGGTATTGCCCTAGACTCTCGTCGTCCCTCTGAACAATGGAAACTAATTGCTTGCGGGTCACGCTTGCCGTAGACGCTGGATAATACTTATCAGTGAATGCCTTGGACATCTCGGCCCAAGAAGAAATAGATCGAGGAGGAAGGTCATAGAACCAATCCTTGGCAGCGTCCTTGAGGGACCATATGAAAGCGTGCAACTTAGCCTGGTTGATATTGACACTAGTGGGTTTCATGGCCTCGCAGACAGAATGAAGATGTTGTAAATAGCGATACGGATTCTCCTTAGGCAATCCGCGGAAAGATAGGAGGTGATGCATAACAGGGGACTTGAGTGTCCAATCATGCTGGACAGTGGGCTAGATGATACAACTACTAGGAGCTTCATGGGCGGCATTGAGGTCATCTATGGTTTGATCATTAGGCGGTGGTGGTGGTGGGTCTTCTATATTGGGTATGTCGTGGTCGACAAACTCAGCGTTGTCGAGGCCTGGATTAAAGGGAAATGCTTCAAGAAAGAAACCGTCGAGATTATCCAGATCGTCTAGATTCCTGTCGAGGGCAGGATCAGAGATTTCTCTATGATTAATAGCTGGTCCCCTAGCTCGCCTTCAAAGTCCTCATTCTGTTCTGGTAAGCTCGAGATCAAGTGCTAGGAGGTCTGGAGTAGATCTCCTTGTCATACAAGTAAAAACAAGAAATCAGTACAAATTAAGTCTCCCCGACAACGGTGCCAAAATTTGATTCGCGGTCGAAACGGGTCAAAAATAATATTAAACATGATGCCTAGATACACAAACTAATTTGCATATAATGGTAACAGGGTCGATCCACAGAGAGACTGATGTATGAAATCTTGCCCTAAATGTACGATATAATAAAATGCACAGACGGTAACACAAGGGGGGGGGGGGGGGGGGGGTTTACTGGTCAAACAAGTCGACCAAAGATGTCGAGGGCACAATAGCTAACAAAGATGTAAATAATAAATTAAAGGAATTAACAACCATAAACAAAACAAATAGAGAATTAAACGAGATGAAATCAGATAATGAGAAATCTTAGCAAGGGATTTTCTTGGGTTGCGTCGAGGCCTCATCAGTCGTCGACGCACAAATAGTCTATTCTCACGCTATAGACATGCTATAGAGGCCATGTACGTTTAGGCCTCCTATTTTCCTCTTAAGAAAAGCTACCCCTCATTTTCACTATTAATAAGGCAACCTTGACGTTGTGTCGTCCTCCCAGGCACGAAGCGGGAAGGCAATACTCACAACGCCCATGAAGATAAGGAAAGACACATCTAGGGCTAAATGCCTCTCAGTTTGTCAGGTTCGCGACACCGCCCTAATCACCCACTTGCCCTAGACAGAATGGACCAAGCTAATGACAATCCTCATGCAACCCTTAAATCACCCTTGCTAAGCTAAAGAACTTAGCCATACATATTAATCAATAGCAAAATAGATTCAATCATAAGTGTAAGAGGAAAGAAATATGAAATGAAAAGAAATGCAATATTAAGAAATACCGATCGGAGCTAAAGTTCTGGTTTAAACAGTGATGCCAGCGACGGTTACAAAGAAGTGGGAGTGACAAATCCTAAGAAGGAAGGTGAGCGGCTGCTCCCAAAATGATTCTATGACATAATAATCAGCGATTCCCCTAAAAACCCTAAAAGTAACGTTTAAATACCCTCACAACTCACTCGAAGACAAAGGACATCTAGGAGAAAGAGACAAAATGGGAGGATGCCCTAAAGGAATATTCTTAAGGTAGCCAAAAAGGGATCTGGGAGGAATCCCATGAGAATCTTGCTACGTGCGTCCTTGAGGAGATGTATGCACTTGCGACAGCAGACGCAGGGCAGAATGCGGCTCTGGATGGCTCAATCGAGAGTCTTGAGCAAGACCACACGACTGGCATCTAGGGCTCGACGAAAGGGAAATAGCTAGGCCTCGACGCTTTGAGATCTACGACAGAATTCCACAAAAAGAGAGTATTTTGGCATCTTTTCCTATTTGAGCTTAGATCTGCAAAAAGTACGAATTCAAAGGAAAATTAGCAGTATCATGCCCAAGATAAGCCTATAAATACAGAGGAAAACATGCATAAAATACGTTATATCAGAGTCACTTGCTGATTTCTTTAGAGATGTAATAGGTATGTGACTTATTTAGAGGGTGTGTTGTATTTGATGTATAATGTACGACTGGACTAAGTTGTAATAATGAGATGCGAACCTATTCCAAGAAGGCGGTAAGGATAATTTATATTCGGGGACCCAATTTCTTAAGGTGGGGAGAATGTGAGACCCCTAGAAATTTCAACTTAGATTTATTTTGATTGGTTAGATGAGTACTGGTTAAATTAGAGAGTTGGAAATTTGTCTTCAACCATTGGTACCAAGTCTAATTCTTGTTAGCCATGTTGAGAATTAATATTCATATAAACTATATGTAGAAATTTAGAGACCCAGGCCTTCTCGTTCTTTTTTAGGTGTTAGAAAACTAAGAACTTCTTTTTATTAAGTTGGTATATAAACTAGTTGATTCCTGTAAAAAAAAATTAAAAAAAAATTAATAATAATAATAAGTTGAGATAAGGATTAGGGGACAAAAGTGGGATAAGGAAAGGAAGGGAGAGGGCTCGTGAAGAGGGAGGATAAGAAAAGAAAGAAAGAAAGTGAGAACAACTAGAGAGAGGGGGGAATAGAAAGGGTTGTTGTGTTGGTAGCTTGAAGAAAACCAGTAAGTTCTTTTCCTTATATTTATTATTTACATGGGTCTTTCAATTAAGAGGTATGGAAATAGCTTGGGTTCAATTTTGGGTGAATAAGCTAGTTTTAGTTGGGTGTACGGGAACAATCAAGTGAATGGGTTTTTGTTTGGTAAAATTCTGAATACAAATGAATAGAAATGTTAAGTAATGGTGTTGAATGATAACCAAATGAGTTTTAATTAATGGGTTTTGTTCAATTGAGTGAAAGGAGAGGAAACGTAGGTTGAAGTTTTAGTAGTTTTAATTCTGGAATTCATGCGAAATGTGGGTGTGAAACTAATTAAGTGGTAAATTTAGGTGTTGTGGTAGGTCGGTGATGTAGGAAATTATTCTGAAAATTTTTGGAAAAAAATTGAAGAAATTTATTTACAGTTTAGTACCTAGAGTTATAGAGATGGTGAAGTTTAGTCCTAAAAAATTTAATGATTACAGATTAGTCCCTACAGTAAGATCAGTTTTGGGAATGTTATTTCTGGTTTTAAATGCGAAATATATTGGACAATTATTGGTGTACTGGATGTTTGTTGTAACTATTTTATATGTCATGCAAGTTTCCCTTTTGTTATATTAATTATTGAATTCTATTCTTTGTTTCGCATTGCATACATAATTATTTCGGGCGACATACCACTTGGCCATGCATTCACTTACCTACGTGAGTGCTAAGAAAGAGTATAGAAAATTGTGATGATTTATGGTTATGATTGGTTATAAAGAAGATTGTAAGAAATGATGATAATTAAATGGGTTTTAATTAATTGGTTGTAAGAAAAGAGAGGAGCTGAAATTGGAAAAAAACAGGGAAAGGGGTGTAATGAGCAGAATACAACAAAGAAAAGAAAAGGGGAGGTGAGAAATTATGTTGGTCTTTAAATTAATTGTACAGGTCTGAAATTTATTTAATTATTGTGTAAATAACCGATATGGCATTTAATTGTTGTTAGGTGCGAAGCCGACAGATCCTACCGCGGAGTGACTTGGGCATGTGAAGTGATTTTTGCTGGTTGTTCATATGAATTATATTATGATTGTATGTATTGTATATGGTTGTGAATAGACATAGTGATAGTAATTGATGATGAAAGATGGTATATGATATTGGTTATGACCCTAACTAACAGGGGCGGTGTTAGTACATATGCACATGGTCTGTTATACCTTAGCTAACCGGAGGTTATGGCGGTAGTACGAAGTGGCTTGGCCAGCACTTCGGTCTGTTGAGAATTGTTGAGAATTTCATGTCTTAGCCGACAGGGACAGTGGTGTTGGCATGTGATGGGATCACGATCTGAGTTAATATCCTAGCCTGTAGGGATTATGGTGCTTGCACGTGAAATATCACGGTTTGAACATGAGTTTATTTGTGCTTGATAGTTTAACTGTATTATGATGAGTATACGAATTCTAATATCTAGATATTGGTATAGTTATATTATATTATATGTAGTGAATACAGTGAGTATGAATGATTGCTTGTACATGTCTGTTTATATCTTCTATTATTTATTCACTGAGTTGTGGTAACTAACCTCTCTTAATAACCTTTTTTTTATAGTTGGTGGCAGACCGTAGTGAGTTCTGGTTGGTAGATCTAGGGAGTACTCTTCAAGTTTAATAGATATGCCTAGCATCTTCCTCCTTGAGGGCCTAGTCGACTATTAACATGTGTATATGTCTATTTTAGGGTTGTAAATAACAAACTCCCTAATAGGTCTGTACTGCTACTTATTGTAGTAAGTGTAAAAGTCACCATGTGTTGCTGTGTTTATTACTTAGTAATCAATAAAATAAAATTTTGAGTTTTTGAGAATGAATCAATTGTTAATTTTGGGAGATAGTTAATAAGGAGTCAAGTTAGGCTTGTGAGAGTTCAAGATGAAAAATAGAATTCATTCGAACTCTTAGCCGGTCACACACTCTCGGTTTGGGGTGTGACACAATCAAACCCAACTTGTAATCAATCATCCACCAATGGGAATCCAGGATATTCAATCAATACACAAATACCTAAAAATTCTTGTCAGTATCAACATTAGTAGTAAACCATAACTCGAAGACGAAGGGTATTTTACTTGCGAGGAATCAAGGAGTCTCTTATACTTGATTCTCACAAGGTGAGTTTAAGGTGTTTAGAGGGAGGAGTATTCTCAACTCTAGCAATAAACAGTTAGACAAAAACTCCCTAAAATGATAAGAAAATTCGTTATTTATACTAGTAAGTAGAAATGGATTCGTTAGAGGAGTGGTTGGTTGTTGGTACCTGGTAGTTTCTCGGACGATTCTTGATAAGTAATTACTAGCTATTGGCTCCCGTTAGTTCCCTTACAGTTCCCGGTAAGTATCTTCTCCCGGTAGCGTACGTGTTCTCGATAACTCCCCTGAAGATTTTCGGTGGTTGATCGCTCCCGGTAAGGTACACATTCGGCTCTTGGGTTCTGCTATGATGTTCGATCACTATCAAGGATCGTCTCTCGGAACGGGAATTTCTGTCTTCATCTCTGTCTTAATCCATAGCGCCAATTTCTTGGCCTTGCTACGGTTTATCGGTCCTTGTGGTGTTATGGCTTCGATATCAGTGATCGGCCCTCCTAGCGCTATATCTCGCTCTTCAAGCTTTAATGTAGGTGTGATCGCATCAAGATACAATGCCACACACACAAGAGAAGCTCTAATACTGCACTTATATAGAGTTCTTCTTTCAACAAGAACCGTGACCCAAGAAGTTAAGGAAAGAACAGAGTTCGAAAGAATTGTAATTCTTATTAATGCCAATTAGTTTGGGATATATCCTATATATAATAGTCTCATTGGAACCCAACCAACACAACTCTTAAAATAGTACAACCTTTTGTCACGCCCCACCAAGAGGAACCTGTTAGTGTGCCACGCATGTAGCTCGGTGACATGGGCCAAGGGACTCGCGGAATGAACAAGGTGTAAGATGTGGACACCGAGAGAGGATTATCAAGCAAGCTCATGGCCGGACTCATGGTCTAAGCGTCCAACTCATGAATGAGCGAGCTTGAAGGGTTGAAGGATCCGGAAGCTTCATGAGGAGTCTAGAGCATTGTGGAGATGTGTGTGGAGCCTTCCGGGAAAATTCTAGAAATGTTCTAAAAGGGAAAGGTTCTAAAAGGGTTCTAAAATACTTAAGGAGAACCGTTAGATCAAATAGATCTTAGCCGTCCATTGAGGAAGTGGACATGTATATATAGGAGTAGGCATTCATTTGTACATTCAGCTAAGCATTTTGTATTCAAGCATCGGTGCAATTGAATTAATTACATGAAATTATTATTATTATAATAATATAACAGTTTGATCTCTCTTCGTGAGAGTACATAGAAAATCCTCACGGATTCAATTGCAAAACTTGTTGTCTTTTCTTCCCCCCCAAAATGATATTATTTGAATTGGAAATAACATGGTCTTGATGCGACTTTGTCATAATTAACTCTTGATTATTAATTGATCAAAATTTGTTTGGTTTGATTGAATCTTCCATTAATTGACTTTTATCAAGCTTGTTAATCTCAAACTTAATTTTTTCTTTTTAAAATTTTTTTTCACGATGATTGTTACAATTATTCATGTCTTTGAGTCAATCATTATAAAACCATCTCTTTGAGTCAATCATTGTTCAAATGTTGATCCAGTCATTGCATGTTTCATTTGAACTTCCTTATTTGATTGTTCTTGTCTACCCCCGATCTATCTTTGCATTCAAATTTGATTTGATGTCTTCTTCCTCTCAACTTGTAAATTTCATTGACTGATGTTATCGATATTCATCATTTTCTCGAGTCTTTTTCAAAACCCAATTGACGGAAATCATTAAATGAATATAATCAATTTGACATAACTTAAACCCAAACGAGTAGGGTGCCTAACACCTTCCCTATTTGTTAAAGTCCTTAAATTAAAAAAAATAATTCGCAAACCGGTATGTTTTTATCTAAATAACATTTTTTGGGTATTGAGTCAAATTAATTGTGTTTTATGTTAAATTGGCATTAAACCAATTTTTTCTTTAAAATATGATTAATAACGATTTCCTTTACTTTCCTTGATAAATAAAGTGGCGACTTCATTTTTTCGCAATTGATGTACCTTGTGAGTTTGAGTCTAAACGTTTATTTAATAAAATATTTTAATCACGAGATTTTCTAAGAAACAAATAACCGAAAAATAAAAGTAGGGTTTACATTCTATGTTAAAAATAAAGTATATATTTTAAATGATGCGGCATTTTTATATACACGTGGCGGTAGGGGTGTACACGGGCCGGTTTGGGCCGGGTTTTGAGCCTGACCCAGACCGGCCCGGAAATTTCCGGGCTTGAGGAGTGATAGGCCCGGACCGGCCCGGATATTAACGGGCCAGGCCGGGCCGGTTCAAGTTTTGCCGGGCCGAGCCGGGCCGGTTCCGGGCCTGACCCGGCTTCTTCTTTTTTTTTTTTTTTTTATAATTAACCAAGTTTAGAAGGAAAAAAGAAAGTAGGAGCCAAGGGGATTTGAACCTCTCCCCTTTAAGATGATTAATGAGGAGTTAACCATCAAACCAAATGGAAATTTTGATATTATAGTGCACATATATATTTATATATGTGGTAAAAAAAATAATTGTTCACGATATACCTCAATAACTATATATTATAGTAATGATTAATGGTAATATTACTAGTATGTGCCATATTAACTATATACCTCAATAATTAATGGTCTTACCTTATACATATTAACTATATAAATGGCTATTACAATTTACAATAATATACTACTTCCTCATTAAAATTTTCAATTTCTTACTACGAAAAACAAATCCTAATAATTTTAAAATAATAAAAAGAAAAAAATAAGTTCTTTTACTTAAGTTAAAAAGAAAAAAAAAAGATTAAAATTTTCTATTTCTTAGTTCTTACTACGGAGAAAATATATTTTCCTCATAATAGTTCTTATATAACTTCTTTAATAATTTTTTCTATTTAAAATAACAAATAAAAGGAGAAAATGAGGACTTTTAATTATGTTTAAAAGAAAAAAAGAAAAGAAATGAGGATTTTTAATTAAGTTTAAAAGAAAAAAAGAAAGAGGAAAAAATATCATTGAACAATACTATAGTTAATTACTTATACTCATGTAATGCGTAATTTATTAATACAATTTAAATTAAAAGCATAAAACTCTAAACAATTAGCAATTACATGTTTTTAAATTTTATGACAATTAACATGATTCTCTCTTACAACAATATAATTCTATTTTTATTAAGTAAAATATCGAACAATAAACATATATTCACGATATACCTCAATAACTATATATTATAGTAATGATTAATGGTAATATTACTAGTATGTGCCATATTATTAATAATTAATGGTCTTACTTTATACATATTAACTATATAAATGGCTATTACAATTTACAATAATATATTACTTCCTCATATTAAAATTTTCAATTTCTTACTACGAAAAATAAATCATAATAATTTTAAAATAATAAAAAGGAAAAAAGAAGGTCTTTTACTTAAGTTACAAAGAAAGAAAAAGGATTAAAATTTTCTATTTCTTAGTTCTTAATACGGAGAAAATATTTTTTCCTCATAATTGTTCTTATATCACTTCTTTAATAATTTTTTCTATTTAAAATAACAAATAAAAGGAGAAAAATGAGGACTTTTAATTAAGTTTAAAATAAAAAAAGAAAAGAAATGAAGATTTTTAATTAAGTTTAGAAGAAAAAAAAGAAAGAGGAAAAAATAAGTTTAGAAGGAAAAAAGAAAAGAAAATAAAAAGTAGGAGGCAAGAGGATTTGAACCTCTCCCCTTCAAGATGATTGATGAGGAGTTAACCATCAAACCAAATGGAAACATTGATATTATAGTGCATATATATATATATATTTTTTTTTTCCGGTCCTTCGGGCCGTCGGGCCGGTTCCCGGGTTTGAGAAGTTGGAGGCCCGGACCGGCCCGGAAAATTCCGGGCCGGGCCAAAAAAAAAAAAAAAAACGGGCCGGACCGGTCCGGGCCAAAAAACACCGGGTTCCGGTCCGGTTTCTGGGCCGGTCCGGGTTTTGTTCACCCCTACGTGGCGGACCGAATTTACCCTCTACATAAATTTTGTTTTCCAATGAAATTAATGGAAGACCGGAACAAACTAAGAAAAAAGAAATTTATTCCTAAAGGGTAAGTAAGACATTAAAAAGAATAAAAGATACATCATCAACAAGTAGTACTATTAGTTTAGTGTTAATGGAATAAATTGATGGAGATGTTGCTATTTCTAAGAATTAATTAAATCCCACTAATCATTTTTTTGGAGTTGATGTGTCATTCTTTCCAAACATAAAAATGCCCCAATTCCAACTAAAAAGTCAAAACAAGCGACAATTACAGTTAAACTACCGAACCATGTGGGCAGCACGTACTCTCTCATAAGCTCATTTTCGATCAAATAAATTTTACATACAAGTTTGGGTAACTTCACATGTGTTATTTATTTATTTTTTTAAAATTAATCATATTCAAGAATTATCCGGTTCTAAAAGAGATAGTTTTTTAAGTATGGTTAGTAAATTCAGATTTTGTATGATAAATAATTTTAGTAAATTATATTATTAGATTATAAGTGTTTAGGATGACTTGTTTATCTAGTAAAAATTTTAACCAGTCATGAGGGGGAAAAATAATTAACATAAATGTCAGAATATATAAAAGATGTATTATATTATGAGGTTTCCTTTCTTTTTATTTGTGGTTTTCGTATAAGATGAATTTTTTTCTTTTTCAAATTTGAATCTAAAATTTAGATTAAAATGTGAACAATTATTTTATATTCATTTAGTGTTAAATAATTTTATGTCAACCTTGAAAAGTCAACCTCCATCCATCTCATGTTTTCCTCTCATAAAATATAAATTCTCCAAGCATCAATCACATACTAAACAAGAGAAAACCAT
Source organism: Viola odorata (assembly GCA_963691705.1). NCBI lineage: Eukaryota > Viridiplantae > Streptophyta > Magnoliopsida > Malpighiales > Violaceae > Viola > Viola odorata. The sequence goes on along the minus strand of OY829545.1, from coordinate 33,505,104 downwards.
GGCAGCAGGCAACAACCCTGATCATGAGCAACTGCTGAAAGACATTAAGAAGCTAGAAGAGATAAACAAGAATCAAGAAGAGAGGGTTAGGATTCTTGAGACGAAAGCTCTACAAGGTGCAAACTTGTTCTTTGTCTTCCAGGGAGTCATTTTGACATCAACCTCTTCCTCTTCGAATACAATCGGATGCAACCATTGGTGGATTCCCTTCTGTCTCTCCCTCCTCGCTTCTATCCTCAACATTGTTTTCTTTTCGAGCATCGCCAAGAATTTCTTGGCAACCAGTGAAGAACTTGACCAAAATCAGGAAGACTGTCAAGATATGAGATTGAGAGCAAGGCCTGAAGCATCAAGTCCACAGAATGAGTCCAACACCGCTAGAACTAAGCCGGATTCTCTTAAAACTCAGCAGCGTAAAATCTTCGCGTATTCAGGGGTGGCATTGCTTATGGGATTCAGTGGAGTTATGCTATATGGCTGTCGAGCAATTCTTTGCCATGGTCAATCAAATTAGTTGAGTGTGTTATTGATTGATTGTATGTTTTCTTTTTCTCGTTTCATTATGGATTGAAATGTGTCTGTTTGTGTGTATCTTTCATGCTTGTTGGACACTGCTTGGAATTGAATTCACCTGGAATCAATGATCCAACTGCAGGGTAATTTGCAGAGTTGTGTATGAAATGGTCATTTGGGATTTCAAGTCCTGGTAAAACTTCAATGTTTTTGACAAGTTAGATGGAGAAAAAAAAGCATTCTTGCAACAATACTCAATACATGGTTCCCAAATTGTCAACAGAGATGCTGCAAGCCATATTACGCATAAAACTACTAGGCGAACCGAAAATTTTACTCATCCCTGTAACTATTGGTGTAAAATTCAATCAGCAGAACTCAATGAAGCGATTCCAAGCACAAAGAATTCTTCGATCGAGTTCAGAGAACTCTTTGTTCAAACAAATTCTATGATAGCATAGCTTGTCAGCAAAAGAAACACAAATCTTATGCCATCACCCTTTCTTTTTTATTTGATACATTGAATAGAAGTGAACATGTACACTATCGATTCAATTATCGCGGGCAACTGAAACTAACCAAAAAACTGTAAAGTAAGGTATGAGCCCTTACACGAATGCGGAGCACACACAAGCACTGAATCTGAATTCAATTTCACTCCAAAAAGTAAACCAGCAAAGAAATCTTCCCGACTATAAAATAGGAACCTCCAAAAAATACAATGCCACCTCGAGCTCATTTCTCTATGCATGGTCAGCAGTCATGAATCAAAGGTGGCCATGTTCAAATGTAGACCTCAGCCATGATGCTGCACTTTAACTTAACCAAGTTAACTCTTTAGTTGTAGTCAGCAGAGTGTGAAATGCAATTGCGCTTATTTGCGCCGTCTGTTTGTTGCCAAATCTGGGTTGCCTTTTCTCATCATAGCAACAAACTCGTCATAGTTAATTCTTCCATCCTGCCAACACACAATCCATGCATACATTACCAACATTGCAAAGATGTGCAATCATCATGGAAAAGGATCCATAGATTGAACTCGGTAAATGTCTCTCCGTTTATAATGGGGACTAGCATCGCATGGTGCAGTGAAATTTGCTAATAAAAAATATAAATATCTGTGGATGATAGCCTGTGCTTCGTTTGTGAAATGTTAAAGCAATATAATCAATAATAACTTTGTTTGAGGAGTACGTAGCATAGCAGATTCGGAGTTAACAGATTCATTTTCTGTGTTCTTTTCTTTTGTGCAAAATAAGATCTGTAATTGAAACACTAGCTCAAAATCATATAGAGATAAACTACATATCAGAAGGGAAAATGTTTAAAGCAAGAGACATACATGGTCCGTATCAACTTCTGCAATGATTTCTTTTATTGTTTTTGCATCACCCATATTATATTGCTTCAAGGCATGCTCCAATTCTTCCATTGAGATGTACCTAAAATGATCAAGATGCAAGATTTCACATAAAAAGCAGAAAAATTAAACGTAGAAGTTGAACATGATAATAATAAAGTAAAAGTGGTTACCCGCTCTTGTCTTTATCAAAATATTCAAAGGCCTTATATAAGTGGTCCTCCCTTTCCATTCTGTTCATATGCATAGTAGCTGTTATAAACTCGATGTAGTCAATTGTTCCATCTCCATCCACATCAGCCTGAAAGAGCAATGATGTTTACAATTTTCAGCAGAAAAATGAAACAGACAACTGAGAAAAGATATAAATATGTATCTAGTACACCTGAGGCGGCCAAAAAAGGATATAATTCTGAAAATACAACATTGAGTTGTTGCTTTGAGCTATTGCCTATGCATCCAGAATCATTGTATCCTAGAGTTTCAAAGAATGAACTGTGATATTTCTAAATGGACTGCTGAGAAAATGATGGAGAAAAATGTTCAAATAAAGAACTTTTGCATCGGTGAGATGGACATGACTCCTAACAACCAAGCATTCACAATGAACTGCATTCATATTTCCAATGACTGCTACCCATCTATGAACTCGCCGAAGTAAGGTAATGATAGGAGAATTAGAGAGTTTCACCATTCAATCATTTCAATTAAGTACACCACTGTCTCCACTAGAAAATGCACTAGTGATTGTAAGTCCCAAACCTTTACAGTTTAAGGATATATTTAAGCCACCTAGAAGTTGGAAGAAAATATAGACCCACATACACAATCACTCATGCAGAACTATAAGATGCAAATACCATTGCAATTACTCAATTTCTCGGAGTTGTACAAGGTTTTGTCAAATTAAACTTACTACAACAGTATAAAAACAAAATCAAAAAATTGTTCATGAAAGTTACAGAGTATCAAGTTGTGTGATGTGTAACACTTTTATTCCCCATCAATATCTAATCTCATCACTGAAATTAGGCCACCAAGATGATAAAATGTTACAATTTGCTGACAGCCAAAATCTTCTTGGTTAATTATGTGGGATAAAAATAAGCTCAAGCAGAATCACTATATTAAATTCTTTAAAAAGATTTAATCAAGCAGAATAAAACTAGAAAAGAACAGAGATGCTACCGCTTCCATTAACTGCCTCACTTCCGACTCAGAAAGCTTAGTACCAAGCTTTGGGAGACCAGCTTTCAACTCTTCATAAGTGATTGTCCCACTGTTGTCTGTATCCATAGATTTGAACATTTCTTTCAAGCCCATAATTTCTTCCTCAGAAAGGTTTTCTGCAATTACCTGGAGATGAAAAAGACAAATGCCACTCCTGATAAGAATGATTCAATAGGCAAAGGATGCAATGGCAGCCTCTATCGCCATTCATGGTACAAAAAGCGGGCCTAAGCCTACATCAGAGATTAAAACAAGATCCTTGGCTAGACTTGAAAAGTTTTTTCCTCCTAATCTCCATGACAACACTGACGAAAATGAAGGCAAATTTTCCACATTGGCATCTTGAAGCTCCACAGAAGGCAACTAAAACTTGTTAAACTGACTTCATTCACTGTTTTTTTTTTTGTGGTGTTAATTCTCCAACATCCAATATGCTTATATCGCGAGTGATAAAAATACTTTAACAAAAAAATCTCACCTTTAGAGCTACTTTTTTAAGTTTGTTCATTGCCCTGAATTGCTTCATTCTACTTAGAACAGCTATATCAATAGGCTTATCAGATGCATCTCCATCTTCTCGCATCCAAGGATGATCTGCATTGATTTTTTTGTCTTGTCAAATCTTATTCCTCACTAAATAAGCACAATAATTCATCAACTATTTAGATAACAACTTTCAAGCAGAGATGGAGCGCAAATGCAAACAATCGGTATTCAAAACAATACCGGAAGTTCTCAAGCTCTAAACAGAGAAACCATTCACAGCTTGAGAACTCGTGTGTTAGTAAAATATCACACCTCCACACAAATAGTCTTATTATCTCATATATTGATGGTAAGTTAGTTAAAACTGTAATGCTCTCCACCTCCCACTGCAGTCTTTGAGAAATGAAACTTACTTAGGACTTCAACAGCAGAAAGGCGTTCCGCAGGATCAGCTCTTAGCATCTTCTTCACAAGATCTTTGGCACTGCTGGATATGGAAGGCCATGGATCAGAGGAGAAATCAAGATGCCCATGCAGGATGGAATCGAAAATAGCCTGTTCAGTCTCTGCATATGGGAGAAGAGTAGAGAATAAGATGCACAACCACTGAATAATGCACTTTACCAATTATTTTTCATGACCCAATCCAGACACTGGAACAGGAATCTTCACCATGATCAACTCCCTTGGATGATCTTAATTTAAAAGTAGCAATTACTATGGTGCTGAAAGTGTCACATGGTGCCATAATTTATAGGTTTTCAATCTGTAATCATGTTATAAAGTTCATACCTCCCCAGAATGGTGGGACCCCACTAAGAAGAATGTACAGTATAATCCCGGCACTCCAAATATCGATCTCAGCTCCATAACTTCGGCGCAATACTTCAGGAGCAACATAGTATGCACTTCCGACAAGGTCTTTGAATACATCTCCTGCAATGACACAACAAATGAACCAAAACGTTCAAACCTATCACCCACCCATAGGCCATCAAATAATGGTGAAAACGAAAGTAGTTTCAATTCTTAAGTCCAAAGCACTGCTAACATGCATGTAAATACCAAAATGTAAACCCCATACGCAAAAGTCACCTGGCTTAAAAAACACGGAGAGTCCGAAATCAGTAGCTTTCAATGGCGAATCCTCACGTGTACTCAAGAAGAGGAAATTCTCCGGCTTCAAGTCCCTGTGGATTACTCCCATAGTATGACAATTGTGCACAACCGTCACCATCTGCCTACAAAGATTCGCTGCCGCCCTCTCTGAATAATGCCCCTTTGCTATGATCCGATCAAACAACTCTCCTCCCTCGCACAACTCCATAATCAAGTTCACCGAGTGCTTATCCTCAAACGCCCCCTTCAGATCCACTATATTCCTACACACCCCATAACAGAAGAAATTGCTAAAGAAGTCAAACAAGCAATCCTAACAGCCTACAGTACAAAACTTTATGCTAGTTTATAATGCATTAAGCCACTACATGCTTCGCATACATGAAAAGGGAGGCAATGTTATGAGATTGACCTGTGGCCGGTGAGGTGGTGCATGATCTGGACTTCACGGCGGACGTCTTCGATGTCGTCGCGGTTGATGAGTTTTCTGGTGGCGATGGATTTGCAAGCAAACTGTTGATGTGTTTCCTTGTGAGTGACTAAATATGTAACACCAAACTGGCCGCGACCCAGTTCCCGACCGAATGTGTAGATGCTACGGACATCCTCCATGGGGCGGCCGAGAACACGGCCGATGCCGGCGGTGGGTGGGTGGCTGGGTTGATCTTGTTCTTGGTGTTTATTGTATGAGCTTGGTGGCGGAGGGCGAGGCGGAGGAGAGGAGTTTGAAGGAAGGACAGTGATGCCGACATTGGAGGGAGTAGGAGCTTGGTGGTTTCCACCGGACGCGGCGGTGTCAACAGTGGTGGTGGAGCTGGAGGGCAGGCCGCTGCAGTTGCCCATGTAGAGTAGAAGGGTATTTTGGTCAATGGGAGTCAACGGGGGAGAGTGCAGTTTAAGACAAGTGAGCGTTTTATTCTGTTACTTTTTGTTTTCTTTCTTCGCTATTTTTCAATTAAACCCTGAATTGTGTTTCCAGAGTTTTGTGTTGTTTAATTTTTTTCTTAATGCTTGAAACCGTACGATGACCAAAATAGGCCTTATGGAGTAAGTTATTTTCCAATCGGGGATGGGAGACCTTCACCAAGTTCATTGTATTTAATATAAGATCAAATCATAAATTTTGGAGATTTTTAATTAAATCCTTCCACTGCATTCAAGTAAATCCTAAATAGATCAATAATTTTAATTAAAATATAAATATAATAATCATTATTTAAAAACGACACATATTTAAGGAAATAAATAAATTTTAAAAATTTCGTTTCATCTAAAATCATTAATTAATGTAACTTTTTACTTAAGCAAAGTTCCAATGGATAAAGACATGAACACCAAATAAGTTGAAATGTAGCCGAATCTTGATTAAAATATAAATGATTTAGTTCTTTATAAAGGTCGGATTTGCATTACAAGGATGAACAAGGAAGAAAAACACAAATTACATTAATTGAATTAAACAAATTACAAGCTACGTCTGCAATGCTTTAGGCACCAAGGTTGATTGAAAGTTTAGGATCTCTCAACTAAACTCCTACATCTCCCAAGTGTGATTCATCCACGCTAGGAAATGATCTAAAAGAAGTGTACGCATTCGCCACTCGTATTGAAAAACTAAGTTGATCTCTTATGGAAAGAAAGTCAGTTATCAGGTGAGTAATAGCAATCCGGATTCCCCCAATCCGAAAAACCTAAGATCTAAAGAATCTTTTGCTAGGAAACAAATTGGTAATGGCTTCAAAGTGAAAGGAAGCTCAAACAATTGCAGTCCTCTGATTCGGTTTTAATAGTCAGGCTTCAGTACTGAATTGCCTTGGAAAATCTAATTTGATTAGAATGTAAGTAATTCTAGTTTTTACTTAATAAACATCAATGCTTGCCTAACCTTTGATAAACCTAAGGATCCTAATGGCTTTAGAAAGATGGAGCTATAGTCATAATTTGTCAATTCAAAAGCCCCTAATAAAATAACTATCGCTAACTATTTATACTGGAACATAATAGTAATAAAATGACCTAAATTATTACAAATCATCAAGGAGGGTCTTTGGCTTGATGGATGATAGGTGGCCGACCTTACCATGTGGAGATGTTGCATCGAGTGGCTTTGGAGGGATAAGGCAACCTTGCCTCAATTGCTCGGGCCTATCATACTTGTTGCTTGAGGCAAGGTCACACACGTGGCTAGGTCAAGGCCAGCGCGCAATAAGGCCATGGTGCCGCGAGGCAAGTGCATGGTAAAGGCCTAGCAAGGCCAACTTGCGAAAAGTCCAATCACATTGCTTGGGAAGGTTGTGTGCCCATGCCTAGTGATAATACATAGAAGACAACCCGAATGAGTATCACCCAATAGCTCCACACCACGCATGGCCCCACCACCACAACGATAACTATCTCTACCAAGGAGGCAAAGCGGTGGGTGTTCCCGCAACAGACGGGACTATCTTAAACCGATAACCCTCTATCGGTAAGCATGAGTCACAGATCAAGAGCGATCATTATCCCCAGCCTGTATTTAATACCATCGCTATGGACGGTACACTTTTGTCCATAATTCTCCCTGTACGCAATCTCCCGATAACTAACTTGATCGTCGAAGATTCTACACAAGGGACCCCCCCCCTACGGTGCTTTGCAGGTGACATTGGAACCAAGATCTCGGCCGCTTCCTAGCGCACACTGACAGAATTACCCCAACCCCTACAGAGGAATATCATTTTGGTGCTTTCATTGAGAGAATTGGATCCTTTGGGTGAGCCTACCTCAAAATCTAAGCTTTTTTCCTCCTTTAAGAACATCCTTCAAATGACGCCCAATTAGGATCTCCCATCGGTCTTGCCTAGCAGCTCTTTCGAAATATTCCTTGCATCGCGCGATCTCCTCGCTAATCCCCCATCCGCGACCCTAGCTGGGGCGAATTCAATTCCAACCAATCATTTCCTAAATCTACTCTCCGGACAAGAAACCAGCCTCCCCACCACAACCTGCCCTATTCCTGGGCCAAACGACACCAACACTTTAGTTGCGGTCAATCGACAACTCAACTTCTCCAGCCTAGAGATTACCCTTCCGACCATACCCATTCCTAGATCTAACCTGGCCAATACCTGGGCTCCGATAGGCCACCAACCCAACTGCTGCTCTACCTTGGACATCAATTTCCCAAATATCGGTACACCCATATCCAATCTTGCCGACATCAATTCTCCCCCTGAATCCAATGCAATCCTACAACAGAGAATTAACTATCTCATGTATATTCTCTCCACTAGGCCCCCCCAGCCGGTGGCCCTGCCACCGATTCAACTGTTTATTCTGCAACTTGTCATCCCTCAGGCAATGCCCTCCTTCGCCGTCCATCAATCGGTAGCTCCCTCCGCGGTCAACCTAGCCCCGAAAGGAAGCCAATGCCAGTGCTCACATCAAAGGATGACAGAACGTCGTGTACCTCCCGACGGGAATCCCCCCAGGGTGCAAGAGGGATACCTGGATAATATGGTGGGTGATCACCATGACGCTCGCCATAGTGTGGCGGGTCCCATTCGTCCAATCTCTAGGAGATCTCATGGAATAAGACAAGACGGTAGAAAAAGTTGAGACAGATCACCAGCACGACTCTATTCCACGGTAGAACGGCAACACAGTCGGGGGGAAGACCCACCTAGCTATTGGGAGAAGTCTCAATCTGTGGGTATGGGAAGTTGGAAGATTTACTGACGGCGAATCCCCCGAAAACCTTGGACCTTCTAAGGGCCAAAGCGCACAAGTATTCCAAAATGGAGGAAACGGACTACCAAAAAATGAAACCAAAAGAACAAGAGCCTCGGAAGTCCACCCCGACAGTGGCCTCCCCACAGAGAGATTAAAAGGAATATGTCCCCCGGAAGACGGCAACTAGAAAAATCGACCCCTGATTGGCTAGATTAACGGATCTTAACTTCAGGACCACACCGTTGACCATTCCCCGGGGAGAGATCCTGGCAATAGTAGAAAGCAAAGGCCTGCCGATTCATTTTCCCACCAACAAAGTAGGAGCTTACATGGGCTACCGAGGAGATATATATTGTCGTTTTCACAAAGCCAACAGCCATAGCATGGAAGGGTGCAGGATGCTAAAGGCGGCCATTGAAAGACTGATCTTCGACGGATACTTAGGGGAATATGCTGTTGGAGCACGAATGTTGAACCATGACAACCAGGTGGATAACAACACAAGACCTAGAGAAAGGTTTAGGTCTACTGGGGCCAATGCAATAGATGTACAAAGAACCAAGAATAAAGAGGTACTAGGGATCGATCAGGACGAATGCCTCTTGACCAACTTAATAGCAGGAAGAACTCAGGGTTTGGAAGAACCTCTAGCAGGGGAAAAATGTAAACGAGCGGAGCTGCTCACAGGAGAGTCTAACTTTGGACTTTTGGACCAAATGACGATATCATTCTCCGAAGAGGATGCCCAAGGGCTGGTACATCCCCAGAATGATGCCCTGGTCCTAACGGCTTACATTAGGGCCCATGGGGTGAGAAGAACCCTGATTATGATTAGTCATTATTTTCATATATTTTTACCATCTAATTCTCACAAATTAAGTGGTGAAACAGTTTAAACTTAGTCAAAATCTCCCATTTGTGCAAACATTCATGTAAATGGAAGGAGTTGATGAAAAAGCCAGCTTTGGAGCTTTGTACCAGATAATAGAGCAATCTTGGCCGCAGGCTTGGCCAAGATTGCCCAGCCAAAGACGTACTGGCTATAGAGTCAAGGAAGACGCGTATGGATGAAAACGATAGCTGGAGCTAGTCTGGATGGAAGAAGCGTTCGCAAGAGGGACTCTCGGATATTGATCCGATTTTATTTTGAACAAACAATCTATTATCTCCAGTTTATTTTCAATTTCAAACAAGTTTAATTTTTCTCTTTCTCTTTTTATTTTGAAGTTTGGATTTTGAAAGAACCGTGAGAGGTTAGGACCCTCAGCCTTGGTTAAAGGCTAGGGAAGGCTGCCTATCACGGACATCTTCCATCTTCCAGCTTCTAGGTTGTAAACAAACTCACTCTGTGATTCTTCACTTTGAAAACCACAGATTTAATTTAATTCATGTTCATCAATTATTTGTCTTCATCATTAATTATGTCTAGCAACTAAATCATCCATTTTTGGTAAGGGTCGAGTGAGTCATTCCTGCCTTCGTGAGATCAAAACGCCATTCATAAATCATCCCCTTTCGTAATCCTTCCAACTTTATTTCAACAAACTGGTTCCAGCTAAACTCGAGACCTAATCACTCTTATGTTTAGTGATGAATTTACAGCCAACCTCAAAGGGGACGAGTTGGAACTAGAGAGGCTAAGTAGGTGGCTAGCTTCGCTGAAGTTAGTAAATTTTGGAGGATATAATTCAGACCAGGTTGACGCCCTAGGGCCCCGACAGGGGGGTAGCATGAATTAGACGTTGTCTTTCCCTATGCCATTGTAGAAGTGCATGCGACTCAAGCCAACAATCAACTGGATAAACCTTTTAGCTAGCAAGGTGTCCATTGATTAGGATCACTAGGAGAGGGAGCTCCCACTGAGTGATTTCAAGAGGAGAAAAGTAGGATTGGAAAGGAGTTCCTCCCAATCTATAGCAGTGCTATGAGAGGAGAGATTAATTACCCTTGAATCAATGATCGAAGTATAAGGATAAGTGCTTATGAACTCACCCTTACTAGGAATTTCCCTATTCTGAATCTAATTTCTAATAACCAATCTAGGCCAAGACTCAATCTTGACCATGATTTCTTTTATTTGTTAATTTCTACTTTAATTGCTTTTAGTTGCAAAAGAATCAACCATTCTAGTAACGAGGAAGTCAATCCAGAGCTACAAAATCCTAGAGGTCTTAGAGGACGAGCTCTTACCACAATCTACAAGTCCTTGTGGACAGTAATAAGTTGTAATCTTGGCCAAGATCCAGACCAAGCCGAAAATCAAATCCCAGAACAAGTTCCAAACCAAAACTCGAATCAGGAAGATTATAACAATCCAGGCATGGCAGAAGAAATACCAGAGCAGACCATAAGAGAATTAAATAGAGGGGCAGAAAGGGAAACCTACTCATGCATCCAATTACCCCCTATTGCTAATGATTGGTCCATCAAAACCAATATCATATCTAACCTTACCAAATTCCATGACCACTCAAATGGAAACCCATATAACCATTTAAGGAATCTCCACCTACAATCTGATACCTTGAAACCAGTGGGAGTGATAATTGAGAGAACTAAACTGAAAGCATTTCCTTGGTCACTTGAAGATTCTGCTAAGAATTGGTTTTATAGCCTCCCACACAACACCATCACAACATGGGGAGAAATGTCTTCTATCTTCTTGAATAAGTATTGGAACGCAACCAAGGTGGGGCAGCAAGGAAAAACTTGGTTTCCATCCAGTAGAGGGGCAACGAAAGCCTAAGCGAGTATCACCAAAGGTTCAAGGACCTTCAAGACATCTGCCCCACCCACGGAGTAGCAAGCCAGCTCTTGGTGCAATATTTCTACAATGGGATGAGCCAAAAAGATCAGGAGAGAGTAGATTCAGCAGCTGGGGAGCTCTTCAAGACCTCACCCCAACCAAGGCTAAACTCCTCTTACAGACTATGGCAGATAATGATCAAAATTATTCGTCTACTGAGAGAAACTCTATCCCTTCTACTTTAAATGCAGTAAATGTTGAGCAAAAGTTAAATGAGATATCTAATATGCTTGTTAATCTTTCTGTAGGTCCATCAATGGCAGCACCAACTCCGGAACAGGTCGCAATGATGACTCCTAAACAAATGCCCTCACTAATCTATGTAATATGTCAACAATTGGATAATCCAACACATAGTTGTTACATGGTACAACAACTAGGGGAACCAACACCGGTTCCAGTCAATGCTGCGTATGGGTATAACCAAGGACAGTTCTTTCATGAATACCCTTGGAGGCAACATCCTAATCTTAGATGGGGACAAGACAGTCCACAACCAACCCAATCAGCTCCACAAAATTATCAACAACCAAAATAACCTCAGGAATCCCCCATAAATTTCCAACACTTTGTACCAAGACCTCCATAACCAAATCAGTCCCCCTGTCCCACAATTACTACCTGCACCTCAACCCCTAAAGCTTACTGGAGTACCCATAGAGGAAACTTTATAGAAATTCATGCAAGCAACCCAGCCTAGCCTTGTTGAGATGCAAAAACAGATCAGCCAGTTAGCCCAACAAAAGCAACAGGTTGATGCACAAGGCAAATTACCCTCCACCACCGTGGAAAACCCAAAGCACAATGTGAGTGCTATCCACCTTAGGAGTGAGAGTGTGTTGCCAGAAAGAAAGGGTACAAAGTCAGATAAGGAAATGCAAGAGCATTTAGATGAGGAGGAAGATGAGGAAGATGAAGAAATCCAGACAAAATAGGTCTTAGCCGAGCCAGGGGTCAAGATTGATGTCCCAAAAAAAATAGACGAACAAGAGCCGATCTTGGCCAAGACAACGACCAAGACTGATGAGAAAATTAGAGAATAGGGGGAAACAATAGAAATTCCACCACCTTTTCCTCCCAAGTCCTGTAAGCAGAAGAAGTCAGATGACGCTAAGGAATTTATGAATATTTTTGACAAAATTGTAATAAATATTCCTATGCTTGATCTAATAGCTAAAGTGTCTTCTTATGCCAAATTTTTGAAGGAACTTTGCACTACCAAAAGGAAACTTGCAGGAGTCAAAAGGGTAAATCTCGTACAAAATGTTTCTGCAGTTTTACAGACTCGTCTTCTAGAGAAATGTAAAGGCCAAGGAACCTTTACAATTCCTTGCAAGATCGGGAACAAAGAGGTGGACAAAGCCCTTTGCGATTTAGGGGTTGGCATTAACGTAATGTCCTTAAGTGAGTATGAGGTATTGCAATTTGGTACAATAAAAGACACACAAGTAGTAATTCAACTGGCCGACAAAACAATCATCCACCCGAAGGGAGTTGTGGAGGATGTACTTGTTCAAGTGAATAATTTTATTTATCTAGTTGATTTCTATATCAATGCTGACTTACCTTCTAGCACTACAGATGTCTTCCTAGGGAGACCCTTCCTTAGGACAGCAAGAGCAAAGATAGACGTCTACGAAGGTAGTATAATTCTGGAATTTTGTGGCAGCACGATCAAGTTCAGCATGAAGGAGGGACTAAACTGTCCAAACGAACTACATAGTTTGAATTTTATTGACATTTTAGACCATATTGCTGAAGAAATGATTGATGTATACACTAATGACCCTCTTGATTATGTTTTAAGCAGGAGTATCTCGGACAGGAAAATAAAAGAATTGGAAGACATAATTGGCAACCAAGAGGATCTCAAGGAAACCGTATCAGAGCTTAACAAGGCTGAACCACAAGCAGAAGCCTCATTTTGCCAAGTACTACAAGTCTCAGAATCCAGACTTTTACCTTTCATTGAACAAGCACCAAAACTGGAGCTTAAGGCCCTGTCAAACCATCTTAAATACGTCTATCTTGGCCAAGATAACACCTTGCCAGTGATAATCTCGGCTAAGCTTTCTAGCGATGAAGAACGTAGATTGATTGATGTTCTAAGACAACACAAGGAGGTAATGGGATGGACTTTGGCAAACATCAAGGGAATATCCCCGACCATTTGTACCCACAAAATACATGTGGAAGAGGATAAGAAAATAGTTAGATAACCCTAGAGGAGATTAAACCCTTAAATGATTGAAGTTGTTAAAAAGAAATCATTAAATTGCTTGACGCTGGGGTGATATACCCAATCTCTGATAGCTCATGGATCTCTCCTGTGCAGGTTGTACCAAAGAAGACGGGAATCACTATGACAGAAGGAGAGGATGGAATAAAAAGAACAACCAGAGTCCATAAGGGATGGAGGGTCTGTATAGACTACAGAAAACTTAACCAAGTCACAAGAAAGGGTCACTTCCCTTTGTCGTTTATCGACCAAATGGTGGAGAGGTTGACTGGTAAGTCCCACTACTATTTTTTAGATGGTTATTCAGGGTTCCATCAAATCCCAATTGCACCAGAGGATCAGGAGAAGACAACATTCACTTGCCCATTTGGAACCTTTGCATATAGGCGAATGCCTTTTGGATTATGCAACGCACCAGCCACCTTTCAAAGGTACATGAGAAGCATCTTTTCAGAATATGTAGAGAAAATTATTGAGGTGTTCATGGATGAATTCACCATTTACAGTGACAATTTTGATGAATGCTTACTTAATTTAAAAAATATTTTGAAAAGGTGTGTGGAAAAATGCTTGGTACTGAATTTTGAAAAATGTCATTCATGGTAGACCAAGGTATTGTCTTCGGCCATATTTTTTATAAAAAAGGAATTGAGGTTGACCAAGCTAAAATTGATGTTATTGATAAGATTTTGTTTTCTGCCGAAGGATGTATGGCGGAACGGCTCCTCTCAGATCAGTGCTCACGACGGTCCGCGATACCTGCAATGCGCCGGAGGGTGTCTCCGGCGGAAACACTCCGATGCTTAAGTCAGTATGTGTACTGAATTTGGCAGAGCTTAGGCCAGTTAGAGTATGCTTACCCGCCTCCTTTGAGGGGGAGGTGTATATATAGAAGAATGGAGCATTTCCGCGTTTGGGAATAGCTAGAGAGCTATCCCTAACGTTAGGGATCGTGGTTCGCCCCTCGGATGATATGTTACCGTGGCGGTAGCCATGGTATAAATGTTGCCACGATAGGGTAGCGACTGAGTGGTCCCCCTGATGCGTGGTATTCCTCAGAATGAGACAGCTCCTCGAGCCATCTAGAAGGTTTGTTTGGGGAGACTTCCGAGCACTGTTTTGCCCTCTTGGCGTCAACCTCTGGGGTAGGCGATGGCCCTCTATCCACCGCGGCGGTGGGAACAGTGATTTCTTCTTTTAGTTCAGGGCAATAGACGAAAATACCCTTTTCCTTAGGTGGATTGTTATCATAAGCCCAACTGAAAATGAGCCCGAGTGTTTACCAAGGGCTAACGCTCCTTCTCTGTGAGTTATCAGAGCGTTTCCTCGTCAGAATGTGGTTTAGATGATTTTTGTCAGGGCTTATAAATTGAAGTTTTCTTCTGCGCAGGTTTCCTCGCACTTGTACGTCCCTTTCTTTTCCATATTTTGCCATGGATGAACTGACCCGAAATTTCCTGATCTCCAAAACTTTGACCTTGAAGAACCTTACTGAAGGTGACATCGGCTTCCTGGAGAGGATGGTCACCAAGACCTCGGAGGATGTCCTGGAGTTGCAGGGGATACTTACCCCTATTTTGTCCAAACAGTTGGGAATATCTTTGGAGGACGTCCTTTGGAGAGCTTGACGAAGCTGGCCACTACTACTGCCCACCTTGATGTGGTTGCCTCGATGCTGCAGCAGCGGAAGGATTTGCTGGTCTGCTGCTTGAAGGGGATGAGGGCCTGCTCTGCTGAGCTGACCTCCGTTGCTGACGCGCTGAGGGATATCCCGGTCGTACTAGGGGAGGATGATGCAGGATCCAATGCCTGACTGCTGCCTTTGTTTCCTCTTGTTGCCTTTCTCTTATGCTTTTATGTATATATCTGAACGCTGAGGCCGCTCAGGCCATAAATGAATGGTTGCTTTTGTTTTTGTTTTTCTTTTTTTTTTCCAGTCTTTTTGTTTGTTTCTTGCTGCATTGGCTAAATGTGTTGGTGGCAAGCCCAACTGAAAATGAGCCTTCTTTAGTACATACCTTTTCAGCGGTTGCGCTCCATGAATGAGCAATGAATGCTTTGACTCAACTGTTTCCAAAGCCGCCATTCCAGGGGTGAGTGATTGGGTAGTTATTTGGTGCCTTTTGGTTGGCGCATTTAACGAGCAGGTATGCTGGTGCCGGATCAGCTTCTGCCATTGCGGTTATTTTTCCTAGACATCTTAATTGATTTTTTTCAGGATCTGTGCGAGGATCGGAGCGCTTCCTGGGTTATTTAAGGGAAATGCTTTCCCTTTCCCTGTTCATCTTCATTTTTTCCTTTTCTTTGCTTTTTGCAGGTCAGCATGACAGATTTTTGCGGGCGTGATTCCTTGCCAACACCTCCGACTTCGCCAGATTCAGATAACCCTCCTTCGACTCCTCCGTGGAGACCTACAAAATGTCCTGCCAGACGCCAGGGTCGCAAGAAACCAGTGAAAGTGAAGAAGCAGACTTTTGAGTCCTTCTTTACCGGCTTTGTGCCCCACTACGTGACGCTACCAAAGGGTGATGAAGCGTCACCGTCTGCCCTTCCTTCTCCTTCTTTTGAGAATAAGGCTCTTTCTCATGGTACTGATTTGAAGCCAGCGGCTTCTACCACTGGGGAGAGTTCCCGTGCCCGTTATGACAAGGCGGTAGCTCATGCGACAAAGCTTGTGCCCAAACCTGTCGAACATCTCTTTTCCTACAACAGTGGATTGCCGTCGTCCCCGGAGGACTATGAGTACTGTTATGACATGGATTGGGCTGATGAGGATTAACGCATCTGTGTTGTATATGCCTATTGGCATTTTATAAATAAGATGATATTTTCTGCCTTTTCTTTTGTCGTTATTTCCGTTAGCCTACTGGTCCTTGGTGATAGCCAACGCAAGCGGTTGGCTTGGCCGAGGTAGTTGCTTCGCAGTTATCTTGACTGGGTCAACTCTATCGCCCTTTTGGGGAATCACGCTGAATAACTTCTCTTTTTCTAATTTCTTTAATGCGCTTCCACGTGGCCAACCTCTTTTTACACGCGTCTCCGCGCGATTGGTGGCTTAGTTAATACGGTGGCATTTTAATCCTTTAAGAGGGGCCATTTTTCTTTTTTCAGAACTTTTGCCCTTGCTTCGAATTTTTTCTCTTATCTTCCTTCGTCTTCTTCCCCGAATATCTTACCGGCCGTCCGTCGTGGTGCGCTGATTCCTCCGTAACTCTCCCCTTCAATGTACCAATTCAATCCTTCTCCGATTTCCTTTTTGCTGGTTTGTTATGGCTAGAAATAGACCTCGCCAGGTTATTTGGAAACCCATGGATCCGGAGGTCGCGCAATCGCCTAGTATTTTTACATGCGATGTGGTTCTGAAAGCCGAACTGGAGGAACACGGTATTACTTTTCCTCCTGGGTATGAGCCCTTTATTCCTGGAAGTGATATGCGGCTCCATAATCCGGCGTGGGGTTACAGTAGGCTTTTTTACTTTAAGATGTTCCTTTACGGTTTCCGCTTTCCTGTTCATGAATCGATACTAGCGCTGCTGCGGGAGTATAACCTTAATCCTGCCCAGATAACTCCCTCCTCCTGGTGTGCGGTTTATGCTTTTCTTCACGCTTGCAAGTTGAAGAACATTTCTACCCCATCTCTCAATTTATTTCGCAAATTCTTTAGTATGAATTGCCATAATTGTTTAATCGAAATTACCCCTCAGTGGAATGACGCACTCGTGCAGTCGTTCTGGCAGTGTTTTCACGGCTTTAAGAAGGGTGTAGCTAATTGGAAAAGCAGTTTCTTTGTTCTGGAGCTACCGTCACGTTTGTGGCGTATTAATTTCAACAAGGAGCTGATAGGCCCCATTTGGTCGAATCCCTCGATATTGACCAGGACTGAGCTGGAGCAAGCTAGCGCTCTGTTAGACGAAGGTACTCACTACCGCATCTGTAGCTTTGCCTTGTTCAAACCTCTGGAGGAGTGTACTATGGGTGAGTCTGCCTCTTTTCGCATTTTCTTTGCTTTTGTCTTTGCGCGTTTCTTTTGTTATAGGAGGCTAACGGTTAATTCCCAGGTGACACTGGCGCTCCTTTGAATGTTACGCCACTTCAAACTTTACCAGCTTCCCCCCCTGCCGATGGCTCTAATCAGGGTAGCGCTCGTCCCCCGAGGAGGAGAACCAAGACGGTTGCCCGGGGAGGGCGAAGGCCCGTTAGCTCTGGCCGAGTTTCTGGCTTTGTGGAAAATTGGCTACCGGAGCGTCGCACGAGGACGGACCCCAGTCCAGCCGCAACGACGGTGATTGCTAGCGATGATGAGGATGTGGATGTCGAGTCGGACCTTTGCCATGCCTCTTCCTTGCGTCGGAAGAAACTTCGATTTACCACGGGTGAGCAGGCCACCGGGGCCTCTTCTGTGGATACAGTGACTGCTCCTATCTCTGCCGTTTCGGCTGGGACGAGTGTTTCCCAACCGGTGGGAGTTACTGAGGTGTCGGCTGCTACGTGCTCTGCCGAGGTGGAGGTTCCCTCGACAGCGTGTCCTCTTCCTACAGTTGACGCTCCCGATTCTCCAATTTCTCATTGCATTCCTGACGTAGTTGCTACGCCTTCTACTATGGATTAGACTGCTGGGCTACCGCCAAAAGTCCTTCCTCAACTGTTTTTTTCTTCTATCACGGAAGTTTTTTCCGGGAATTCCTCTCCCGCTCCGTCAATCAATCTTTCTTATGGCAGTCCTACCGAGACCCCCTCCTACTGTATGGGGCTGAAGGGATTCTGCTTTGATGGTCTTCGTGCTGTCGGGGTTCCCCAACCTTTTTCCAGAGATGAGTTTACTGCACCTTTGATAGGAGAGATGCTGGGCTCCCAGAAGGAGAAGCAAGAGTTTCTTCAGCTTCCTCCACCGGCTCGTCTTCGCCATATGATGAATGATTCTCTGGATTTTTTCCGCCACCTGAACTATTTGTTCGATATTCATGATCGCGAGTCACGTAATTTTTCCAACGCGCTGTGCGTTAAGCAAGTGCAGCTTGAGAAAGCGGTGGAGCAAATGGGGTTGCTAACGCGTCTTTGCGATGAGTCGCAAAAGGAATTAAACAGAGAGAGGTCGGTCGGGAAAGCAAAGGTGGAGGTTCTAGAGGCAGAGTTAGCATTGAAGAGGAAGAAAAATCTCCTTCTTCGCGAAGAGATGTCTGCTCGAGACGAGGAATCCGCTAGGACATCATTAAAGGAGGAATGGTGGAAGAAGAAAATCCTGGAAGTCTTTACTTCTGGATTTGCAACCCATTTCAATGGTAACTCTTCCGATCCTGCCCAGGTTGCTGACTATATTTCTGCCGTGATGGATGAGGTTAGCAAAGGTGGGATTGGTTCTTCTGTCTCAGAAGGGGAAAAAGGCTAACGCCAAAGATAGGGGCGCCGCTCCGCTTTTCGAGAAGTGTCATAACGGGTTTCTGGACCCTCCCTTGTTATTCTTATTGTTGTCTGCTTTTATTATTATTTTTTCCGAAAATCATTTGTCATTATTCCTCTTGTAATAATGCTGACGCTACATGACCTTTATCGCATTCGCGTGAATCATTGTGATGCTACCGCCATCTCTTCATTATCTTCTTTGTGTTGCCGCGCCGTTTGGCTAAGCCAGCGCTGCTTTTTAGGCCATTTAAATGCTGCAGTCCTTCCATTTAATGCGATCTGAAAAGCAATGATGGAAAAGGACACACGTCTTTCTATGAAGAGGCGTTTGAAGCAAGCGTACCCTAGGGAGACGTGAATTGCCGAAGCGTTTCGTCATCATTTTTTAAACTTGTATCTCCTCGCGCGTGCCTTTTTTCCCGACGCGCTGCTTTGCCATGTGTCCCCTGCTGATTGGTCACGCCCTTTCAGTGTTATATATAATATTTTTCCTTCCTCCTTTTTCTTTTTTTATCTCCTCTCTCGCACGCTGCTGCTTTCTGGACAAACAACTCGCGCCGCTCTCTTCTTTTTAGTCTGAGACTCCTGGTGTTCTCTTTGCGAAGGTACACACCCTTTCTTTGCTCGTCACTTCTCCTTTATTGGTTATGACTATGACTAAGACTAAGAGATCTTCCGATGAGGAGGATCCTCAAGGATCCGTCGGAGAAGAAAAAATCAGCATTACCCCTACTTCTCTCTATACTCTGCCTTTAGTTAATCGTAGGCTTGCCGCGTGTAATGCGTGATTTCCCAGAGAATATCCCGTGCGCGCTGCTTCCGAGTCACGTCGCCTGAACAGCGTTCTGCCCGGTAACAGTAGAATATTATATGCTAAGTTATTTGATCATGGTTTTTGTCTTCCTCTTGACCCGCCTGTTGAGTTGTTATTGGCTGATTCTGATTTGGCTCCGGCTCAATTGAGCCCTAACGCAATTTGCGTTGTCAGTGCCTTTGCCGCACTGTGCCGTTTCAAGGGAATCGAGTCTCCCACTCTGGCCCTTCTTCATGACATTTTCCAGTTGTATTCTCGTAATGGGGTGATATCAATATCCCCTCGCTATGAAGATGGCTCATTGAAGCCCTTTACCTAGAAGCTTATGGGTATCGAGTCTTCTGTTCCTCATTGGAAAGAGGAATTTTTTATTATTGATTTGCCCGAGCTGTTATGGAGGGCCGGCTTCAACGAGAAAATTAAAGATGGAGCTTGGGGCCATCGGAAACCCCTTTCTGATCCAGAAGATGGCTGGTTGAAGACGCTACTTCAACTAGATTTCAGCGTTGATGCCCGAAAAGTGGCTAATGGTCTGGAAATGGAACAGTGTAAAAAGGGTGAGCGTTTTCCCTTTTTCCTTTTGTGCTGCCAAGAGGTACTAACGCTAACGTTTCTTTAACTGTGCAGTGCCTCCGCCTGGTTGGGAGCCCGAGTATTTCTGGAGGAAGAGGAAACAGGAACAAAGGAAGAAAGCTGCCGCCGCCGCCAGGACTGCTGCTGTTGCTGCTGCCGCTGCGGAAGAGGAAGGCATTGCTACCGCTACGGGTACTACCTCATTGCCACCTCCTCGCACCCCTATCGCAAGGAAGAAGAGAGTGAGGAAAACACGCGCCACACAACCCGTTTCCCTTCATACCGTTGTTTCTTCGGAGGCGATAGTTGATCCCATTCCTACCGTGATACCTCTGGTTTCCACAGTCACCCAGGTATGCGTTCCTTTTTTTCTAAGGTTCTCTTTTCTTCTGTATTCTTTCCTTATCATACGTACACTGCATTTTCTAGGAGGCTTCCACTGTTTCTACTCAGTCAACCTCTGCGGGTGATATGTCTATTGCAGAGGTCTTTCGAGAGCGTCAGAAGAAGGCCCGCTATGAGCTTCAGCACAACCCTACCTCTTCTGCTGCGAATCCTCCTCTGAACGTTTCTGAGGGCGGTGGCCTTCCTGCCGAGCAATCGCAGGGTATTGATTTCGGTGGTAATCCTCACATTTTAGGTGATTCCTCCACCGCGACAGGCCATAACTCAAGTGCCCTTAACCTTGAAGCATTTGGTGGAGATGGGTCCCCAGTGCCCAACGCGGGAGGTTCTGGCAGTTGACCCTCTTCTCCTGCCGCTTTATTTTTTATTCCGATGTCTCCTCCCAGTATCGCGAGAGGTGGCCCTGCCCCTGCTTTGATAGTCGGTGCTTCTACTTACAACCCTCCCCTCATGCCTACTCATCATATTGGTTTACGTTCCTTCAGAGACAACATTTTGCAATTTCCTGCCGGGGACTGATCATGATTCCATTCTCGCGTCTACCTCTTACTTGATAGCTGAGATTATGTCTCTTCCAAGGGAGAGGGATGCCTTTGCGGCTAGGAGTGAGCAAGATCGTATAAACTCTCTTCGCTCCCAAGCACTCTCTTTTTTCTGCCACCTCCATTACCTAGATGAGGAGAATGCTAGGATTGCCGCAAACGGGCAGGGGGAGGTGACTAGGTTGCAGAACGAGCGTCAGAGTTTTGTGGACGCGCTCAACATTGCCAATCAAGAAACAGAGTCTGCCCGTCAGGAAGTGACGACTGTCAAGCATGCTTTGGAGGAGGAGAAACGGATTCTGACCGAACGCCTTTCTCGTGAGGAGAATGAGTTGCGCCAGGAGAGGCAGAGGAATGCCGACCTGACTGCCGATCTGGCTTTAAACGTTGAGAAGAATCAATGGTACTTGAGGGAAGGCAGAGGGCTCATGTCGGAGGCGTTGATGCATCATCATAGGATAGAAAAACTCCGTATTGATGAGTTGGCTGCGTATTTTGATAGGAGGGTCTCCACTACTATTACTGATGACAGCTTCTATTTATGGAAATCGAGGCAGCAAGGAGGAGTCAACGCACCACCCGCTCCTTAGTTTTTTTTTTTTTTTATAGATAAATTATGATTTTTTGCGGCCGACGAGCCCTTCCTTATTTTGTAATGTTAACGATATCACTTTTTACCTTGGTTGGGCTACCCCTTTTGAATGGAACTTCTTTGTCTGCTCTGCTTCATAATACTGCTTGCGCAATTATTCGTCCATGGCGTTTGCTGCCGCGCCTCTATAGATAGGCCCACTTTGCTCTCATATGAACTTCATTCAAGTTCCTCAACTGCCTTTTCGATGGCCTTATTGTTGCTTTCCGATAGCATTTCCGAGAATGACTCAACATTGCTCAAATTCAAATCACCCTTTGTTGTCAAGGGAGCTTTCTTGCCCCGTTAGGCCTGCTGCGATGTTGTTGCTGCAGTAGGGATGTCTTTCCGGCCTTACTTTGCCGGGTATCGACCGCTCAATTTCTAGCTGGAGTGTCCCCTCCTTTCTTCCGCTGGAGATTGGCTTGGGGAGTGCCTTATCTTAGCGAGCTGTTTGATCAGGACCAGCCATCGCAAGGATAGGATTTTCACTCCTAAGCGTTGAAACCTCGCGTCCCTGGAACGTGCCTCGTCTCAATGGGTCGTCTATGTGAGCACGGTTGCCACAAGGATAGGATTTTCACTTCCAGGACGGAGTTGGTCTCTCCTTGGGGTCGTGCCTCGTCTTAATGAGCCGTCTATATGAGCACGGTTGCCACAAGGATAGGATTTTCACTCCCAAGGATACCGGGGCGTGCCTCGTCTTAATGGGCCGTCTATATGAGCACGGTTGCCACAAGGATAGGATTTTCACTCCCGGGAGCGTTTGGGGTCGTGCCTCGTCTTAATGGGCCATCTATGTGAGCACGGTTGCCACAAGGATAGGATTTTCACTCCCAACGCTTAGCCATGCTAGGGCGTGCCTCGTCTTAATGAGCTGTCTGATCAGGACCAGCCATCACAAGGATAGGATTTTCACTCCTGGCATGCTTCACTATCTGCATTTTATTCAACAACAAACGCACAGAAAGATATATCTTGTTAGAATAGTATTGATGTTACCGGATAGGGTGAGCTAGTTCCTAGCGTGGTATAGCTTCAGCCGGGCTATGTTCCACGAGTTCTGTAGGGGCATTCCATCGAGCGTTTCCAAGTGGTAAGCTCCTCTTCCCACAATACGGGTGACGCGATACGGTCCGTCCCAGTTTGGACTAAGTTTGCCCATGCGTTGCCCTGCCGCTCGTCTATCTCTGAGCACTAAGTCTCCAGCTTTGAGCAATCGCTCTCTCACTTGCCGGTTGTGGTATTGCGCCATTTTTCTTTTGTAGTGTAGAGTTTTCAGCAATGTTTCCTCATGTGTTTCGGGTAGGGCATCAAGGTTAGCACGTAACCTTTCCTCGTTATTTTCTTCTCTGAAATGAGCCACCCGAAGGCTCATCATTCCGATCTCAACCGGTGTGACAGCTTCGGTTTTGAAAGCTAACGCGAACGGGGTGTCTCCAGTGCTGGTCTTAACAGTCATGCGATAGGCCCATAGTACGTATGGCAGTTCGTCTGGCCATTTCTTTTTGGAACCTTCCAGGTTTCTTTTGATGCCACTAAGGATGCTGCGGTTGGTTACCTCTGCTTGGCCATTGGTTTGGGGGTGTGCCACGGAAGAGAACCTTTGTTCGATCTGGAATTCGGCACACTGATCCCTGAAGAATTGACTTGTGAACTGTGCTCCATTATCACTAATCAGTATGCGCGGAACCCCGAATCGCATAATGACTTGGTGTTTGAAAAAATGCCAAATTTTTTCAGCGATGATGGTGGCTAACGCCTCGGCTTCTGCCCATTTTGTGAAGTAGTCTACCGCCACGACCACGAATTTTAGCTGAGATCTAGCCATTGGAAACGGGCCTAATATGTCGATGCCCCATTTGGCAAACGGGCATGGAGCAATTATTTCTGAGATTGGCGTGGCCGGTTTTCGAGGGATTTTAGCGTATTCCTGACATCTCTGACAGGTTTTCACAAAGTTATGGCAATCTCTTCGTATGGTGGGCCAATAAAATCCCGACCGAAAGACTTGAGCTGCCAAAGTATCGCTCGCGATGTGCATGTCGCATATCCCTTCGTGAATTTCTCTTAGCACATGCAGGTGTTCTTGTTCCGTTATGCATTTAGCGGCTGGGTGGGAGAAGCACCTCCGTATTAACTCTCCATTGTAATATGTACATCGCGCCACCCGTTTTAGGATTTTCCTTCTTTCCGCAATTTCATCTGGTAGCCTATCATGCTTCAGATATTCTACCACTGGGATCCTCCAGTCACTTTCTATTTCTTCCACACACAACGATGCTTGCTCCTCCATGAAAGAGGGTATGGATAACTCCTTATAATGTACCTCGTTAGGTATAGAAGCGTCTGCGTTGGCTGCCATCTTGGCGAGGCTATCAGCCTCTTCGTTACTTTCTCTGGGGATGTGCTCGAAGATGACCCGAGTGTTTTTTTTCTGCATCTCCGATAGCTCACGCTTTACTTTGGCCAAGTATTGAATCATGACGGGCTCTCGGGCTTGGGAGTTTCCAAGGACTTGATCCATTATCAATTTAGAGTCTCCTCGTATCTTTAGGGGTAAGCCGTATTGCTCTTCTGTCGCGGTAGAGGCTTCGACGGAGAAGGTGTTTCCAATTCTGAGTCCTGCCAGCAGCGCTTCATATTCAGCGGCGTTGTTGGATAACGGCTGCAGGATTCTAATGGCATATCGCATTTCTATGCCGTTTGGCCCCACCAGGAAAACGCCTGCTCCTGCTAGCTCTTGATTTTTTGCGCCGTCCACGTTGATAACCCATGAGTCTGTGTGCGTTTCCGGGAATGACAGGCATGAGTTTTCTGGTTCTTCCTCTGACAGGTTTTCTGACACCTCCTTGGTGAATGTGCACTCCGCTATGAAGTCAGCTAACGCCTGGGCTTTTATTGCCGGCCTGGCTTTGTATTGTAGCTCGTATTGTTCGAGCTCGATTGCCCAAATCAACATTCTTCCTGAGGACTCAGGCTTTCTAAAAAAAATTCTCAGCGGCTGATCAGTTAGAACGGTAACGGGGTGGGCTTGGAAATATCGGTCCATCTTTCGCGTGGCCTGTATTAGAGCAAGCGCTATCTTCTCGATGCGGGCGTATCGTAGCTCAGCGTCTTTTAATATGTGACTCACGAAAAATACAGGGCGATGTACATGCCCTTCACTTCGTACGAGGACGGCACTGACTACTTCGTCAGCTACTCCTAGGTATAGGTATAGCTCATCGCCGAACTCAGGCCTCGTTAGCACTAGATCGGATGACAAGTAGGCTTTCAGTCCTGCAAACGCGTTTTCACATTCCTCTGTCCATCCGAATGGGGCCTTGTTTCGAATGACCTTGAAAAAAGGGAGGCATCTCTCTCCTTGCTTAGATATAAATCGTCCTAACGCGATGATGCGGCCAGTGAGCTTTTGTATTTCCTTGACGGTTCGCGGGGATATCATGTCCTGAATGGCCTTTACCTTTGAAGGGTTGGGCTGAATACCCTTTCGGCTAACCACGTAGCCCAAGAATTTTCCCGTTTGGAACGCGAACATGCACTTTCGTGGGTTTAGCTTCATTTTGTATTTTTTCATCACATTGAAAACTTCTTCCAAATCGGCCAGATGGTCTTCGAAGCTTCGACTTTTAATCAGGATATCGTCCACGTAGGCCTCTACATTTTTCCCTATTTGTTTTTCGAAAATCTTATTCGCCATGCGCTGAAACGTTGCCCCGGCATTCTTCAGCCCGAATGACATTGCGGTGTAGCAATATGTGGCCCTAGGGGTGATAAAGGCAATTTTTTCTTCGTCTTTTGCAGCCATTGGGATTTGGTGATACCCGGAGTTGGCATCCAGAGAGCTTAAATAAGCGTACCCCGCAGTCTGGTCGACTAGCTGGTCAATTCGAGGAAGGGGATAGCAATCTTTGGGACAAGCATTATTTAGGTCAGTGAAATCGATGCACATGCGCCAATCTCCGTTAGGCTTTGGAACTAGCACCGGGTTAGCTAGCCAAGTTGGGTACTGAACTTCTCGAATGAACCCCGCGTCCATGAGCTTCAGTAACTCCTTCTCAATAGCCGCCACTTTTTCTGATGAAAAGGTGCGTCGCTTCTGCTGAATAGGTTTGGCCTCAGGGCTGATGTTTAGTCGATGCTCCGCGACTTCTTGCGAGATTCCAGGCATGTCCGCTGGTTTCCATGCGAATTCTCCCTTGTATTTTCTTAATAGTCGGGTTAGTTGCACGCTCTCTTCAGGGCTCAGTTTCTCACTGACCAAGAGATTCGCCTCATTGTCCTCAGCGATAGGTATTGACATCATCTGATCTAACGGCTGAGTGCGTTTTTCTTCTTTATCGTCAAAAGGGTCGTCTGCCATGCAAACGTAGCGGTCGCAACTCCTCTGAGTTATAAGCAAATAACATTCGGCTGCTAGTCTCTGGTCTTCTTTGATTGAGACCACTCCGTCCCACGAGGGGTATTTCATTCGCAGGTGTTTTTGGGATATCGCTACCCCGAAACTATTGAGGAACGGTCGTCCCAGTATAGCGTTGTATGGTAGCGTTAGGTCTACAACCAGAAATAATAGCTCTTCTGAGCGCTTGGATGTGTCTTCTCGGAAGTATACTGGCAAGGATGTTATTCCGGCTACAGATATCGGTACGCCATCAATCCCGATAATTGGCCTCGCGCATGGCGCTAGCTCCCCATCAGGGCGTTTCATCAAGTTATATGCTTCCAGCGAAAATAGATTTACTGCACTCCCGTTGTCAACAAGGGTTCTTCTCACCCGGTGACTTCCTATGACAGGTGTGACTACCAACGCGTCGTTGTGTGGGAAAACAATACCCTTTTCGTCTTCTTCTGAGAAGGACAATATCATTCTCAATTTTTACCTGGGCGCTTTCTCGCTTGCGCTTTTCCCCAGGACCGGGCGTTTGTGGTATGACCTCCTCGAAGTAGGGTGTTCCCCCGGCAATAATGTTAATCATAGGCATCTGATCACTATGGACAACGAGAGCTTCTCTATT
The DNA here is from genome assembly GCA_963691705.1 of Viola odorata. Classification (NCBI taxonomy): domain Eukaryota; kingdom Viridiplantae; phylum Streptophyta; class Magnoliopsida; order Malpighiales; family Violaceae; genus Viola; species Viola odorata. The sequence goes on along the minus strand of OY829545.1, from coordinate 33,478,257 downwards.
TTGTCCAAGGGGGATTGCGTTAGCCCCCGTGGCGCGCGAAGGCGCTTGCCTCTGATCAGTTGTCGTTCCCGTTGGGTTGTTCCTGGCCTCTTCTCTTGCCTTGGTGGCAAATTCTCCTAGGTAGCCCTCATCGACCAATCGCTCTATGGCCAATTTCAGCTCTCTACATACATCTGTCGAATGCCCTTTGACCTTGTGGAACTTGCAATATGCGTTTTCCCTTCCTCCCATGATCATTCCTGGCTTCACAGGAGCCGAATATCTAATGGGTAGATTTCACTGTTGGACTATCGCCAGGATTTCAGCCCGTGGGAGTATAAGAGATGGAAGGTCAGGAACATATATCCGGCCTTTTGGCGGATCCGCTTGTTTTCGAGAGGGGGACCCTCCAGGTATTCCTTTCGAGAAATTGCCTCTCTGCCGGTTAGAGGTCTTGACAGTATGCTCCTTTCGTTGCCCCTGATCTTCAATGGGTCGTACGTCAGGAGCACTGTTGTGCGGGGCGGTAGGGGCCACATATGGGTCCGTTGGCATGTCTCGGATCCATTCTCTATTTTCCTCTTCTTCCATTCTCGCATAATTATGCGCTTTCAGCCTCAACTCATCCAGGGTCATCGGCGGATCCACCGTTAGCGTGTCTCTCAATTTTCCGTATCGGCAGTTGCGTTTTAGGGCCTCAACCGCAAAATCAATAGTGACCCCTGGCGTTAGGGACATTTCAAGATCAAATCGACCTAAAAAGTCATTCAACGATTCCTGCGGTTTTCGATGGATATCGAACAGTGCAGCTGCTGACTTCCTGATAGGAATAGCCGTGCTAAACCGACTTTTAAATTTTTCTTCCAGTTGAGAAAAATTATCAATAGATCCGGCCGGGAGTCCCTCGAACCAGAGGCGTGCCACGCCTGACAGCGTCATTACAAAGATCTGACACAATGTTGCGTCACTGCGCGTTTGGAATTGCACAAAATCTTTCACCTTATTGAGGTGAGAAATGGGATCTTTCGTGCCATCATATGATTCTGCTGGGAGTTTCACGTGTCGGTGAACTCTATGGTGCCTGACACGGTAACTGAACGGATAGCCAACGTTAATATCAGGGACCCCACGAGGCTGGTGCGGGTGTGGAATTTCAACGTCATATCTGGGATTCTGAGGGTCATATTCCTGATGCCGCCTGGGAGATCGACTGCGGCTTCTTGGAGTTCGAGCTCGTCGACCTCTACTGCTAGATCTTTCACTGTATCTAGGAGATGGATCTCTCAATATATCCTCCCGTCGATCATCCCAATGTTCTATGTACTCATCACGCCGGCGAGCTATTTCAGGGATAGAGATTCCCCCCCTGTATGGTCTAGAATGTTCAGCAGGTCCACGCGCGAGCGGCGGGACGCTGATGGGGGCCGATGAGAATGGTAAGGAGGACGGGAGTCCTCTGGATTGTCGAGGCGATAATGGTCGTTCATTGACAATGGGCGGAGTGAAAACTACTTGGGAGGACACACTAGGTCTCGAGGCATGAGGAGTAAATCCAGCAGCCATCTCTGTCAACTGATCCAATTGAGCTTGGAGAGCTGCTATTGAATTTACGAAAGGGTTGTCTGCTTCACCCGTCATAGACCTCCCTGCCTGGGGGGTAAGACGACTGGTTCCTGTTACATGAGAAAAGGGAGAGCAAATCTGGAATGTAATTTCTTCCGAACTTGGCCCAGGAGGAAGATCTGATTCTCCCGCAGTGACGTCCTGCACTGGGGTGGAGGCATCAGAGGTAGCGAAGGCAAACAGTCGTCTGCGGGTGTTGTATGGGATGTTGGAAGTTTGGGACAGCGCCAGATCTGACTCTGAGGCCATAATCCTTTTAACTTCGGGGAGGAAGAGCTTGGTTATTAAGGATGCTCACTTAATAGAACCAATACTCTCAACGAAAGCACCAATTTGATAAGATTTTGTTTTCTGCCGAAGGATGTATGGCGGAACGGCTCCTCTCAGATCAGTGCTCACGACAGTCCGCGATACCTGCAATGCGCCGGAGGGGGTCTCCGGCGGAAACACTCCGATGCTTAAGTCAGTATGTGTACTGAATTTGGCAGAGCTTAGACCAGTTAGAGTATGTTTACCCGCCTCCTTTGAGGGGGAGGTGTATATATAGAAGAATGGAGCATTTTCGCGTTTGGGAATAGCTAGAGAGCTATCCCTAACGTTAGGGATCGTGGTTCGCCCCTCGGATGATATGTTACCGCGGCGGTAGCCATGGGATAAATGTTGCCACGATAGGGTAGCGACTGAGTGGTCCCCCTGATGCGTGGTATTCCTCAGAATGAGACAGCTCCTCGAGCCATCTAGAAGGTTTGTTTGGGGAGACTCCCGAGCACTGTTTTTCCCTCTTGGCGTCAACCTCTGGGGTAGGCGATGGCCCTCTATCCACCGCGGCGGTGGGAACAGTGATTTCTTCTTTTAGTTCAGGGCAATAGACGGAAATACCCTTTTCCTTAGGTGGATTGTTATCAGTTATTAAGAGTCTGCCTTACCCCTTATGCGTGCGTGAGGTTAGAAGTTTCCTTGGCCATACAGGATTTTATCGCAGGTTTATCAAAAAAAATTCAAAAATTGCAGAACCTATGTGCAAATTGTTATAGAAGGAGGTCGAATTCACCTTTGACGAAGCATGTGAGAAGGCTTTCGATGAGATAAACGAGAAACTGATATCAGCCCCAATTATCTAGGCACCAGACTGGAGCCTGCCTTTCGAGCTGATGTGTGATGCAAGCAACTCTACAATCGGTGTAGTTCTTGGGCAGAAAAAGGGTAGAGATCCACATGTGATCTACTACGCCTCCAAAATATTGGATGAAGCACAGAAGAACTACACCACGACCGAAAAAGAATTGTTCGCAATAATCTTTGCCCTTGATAAGTTCAGATCATACTTGTTGGGGATAAAAGTTATTGTATTTTCTGACCACGCTGCCTTGAGATACCTCTTGGCTAAACCTGAATCTAAGCCAAGACTGATCCATTGGATTCTTCTTTTGCAGGAATACAATTTGGAAATTAAGGACAAAAAGGGAAGGGAGAATCTGGTTGCAGACCACCTAAGCAGATGTTTCGTCAAAGCCGATTTAGAGCCAGTTAAGGACGAATTCCCCGATGAACACCTATACATGGTCAAGGAGATCAGACCATGGTATGCCGATCTTGTCAATTTCCTAGCCACAGGTAAACATCATGGAGACTTGACCAGCCAGGAAAAGGTAAAGATTAAGCATGACAATAGGTATTTTATTTCGGATGATCCATATCTTTGGAAGAGAGGAGCAGACCAGTTGCTTAGGAGGTGCATTCCTGAAAATGAAACCCCATATGTTTTGAAATTCTACCATTTATATGGATGCGGCGGGCACTTTGGAGCAAGGAGAACAGCTCTAAAAATCCTTGAATCAGGATTTTATTGGCTCACTATTTTTCATGATAGTTATGCATTTTGCAAAACATGTCCAGAAAATAGGAAGCATAAGTTCCAAAAATCAAATGCCCATGAACTTTATAATTAATTGAGAAATATTTGACTTATGGGGAATTGATTTTATGGGCCCGTTTCCTAGTTCATTTGGGAATCAATACATTCTGTTAGTAGTGGATTATGTATCGAAATAGATAGAAGTGAAAGCTACTAGGAACAATGATGTTAAAACTGTTATTGCATTTTTGAAATCTGATATTTTGAATAGAGTTGATGTTCCTAGGGGAATTATTAGCAATCGCGAGACTCACTTTTGCAACAAGATTATTGACTCACTTTTCAGGAAATATGAAATCACACATATGGTCTCTACTGCCTATCATCCTCAATCAAATGGCCAAGCGGAGGTCTCAAACAGGGAAGTCAAGTCGATCTTAGCTAAGACAGTTGGCCTAGATCGACGGGACTGGAGCCAACATTTAGATGATGCATTATGGGTGTATAGGACGACTTATAAAATGCCTATAGGGATGACTCCATACAAATTGGTGTATGGAAAGACCTGTCATTTGCCTGTGGGTATGCAACACAAGGCTTACTGGGTAATAAGGAAATGTAACATTGAATATGACCGGGCTGGAGAAGAAAGAAAACTCCAGATCCACGAGCTAGAGGAATTGAGGAACCAAGCGTATGACAACCAGCTGATCACCAAAACTAGGATTAAAGCATATCATGACAAGAGGATTATTGAAAAACATCTCCACACAGGGGAGAAAGTTGTTTTATATAATTCAAGATTTAAACTATTTCCTGGTAAGCTGAAAACTAAGTAGGAAGGACCTTATATTGTTACTAATGTTTATCCATATAGTGCAGTTGATATCAAGAATGAAAGAACAGGAGTCGTGTTCAAGGTCAATGAACAACGACTGAAACCATATTTTGGGGGATTTCTAACCGAAGTGGAAAGTCAGGTGGTAGACATACCACCAATAATTGATTGATCAATGAGAGAAGGGTCAAGCCTAGGACTATAACTAAGGGCGCTACATGGGAGGCAACCTATGCTTTTTTTCTCTTTATTTTTGTTCATTTTAATTTCCTTGATTTTTGATTTCTTTTATTTTTGTGAATAAAATTGTTGTTCATCACAGAGACAGTGGCTAATTCAAGTGTGTTTTAGGTAGTTGTTCCCATGAAAAAGTGTGGGGAAATTATAAGTGTTGTTGGGCTAAGCTTGCAACTTTAGCCCAAACTCTGGAAGGGACATGGGACACGTGGCGAGCTGAGATCTCCCCAAGTGTCACGAGCCAGACTAGAAAAAAAATTCTAGAGAATTTGAATTTCGGGGAAATTCAATTTCAAAGAATTTCTGTCCTAACCACTCTCAAACACCCAACCTTATAACTTCTCATGACCGTTAAACACGCCATTACTTCACTAACCCCTCAACTCATCACGCCGCAGCTCTATTACACCCACTAACCAGACGAAATGAATAAAACCAAATCAAAGGCCTCTAAGAAAACCGTTATTTCCTCACCAAATACAGAAAAAACTCCCACATACTCATCCTCCGCTTACACCACCATCTCCGATCACGAAGTAGCAAATCCCAGAAACTTGGATTTTTGCCTTAAGTTAGCAAGAACCATCCTTTCCATGGCTGGCGACCAAAGAAAGCTCACCCAGCCACATCGCCGACCACCAAAAATACCAACCTATTCCTCCTCCAGCCGTAAAAATGACAAAAATAGGCGGGTCCACCTTCGACACAGCTTATTCCACTCCCCTAGAGGAAAACTCAGCCAGCACAGGGAGCAACATTCCCTCAACCAGAAGGAGACTCTCTCTAGTAGACGAACGGGAGGAACAAAAGAAAGAGACCAAGGTTGAATCTAGGGCTAGGAAGGAGCCCGTCGAAGCCATGCTAGTCAGCGATACGGATTCTAACGAAATCCCGCTGGTCAGAAAAATTAAGAAATCTAGCCAGACGGTTGAGGACAGAAAAGAGAGGTTATTGACCAGGAGAGTGCTGAAGGAGGCTACTTCGAAGCCTAAAATAGCAAACAAGGATGCGGAGGAGACGCCCAAACCCACGGTAGTTGAGCCACCCGTGTGGCTTGGTGATCCGAGCGTGGACCCGTTAGGCCGCGCCCACGAAAGACCACTTGTATGGCCTAACTTTCCCTACAAACGTGCATTGCAAACAAGCCAAGATAGCTCCTGGTGTCATCAAGCCGAGCCCTGGGCGTGATGATGCCTAAAATAGAAGGTTTTGGGATGTTTGGAAGCAGTATCGGCGTGATCACGCCTAGACATGACGTGATCACGCCCAAAACAGAAGGTTTGGGGATGTTTGGAAGCAGTCTTGGCGTGATCACGCCCAGACACAACGTGATCACGCCCAAAATAGAAGCTTTTGGGTTGTTTCGTAGCAGGCACGACGTGATGACGCCCAGGAATTGTCAGCACACATTTTGGATATCCTTTCAAGAGCTTCAAGGCCCTTTGTCCAAGGGTATTTTGGGGACTTCCCCTTGTAAATAACCTAGCTATAAATAGGAGAAGATAGACTCTTTTGGTCCTTGTCTTGGAATTGAGTGAATGTTATCTTTTTAGATAAAAAACACACTATGTGTTCTTAGGATTAGGATTAGGGTTAGGGTTCTTGGAACCGGCGTTGTTAAATCCATCATTTTTCCTTCTTGTTTGAGTAAGTTTCAAGTTGTTAGTACTTGAAAGGGTCATCTTTTGGGAGAGAGATCCTTATAGACTTGTAAAAGGGTTTGTAAGTTCCATTGCTTGTTAATCATCAAAATACTTTCCTTTTTATCCATTTATTCTGCTGCACTCTTTCCGCACTCCTTCTAGCGACGTTATCCTCTCCATACTCTTCCCAACATCCCTTCCGTCATCCATCAACGCCAACCTCCCAAAGAGGACTAGATCTACACGGTTCCATCTCCATTTCGCATCCGAGATCGTATCATCTTGTATGCTACTAGTAGGGGTAATCCAGATTTGCATGCTGCTGATGTAGTCAATTGTAGGTTGTGCAATATCTGGTCACATGTCTCGGTAGATGATTTGAATGTCATGCTTGGATTTATGGATGATGGCCTTAAGTCTGTTGAATACTTGAACTGCTTGACTGATTATCCCCCTAACTGGAATAAAACAACTGCCTATAAAGAACTCACAGGAGACCAGAACATTAAATTTGAAAAAAAATGCTAAAGCCCATCAGATTAGAGATCCTACCTTGAGGATTCTCCAAAGGATTTTATCCCTTAATCTGAATGGCAAAACTACTGTTGCTGGTGTATGTTGCATGGAAAAAGGGTTAATTTAGGTTATTGGATAGTTAGGCAGATTCAAGCATGTGACCCAGTACTAAAGCTCATTATGGGGACTCTTATTTCTAAACTTGCTATGTCTGCTAGGGTTTAGATTGGGGCTATGTTAAACTACATGAAAGTTTTAGTGTAAAAATTATGGACCTTAAAGCTTTTGACTAGATGGGCCACTTCCACTTGGAAAAAGGCTATGTGTGCTTTAATGTAGGTTTTACACCGGTCGAGGAGCACCTTTATGGGAAGAAGCATCAAGGCAACTTCAAGCTCAGACCAGTTAAACTTCCAGAAGTTGAGACAGACCTAGCAACCAATCTTGGCCAAGCTAGTGGCCAAGATCATGCATCTAACCCTAATGCAGAAGAGGAACTAGTCCTACCAGAATGGATCCAGAAGCTCCTAGACCATCATCAAGCTATGCTGCAGATTTTCATGGACAACTAAAACTTCTTCCATGACCAGCAGACAACAGCCCAGGAACAGCTCCAAATGCTCTTTGTTACGCAAGAGTCTAGATTCAAAAAGATAGAAGACTCCCTCGTTCATCACCACACCCTCCTGCATACAATGGACAAAGCCATGGCTAGTCTGCATCACAAGGTGGATGAACAGTTCGATTTGGAGTCAACAGATGGCTCTTCAGAGGACACTCCAAAACAAGCTCCACCCACTGCACCATCTGTAGCAGGATCCAATCCTTCCACTTAACTGCCCCCCTAGGTTGTTTCTTTCTTTTCTTTTCTTTTTCTATTTTTATTTTCCTTTTACTTTTCTTCTTTGCTTTTTGTGTCAGCTCTATCTCACATTGAGGAAAATGTGTCTTTCAAGTGTTGGGAGAGTTTTTGTATGATTTTGAATGTATATACGTGTTAATATATGTTTTTCATGTTTTGTTCTTTTAGGGAGTCTTGGCTAAGACAGTCTAGTTAGAGTCTTGTGCATAATTTTTATCTACTTTTTTATGTGTTTCTAGTTAGGATTTCATGTTTTGCGTGTTTAAAATCTGGACTGCACTTGCTCTTGATACCATGTTTGCTCCCACCTGGATTTGAAAATGTATCAGTCTCTATTGACCCCAGACCATATTAGTAGGGTAGGAAATTGGGTTAACATATTCAATGCTTATAAGGGTGCGTAATCCTGGTACTCTTTAAGTATCCTAGGTACACATAATTAAAAGTTCTGGTGCTTAACACCAGAGTTTGCAAAACTGGGACTGTTCATCATAGTTTCACCTTGAAAAAATCCTGATGACATAAAACTGCTAAAAGAAAAATAAGAAATTGAGTCTTTAAGTGGTGCATAATGCTCAGGTGTTCTTTCTCAACAAGTCAGAATGACTAGAGAACTTAATTAAGGAGATGAAAAGAAGAAAAAAAATTGTCTTGATATTTCTGCCTCATTAAGCATTAATATTCAAGAAACTTTTAGCAATTCACTCCTGCAAATTTTGTAAAGACTCATAACAATGCAATAATAATATAAAAGAGCAGTTGTCAAGAATAGGAAGAAGTAAAGGAAAATAGTGGTTATTCGTCTTGTTTGCATGATTCTATCAAGGAGTGCTTAGAATTTTTGATTATGTGGATTTGGGATGCTTGGGGCATTGAGTAGGCCCTGGTAATAAGGAAGTGGGATCTGGAAACTAATACGTTCAAAAAATCTGGGATAAAATGGGTGAATTATTGAGTGCAAGTGTCGGTTCTGATTTTTATTTCGTGTCTAATTTTGTTTTGAGTCAGTCATGCTTGGGGGCAAGCATCGTTTAAGTGTGGGGAGATTTGATTGGTCATTATTTTCATATGTTTTTACCATATAATTCTGGCAAATTAAGTGGTGAAACGGTTTAAACTATGTCAAAATCTCCCATTTGTGCAGACATTCGTGTAAGTGGAAGGAGTTGATGAAAAAACCAGCTTTGGAGCTTTGTACCAGATAATCGAGCAATCTTGGCCGCAGTCTTGGCCAAGGTTTCCCAGCTAGAGACGTGCTGGCTATGGAGTCAAGGAAGACGCGTATGGACGAGAACGACAGCTGGAGCTAGTCTGGATGGAAGAAGCGTTTGCAAGAGGGACTCTCGGATATTGATCCGATTTTATTTTGAACAAACAATCTATTATCTCTAGTTTATTTTCAATTTCGAACAAGTTTAATTTTTATCTTTTATCTTTTTATTTTGAAGTTTGGATTTTGAAAGAACCGTGAGAGGCGGGGTCCCTCAACCTTGGTTAAAGGCTAGGGAAGGCTGCCGATCACAAACATCTTCCATCTTCCAGCTTCTAGGTTGTAAACAAACTCGCTCTGTGATTCTTCACTATGAAAATCACGAATTTAATTTAATTCATGTTCATCAATTATTTGTCTTCATCATTAATTATGTCTAGCAACTAAATCATCCGTTCTTGGTAAGGGTCGAGTGAGTCATTCCTTCCTTCGTGAGATTAAAACGTCCTTCATAAATCATCCCCTTTTGTAATCCTTCCAACTTTATTTCAACAAACCGGTTCCAGCTAAACTCGAGACCTGATCACTCTTAGGTTTATTGACGAATTTGCAGCCAGCCTCAAAGGGGACGAGTTGGAACTAGAGAGGCTAAGTAGGCGGCTAGCTTCGCTGAAGTTAGTAAGTTTTGGAGGATATAATTCAGACCAGGTTGACGCCCTAGGTCCCCGATAGGGGGGTAGCATGAATTAGACGTTGTCTTTCCCTATGCCATTGTAGAAGCGCATGCGACTCAAGCCAACAATCAACTGGATAAACCATTTAGCTAGCAAGGTGTCCATTGATTAGGATCACTAGGAGAGGGAGCTCCCGCCGAATGATTTCAAGAGGAGGAAAGTAGGATTGGAAAGGAGTTCCTCCCAATCTATAGCAGCGTTATGAGAGGAGAGATTAATTACCCTTGAATCAATGATCGAAGTATAAGGATAAGTGCTCATGAACTCACCCTTACCAGGAATTTCCCTATTCTGAATCTAATTTCTAACAACTAATCTAGGCCAAGACTCAATCTTGACCAAGACTTCTTTTATTTGTTAATTTCTACTTTAATTGCTATTAGTTTCAGAACAATCAACCATTCCAACGACGAGGAAGTCAATCTAGAGCTATAAAATCCTAGAGGTCTTAGAGGACGATCCTCTTACTACAATCTACAAGTCCTTGTGGACAGTGATAAGTTGTAAGCTTTTCCCCTATTTTTACATCCATTTTACAACTATTTTTTATGCTAATGACAGGCAATCAGATTGACAATGGAAGCGTCGTCAATCTTCTATCACTCGCGGCCTACGAGTTGATGTGAAGGCCAGAATTAGAACTAATACCTTGCCAGAAACCTATGATTGGAGTAGACGGAGTACCTGTCCCGATAGTAGGGGTAACATAACTTCCGGTTCACTTCCAGGAAGATGAGTCAAAAAGAACGGAGCAACAATTATTCATGGTCGTCGACCTTAACCTACCACATATAATGTCATCTTGGGCCGCTCCTTTTTGAACACCTTTGGAGGAATCATTTTCTAACGGCATCTGAAGCTGAAGTATCCATCATGGGAAGGGGTCGTCACAATGAAAAGCGATCAGAAGTTAGTGGCAGAATGCTACTTCACCATGACGGCTGGCTAGTGCGACCGGTATGTCTGTATAACAATGGATCCCTTTGACCAACAGGATGAGAAGCGTACCCAGCCATTAGAATAAATGGTTCCAATACCGATAGAAGGAGTAACTGTAGGTAACTTCTTGGTTAGCGAGAAATTAAACCAAGAAGAGAGGGAGCAACTGTCATGCCTAGTTAACAAGTGTGTAGGGGAATTCACATGGGTGCCATCAGATATACCTGACATTCGGAGAGAAGTGGCGGAGTATCGGTTAAACATTAACCTGAAGGCAAAGCCAGTACAACAAAAACGTAGATCCTTTTCGAAGGAAAAGGCAGACGCCATTAAGAAAGAGGCGGCCAAACTTTTACAAGCAAACTTCATCCGCGAAGTTCAGTACCATCCCTGGTTGGCGAACCCGGTGGTGGTTCCCAAACCCAACGATGAATGGAGGATGTGCATAGACTTTACGTCTTTGAACAAAGCATGCCCGAAAGATTGCTATCTGCTACCTCGAATCGAACAACCGGTGGACCAAACTGCGGGATACGAATACCTGAGTTCCCTAGACACAAACTCTGGGTACCACCAAATTCCCATGGCACTGGAAGATGAAGAGAAAATAAATTTTATCACACCGGTAGCCACCTACTGCTACAAGGCCATGCCATTCGGTTTGAATAACGTGGGGGATATATTTCAGAGAATCGCAACAAAATCTTCAAGGATCAAATTGGCCGAAACCTAGAAATATATGTAGACGACATGCTGGTGAAGAGTAAGAGCTTTAGTGCTCATCTAATCGATTTGGAGGAGACATTCGGGGTCATACGACGGTACTACATGAAAGTCAATCCCGAGAAATGCATGTTTGCATTTCAGACGGGAAAGTTCCTGGGGTATATAGTAAGCCGAAAGGGTATTCAACCTAACCCCTCTAAACTTACCCCAATCTATGATATGGTATTGCCCAGGAATGCCAAAGAATTTCAGAGGCTAATGAGAAAAATGAACGCGCTGAGCAGATTCAACGCCAAGTAAAGGGAAAGGTGTTTCCCCTTCTTTAAGCTGCTCCACAAAGATGCCATATTCGGATGGACGGAAGAGTGCGAGAAATCCTTTGCAGACCTAAAGAAATACCTCACTTCCGACCTTCTGCTGACTCATCCAGAACCTGGAAATACTCTTTTCCTATATTTAGGAGTGGCGGAAGAGGTAGTAAGTGTCATTCTGGTGCGAGACGAAGGAGGCACCTACAAAACTGTCTATTTCATCAGCCAGATTCTGAAGGATGCGAAAGTAAGATACTGTCGAATAGAAAAAAATAGCTTTTGCTTTAGTACAGGCAACCCGGAAGATGGGGTGATACTTCCAAGCCCATTCGGTAATCGTACTAACCAACCAACCTCTACGGCGGATCCTTAAAAAGCCAGAAGCATCCGGAAGAATGGTCATATGGGCCATCGAACTTGAACAACATGGCCTACTGTATCAGTCCAGTCCATCTATCAAGGCACAACCCCTAGCTGATTTCATAGCCGAATGCACTTTCCCGGAGGACCCAAAGTCGGGCGGGCTCTCACCTACGTTATCGGAGGGGGACTCAGAAGAGGTGGATATACCATTTCCAGAAACCTACGGAGACAAGTGGGTCATCTTTGTTGATGGTGCAAAAAATCAAGAATCAGCCGGTGCTGGCATAGTCGTATTCCGACCGGCAGGGATCAAAATGCGGTACGCTCTGCGAATCTTGAAACCATTGTCCAATAACGCAGCAAAATACGAAGCACTCCTGGCAGGCCTACACATAGGAGGGGATTTAAGTGCCAAGGGGATACATGATAATGTAGAACTAGAGGATCTACAGTTGGAAATTCGTGGAGACTCAAAATTGATCGTAGATCAAGTCAATGATAAATCCCAAGCTAAGGATCCCACAATGATCCGGTACCTAGAAAAAGTACAGCGAGTGCTATCGGAGATAAAGAAGAGAGGGATCCAAGTGGCGATCAACCATATCCCAATGGAAGAGAATACACAGGCCGATGAAATCGCAAAGCTAGCAGCTGATTCTATGGTTGTCATACCAAGGGATGTCCTAATTGAGGAGACCACGGTACCCTCTTTCATGGAGGAACAACTTTCCTTGAGCATAGACAATGAGCCTAGCGGTTGGCGCACCCTGATAGTTGAGTATTTGAAACACCATAACCTACCCAGGGATGTGGCCGAAAAGAAGAGAGTCCTCAAACGGTCCGATAGATGTTCCCTCTATGGGGGAGAGCTCATTCGCCGCTGCTTTACCCATCCAGCTTCCAAGTGCATCTCAGAGGAAGAAGGACACTATACCCTCCGGGAAATTCATGAAGGTATATGCGGAATGCATATCTCCGGAGGAACAATGGTCGTACAAGTCCTCCGTGCAGGGTTCTCCTGGCCCACCATCCGGAGGGACTGCGACGCTTTTGTAAGAACGTGCCACAAGTGTCAAGAGTTTGCCAGAATCCCCCGACAACCTGCTACAGATATTTCAGCACTAATCAACCCCTGCCCGTTTGCCATGTGGGGAATTGATATCATAGGACCTTTCCCGAAAGCCTACCCCTAGCTCGAATACGTCATCGTAACAGTAGACTACTTCACCAAATGGGTGAAAGTTGAGGCCGTATCCACTATCACCGCCGAGAAAACTTGGCAGTTCTTCAAACACCAAGTGATCAAGCACTTCGAGATCCCACGAATCTTGGTTAGGGACAATGACACACAGTTCACCAGCGCCTATTTTGATGATCGTTGTAGGGAAATGGCAATTAAGCAGCGATTCTCCTTTATGGGCCATCCTTAGATGAATGGTCAAACGAAAGTCACCAACCGGACTATCCTGAGCGGCATCAAGAAAAACCTAGAGGGAGCAAGAAATAAGTGGGCGGAAGAATTGTCATATGTCATGTGGGCTTACAAAATGATAAATAAGGTTAGCACTGAAGAAACCCCGTTTGCTTTGGCTTATGGGACGGAAGCTATCATGTCGGTGGAACTTAGAGCCCTGAGCCTCCAGATTGAATATTTCAACGAAGAACAGAACGAGGACCGACTGCTGGCACAGTTGGACTTACTACCAAAATTACGAGAACAAACAGTTTTGAAAGTACTGAACTATAAGTGCAAGATGGCCAAGTATCACAATCGCCGTGTGAAGGAACGACTGTTAAAAACCAATGACCTCGTACTACGCAATCACAGGGCCGTCGGACAAAAAATGAGGAAGCTCTGCCCCAACTGGGACGGACTCTATCGGGTAATACGCGTTGTCGGGAAGGGAGCATACCACCTAGAAGAACTTAACGGTACTCCACTACCAAACTCTTGGAACATCGCGAACTTAAAATTGTATCATTCTAGAGCAAATGTATTATTTATTAATGAATGAAAAACTCCATGGAGGGTTTGTTAACCACCCGACCACGCCAAAATATATGCATCTATGCTCTGTGCAGAAATACGATCCACGAGCTATTTCAGACATCGTTATCCGGAGAAAAAAAAAACCCCCGCAAGGACCCATGTCCGTGTTCCTTCAAACAGATGCATGGCAGCGGATGGGGTATCCACGAACCCATCTCCAATTCCTTCAAATGGATGCATGGTAGTGGATGTCACCGGGCTACCCAAATACAATTCCTTGGGGACACTAACACATCATCTAAGCTCATTCCGGATGAAACATTTACGATGGCACGACTTAGAGATGTACAAAAACCCTCAAGGACCCATCTCCGTGTTCCTTTAAACGGATGCATGGCAGCGGATGGGGTATCCATGAACCCATCTCCGGTTCCTTCATATGGATGAATGGTAGTGGATGCCACCGGGCTACCCAAATACAATTCCTTAGGGACGCTAACACATCATCTAAGCCCATTCCGGATGAAACATTTATGGTGGCACGACTTAAAGATGTACAAAAACCCGTAAGGACTCATCTCCGTGTTCCTTCAAACTGATGTATGGTAGCGGATGGGGTATCCACGAACCCATCTCCGGTTCCTTCAAACGGATGCATGGTAGTGGATGCCACCGGGCTACCCAAATACAATTCCTTAGGGACGCTAACACATCATCTAAGCCCATTCCGGATGAAACATTTACAATAGAGGAAGAGCAAAATAAACTGACCATGCAGGAAAATCAAACAGGAAATAAATTTATTGATTAGAGCCATACGACATATACATAACCAAAAGAAAAAGAAATCTATCTACTCGTCATCAGAAGGCAGAATGTAACGCACCCAAGCTCAGCACTCTGCAAGCAACTTTCCAACAAAACCTTCTTATTTCAGAGCATGTTGAGAGAAACCTCCAGATGAACAAGACAACTACCAACAGAAGACACAATGTCCAGGGCATCATCATCCTCCTTCATCGTCATATCTCTTTTTTCCACCATCGGGTCCGTAAGCCCCTCTAGATAGCGAATATCAACATCAGTATCATGAATCATGTCCCGGATTGCTTGAATATAACGAACGGAGTTTCGTTTGCTCCCTGCAATAAGAAACATAAACTCTCATTTGGTTTGCTTATCTATAATGGCAAAAGGACTCAAAATATTGGGCTACAGAGACGAGAGCAAAGAGTAGAGAATTAGGCCTTTCTTGCAAAAACACAAGGCCAATTTATAGAAGAAAGAAAGGCCAAGGCAAACGACGCAACGCCTATAAAAAATCAAAAAAATTAATAACATAATTATGGAGTGATAAGGCTCCAATCGCCTAGAGACTTAGCAATGAAGTTGTGATCTAGTTCAAAGCTTGGATTTCGAATGCGGAATTTAACCCACGAAGACACGTGAATCTCCAAGTCGCTATGCTTGGCACTCCACGCAGAATTCTTGAGATTCTTGAAACAAACCCTTGAATCTCCAAGTCGCAATGCTTGGCACTCCAAGGAACGAGTGCTCCAATGGATAGCAATTTCGGGCTTTACTTGTGGCTACTCTCAGCTTGCAAAACTAGGAATAGAACAAGGTTCCATAGGAACGGTTTACGAGGACGTACCTCTCAAAGACAAAGTCTCATTCTTTTTCCAAAAATAATCAACATCTTTTATTCATACGGCTTGGCCTTTAAATAGGCTAGGAAAATACAAACTTAGAAATAAATAATTCCTAAATAGATAATTCATAAACAAGTAATTCCTAAATAAATAAAACTCCTAAACAATAAACTCCTAAATAAGCCGAAGCTCTACATAGTAATTAAAAGCATACAAAATAGGAAATATTGATCCATGCTCTTCCTTTTCCAAGACCTAGCCGTCGCCAAACCTAGCCGTCTTGGGCTTCTCGGTGCGCCTATGCGTGCGTGCTGCTTGGCCCACGCGGTTTGCGATACGAGGATCGTATCATCCCCTCCTTGTTGGAAAGAATTCACCCTCGAATTCTATTGTGCACTAGTGGGGATAACTCGCAACTCCTCCTCCCGAATCTCTTTTAGCCATGTCAATCACTTAATCAAACTTACACACTAGAAAGTGCAAATTTGTTTTCAGTGAACACAGTTTAGTAAATTAAGCACAGCTTTTGACTCCGATGTCCGAATCACCTGATTCTTCTTGATTCAGATTCCTGACAGATAGGGGTTTCCAACAAACTAAGACTCACAGAAATCGGACTCCAATAGTATATATTGAAATACGAGTTCGACAGTGACACTTTGGTGGACTGTTTTTGGTGACTCTTTTGTATGACTCTTTTGACACTTTGGGGACTGATTTTGTGACTCCTTTTTTTGACACTTTGTGGACTGATTTTGTGACACTTTTTGTAAATAAACAAATCAAACAGAAAAGACCCCAACTGATGCGATCCAAGTAGTTTAGGATGCACAACAACGAAATCTCTACCTAACGAAAAAAGTAAAGGATAGTTAGGATCAGCGGCTGGGATCGTATCATCCCCTCCATCTTGAGAAGGATTCGCCCTCGAATCCAGATCAGCAACATCCTCATCACCTGCATCAAACAACTGTAAGTCAGAAATATTAAAGGTTCCGTGAATCGAACCATACTCACTTGGAAGGTCAAGGAGATAAGCGTTGTTGTTGATCTTCTCAACAATCTGAAATGGGCCATCTCCTCGTGGGGCTAATTTTCCTTTCCTCTTCTCTGGAAATCTCTCACGTTGTAGGTGCAGCCATACCCAATCGCCAACTTGAAAGGACGCAGTCTTGCAGCCTTCATTGCGCTTGCGCACTAGGCGCTCATTTGTGCGCTCAATGTTCGCCTTAGCCTTCCCATATATCTTCTTGATATGTTCTGCCCTCTGCTGTCCATCTAAGTTAGAAACATCACTCAAAGGCAAATGGGTCAAGTCCATGGGAGTAATCGGATTAAAGCCATAAACTACTTCAAAAGGTGAATGATAGAGCGTTTTATGTCCCTAATTCTTCCCTCTTTTATGTGCCTTTTTAGATCATGATGGTACTTATGTTGCTCCGTTTATTCACTTTTTGCAGATCTGGGCAAATCAAGAGGAAAATACGAAAAGGAACGTTTTCTATCACTTTCTGGATGCATTGGAGCAGCTAGGCCGAGCAGCTGGACGTTCGCGGAAAGCAGCAGTGTCCTAGCGAGAAAAGGAAACTAGCGCAATAAAGGAAAAATATCGGATTTGCTCAATTAAGGCGCCAGAAGTCCCAATCGCAGTAGAAGTCCTATGGGGAGTCGAATTCAAATTAGATTAGGAGTTTTATTTGTAATAGCCATATAAATACTTTAGCAATTAGGTTTTTAAACGACTTTTCACCTCCACTGCCTACGGCAATCTCTGTTTTTCCCTTCAATAAACCGGAGCAGTTGCTCCGGCCGGTAATGATCAGGATTTATTTCTTCTTCATCTTTTTTATTTAATTATGCAATTTATTTATTTATTTATTTTTACTTTTAATATGTGTGGCTAAATCTCCCCGTTCTTGGTAAGAGTCGATTGAAGGTTGCAAGGGAAGCCGCGAGGTCAGATTGTACTTCATAAATTCTGTGTTGGTATCTTCTTGTTCAATAATTAATTGTCAAGTTACCTAGGGTAGTTATTAGCTTGATCACCTAATAATCAAACTAGAGTAATTACTATCATCCTTGTAGTTATACCTAACGCGAAGCTGCAGGGTAAAGCAGATAACCATTCTGGTCCTGACTGGAAACCTGGTATCCCCCAGTTGGATTGAACGAGTCGTTAGGGTAGAGCCTCAAGCGTACCGAGTGTCTCGCCCTAGACGCATCTTACCTCTTCTTCATGGGCATCTGAGTGTTGCCTCTATAAGCGTACCTTGGAGAACGGCGGATTTTCAAGGTTAACCCATAAGCGTACCTTGGGATAACTTCTACTATGAAGGTAAGCAGGGGACCTAAGCGTACCTGGTCCCTATAGTGCGTCTATCAGCTTGGGGTAGACGATGCTTGCGCCAATGACCGGCTGACCGTAAATGCAACCGGATTCGTATTCTTACTGAGAACCCTTGTCTCTTCTGATTTCTTATTACTTCTATTGCTGTTTGCCACTAGTTGTTATTACTTTCGTAGTTAACAATTAGATTAATCAAACAACCATTCAAAACCCCCCTTCGTTACTTGTTGCTTGGATTATTTAGTTTGTCAAATTGAATTGAGTATTAGTCCCTTAATCCCTGTGTTCGATCCTATTACCATTATACACAATTTATTGTGCACATTGACTGCAGGTTTTATTATTATTTTTGTATGTGCTTCGACAGCACATCAAATTTTGGCGCTGTTGCCGGGGATTAACGCAACTAACGCTCTTTTCTTTTTTGTATGACCAGGTCTTCCAACGCAACTTTACTACCTTTCGATCCAGAGATCCGGAGAACATAACGATTAGCCCGCAAACGTGCTAAGCAAAGTCAATCTGCAGCTCCTACACCTCATCCATCTGACCTCCCCCTTGAAACTTTGGAACCCCCTGCTCACTTCGATCTGCTCGATCGAGATGTTGAAGACAACCTAAATTCCAAACGTCCTGCTATGGCTGACAACGATGACGGTGGGGATGGCGAAGCTGTCGTCAATCCCTGCATCTCAGAACTGAATGCTACTGCCGAAACCACTACTGGGTGCATCGCATGGCCTACCGTTGCCCATGATTGGATTATCAAATCCTCTGTCCTCCACTACTTGCCCAAGTTCCATGGCATCCCTAGAGAGAGTGCCCTCCGACATCTTCAGCAGCTCCATACTGTCTGTGAAGCTCTAAAACCCCAGAGGTAGGTATTAATCAAGCTAAGCTTAGAGCATTCATGTGGTCGCTTGAGGACGACGCTCGCAACTGGTTCTATGATCTGCCCGCCCTATCCATTACTTGCTGGGCCGACATGTTCAAGGCGTTTACTGAAAAATACTACCCTACGTCCATGGCCAATATAACCAAGAAACAGCTAGTATCCATCACCCAAAAAGAGAATGAGAACATTGGACAGTACTACGAGAGGTTCAAAAAGATGCAAACTCTCTGTCCCTCTCACAACATTCCTGACCACGCTCTCCTTGGGTACTTCCATGAGGGACTGCGGGGGCGAAGCAAAGAATTAATAGATGCTGCCAGTAACGGTGATATGCTTGCCCTAACCGCTGAAAACGCAAAAATTCTTCTAGAACGCATGGCTAAGAATGCGGTGTCGTTGGACCAATTAAGCCTCCCCATGCATGACGCTCGATCCGCTGCTATAGAGAACCAACTCTCCACCCTTACTGGAATGATTCAAAACTTCACCAGCGGCCAGCCCGTGCAGATCAAAGCCTGTGGCATCTGCAACTTTACTGACCACCCTACAGACGCTTGTCCCCATATTCCAGATGAAGTAGATGTGAACGCCGTAGGGAACTATAATGGAGCCCCTAGGAAGCAAGATTCGTATACTCAGAATTATCTCAATGGTTGGCGCCACCCGAACTTGAGCTATGGTAACAATAACCAGCAGCAACCTATACCAAGCCAGATGCAGCCACAGAACCCGTTCCAGAACCAACAACAGCCGCCCTTCAACCTCTAGAATTTCAAACCACGGACCACATATCACAACAATCAACAATATCAATATCAAGCTCCGCAAGGACCCCCTCCGTCAAACGATGAGGAACTTAGTTTGCGACAGCTAATGGTTGAATTGAACAAAAAATATGAAACCCATATTGGAGCCTTGACTAGAAACCTTGAAACCCTATCCGCAGATGTGAGGGAGCTGAAAAATGGTGGAAGACTGCCACCACAGCCTGAAGCAAACCCTAAGCACGGAGCCTGTGCCATTAATCTCCGAAGTGGCACACAGTTACCCGATCGCCAGCCGCTTGCCCAAGAAGTTGAGCTCCCTGATCCCACACCCGTGGTTGAAGAAGCTGAGGTTAGAGCAGAGAAGGAAAAGAAAGTCTACACTTCCAGAAAACCAGGAACGCCCATTAATAATGGGGGTAATAGTTTTTACCACCCCTGAACTATCGGCGAAAATCACAAACTTCCCCTGAACTTCATTTTTTAAAGTACGCCTCCCTTGAACTATTATTTTCGAGCAAAATGACCCCCTCCGTTAACTTTTTCTGTTAAGTCTAACATGTTACCTGCTATAGCAGGTTTTTTTTTTTTTTTAACCTGCTACAGCAGGTAATTATATTTTAAATAATATAATTAATTTTAAAAAATTCAACAAAATAAATAAATCTAAAAATATCAAAAAAAATGTAAAAATACCAAAAAAAATTAAAAAAATTCCAAACAAAATTCAGAAAAAATGTAAAAATTAAAAAAAATGTAATAATTCCAAAAAAATGTAATAATTCCAAAAAAAATGTAAAAATTCCAAAAAAATGTAAAAATTACAAAACAAATGTAAAAAATTCAAAAACAAATTGTAAAATGTCTTAAAAAATTGTAAAAATTCAATAAAAAAATTTATTAATATAAAAATTCAGAAAAAATGTAAAAAATCTAAAAATTCAGAAAAAATGTAATAATTGAAAAAAATGTAATAATTCCAAAAAAATGTAATAATTCCAAAAAAAATGTAAAAATTCCAAAAAAAATGTAAAAAATCCAAAAAAATGTAAAAAATTCAAAAACAAATTGTAAAATGTCATAAAAAATTGTAAAAATTCCATAAAAAAATTAATTAATATAAAAATTCAGAAAAAATGTAATAATTGAAAAAAATGTAATAATTCCAAAAAATGTAATAATTCAAAAAAAAATGTAAAAATTCCAAAACAAATGTAAAAATTCCAAAAAAAATGTAAAAAATTCAAAAACAAATTGTAAAATGTCTTAAAAAATTGTAAAAATTCCATAAAAAAATTAATTAATATAAAAATTCAGAAAAAATGTAATAATTCTCTAAAAAATGTAATAATTCCAAAAAAATGTAAAAATTCCAAAAAAATGTAATAATTCCAAAAATATTAATTAACCAAAAAATTCAGAAAAAATGTAAAAAATGTTCAAAATGTAAAAAAATGTAATAATTCCAAAAAAATTAATTAATCAAAAAATTCAGAAAAAATGTAAAAAATGTTCAAATTCCAAAACAAATGTAAAAATTCCAAAAAAATGCAATAATTCCAAAAAATGTAAAAATTCATAAAAAATGTAATAATTCCAAAAAAAATGTAAAAATTCATAAAAAAATGTAATAATTCCAAAAAAATGTAAAAAATCAAAAAACGTGTAATAGTTTTCTGAATTTTTAGATTAACTAATTTTTTTATGAATGTTTACATTTTTTTGGAATTATTACATTTTTTAGAGAATTATTACATTTTTTCGATTTTTCGATTTTTTCTGAATTGTTATTTTAATTAATTTTTTTTATGGAATTTTTACAATTTTTTAAGACATTTTACAATTTGTTTTTGAATTTTTTACAATTTTTTTGGAATGTTTACATTTTTTCTGAATTTTTAGATGTTTTACATTTGTTTTTTGGAATCATTACATTTTTTTGGAATTATTACATTTTTTAGAGAATGATTAATTTTTTAAGACATTTTACTATTTGTTTTTGAATTTTTTTCGGAATTTTTACTTTTTTTTGGAATTATTACATTTTTTTTCAATTTTTACATTTTTTTTGAATTTTTATATTAATTAATTGTTTTTGGAATTATTACATTTTTCCTGAATTTTTAGATTAATTAATTTTTTTTTGGAATTATTACATTTTTTCTGAATTTTTATATTAATTAATTTTTTATGGAATTTTTACAAATTTTTAAGACATTTTACAATTTTGTTTTGAATTTTTTACAATTTTTTTGGAATGTTTACATTTTTTTTGAATTTTAACATTTTTTTTTAATTTTTATAATTTTTTTGAATTTTTTACAATTTTGAATTTTTACATTTTTTCTGAATTTTTTTTGGAATTTTTACAAATTTTTTTATAATTTTTACATTTTTTTTGAAATTTTTACATTTTTTTATTTTTTTGAATTTTTTAAAATTAAATATATTATTTAAAATATAATTACTTGTAAAAAAAAAAAAAACTGCTGTAGGTGGTAAAATGTTAGATTTAACAGAAAAAGTTAACGGAGGGGGTCTTTTTGCTTGAAAACAATAGTTCAGGGGAGACGCACTTTAAAAAATGAAGTTCAGGGGAAGTTTGTGATTTTCGCCGATAGTTCAGGGGTGGTAAAAACTATTACCCCTTAATAATGAGGGTTCCGAATTCTCTGATGAATTCATCATCAAAGTCCTTGAGCCTCCCTTCCCACACAGGTTAGTCAAAAAGAAAAAAGAAAAAGAAGAAAAAGTAATTTTTGACTTATTTAGTAAGGTTCATATTAACATCCCACTTATGCAGGCTATTAAGAGCGTTCCACGTTATGCTAAGTTCCTGAAATCCTTATGCACTAACAAAAGTAAATTGGCTAGCGTGAACAAAATTAGTGTGGGTGTTAATGTTTCTGCTGTTATTCAAAGAAAAATCCCTCCAAAGTGTGCAGATCCAGGAATGTTTACGATTCCCTGCAAGCTTGGAGGTACTGACATTGGCAAAGCTATGTGTGATTTAGGCGCAGGTATCAACGTCTTGCCCTTGACAATATACGCTCAGCTAGAACTCGGACCACTGAAGCCAACCAGAGTTGTCATCCAGCTGGCAGATCGATCAATTATCTATCCAGAAGGAATCATTGAGGACGTTCTAGTCCAAGTCGGTAGCCTCCTCTTTTCGGCCGACTTTTATGTGATCAGTATGGAAAACGAACAAGGCACTAAACCCTCCGACGTCCTGTTGGGTCGACCATTCCTCAGGACTGCACGTGCAAAGATAGACGTCTATGATGCATCGATTACCCTTGAGTTCGATGGGCAGACTATCCGATTTAGCATGACTGATGCCATGCGTTTCCCTTCTGAATTCTCTAGTCTCAATTTTATTGATATTGTTGACCCAGATGTTGAGGAAATTGCTGACTTATTTTCTATGGATCCTCTGCAGCTTGCCCTAGCCAATAGTGTCAACTTCGCGGAGATGCAAAATCTGGAATCCAAATTTGTCACCCCCACCCCTGCGAGAGATCGTTTCTGTCTTAGAAACCACCCCTCACTCCCCGTTTAATATGGTGGTGAAGCCTTTGCCCTCTGAATATACTAAACTCCCTCCTTCCATTGTGCAGGCCCCAAACTTGGAACTCAAGGTCTTGCCCGAGCACCTGAAGTATGCTTACCTCGGTGCCCATGAATCTTTACCCGTCATCATCTCCAGCAGACTAGATACCGAAGAAGAAACATCTCTAGTCGCCCTACTGAAGGAATTCAAGAGAGCTATTGGATGGACGATTTCAGATATCAAATGACTATCTCCCGCCCTGTTCACTCATCGGATACACCTAGATGATGATAGCAAATCAGTTCGCCAGCCACAACGCCGTCTTAACCCACCCATGATGGAGGTCGTTAAGAAGGAAATATTGAAACTCCTCGACGCTGGTGTGATCTACCCTATCTCGGACAGTACTTGGGTCAGCCCAGTTCAAGTTGTCCCGAAGAAGACTGGTATCACAATCACCACGGGACAAAACGGCGAACAGATTCCCACACGTATACAGAACGGGTGGCACGTTTGCATCGATTACCGTCGATTAAACGCTGCCACGAGGAAGGATCACTTTCCCTTGCCATTTATTGACCAGATGCTGGAGCGTTTGGCTGGGAAAACACATTACTACTGCCTTGACGGATATTCAGGATTTCATCAGATACCGGTTGCCCTAGACGATCAAGACAAGACCATTTTCACCTGTCCCTTCGGTACATTCGCTTATAGAAGGATGCCCTTTGGTCTTTGCAACGCACCTGCTACATTCCAGCGTTGTATGGTCAGTATCTTCTCCGAGCTCGTTGAAAAAGGAATCGAGGTATTTATGGACGATTTCACAGTTTATGGTAATTCTTTTCCTGAATGTTTACTCACCTTGCGAAAAGTTTTACAAAAATGTGTTGAAACTAACCTCGTTCTCAATTATGAGAAGTGTCACTTTATGGTAGACCAGGGACTGATTTTGGGACACATCGTTTCCCGCAAGGGAATCGAAGTGGACAAGGCGAAAATCGAGGTAATCGAGTCTTTACCATATCCCACTTGTGTATGTGAGGTACGTTCGTTTCTGGGCCATGCAGGTTTCTATAGGAGATTTATCAAGGATTTTTCCAAGATCACCCAGCCGATGTGCCAGCTACTCGGCCGAGACGTTGAATTCATCTTCGACGATAGATGTAAAGCCGCGTTTGACCTCCTCAAGCAGAAGCTGATCTCAACCCCCATTATCCGCGCACCAGACTGGACACTTCCGTTCGAAATCATGTGCGACGCAAGTAACAATGCCTTGGGAGCTGTGTTGGGACAGAAGAAAGACCGAGAGGTTTATGTCATCTACTATGCCTCGAAACTCATGGATGCTGCCCAACGAAACTACACTACTACAGAGAAGGAACTCCTCGCCGTGGTCTTTGCATTGGATAAATTCCGTCAATACCTTTTGGGAACGCAAGTAACCATCTTTTCGGACCATACCGCACTCCGCTGCCTCTTGACCAAGCTGGATGCAAAACCTCGCCTAATCCGGTGGATACTTCTACTTCAGGAGTTTAACTTAGAAATCAAGGACAAGAGAGGCACTGAGAACTCTGTAGCTGATCATCTGAGTCGCCTGCCTACCCAGGCGGATGATTCACTTATTCCTATTCGTGACACTTTCCCTGATGAACAGCTTTGTCTTGCCCAAGCCATTGACTACCCTTGGTTTACTGATATCGCTAATTTCTGTGCCACAGGTCACCTTCCAGCAGATTCATCCCCTTCGGAACAGAAGCGTATCAGAAGACAAGCCAGGTCTTACATATGGGACAGTCCGTACCTATGAAAGTTTTGTTCGGATCAAATCATTACACGATGTGTCACCACGGATGAGATCCCATCCATCCTCAGGTTCTGCCACTCTTCCACAGAAGGAGGCCACTTTGCAGCCAAGAAGACAACCATGAAAGTTCTAGAAGCAGGACTCTACTGGCCTTCACTATTCAAAGACAGCCACATGTTCTGCGCAGCTTGCCCGCGCTGTCAGAGTACAGGTAACATTGGCGCCCGAAACCAAATGCCACTCACAGGTATTCTCGCTTGTGAAATTTTTGATATTTGGGGAATTGATTTTATGGGTCCCTTCCCCAACTCATACGGAAACGTGTATATCCTCTTAGCGGTTGATTACGTTTCTAAATGGGTTGAGGCCAAGGCGACCAAGGCTGATGATTCCAAAGTGGTTGCAGCTTTTCTTCGTTCTCGTATTTTTAGCAGGTTTGGAGCCCCGAGAGCCCTCATTAGTGACCGCGGAACCCATTTCTGCAATCGAGTTATTAGCGGCTTGCTCCAGCAGTACGGAGTCACACATCGTGTCTCTACAGCTTACCACCCGCAGACAAATGGTCAAGCCGAGGTATCTAATCGAGAGATCAAAGCGATTTTAGAGAAGACGGTCAGCCAATCCCGCAAGGATTGGAGTTTGAAGCTGGACGACGCTCTTTGGGCTTATCGAACAGCGTTTAAGACTCCTATCGGAATGACCCCCTACCGGCTTGTCTTTGGCAAACCTTGCCACTTACCCGTGGAAATCGAGCATAAAGCCTTTTGGGCTATTCGAAGAGCCAATTTCAACCTTGACGAGGCTGG
The DNA here is from genome assembly GCA_963691705.1 of Viola odorata. Classification (NCBI taxonomy): domain Eukaryota; kingdom Viridiplantae; phylum Streptophyta; class Magnoliopsida; order Malpighiales; family Violaceae; genus Viola; species Viola odorata. The sequence continues at coordinate 33,452,604 of OY829545.1, read as the reverse complement.
AAAACATCGCAAACTACAAATTCAGGAGTTAGAAGAGCTTTGTGATGATGCCTACGAGAATGCTCTCATCTACAAGGGCAAGACGAAGGCCTACCATGACAAAGTCCTATCTCATAAATCTTTCGAGGTCGGATAGAAGGTCTTGCTCTATAACTCCTGTCTGAGGTTGTTTTTAGGAAAGTTGAAGTCCAAGTGGACAGGTCCTTATGTTGTCACAGCCGTTCATGACCACGACGCCGTTGAAATTAAAAGTTTAGATACGGGAGTCACGTTTAAGGTCAACGGACATCGCCTAAAGGCATTTTATGAGGGGTTCAAGCCATTCGTCGCTGAGGAGATGGCTGTTGCTGAACCACCTGACCAACTCTTATTCTGGTTATCAGCGTCTAGGCCGAGACGATAACCACGGCGCTTTGCAGGAGGCAACCCGCGTTTCTCCATTTTTACTTTTTATCTTTAATTTTTAATTTCTTCCTTTAGTTTATCTATATTTTATTCTAATTGTAAATACCACCCCTATGATTTTCTCCATTCCGAAATCCCCTCCCATTTTAGTCTAATTTTTATTTATTATTTCCCTTTTTATTTCCTTATTATATATTTTTTTCTTTTCCACCTTTAGGTAATTTCCTTTTTGAATTTTAAACTCCTGATTTGATGGTGACAGGAGCGTGACAGTTGGAGACCTTCAGTTGGGATTTGATGGACCCCAATCACCAGCCGCCACATCCGCACGTGAGCAACGGCTAGCAGCTGGCAGCCATAAAGGGAGACTCCTTTCTTCCCTTTTCTTCTTCACTCTCCACTTTTCTTTCATCTTCTCCCGTGCTCCCAACCTTTCCTACTCTCACACAAACTCTCCATCTTCTCCCATGGCTAGATCTAAGAAATCCGCCGCCCGCCCCAGTGCTACCCCAACCCTCGCCTCCGAAACAAACTACCCCTCGAACCACCCCTGCTCCCGTCATCACTCCCACAAAATCACCTGTGGCCGACGATGAGACTTCGTCCGGTGAATATGAGTCCAATACTGGTGATACCGTGGACTCCGTCGAGACTGCTACTACTATCCAGGCCGCGTCGTCGACGACATTGCCGCCGGGTGCCTCCGGCACGGCGGCCGTTGACGCTTCTACTGCTGCAGATGGGTCTGGCGAGTCATCGGGCGACGAGGAATCTGGGGAAGACGAAGAGGAGTCAGGTGATGCATCTGGTGAAGAAAATGCCTCCGAGGAGGAATCGGAGGAGGATGCCAATGATACTCCCAAGGACAACCCAGAGACAGCGGTCGCTCAGATCAAGACCACAACGCCGACGTCCGATGTCCAGATCACTGGATCTGTTCCTGGCCCCAGCGGTTTGCCCATGGGCCGTAGTATGACCTCCCGTGGCCGCTTGATCGAGCCAGTGTGCTATGCTGAGGGAAAACCCAAGAAAGTGCAGCTTCGCGTGCCCATCGAGTCCGATGATGACTCTGAGGACGAAGCTTTTGTCCCTCCTCCTGCTGAGACCACCGAGGACACCTCTATGGAGGTTGAGGAGCCATCACTAGTCAAACCCAAGCGCAAGGCCCCTGCTACACCAGTTATCTCTTCCCAGCCTAGAAAATCAGCCCGCATCACCGACAGCTCTGTCAAGACGGTGATGCCCACTCCTGCAGCTCATTCGGCCCACGCCAGAGCAGGCGCAGCCGCGCCCCTTGCCCAGGTAACACCCGATCTCGCTCACTTGTATGGATGGTTGGAATTTCCTGATAAACAGAGCAATGATAGGTTGTTAGCTTTGCACGGTATGCTTGTTTCCCCTTCTGCTCAACTTGATTACGATTTTTGTGAAAAAATGGGAATAGCTGCTAGGGTGAATTTGCTGATTGATAATATTGGTTGGCGTCCTTTGTTTGACCTTGTGCATCCCACGTTCTTAGAATTGAGCCATGAATTCTTTGCTTCTTTCTGGTTTGACACTGCCGTGCTTAAACAAAAAGGGAAGGGTAGCTTGCATTTAGGGGCTGATAGGGTAGTTAATTTTCGTTTGATGGATATTTGGGAGCACCTTTCTGTTGACAAGTTTAATGTCATGCTTGGCTTTGTCAAGCAATCTGATTTGGGTGTCCCTTGGTATCTTGGTGCATTTGCTGAATACCCTCTTGAGTTTGATGTCACCAGTGCCTTTAGACAGCTTACGGGCGATCCAAATATCGGCTATACTTCCCGTAAGTCTAAAGGCCATCAGCTGCGTGACCCAGCCCTTCGTGTACTTCATCGTTTCCTTGCCCTCACCTTCGCGGGCAAGATGCAGTCCTCGGGCACCCTGTCTGTCCAGGAATTATTCTTTTTGTGGTGTATGCATAACGGCCATAAGGCCAATTTAGGTTACTGGATTGCACATGAATTGAATGTTATTATTACTTGCGGCCGTAATCCTATTCTTGGTTCCCTGATTACTCGCTTGGCTGTTGAACAACGTGGTCTTGATGTATCTAGCTGTGATCTTTTTGTGCCTGTTGGTTTTAAACTGCTTGATGCCCGTACCCTTGATGGTATGGGCAATTTGCGCTTGAAAGGTCGTGTTTTGTGTTTCAGCAAAGGATACACAGGAGGAGCTAAGGGAGTCTGGAGTGCCCAGAATGGAGGAGCCTTCGAGTGGCCGGACCTGACTGCTGATTCACCTCCTCCCTCCCCTGTTCAGTCTCCCGCTCGCGATGAACGTCCCGGGCAAGTTGTTCCTGACATTGTGGATGCCGCACCTACAGCTACTGCCATCGCGGAGACAAATGCCCTGCTGCGGACGGTCATCTCCCTTCTCCAGAATCTTCCCAATGAGTTAGTCTTGAGGCTGCGTCCTCCTGCTAGCCCATGATCCACTCCCCCAAACTATTCTATCTCTTCGCCCTTGGGCTCATTTTGTACTTTATTTTCGCGGTGAACAATTTCCCTTCCCCCTATTTTTCTTTGAACTGCGTTGGTTTGATTCTCTTCTCTACACCGAGGACGGTGTTTTGCTTTAGTGTGGGGATGGGTTTCATACTTTTATGATATATTTTGTGCGCATTTTTAGCATATTTTGCATGACTGCTTGATTACTATCATATTGCATGACTGTTTGCCCTGCATATGCATGTTTTTGCCCGATTTGAATTCCCCTCAAAAGATTTTCAACTGTTTACACTACCCCTGTTTTTTTAAACTCACCTTTGATGGAATGCACCGAGTAGGCCCACTTCACACAGAATCTTCACCCACTGCACCAAAACCACTTGCACACTATACTGCCTGTTAGCTCTTATGACTACATCTTGCCCTAGCTGCTTGCAATCATTGTATTTTTGTCCCGTAAGTGTTTGAGCTTTCATGCCGTATTTTATTTCTGAGTGGATGCATGACTTGTGTGCTGGCCAAATTTGCATGAGACCCCTTGGGTATAGACATGATTAGACATGGGAAAGCGATGATGTGATTAGGGACTTTGCATTTTCTTTGTTATTTTTGGCTTTTTATCTCTTTACCCAACATGCTCACCCCTTTCTTTCACTACCCTTCTAACTGCTTGAGCCATTCCTTTCTTTTCTTAGCAGGTGAGAGATGCCTTCGGCAGTGGTAAGGTGGGACAGAGAAAATCAACATCTTCGATGTGGGGGTATTGAGCTGCTTGACCGAGATGCTGAAAGCAGTAATATGGCAACTATCATAGAGCGCATCAGAGAAGCAAAAGCTCTAGTGTGGGGATTCCTGACGGCTCAGCCTAGATATTCAAAAGCAAATCAAAGCATTCCAGTAAGCAATATGGAGATCAACTGCTAGGCCGAGCCGTTCACATCATGTACGTACTAAAGATCAGACGCCCAAGGAAATTTTTGCTGCTCCCGTTCAACAGTTCAGAATATCATGTACGCTCCCTTATTGCTCAAAAAAAAAAAACTAGAGTACAAATCATTTGAGCAAAAGAGGAGTACAAATCAGAACTGGAGCAAAGCACTTCAAAGATCAGAAGACCGATGACACTTTCCTACAGAAGATACCCCCACTCTCCTTCAGCGCTCTCTGTCTTGCCCGTGCCACTGCCATCAGAAGGTCTTTCTCACCAACTTGCATTTTTCCAGCTAAGAATCTTCTATCCTTATTCCTCTCTGCTTTGAACCCCCCTTCTTCAACATCTTATTTTTGCTTTACCCTTGCAAAGTCTCTATGATCATTTGATTGCCCATGCGTATGTTCTTTATACTCGGGTCGTTATTGTGAATTTAGTTTTGTGCATGATCATTAGCATTGATGAGCGATAAACACCTAACTCTATTTTTTAGCGTGAGTGACAAACACCATATCTTGTGAGGATTGCTTGCAGCAGGCTGATGTAGGAAAGCTACTCTTCTGGTTTTTTTATTCCTTTAGAGTAGTGCAGAGTTCATCTAGGCTGGAGGGTGGCGTACTGCTTGGTCGAGGCGTAAGTGGTGGCGTAAGTAACTCTGTGTGTTATGGATTGAGGCTGTGTGTTCCTGGTGAGGTGATGTTTTCTGATTTTAATGCTCGAGGGCGAGCATCGGGGTAGTGTGGGGATATTTGATAGAGCGTTTTATGTCCCTAATTCTTCCCTCTTTTATGTGCCTTTTTAGATCATGATGCTACTTATGTTGCTCCGTTTATTCACTTTTTGCAGATCTGGGCAAATCAAGAGGAAAATACGAAAAGGAACATTTTCTATCACTTTTTGGATGCATTGGAGCAGCTAGGCCGAGCAGCTGGACGTTCGCGGAAAGCAGCAGTGTCCTAGCGAGAAAAGGAAACTAGCGCAATAAAGGAAAAATATCAGATTTGCTCAATTAAGGCGCCAGAAGTCCCAATCGCAGTAGAAGTCCTATGGGGAGTCGAATTCAAATTAGATTAGGAGTTTTATTTGTAATAGCCATATAAATACTTTAGCAAGTAGGTTTTTAAACGACTTTTCACCTCCACTGCCTACGGCAATCTCTGTTTTTCCCTTCAATAAACCGGAGCAGTTGCTCCGGCCGGTAATGATCAGGATTTATTTCTTCTTCATCTCTTTTATTTAATTATGAAATTTATTTATTTATTTGTTTTTACTTTTAATATGTGTGGCTAAATCTCCCCGTTCTTGGTAAGAGTCGATTGAAGGTTACAAGGGAAGCCGCGAGGTCAGATTGTACTTCATAAATTCTGTGTTGGTATCTTCTTGTTCAATAATTAATTGTCAAGTTACCTAGGGTAGTTATTAGCTTGATCACCTAATAATCAAACTAGAGTAATTACTATCGTCCTTGTAGTTATACCTAACGCGAAGCTGCAGGGTAAAGCAGATAACCATTCTGGTCCTGACTGAAAACCTGGTATCCCCTAGTTGGATTGAACGAGTCGTTAGGGTAGAGCCTCAAGCGTACCGAGTGTCTCGCCCTAGACGCATCTTACCTCTTCTTCATGGGCATCTGAGTGTTGCCTCCATAAGCGTACCTTGGAGGACGGCGGATTGTCAAGGTTAACCCATAAGCGTACCTTGGGATAACTTCTACTACGAAGGTAAGCAGGGGACCTAAGCGTACCTGGTCCCTATAGTGCGTCTATCAGCTTGGGGTAGACGATGCTTGCGCCAATGACCGGCTGACCGTAAATGCAACCGGATTCGTATTCTTACTGAGAACCCTTGTCTCTTCTGATTTCTTATTACTTCTATTGCTCTTTGCCACTAGTTGTTATTACTTTCGTAGTTAACAATTAGATTAATCAAACAACCATTCAAAACCCCCCTTCGTTACTTGTTGCTTGGATTATTTAGTTTGTCAAATTGAATTGAGTATTGGTCCCTTAATCCCTATGTTCGATCCTGTTACCATTATACACAATTTATTGTGCACATTGACTGCAGGTTTTATTATTATTTTTGTATGTGCTTCGACAGCACATCAGTGAACAATTTGTAGTAGAATGGATTGAACGATTATAAGCAAACTCCATGAAAGGTAAATGATGAGTCCATTTAGACACATGTTTAGTAACTAAAGAGCGTAAAAGGGACCCTACAGTACGGTTAACTACCTCAGTTTGGCCGTCGGTTTGAGGGTGACAAGAAGTCGAATACAACAATTTAGTTCCAAGGCGACTCCACAACACTCGCCAAAAGTGGCTCAAAAATCTTCCATCACGGTCACTAACAATACTAATAGGCATACCATGGAGGCGGACTACCTCTCTAAAGAATATATTAGCAACCTGAGACGTATCATTAGTATTTTACAAGGCAAAAGGTACGCCATTTTGGAAAACCGATCCACAACAACAAATATACCATCCTTACCATCCCAAGATTTAGGTAAACCTACAATGAAGTCCTTGGACAGATCGGTCAAAGGTTGGGAAGGTACGGGTAGCGGCATAAACTCACCATGACTAGCTAACCGAGATTTTGCCCTTTGGCAAACTACACATCTAGCAATCACACGCACAACATCACGTCGTATCTTAGGCCAATAAAAGTGTCATTTCAGCATGTCATAGGTTTTATTAATGCCAAAGTGGCCCATCAATCCACCACTATGTGATTCATGCACAAGTAATTCACGCAAAGAACACTTAGGAATACAAAGGCGCTTGCGCCGAAACAGATAGTTATCATGCGTATAAAATTTCACATCAGCCATGGAATCACAAGTTGATAACCATTAAGGCAATCCTAAGGGCATTTCTGTAATTATGACCCCTGCCGAAGATGGAGTCCCACAAGCCTTATCGGACATCTAAGCTATCGCTACCAGACCTTGAAGCGTTTACTGGGATGGTCGACTTCAGCGGGGGGGGGGAGGTCTCACGCGTCTCTTAACGCACGGCATCATCCCATCCCAAGGACCTATAGAGCTATCGCCCCCGACATGATCGTAGGTATCGCCCCCGGTACCCTCATCGGAGATATCAACCTTGACGTTACCTCAGGTATCGCTGATGACGTCGGGTTAAGGTATCGCCCGTGACGTCATCAGGAGCGACGTCTCACCTGGATATCGCCCTCATGCCCAGCTATCGCCCCCATAATGAAAATCATCAAGTAAGCGAGAATTCACTTACTAGAACCGCTGCTATTTTTGAAACACTTACTGACTTAAGCATCGGAGTGTCTACGCCGGAGCCCCCCTCCAGTGCCTTGCAGGTAGATTCGACGGCAACTACAGCAACTCCGACCAATGGAAGTCAACCCCCCGATCACATAAGAGATAAAATCTTAACAAATTGGTGCTCTCGTTGAGAGCCTTGGTGTATTAAGTGAGCATCCTTAATAGCCAAGCTCTGTTCTACCCAGAGATCGGAACAATCATGACTTCTGAGTCGGAGCGGACGTGACCTCTATCTTCTAATGTTCCCTTCTCGATTCGCAGACAGTTATTCCCTTTTGCTACTGCAGAACTTTCTGGGACAGCGCAACAAATCATTTCAGAATCCCTAAACCCTTTGATTAGGTCTGTAGGGGAAGTCCTTTCCTCGCAGGTGACCATGTCGTTGTCCCAAATGGCAGGATCCAGCTTCTCTACTCCTGCTTCAAGGGGATTTATGTTAAATAGTACAGAACACCCTTTTGCGAGTGAAATAGCGGCCCTTCGTTCTCGGTTGGACTATTTGACTAAAATGGCTGCCAGAATGACACCTGGAATCTCCGGATTGAGCGTACCTCCCCGTGTCATGTTCACGCCGTCTATTGTCACCGAGCGGCCCTTGTCACCGTCATTACAGGGAAATCTCCGGTCAACTTTATCCGTAGCTGATCCCCCGATTAATTTTGTGCAGCTCACTCAAGGACGAGTGGAACCTTATGTGCCGCAAGTGCCCCTAGGTCCCATCCCTCTGGAGGATCGGTACCTAGAAGAGGCCAGAAACCGTTGGGACAGTCGAAGGGAAGGAGCGAATAGGGATTTGTCCCCTGAGCGCAGTGAAAGATCCAGCAGTAGGAGATATCGAACTCGCTCGCCCAGAAGCCACAGTCAGTCTCCTAGGCGACACCCCACGCCAGATCCACGGAATCGGAGGCGTCCTGAGGAAATGTCTCCCCCACGCCAGGAGCGTGAAATTCTTGATGACACATCAGGTCATCCTTTTTGCCGTCGTATAAGACGCCATAAGGTCAGTCGACATGTGAAGCTTCCCACTGAGACTTATGACGGCACCAGAGATCCCATTTCGCACATCAATAAGGTGAAGGATTTCATGCAGTTTCAGACGCACAGTGATGCGACGTTATGCCAAATATTTATTATGACATTATCAGGAGTCGCGCGCCTCTGGTTCGAGGGCCTTCCCGGTGGATCTATTAGTAATTTCGCACAGTTGGAATCCAAGTTCCGGAGCCGTTTCAGCACACCAATTCCAATCAGGAAATTTGCCGCCGCGTTATTCGACCTACGTCGAAGGCCTCAGGAAACTCTGAAGGAATTTCTTAGTCGATTTGATCTGAAAATGTCACTAACGTCGGGCGTTACCATTGATTTTGCTATAGAAGCCTTGAAGAGGAACTGCCGTTATAGTAAATTAAGAGATGCACTAATGGTGGACCCTCCAGCGACTCTAGACGCTTTAAGACTTAAAGCCCATAATTACGCGAAAATGGAAGAAGAGGAAAACAGAGATAGAACCTATGGCATGCCACCTGAGGCACCTCTGATTCCAAACGCTCCTGCGAATACCATTCTTGATGACCGCCTCACCGACGAGTATGCTCAGCGGAAAGATCATATTCCCAAAACCTCCAGTGGGCGAAAAGGTAACACTTCAAAGGGAAAGCCTGGCAGTTCCCCATCTCAGCGCCAAGGAGATTCCTTTAAAAGTCGGGCATACGATCCTGATTTCCCTTCCCTTAATCTACCAAGGGCAGAGATTTTGGCGATAGTGGAACAACGAAACCTTCCCATTCGGTACCCTGCGCCCGTCAAGCCCGGAGTACTCCTAGGGAGAAGAGAAAACGCTTATTGTAAGTTCCACAAAGCCAGGGGGCATTCTACAGAAGTATGCAGGGACTTAAAATCAGCAATAGAACGTTTGGTAGAGGAAGGTTACTTGGGAGAATTAGCAACCAAAGTAAGAGAGGACACCAGAAATAATTCCACGAAAGGGTCGTAGATGACCAACAAGTATCCCCTCGCGTCCCACAAAAGGATAATGCTCTCAGAGGAAGAGGTGAGGAAACGTTCGCAGTAGATGACGAGGGCTTCCCTATGATTAACATCATAGCAGGAGGGACTCCTTACATGGATGAACCAGAACTACCGACGACGGCTTTAGGAGAAAAACGCAAGCAAGATGGCGTGACAAAGAAAAGTGAAACGATAAGCGTTCTAGATCGCATGGTGCTATCCTTCTCCGAAGAGGACGAGAAAGGCGTTGTCTATCCGCATAATGATGCGTTAGTGGTTACGCCCATCATTGCCAGTCACGGAGTCAGAAGAACTCTCATAGATAATGGAAGTGCAGTAAACCTCTTCTCGTTGGAAGCGTACAATCTCATAAAACGGCCCGACAATGAATTGATACCTTGCAAGAAACCCAGAATTGGGGTAGACGGGGTCCCAATCCCTGTCATAGGGGTAACTACTCTGCCAGTCTACTTCAGGGAAGACACCTCCAAGCGATTGGAGAGCTTGCTATTCCTTGTCGTGGATCTGAACTTGCCCTACAATGTTATACTCGGACGACCTTTTCTCAACCGCTTTGGAGCGGTAATATCTCAGAAGCATTTGAAGATGAAATACCCCTCCTGGGACGGAGTGGTAACGATAAAGGGCAATCAAAAATTGGCGGTCGAATGTTACCTGCTCATGACTCAAAAGAGTTGTGATAGGTATGTATGTATAACAGCGAACCCATATGAACAAGGCGATGAGAAGCGCACTCAACCCCTTGACAAAATGGTGCCTGTACCGGTAATCGGCATAGAAAAAGCAGACTTCCTTGTTAGCGAAAGGCTCAGTTCAGAAGAAAACCTTCAGTTGGCCCGGTTACTGAACAAGTGTCGAGGAGAATTTACATGGAAACCCGCAGACATGCCGGGTATATCGCGAGAAATAGTCGAGCATCGACTCAACGTTGACCCTGGCACTAAGCCGATCCAGCAAAAGCGGCGCGCGTTCTCCAAGGAAAAAGCCTTAGTTGTCGATAAAGAAGTAGCAAAGCTCCTTGACGCTGGTTTCATCCCCGAAGTTCAGTACCCCACCTGGTTAGCCAACCCAGTCCTCGTCCCTATGTCCAATAGAGACTGGCGTATGTGTATCGACTTCACCAATTTGAACGATGCCTACCCCAAGGACTGCTACCCGTTTCCCCGTATTGACCAATTAGTCGATCAGACTGCCGGGTACGCATATTTGAGTTCACTTGACGCCAACTCCGGGTATCACCAAATTCCCATGGCCATTGAAGATGAAGAGAAGACTGCCTTCATCACTCCTACGACCACTTACTGTTATACGACGATGCCGTTTGGGCTAAAGAACGCAGGGGCGACATTCCAACGTATGGCAAACAAGATATTCGAAGAACAGATAGGAAGAAATGTGGAAGCCTACGTTGACGATATACTGGTAAAAAGCGCTAGTTTTCAGGATCACTTGCGGGATCCAAAGGAAGTATTTGACGTGATGAAACGGCACAGTATGAAACTGAACCCCGGAAATGCATGTTCGCATTTCAGACCGGAAAATTCCTGGGCTAAGTGGTCAGCCAAAAAGGAATGTAGCCTAATCCGTCAAAGATTAAAGCCATACAAGACATGATATCTCCAAGAACCGTTAAGGAAGTACAAAGGCTAACAGAGCGCTTTATCACCCTAGGGCACTTTTATTTCCAAACAAGGCGAGAAGTGTCTTCCTTTTTTCAAAGTCATAAGCAAGAAAGCATCCTTTGGGTGGACCCCGAAATGTGAAAAGGCGTTTGTTAGCCTAAAAGATTACCTATCGTCCGATCTGCTGCTGACCAGGCCAGAACTAGGTGATACTTTATACCTATATCTCGGCGCTGCTGACGAAGTGGTCAGCGCCGTCCTCGTCCGCGACGATAGCCACATGCACCGCCCCGTGTATTTCGTGAGTCACGTTCTGAAGGATGCAGAGTTGCGATACGCCCGAATTGAGAAAATAGCGTACGCGCTAATACAGGTCACTCGAAAGATGGACAGATACTTCCAGTCTTTTTCCGTTATCGTACTTACAGATCAACCGCTGAAAAGGATATTTCAAAAGCCTGAATCCTCGGGAAGAATGCTAATCTGGGCTCTTGAACTCGAACAATACGGGCTGAGGTATCAGTCTCGGCCATCTGTAAAGGCTCAAATCTTGGCAGATTTTATAGCGGAATGCACCTTTACGGAAGATCGGTTAACAGATGTACCCGAAGAGGAATGGCATGATTTGGATCTCCCATTCTCGGAGACTTATACGGACCTCTGGATCATTCATGTAGACGGGGCTAAAAATTAAGAATCGGCTGGAGCAGGAATCTTTATAAATGGGCCGAACGATATGCGAATACAATACGCTATCCGAATCCTGCAGCCATTATCCAATAATGCGGCAGAATATGAGGCGTTACTAGCCGGACTCCGGATAGGGAGAAGCCTTTCATCTAAAGGTAGGCACGATACCGGCAGAACAGGAGACCTGCGTCTGAAAATTTGCGGTGATTCCAAACTAGTGATCGACCAGGTCTTAGGGCGCTCTCAAGCTCGGGAGCCCATCATAGTCCAGTATCTCGCTAAAGTGATGCGGGAGCTATTAGAAATAAAGAAAGAAGGCATGCAAGTCAGTTTTGAGCACATTCCCCGAGAGGACAACGCCGAAGCTGACAACCTTGCCAAGCTGGCTGCAAACCCAGAAGCATCCATACCCAAGGGCGTGTATTACCGAGAATTACCTATACCCTCCTTCATGGAAGAGCAAGCATCTCTGTGTGTGGAAGAACTCGAGAACGACTGGCGAGTCCCCATAATCAAATACTTAAAACACGAAGAACTGCCTGAGAATATCGCTGAAAAGAAAAAAATGCTGAGACAGGCAGCTCGCTGTACGTATTATGACGGGGACCTGGTCCGAAGATACTTTTCGCACCCAGCGGCCAAATGCATAACGGAACAAGAGGGTCTTCACACGCTACGCGAAATTCATGAAGGGATATGCGGTATGCATGTATCGGGCGGCACCCTGGCTGCACAAGTCTTCAGATCTGGATTCTATTGGCCCACTATACGGAAAGATTGCCACGACTATGTGCAAACTTGCCCGAAATGTCAGGAGTTCTCTAAAATTCCTCGACGTCCTGCCACTGAAATATCCGAGATCATCGCCCCTTGTCCTTTTGCTAAATGGGGGATCGATATCCTGGGTCTGTTTCCAAAGGCAAGGTCCCAACTAAAATTTGTAATAGTGGCAGTGGACTACTTTACGAAGTGGGTGGAGGCTGAAGCGGTCGCCAACATCACGACGGAAAAAACTTGGCGTTTCTTCAAGCACCAAGTTATCATGAGGTTTGGCGTACCTCGTATCCTAATCAGCGATAACGGGACACAGTTCACCAGCCAATTCTTCAAAGACCAATGCTTAGAATTCGAGATAGAGCAACGATTCTCTTCCGTGGCTCACCCCCAAACCAATGGACAGGCAGAAGTGACAAATCGGAGCATCCTCAGTAGCATTAAGAAAAATCTGGAGGGGTCTAAAAAGAAATGGGCTGACGAGCTACCATACGTGATGTGGGCGTACCGCATGACCGTTAAAACCAGTACGGGAGAAACACCTTTCGCATTGGCCTTCGGTACCGAGGCTGTTACGCCAGTAGAAATCGGGACCATGAGCTTGCGAGTGGCCCACTTCCGAGAGGAGCTGAATGAGGAAAGGTTACGAGCTAACCTTGACGCGTTACCGGAGGTCCGAGTAGAAACCCTCCTGAAAATGCAACACTACAAACGGAAGATGGCCCGTTACCATAACAGGCGCGTCAAAGAACGGTTGCTAAAGGCAGGTGACCTGGTGCTCAGAGACAAACGAGCGGCTGGTCAACGTATGGGGAAACTCAGCCCAAACTGGGATGGACCATATCGCGTTACCCGAGTTATCAGAAAAGGAGCCTATCATCTAGAGACGCTCGATGGTACTCCCCTATCTAACTCTTGGAATATTGCTCGTTTGAAATTATATTATCCTAGACCTTTAACTATATCTGCACCTTTGACTGATGCCAACCCTAACCTTAGCTAACGCTCCCTGAGAGAGCTTCCTTGGGTGTTTGTGGTTGTTTTTTGTGCAGATAGAAAAGGGGGCACTTGGGAGTGAAAAGTCCTATCCTTGTGAATGTCGGTCCTGATAAGATGGCTCACTAAGTGAGGGCACGACCCAGGATGCCTTGAACTAGCATGGGGATTGAAAGATCCCTAGCGCCCTCCCGGAGTGAAAAGTCCTATCCTTGTGAATGTCGGTCCTGATCAGATGGCTCACTAAGTGAGGGCATTACCCGAAATCCTTAGGAGTGAAAAGTCCTTTTCTTGTAATGACCGTTCTCGCGGAGACGACCCATCAAGACAAGGCACGCCCCAAGGATATAGTAACTCCGTTCTAGAAGTGAAAAGTCCTATCTTAGTAACCGGACTAGCGTAGTCGGTTCATCAAGTAAGGGCATAATTCTAGACGCGAGGACAACGCCTGAAAGTAAAAAGTCCTATCCTTGTGATAGCCAGTCCCGATCCGACTGCTCACTAAGTGAGGGAACTTTCCAGGCCGATCGTGGAAAAATGAAAGCGCAAAGAATCGCGAAATTTCAACTAGTAACTAGATGCATAATCCCTAGTGAAGTAGAGCTGACGGAAAAAGTGATTCACGCGACTTCCATGACTAAACGCCCTATGACGGCAGTGGAAAAGCTCCTACGGGTAATCACTATCTCTCGTAACCCATTATACTACTAATGGTTTACAATTGAGAATGTGCAGAATAACTTTCGAGTGGCGGAAAGATTGACGACTGCACAAAGTGACGATACTATGAGGCTCGCCGGGAAAGCTAACCCGATACCGACCTCAGCGATATCTGTTGCTGAAACGCTACGAGTCTGCTCGAGAAATTAAACATATTATGTCGCCAGGATGGTAGCGACACCCTGGGAATTTTAGAAAGTGAAATAAGGAAAGGGAAAAGGCAGCAGCAAAGATATAAACTGTTCAAATGCATAAAGGTGCCTTAGAAAAGTCACAAGTTCTAGAAACCAAAACAATAACACCGCGGAGGCAAAAAACAAAAAGCCTGATAGTAGTAAAAGAGGCGGCAAAGCTCGGGAATGTGTCAACCCTCAGGGTTCCTCCGTCTCCAACCCTCCGCCTTAGCTCGGCGAAAGCCTGCTTCATTAAGGTCGGCAGACTTCTGTTTGAAGGCCTTTGTGACCTTGTCACCTTCATACGCATCTGCTCCATGGACCTCTTCAAAGCATTCGACTAAGATAGTGGCCGTCCGCTCAACGTGCCAATGCTCTTATCGGCTGATTCCTCCGTCAGAGCGGCTCTCTCTTCCTCCTAGGCCATTTTCTCCTTTGCCAAGGATGACTTCTCTCCTTCCAGCACGGCATTCTTTGCATCAAGGGTAGACACTTATCTCGACAGCTCCTGCTGAGCCAGTAACAATCGATTGCGTTCCTCCAGTAGCTTATTCTTCTCATTTCGCTCTTGCGAAAGTTCAGAAAGGGACACAGCAAGAGAAGCAGCCTGACGCTGTACGTGCTCTGTCCAGTACTGAAATTTCACAAAAATTGGAAAAGATTCCAGTGCGTAGCGAGTTCACCTTATCGTCATCTGTCTGCGAGAGGAAAGCTTCCCGCTCAGCAGGGGTTGACAGTATTTGGGCTGCCAAGAAAGCCGAAACCTCAACTGAACCATCACCCCCGAGAGCCGCTAAGCCCGTATTGCGAAAATTATATAAACCCACTTGGTGAGTCACAGTACCAAGCACACTCGAGGAACTTAGGTCCGCAGCATAGTTAAAGGTGGAGGCCCCCTCGCCGCAACACTGCAATAAAGGAACGCTTGAGGGGACAAAGGCCAGAGGGACAGGAGGGTGGACTTGAGACGAAGAACCCCCTTGGACGGCATAGGAACCATGAGGGTGGTAGCCCAAAAAGTCCTGTAAACCTTCTTGATAGCCCGAGTCAGGACCATATGCATGAACAGGCCCACCGAAGGAATTGGGTGAAGCCCCGAAAGTCTCAGCCGTACCCATGTTCACCAAAAACCCAGAAGGGTGAGTCTGGGGAGCATCCATAGAAACAAAGGTGCCATCCGGTCCGACTCCCGTCTCGGCAACAGTAGAAGATAAGCTTTCACCCTCACCCTCCGGCTGACATCTCTTCCTAGAACCGCCCAGCACATAACTCATGTCCATTTCGCCTGTGGGAGAGGCGGAGGTAGAACCAGTAACGGTCTCCTGCTAAGAACCCAGTACGAAACACAAATAAGAGAAATGGCAATAAACAGCATATCGTAACAAGGAAGCACACTCACAGCGACAGTCTTGAGAGGAGGTGCTTCCGAAGAACCTGCCGCGTCCGGAGAAGGAGTAAGAGCGGCAACGCTTCTTGTTCTTTTCTTCTTTTTTCCTTTGGCAAGGACCTTAGGAACCTTAGAAGAAGACGGTTGGGCAGGAGTGGCAGCGACGGTCACGATAGGGATACCTGAAGGAATGTCGGTATTCCCCTCACCGGCTGATGAAGAAGATACTTGAGCAAGGCTCATGGAAATAGCAGGAAGCACAGTGGAGTTATCGGCAGCTTCCGTAGAGATGACCTTCTCTTTTTCTTTTCTGTCCTGGGCCCTTTTCAGTCACCTTCTAACGTTTTCAGGCTTGTAGTCGGGATTTGTCGCTGCATGATGACAAAATAATGTTAGCATTAGTATCATTTGATATGATTCGAGGTCATGTCTGATCGGAATGGCGGCGGTCGGTCGTCGGATGTACCTACAAAGCGCCGGAGGGGGGGCTCCGGCGTAGACACTCCGATGCTTAAGTCAGTTCGGGGATACAAAGTAACAAGAGGTTCTGCTGGGTGATCTCGATCTTACCTTCTGTTTGAAAAAGTAGGGATATTTATAGGCCTCGATGGCGATACCTGGCGATAACAGTCTAGGTGATGTCTGGCGATGACGTCACGAGCGATGCCAGTAGGTGACGTCATGAGCGATATCTAACGGGCTGCCGGGAGCGATAACCTTGTGATTCCCTAGGATGGGATGATGCCGTGCGCATAGAGACGCGTGAGTCCCCGCTCCGCTGATGTCGACCATCCTAGGAATCCTTCGCTGATCCCTGGGCGATATGAAGATATACTACTGGACTTATAGGAATCTGTCCCGGTAGGAGCCGCATGTGTAGTAGCACCGTGAAGGTTGTCTTGATTGTTATCATAAGCCCAACTGAAAATGAGCCCGAGTGTTTACCAAGGGCCGTCACTCCCTGTCCAAGTCTGGAATCTTAGGTGAGAGTTTGTTCTTTCATAAGGCGATATGCTCCTGGGATCTCCGAACTTCCTTGTCTCCTTTAGCTCGATACGGATTGGTCTAAACGATGGGCTAGGGCTCAGATTTGAAGCTTTCCTCCGAGCAAACAGATCCCGGTCTTCATTTTTGTCTCATGCCTCGTCCTCTGGAGGCGTTAAGAAATCCACGAGAGACGTCGCCATCTTGTTCGTAATTATTAGGGGATTTCTTTCACCTAGCGATATTATTCGAGCTGGCCCCTCTTGCAGGACTTGGAAAGTCGCAACTTCACTCCTGTCGCAAGAGAGCTGCTGACGGGCCACTTGCGATGTCGCCAAGGACTGCAGCCGAGTCATTCCGTAGGCTCGCCTATGTTCCAGTCCATCATCCTTTCGAGTGTACTGCAAACACATAGAGGAGATAGGTACTTATGGAGAAATTAGCAAACTTTGTACTTACAGGGATTTTGAGATCACACAGGTCCTGTCTTTCTTTTCCGCTTAAGGGAACAACGATATTGACGCGGTTTTACGCCATCAACTGCCTTCGATTAACGTGGCTTTATACCACCAGATACTTGTGAGGTCGGCAAGGTTTTATGCATCTAGGGCTACCTGCGACATCAACGCGGCTTTACACTGTGGATACCCGTAACCGTATGGCTTTTACGTCATGACTACCCGTAATATCGTGCCTTTCGGCATTTTTCCATATTCTATCTCGTACCCCTCCGAGCATCTGTATCGTGGATAGTTCACGAACACTGTCCTTCGCTTCCGCTTCGGTTCCATCGGCCCTCGAGGGTAACAGGACGGCTCGCCTTTTGAGGACCTCATTTTCTTTTCCAAGGCCCTTCTCTTGGAGCCTATGAATCGGGGAGCTTTTTCCACCCACGTTCTCATCATCTTTGGCAACTTGCATTATGGATCATTTGACTAAAAAATTTCTCCTTTCCAAGGGCCACTCTCTCAAGAACCTCAATGATGGTGACGTTGGGTTCCTGGAGAACATGCTGGTCAAGACTTCTGAGGACATCCTGGAGCTGCAGGGGATGCTGACCCCACTCCATTCCAGGCTGGGAGCCACGTCTCTGGAGGATTACAGTCCTTTGGAGAGCGTGTCGAAGCTGGCTGCCTCCATCGCTCGGATTCAAGTGGTGATCGCCATGCTGCAGCAGCGCAAGGATATGCTGGGTGCTGCCTAAAGGGGATGAGAGCCACCTCACATGATCTAACTCTGGTCATGGATTCCCTGAGAGACCTTCCCGAAGTACCCGAAGATGCTGGCTCTGACGCGTGATATCAGTGGCTCCCTTTGAGCCCTTTTTACTTTTCCTCTTGTCATGCCACTGTACTTTTCGGCCATTAGGCCATAATAAATAAACTGTTTTTATTATGCCGCTTTGCAACTGTTCTTCTTCTTTAATGCGCCCTTTGTCTTTTTTCCATTGGGGGTATTCTTAGCCCAACTGAAAACGATTCAGCCACTGGGTGGTTTTCTGGTTGGCTGTTCTGCATTAAATCCACGCCGCTGTTGTCCTGGCAACTGATTGGGCGATTTTGCGGTTTTCCTTGATTCAAGTAAGATTTCAACAGGCGTGACTTCAAATCTTTACTTACACTTTAGGCTGTACATGTGTCCACCCTCAAGGGTCGGGTTGGAAGATCGAAGATCCTTTTTTCCCGATTTTCTGGCTATTTAAAGGGATCCTCTTTCCCTCGTTTTTATTCACCTCCTTGTTCATTTTTCCTTTGATAAGTAATCTGCGATCTCATGGTTGATTCTCATTTTTTAGATACGACCGCACGAGATTCTCCACCAACTCCTCCGACTTCTCCTGATTCGGATAATCCTCCTCCGTCGCCTCCTTGGAGGCCGCCTGTTCACCGACGGTGTCGCAAGAGGCGGAGGAAAGATGCTGCGAAGGCATCTAGATCATTCTTTTATTCTCTTGCTTCTCTCTCTACGAAGGGGGAAGGAACGTCTTTCCTTCCTAGCGAGTCACCACAAAGGGCTCCCTCTGCCTGCTCGGCCGTTGAAACGGTATCGCCAGCTGTTAAGGGGGAGTCAGATTAATCGTCAATTCGTGCAGGGGGGAGGATTGAGGAGCCTTTCCCTCTCGCTGGCGAGGATCCATCGCTTTTAGGTGATGATGATGATGACGTGGTCTACTGCTATGGCATTTCCTGGTCTGACGGTGAATAGTTGTGCATACCATGCCTCTTTGTAGATGCCGTATGGCTTTCCTAAAATAATAAAATGACGCTTTATTTTCTTTTCGCTCTCCTGCCGCTTTTCTCCATTTATTTTTTCAGGTTTCCAGGGTTATCGCGGAAGTGTGCCTTTCGCTGGGTGCAACCGCCTTTCGGTTTTCAATCAGTAACTGTCTTCTCCCAAAAGATACTGATGACTGCCCACGCGTCCTTTTCCACTTTGCACGTGTTTTGTTTTTACAGGCTGTTTCTTTTTTAGGTTTAACCTTTATAAGGAATTCGCTCTTCTCTTTTAGTACTTTTGCTAATACTTCGAAATTCTTCGTATTTTCTCTCTTCTGTGCTTCTTTCTTCCCGAGGGGTTTTGCTGCAATTGCTTGTCGGTGCCGACGGCCTGGTTACTGGCTCTTTGCTCCAGGTATTTTGTTTCTCTATCGCCATAGCTTTACTTTTCCAGTTCATTATGTCTCGCGCTAGATCCTCTGTAGTTATCGAAAATCCCCTAGATCCCGAAGTTAGGAGAGCTCGTAGTGTTTTTGATTGTAATGAGGTTTTGAGGGCTGAGTTAGAGGAGAGCGGTATCACTTTTCCCACGGGATACCGCCCCTTTGTCCCTTTGAAGGATACTCGGCTCACTGATGCCATGTGGGGGACGTTCCGGCTGGTTTATTTCAAGATGTTTACCTACGGATTTCGTTTCCCACTTCATACTTCTCTGATGAAGCTGCTAAACCATTACGATCTTAATCCTGTTCAAATAACTCCACCTTCCTGGTGTGGGCTTTACGCCTTTCTTCGTTCGTGTGAGATGAAGCATATTTTTGCTCCATCGCTCGATCTGTTCCGTACATTTTTCACCTTGAGGTGTCGCAGCTGCTTGGTGGATATTACCCCAAGTTGGAATGATGCCCTTGTTCGGTTCTTCTGGCGGAACTTTCAAGGTTTCGAAGAGAACGTGGACAACTGGAAAAATAGCTTCTTCACCCTTCGTTTGCCTTCTCGGTTTTGGCGCGGTGGTTTCAACCGAGAGATTACCAGTGCCGCTTGGCAAAAACCAGATGTGCTGTCTAGTATGGATGTGTCTAATGTTACCGCCCTGTTAGAAATAGAAGGGCCCTTCCTCATTCGGGAATTCGCTCGATTCAGGCCTTTGCCAGAGTGTGTCATTTTTCTTTTGTCACCTTATCGCTTCGATTTTCTTGCCATACTAAAATATTTTATTGGCAGGTAACGCTGAGGGTCGCTCCTCCGGGGAAAGTGACGCTCCTCTGAACGTAGTGCCGCTTCAGAAGTTACCTCCTTCTCCTCCGCCTGAAGGCTCAAGTCGTCTGCCTTTTCCGCCAAGAGGAAGGAGAAACAAAACCGTCGCGACACGCTGCGCATCCGCTCGACCTTCCCGTTTCCTTGAGAATTGGCTACCGTCTCACGGTAAGG
Organism: Viola odorata; assembly: GCA_963691705.1. Taxonomy (NCBI): domain Eukaryota; kingdom Viridiplantae; phylum Streptophyta; class Magnoliopsida; order Malpighiales; family Violaceae; genus Viola; species Viola odorata. The sequence continues at coordinate 33,432,469 of OY829545.1, read as the reverse complement.
GAGTGGCTCCGAGTAACCCTGTGATTGAAGAGGTTGACAGCGATAGTGAAAACATGGATACCGGTTCTGAGCTGCGTCATGCCACCCTTGCCCAACGGATGAAACTTAGGTCGAGAAAGAGTGAACCCGCAGCGGAGTCAACTGAGGACGATAGCGAAGAAATGGTCGTCGAGACGTAGCGTCTCGTAAAGAGAGTTCGTAAAGAGAAATCTGACCCACCAATTCCTCCTGTGGAGGAGGTCAACGCGGTTCCCTCCAAGGGAGTTAACACTTCACACGTTGCGGGTGCCTTGCCGGTGACGGAAGTGGTCAAGGTGCCCTCTGCCATTCCTCCCAAAGTTAACGAGGCTTCAGCAGCGGTGGGCTCTCCCTTGTCGTCTGGCGGTCCTATCTCTCCGATCCACTCCTTTATTCCGGATGTGAACTTATCAGTTTCGAATCCGATCGCTCCTCCTAACCCTCCTCCACAGAAACCTCAGCCTTTGTTTCTTTCTTCGATCTCAGGCATTGGTGATTCCGCAAAAAGTTGTTCTCCTCCTTATATCGCCAATCTTTCCCCTCAAAGTCTTCAAGGCCCCACCACATATCAGCTGGACTTGTCTTCCCTTGGTACCGACGGTCTTCGCGCTTTAGGGATATCGGACCCACTATCGCGAGAAGAGCCGGTGGGCCCAATAGTGGGGCAAATGTTTACTTCTTCGAAGGACAAAGAAGAGTTCTTACGGCATCCTCCTGAAGCACAACATTCACGCCTTCTGACTGACATGCTGGCCAGTTTCCGCGAGCTAAATTACTTTTTCGAAGATCAGCGTGACAAGGTTCGGCCTTCTCTTGATTTGAAAGGAGAACTAAGCGCTGCCTTAGGGAAGGTAACGGAGCTGTCGCAGCTTCAGGAGCGAACCCGGGCGGAGTTGAACGACTGTCGTGCTGAGCTTGCTCGAGAAAAATCGAAAGGGAAGGCTAAGATAGATCTTCTGGAGGCGGAATTGGTGGTGGCTGACAAAAAGAATATCTTCCTTCACGAAGAGATAGCGTTTCGTGATGCGGATTTGGCCAAAGTACCTTCAAAGATAGCCTGGTGGAAGAACAAGACCATGGAGGTTTGTATCGCTGAATTTATGAGTCTCCATCGCCAGGAAACTGTCAATTCGTCAGTGCTGGCTGATTACGCTTCCAAGAGAATGAAGGATCTGGGCGAAGGTGAGGGAGATCTTCCTTCTTCTAGAGAAGAGCGGAGGAATGGTGACTGCGATGTCCGCGAGTGCCCATGATTAATCGAAGTTGCTCCATTTAGAGGATTCTTCTGTTTATTTGTTTCTTTGTCTTGTAATAACGCCTTGTTGTGCGATAATATCCGTATTTTACTGCTATTTGATTTGTATTCCGCTTTTTCGCGTTAGCTCGAAAGCTGCCTTTTTAATTAACGCCATCTTGCGTTATCTCCTTTCTTGCGATATCGCTCTTGTTTTCTCCAAGAAATGGTACCTACTTTTCAGAGCATTTAATGCTTGCTATCTTCTCATTAGAAAAGTTGCGATTGTGCAGGCACACGTGTCCATTTCTTCCGGCGTTGTGGGCTAGCGTGCTCGAGAACTTTACCGAAATCGAAGCGTTGTAGCGCTTTTCTAGAATTGCACTCATTGCCTGAGTCTGTTCCTCCTGTCGCTTCCACCCAACGACTGTGGCATCCGCTGTTTCATTCGATTACTAGGGTTATAAAAACCAATATTTATTCTTTTCCTCTTCTTTTATCATCCCACCTTCTCATATTTTCTTTTAGCCGTCTTGTTTTCTTCCCACTATTCAAGGCTCTTCGAAGTGCTTTTTCTCTTAAGGTATTTCCTTTCTCCTCCATCGTCTTCTTCATTTTTACTTCTTTAATTCTGCCATGGCTAAGACTCGCCGTTCTGAGTCGAAATCTGCCGATGAGAAAAGGATGGATATTACTGCTAGTGTTATCACATCTGAGGCCGCTCTCCGTGAACATTTGGCCGCCCATAATGCTGTTATCCCTGACGATTATAAGGCCACTGTTGCCCCTGAGTCAATACGTTTGAACAGCGTTTTGACGGGCAATCGAAGGGTCTTGTATGCGCAAATGTTCCGTTATGGTTTCCGGCTTCCCATCGACTCTTTTGTAAACGACTTGCTTGTTGCCGGCGATCTGAATCCGGCCCAATTATCCCCAAATGCGTATTGTTGTGTTTATGCTTTTCTGGAACTTTGTAAATACAAAGGGATCACTTCCCCTTCCCTTCTACTGCTCAAATCTCTTTTTAAGCTGATGAAGTGCCGGGGAGTGATAACGATATCGCCCCGCTTCGATGATGACTCTCTCAAGTCCTTTACTTGGAAACTCCTCCACATCGAGTCTTCCGTTGATGCTTGGAAAAAGGAGTTCTTTGTGATAGATCTTCCTGAAGATCCTAGTTCCTGGTGGCAATCTGGGTTTAACCAAAATGTTGATGATAACGTCTGGAGTCGACCAGGGACCCTTCCTCAATGTGAACAAGACTGGTTAAACAAATTGCTCAAACTGGAAATCAGCGCTCACATTCGTCAAATGGCTTGTAGAATGGACATTCGTTCTTGTGTTAAACGTGAGTGTCGCGTTACTCCCTTTTTTGTTATCGCTGATACTAATGCTGACGTTATTTTGTGATCTCGCAGCGACGGATCCCAACTATAAGCCCGAAAGCGTAAGGAGACGCCTGAAGAGGGCTCAAGAAAGAGAAGAAAAGGAGAAAGCTACTTCCACGGAAGCTACTGATAATCCCACGGAACTGCAGGCTACTTCTGCGAGTCTTGCTCAAGTATCCTCTTCTTCAGCTGGTGAGGGGAATACTGATATTCCTTCAGGCGTTCCCATCGTGACCATTGTTGCTCCTCCTGCCCAGCCTTCTTCTTCTTCCCAGGCTCCTAAGGCCATTGCCAAAGGAAAAAAGAAGAGAAAAACAAGAAGCGTTGCCGCTCTTACACCTTATCCGGACGCGGCAGGTTCTTCAGAAGCACCTCCTCCCACTACTGTTACAGTAAGTGTGCCTTTTAGCCACGATATGCTACATTTCAATGTTTGTCGTCGTTTGATTTCTCTTTTCTATATTTCATATTGCGTTCTTGGCAGGACACTACCGCTGTCGCTACCTCTGCTCCTCCCTCAGGCGATATGAATTTGGGCTACATGCTGACTGGTTCTAAGAAGAGACAGCGGTTGGAAAGTGAGGGGGGAAATCCATCTTCCTCTACCACCGGGATGGAGAACAGACCTGAGGACATTTTCGACTCCACGGCTGTTCCCCAGGGAGGACATTCCTCAGAATTTTTGGCGAACTTGGGCACAAGACTTTTGGGATTTCGCCCAATTCTTTCGGAGGTCCCGTTCACGCATATTCCTCCAATCTGGGATATCAAGAGGGCTTGCAGGATTTTTCTGGCTATCAGCCTCATGGTGCTTATCTTGCTCCAGGGGGTTCGTCCACACAGGTTCACCCTCCTATTCCTCTGGTGTTTGTTCCTTCGAGCATCCCCCTGTTGCATCGTTATGGCGAAGGAGGTGCCACCTTCAACTTTGTGGCGGATCTTAGTCCGATAAGTGGGGGTGGCACTGTGACCCATCAAGTTGGACTGTACGATCTCCGTAACACTGGTTTGGTGGCATTGGGGGGTGATGGCTCGGATGAAGTTTCGGCTTTGCTGGCTTCCCAAATATTGGCGTCTGCGGCAGAACGGGAGGCTTTCTTTTCCAAGACCGAGGTTGATAGAGTGAACTCATTACGCTCCAATCTTTTTACTAATATGATGAAGTTCCATTACTGGGCGGAGGAGGTGCAGCGTCAGGCTGCCTCTCTTTGCTCCTCCTTGGAGGAATTATCGCAAGAGCGGAATGAGAAGAAGAAGTTGCTGGAGGAGCGTACGCAACTACTACTGGCCCATTAGGAGCTGAAGAAAGAATATTTTGATGCCTTGGTAGTGGGGGCCAAAAGTACTGTCTTGGAAAATGAGAAATCATCCTTGGCCAAGGAGAAAGCTGCCCTGGAGGGAGAGTCGACCGATATGAGTCTGTGGCATGTCGAGCAGACTGCCGCTATTTTAGTCGATTGCTTTGAGGAAGTCCATGGGGTCGATGCGTACAAACCTGATGAGGTCACGACGGCTTTCAAGCGAAAATCTGCCCATCTTAATGAGAAGGGTTTTTGCCAAGCTAAAGCGGCAGGCTGGAAACGGAGGAACCCCGAAGGTTGACGTACCTCAAGGCTTTGCCGCCCTTTCCTTAGCAATCGAGCGTCACTAGATTTTTGTCATTATTTTGACCACTGAAGTTTGTAGCCCCTTAAAACATTTTGATGTATTCAGACAACTTCTATCGCTATCTTTCCTTTCCTTTAGTTGTCTCCTTACGAGCTCCTTTGGCGTTATCTTCGCCCTGTTATCACGATGCGTTTAGTTTTTCGAGCAGATCCTTAGCAGTCCCATCAAAATTACTAAAGTCGGTATCGAGTTAGCTTTCCCGGTAAGCCTTACGATATCGCTGCTTACGAGATCATCACTCCTTCCTCTACCCGAAAAGTATTCTGCACATTCCTAATTGTAAACCATCAGTAACAAAAACACGTTACGAGGGATAGTAATTACCCGTAGGAGCCTTTCCACTGCCATCATAGGGCGTTACCATAGAACCCGCGTGAATCGCTTTCACTATCAGCTCTATACTTCACCAGGGGTTACACATCTGGTTACTAGCTGGGATTTCGCGATTCTCCGCGTTTCCCTCCTTTCGCGATCGGCCCGAAAAGTGCCTCATCTTAGTGAGCTGTCGGATCGGGATGGCTATCACAAGGCTGGGGAATTTTCACTTTTGGGTGTTGTCCTCGCGTCTAGAACCGTGTCCTTACTTAATGGCCTGGCTGCAGCAGCCCAGCCGTTAAGATAGGATTCTTGTTTCTAGATGGAGTTTCTATTTCTTTGGAGCATACCTCGTCTTGATGGGCCGTCTCCACGAGAACGGTCAGTACAAGAGAAGGACTTTTCACTCCCAAAGATACCGGGTAGTGCCCTCACTTAATGAGCCATCTGATCAAGATCGGTCATCACAAGGATAGGACTTTTCACCCCCGGGGGCATCCAGGATCTTTCAATCCGACGCTAATTCAAGGTATGTTGGGTTGTGCCCTCACTTAGTGGGCCATCTGATCAAGACCGACCATCACAAGGATAGGACTTTTCACTTCCCAAGATACCCCCTTTTTTATCTGCACAAGGGCAACCACAAACACCCACGAAAGCTCTCTCATCGAGCGTTAGTCATGGTTAAGGTTGACATAAATCAAAGGTGCAGATAAAATTAAATTCTAGGGTAATATAATTTCAAACGAGCGATATTCCAAGAGTTGGATAAGGGTGTACCATCGAGTGTCTCCAGATGATAGGCTCCTTTCCCGACAACGTGGGTGACGCGATATGGTCCATCCCAGCTTGGACTGAGTTTTCCCATACGTTATCCTGCCGCTCGCTTGTCTCTCAGCACCAGGTCACCGACTTTTAGCAACCGCTCTTTGACACGCCTGTTATGATAACGGGCCATCTTTTGTTTGTAGTGCTGCGTTTTCAGAAGGATTTCTTCTCGGACTTCTGGTAACGCATCCAGGTTAGCTCGTAACCTTTCCTCATTCAGTTCCTCTCGAAAGTGAGCCACCCATAGGCTCATGGTTCCAATTTCTACCGGTGTAACAGCTTCGGTCCCGAAGCCCAACGCGAAGGGTGTTTCTCCGGTACTAGTCTTAATGGTCATGCGGTACGCCCACATCACGTATGGCAGCTCATCAGCCCACTTCTTTTTAGACCCTTCTAAGTTTTTCTTGATACCGCTGAGGATACTCCGATTGGTTACTTCCGCCTGTCCATTAGTTTGCGGATGAGCCACGGAGGAAAATCGTTGCTCGATCCCGAATTCTAAGCATTAGTCTTTGAAGAATTGGCTGGTGAACTGCATTCCATTATCGCTGACAAGGACGCGAGGTACGCCAAACCTCATGATAACTTGATATTTGAAAAAACGCCAAGTTTTTTCTGCCGTGATTGCGGCGACTGCTTCAGCTTCCGCCCACTTAGTGAAATAGTCTACCGCCACTATCACAAACTTCAGTTGGGACCTTGCCTTTGGGAATGGGCCTAGGATATCGATCCCCCATTTAGCAAAAGGACAAGGGGTGATAATTTCAGATATTTCAGCAGCAGGTCGCCGAGGAATTTTGGCAAACTCCTAGCACTTAGGGCAAGTTTGCACATAGTTGTGGCAATCTCTCCGGATGGTGGGCCAGTAGAATCCGGATCTGAAGACTTGTGCCGCCAGAGTGCCACCTGATACGTGCATACCACATACCCCTTCATGGATTTCGCGCAAGGTGTGAAGACCCTCTTGTTCAGTTATACATTTGGCGGTTGGGTGAGAAAAATATCTCCGAATCAAATCCCCGTCAAAGTACGTACAACGAGCTGTCTGTTTCAGCACCTTCTTCTTTTCAACGGTGTCCTCCGGCAGTTCCTCATGTTTCAAGTATTTGATTGCGGGAATTTGCCAGTCGCTCTCACGCTCTTCCACACATAAAGATGCTTGCTCTTCCATGAAGGATGGTACTGATAGCTCACGATAATATACGCCTTTGGGTATGGACGCTTCCGAATTCACGGCCAATTTGGCTAGATTGTCAGCTTCAGCGTTTTCCTCCCTGGGAACATGCTCGAAGCTGACTTGCATGCCCTCTTTCTTTATCTCCAATAATTCTCGCTTTACTTTGGAGAGATATTGAATCATGATGGGTTCCCGAGCCTGAGAGTACCCCAAGACCTGGTCAATTATCAACTTTGAATCACCACAGATCCTTAGACGTAGGTCTCCTGTTCTTCCAGTATCGTACCTCCCTTTAGAAGAAAGTCCTTTCCCTATTCTGAGCCCGGCTAGCAACGCCTCATACTCTGCCGCGTTATTAGATAACGGCTGTAGGATTCGAATGACGTATCGTATTTGCATGTCGTGCGGCCCATTTATGAAGATTCCAGCTCCCGCCAGCTCTTGGTTTTTGGCCCCATCCACATGGATGATCCAAAGGTTCGTATAGGTTTCCGGAAACGGGAGATCCATATCGCCCCATTCTGCTTCAAGTATGCCGGCCAAAGGATCCTCTGTAAAGATACATTCCGCTATGAAATCAGCCAGGATCTGAGCCTTTACGGACAGTCGAGACTGATACCTCAATCCATACTGTTCTAGTTCAAGCGCCCAGATCAACATTCTTCCTGAAGATTCAGGCTTTCGAAATATTCTTTTCAGAGGTTGGTCCGTAAGCGCGATAACGGAATAGGACTGGAAATATCGGTCCATTTTGCGGGTAGCTTGAATAAGAGCGAACACTATTTTTTCAATTCGAGCGTATCGCAACTCCGCATCTTTCAGAACATGACTCACAAAATAGATCGGGCGATGAGAGTGGTTATCGTCGTGAACGAGGACGGCACTGACCACTTCATCCACAGCGCCAAGATACAAATATAAGGTATCCCCTGCCTCAGGTCTTGTCAACAGTAGGTCAGACGATAGGTAATCCTTCAGGCCGATAAATGCCTCCTCACATTCCGGGGTCCACCCGAACGAGGCTTTCTTGCGTATGACTTTGAAAAAAGGAAGACACTTCTCTCCTTGCTTGGAAATGAATCGCCCGAGGGCGATAACTCACCCCGTTAGTCTTTATACCTCTTTAATGGTTCTTGGCGATATCATGTCTTGTATGGCCTTAACCTTTAAAGGGTTAGGCTGGATACCTTTTTGGCTGACCACGTAGCCCAAGAATTTTCCCGTCTGAAATACAAACATGCATTTTCGGGGATTTAGCTTCATGCGATACCTTTTCATCACGTCAAAGACTTCCTTTAAGTCCCGCAGGTGATCTTGAAAGTTCGCGCTCTTTACCAATATATCGTCAACGTATGCTTCCACATTCCTCCCTATTTATTCTTCGAATATCTTGTTTGCCATACGTTGGAACGTCGCCCCAGCGTTCTTCAGCCCAAATGACATCGCCGTATAACAGTACGTGGCCTTTGGAGTGAGAAACGCACTCTTTTCTTCATCTTCCAAGGCCATGGGGATTTGATGGTATCCAGAGTTGGCTTCCAGTGAACTTAAATAAGCATACCCGGCGGTCTGATCAACTAACTGATCTATACGAGGGAGCGGGTAGCAATCCTTAGGGCAGGCATCATTCAAATCGGTGAAGTCGATGCACATGCGCCAATCCCCATTGTGCTTAGGAACAAGGACAGGGTTCGCTAGCCAGGTGGGATATTGAACTTCGCAGATAAACCCTGCGTCAAGAAGCTTTGCTACCTCTTTGTCCACAGCCGACGCCTTTTCACTAGAGAACGCGCGCCGCTTTTGTTGAACCGGCTGGGCATCTGGGTCCACATTGAGCCGATGCTCGGCTATTTCGCGCGATATACCTGACATGTCTGTGGGTTTCCACGCGAAATCTCCTTGACATTTGTTCAGTAGTCGGGCCAGTTGAAGATTTTCCGCTGGGCTGAGTTTTTCGCTGATTAGGAAGCTTGCTTCCTTTATGCCGATTACTAGAACGGGTACCATTTTGTCCAGAGGTTGAGCGCACTTCTCATCACCCTGCTCGTAGGGGTCCGCTGCTATACACACATACCTATCGCAGCTCCTTTGAGTCATGAGCGAGTAGCATTCCGCCGCCAGCTTTTGATCGCCCTTTATGGATACTACCCCATCCCAGGAGGGGTATTTCATTTTTAGATGCTTCTAAGATATCACCGCTCCGAAGCGGTTGAGAAAAGGTCACCCGAGTATGACATTGTAGGGCAAATTTAAATCCATGACAAGGAACAACAAGTTCTCTGATCGTTTATAGGTGTCTTCTCGGAAATATATGGGCAAAGTAATTACCCCCGTGATAGGGATTGGAACCCCATCAACGCCGACTATAGGCCGTTTGCTAGGCGTTAGCTCGTTGTCAGGGTGTTTCATGAGATTATACGCTTCCAGCGAAAAGAGGTTCACCGCGCTCCCGTTATCAATAAGAGTTCTTCTGATTCCATGACTGGCGATGACGGGCGTAACCACCAATGCGTCATTGTGCGGATAGACAACGCCTTTCTCGTCTTCTTCGGAAAAAGATAATATCATTCGATTCAAGATGCCTATCGCACCTCCTTTTTTTGTCGTGCCATCCCGTGTGCGTTTTTCTCCTTTCACGGCTGTCGGTTGTTCCGATTCGTCCATATAAGGGGTTCCTCCCGCGATGATGTTGATCATAGGGATGTACTCTTCATCAACTATAAGAGTTTCTCTATCTTTTCCTCCGGAGGCATTATCCTTCTGCGGAACGCGAGGAGGAACTGGTCGTTCATCTGTCGTCCTTTTCATGGGATTATTTCTGGCGTCTTCTCTTACTTGGGTGGCGAATTCTCCTAAATATCCTTCTTCCACCAGACGTTCTATTGCCAATTTTAATTCTCTGCACGCTTCTGTGGAATGTCCCCTGGCTTTGTGGAATTTACAATAAGCATTTTCCCTTCTCCCTAGAAGGACTCCTGATTTTGTAGGCGCAGGGTAGCGGATGGGAAGATTTTGCTGCTCTGCTATAGCTAAAATCTCTGCCCTTGGTACATTAAGGGAAGGAAAATCTGGGTCGTATGTCCGATTTTTATAAGAATCCCCTTGACGTCGAGTGGGGGAAACACCAGTCTTTCTCTTCGAAGGATGACCCTTTAGTCTATTGGAGGCTTTGGGGATATGATCCTTCCGCCTGGCGTAATCGTCGATAAAATGATCGTCAAGGGAGTAGCGGTAATTTGATATGTCCCGTGCGGCACGTTATACGTCCTATCTCTGTTTTCTTCTTCTTCCATTTTTGCATAATTATGGGCTTTAAGTCTCAACGCGTCTAAAGTCACTGGAGGGTCCACCATGAGCGCGTCTTTCAGTTTTCCGTAGCGGCCATTCCTTTTCAGGGCTTCTATAGCAAAATCAATAGTAACGCCCGGTGTTAATGACATTTCCAAATCGAAGCGACTGAGAAATTCCTTTAAGGTTTCTTGAGGCATTCGTTGTATGTCAAATAACGTGGCGATAGATTTTCTGATTGGAATCGCCATACTAAATCTGCTCCGGAATTTAGACTCTAACTGTGAGAAATTACTAATGGATCCACCAAGGAGACCCTCAAACCAGAGACGCGCAACACCCGACAATGTCATAACAAATATTTGGCACAACGCCGCATCACTGTGGGTCTGAAACTGAACAAAATCCTTCACTTTATTGATATGCGAGATGGGATCCTTGGTGCCATCATAAGTATCAGTGGGAAGCTTCACGCGTCGACTGACCCTGTGACGCCTTATACGGCGGCTAAACGGGTGGCCCGATGTATCATCAAGAATTTCACGCGTATGACGCGGGGGAGATATTTCAGCCTGACCCCCCCTATTTCACGGTTCTGGCATAAGATGTCACCTAGGAGATCGACTGTGACTCCTGGGTGATCGACTTCGATACCTTCGACTACTGGATCTTTCACTGTACTCGGGAGACAAACTCCTGTTGGCTCCTTCCCTCCGTCCGTCCCACCGGTTCCTAACCCCCTCAAGCTGCCTATCTAACTGCGGGAGGAGACCTTGCGGCATCTGTGGTACGTAAGCCTCTACTCTTCCTTGAGTGAGCTGCACAACACTAACCGGAGGATCTCCCACGGATAAAGGCATCTGGAAGTTTTCTGGAAACAATGGTGATAAAGGTCGATCAGCGACAATAGATGGTGTGAACATGACGCGGGGAGGGAGACTAGATCTAGAAGCACCAGGCGTGATTCTTGCGGCCATTTCAGTCAAATATTCCAACCGAGAACGAAGGGCCGCTATTTCTATTGCAAAAGGATGTTCATGATTAAGTATAGATCCCCCCGAAGGAGGAGTGGAGAAATCGGATCCCGCTATCTGAGATGACGAAACGACCATTTGTGGGGAGACAAGTCCCCCTGAAATTCCGACCGAACGGTCCAGAGATCCCGAAATAATTGGTTGCGACGTCATAGAGAGATCAGCAGTAGCAAAAGGGAATAACTGTCTGTGGATTGAGAAAGGGATATTAAAGGATGATGATCGGATCGGCTCCGATCCTGCGGTCATGACCGTTCCAATCTTCCGACTAAACGGAGCTTGGCTATTAAGGATGCTCACTTAATATACCAAAGCTCTTAATGAAAGCACCATTTGATAAGATTCAAGGTTGTGTCTGATCGGCACGGCGGCGGTCGGTCGTCGGATGTACCTGCAAAGCGCCGGAGGGGGGCTCCGGCGTAGACACTCCGATGCTTAAGTCAGTTCGGGGATACAAAGTAACAAGAGGTTCTGCTGGGTGATCTCGATCTTACCTTCTGTTTGAAAAAGTAGGGATATTTATAGGCCTCGATGGCGATACCTGGCGATAACAGTCTAGGCGATGTCTGGCGATGACGTCACGAGCGATGCCAGTAGGTGACGTCATGAGCGATATCTAACGGGCTGCCGGGAGCGATAACCTCGTGATTCCCTAGGATGGGATGATGCCGTGCGCATAGAGACGCGTGAGTCCCTCCTCCGCTGATGTCGACCATCCTAGGAATCCTTCGCTGATCCCTGGGCGATATGAAGATATACTACTGGACTTATAGGAATCCGTCCTGGCAGGAGCCGCATGTGTAGTAGCACTGTGAAGGTTGTCTTGATTGTTATCATCAGTGATAGTAAAGAAGGAAACGACTCGACACTCAAGTCTAACGCAGGCCTTCATATCGACTCTGCACGCCACATAGCGGATATGAACGCTGATTTCCAGTTGAAGAAGTTTGTCTAACCAGCCTTGTTCGCGCTGAGGAAGAGTCTCCAGTTGACCCCAGACGTTGTCCTTGACGTCTTGGTTAAACCCAGACCGCCACCAGGAACCGGGGTCTTCAGGAAGATCTATCACAAAGAACTCTTTCTTCCAAGCATCGACAGAGGACTTAATGTGGAGAAGTTTCCAAGTGAAGGACTTGAGTGAGTCATCGTCAAAACGGGGTGATATCGTTTTCACTCCCCGACACTTCATCAGCTTAAAAACTGATTTAAGCAGTAAAAGAGAGGGGGAAGTGATCCCCTTATATTTACAAAGTTCTAAGAAGGCATAAACGCAGCAATACGCATTCGGGGCTAATTGAACAGGATTCAAATTGCATGCAATGAGCAACTGTTTTATGAAAGAATTGATGGGAAGCTAGAAACCGTAACGGAACATTTGTGTATACAGAACCCTACGCTTGCCCGTCAAAATGCTATTCAAGCGTACTGTCTCAGGGGCAACGATGGCCTTATACCCCTCAGGGATAACAACATTGTGAGCGGCTAAATGCTCATTAAGAGCAACCTCAAAGGTGATACTACTAACTATAATATCCATATTTTTCTCATCGGCAGATCTCGACTCAGAGCGGCGAGTCTTAGCCATGGCAGAAATAAAAAAGTAAAGATGGAGAAGACGACGAAAGAAAAGATGAGGTACCTTTAGAGAGAAAGCTCTTCGAGAACCTTGAACGGTGAAAAGAAAATAACACGGCTAGAGAAAATATGAAGAAAGCAGAACGACAAAAATAAGCAAAAGAAACAAGTATTGGGTTTTACAACCCTAGTAGTCAACGAAACGACGGACGTCGCAGTCGTTGCGTGAGAGGATCACAAGGAAAAGACTCAAGCAATGAGTACAATTCTAGAGAAACGCGGCAACGCTTCGATCTTGCTAAAATTCTGAAGCTCGCTAGCCCTAGGTGTCCTAAAAAATGGACACGTGTGCCTGACTTATCAAGGCTTTTCTCCCGCATTAATCAAAAGATCATAGGCATTAAATGCTTTGAAAAGCAGAAAGGATCTCTTGGAATAAGACAAGAGTGATACTACACTAAAGGGGATAACGCAGAATGGCATTAACCAAGCCGGTAGCCTCCGGGATAACGGGGAAAAGCAAAGCAGAGATTATTTAAAAATGAAGTGCAAATATCGTTTCGCGTGAAAAGGCGTTATTACAATACAAGAAAAAGTGAATAAATGGGAAAATCTTCCCAGAGAATCAGCCTTGACCAGTTGATGGCCGGCACAGATATCGCTGCCACCATTCGCCTACTCCTCCTCGAGAGAGAGAAAATCTCCCTCGCCTTCGCCTAAATCCTTTACCTTCTTGGAAGTATAATCAGACAGCTTGGTCAAGTCAACGGCTCCTTGGTGGTAGAGATCTGTAAAGCCAGCGATACAGGCCTCCATAGTCTTATCTTTCTACCAAGCTATCCTCGAGGGCACTTTGGCCAAATCTGCATCACGGGACAATATCTCTTCACGAAGGAGAGAGTTCCTTTTGTCGGCCGCCACTAGTTCCGCCTCCAGTAGCTCCACTTTAGCCTTCCCTTTGGATCTTTCTCGTGCGAGATCAGCGCGACACTCGTTCAACTTTGCCCGGGTACGATCTTGAAGCTTGGACAGCTCTGTTACCTTCGCCAAAGCGGCATCTAATTGCTCCGTCGAGTCGGGAGAGCGTCGAACCTTGCCGCTCTAATCCTCGAGAAAATAGTTCAGCTCACGAAAGCTAGCCAGCATATCGTTCAGGAGGCGTGCATGTTGAACATCAGGAGGGCGTTGCAGGAACTCTTCCTTGTCCTTCGAAGAACTGAACATCTGGTCCACTATGGTCCCTACCGGTTCATCTCGCGATAGCGGATCTGATATCCCTAAAGCGCGAAGCCCGTCAGTACCGAAGGACGACAGATCCAGCTGAAACGCAGCATTTCCTTGAGGACCTTGAGGGGAAAGGTTGGCGATAAAGGGAGGAGAGCAACTCTTTACGGAATTACCAACGCCCGAGATCGACGAAAGGAATAGAGGCTGAGGTTTCTTCGGGATAGGATTAGGAGGAACGCTTGGGTTTGAAACCGGCACGGACACGTCCGGAATACAGGAGGAAATCGGAGAATCAGGGCCACCGGATGGCAAAGGTGGGTCCACCGCCACGGAAACCTCATCAGTTTTGGAAAGAACAACAGAAGGTGCCTTGACAACCTCCACCACTTGCGAGGTACTCACGATAGGACAAGTGTCGACCTTAGTGGGGGGAACTGCGTTAACTCCCTTCAAAGGAGGAATGGGGGGACCAGTTTTTTCTTTCCGGATTTTCTTCTTGAGACGCTCCGTTTCGGCAGCCATATCTTCACTATTGTCCTCGGATGACTCCACCACTGGATCATTTTTCCTCGCCCTGAGCTTCATCCGTTGGGCAAGGGTGGCATGACGCAGTTCGGAACCAGTATCCATACTCTCGCTATCGCTGTCAATCGATTCAGTCACAAGACGACTCGAAGGCACTCCCCTCTCCTAGCCTCGAGATCTATGGGATTTTCGACTCTCGCAGAAGCTCCAATATGAGACATAAGGAATCGGAAAAATAAACTACGGCGAAAGAGGGACAAAATACCTGGAAAAAGTAGCCGGAGAACAGACCGTCGTCGCCGGCGAGCAGTTGTGAAGACACTCTTCTCGAGCAAGAAGAAACACAGGAGAAAGAGAAAGTGTGAAAAATTGCAGAATATTAGCAAAAATGATAAAAGAGAATAGGGTTTCCCTTATAAAGGTTCAACTTGAAGAAGAAGACAGCCTGTAAAAGTGAAACACGTGTGGAGTTGAAAGAGACGCGTGTCTTTCACAGGAAGACGGTTAGAAACCCAAAGACAGTTGCACTCAGCCACTGATCCCCCTCTGCGATAACCCTTGACGTTCGAAGAAGTGAGTTAGAAAGGCGATAGGGGAACAAAAGAAAAGGGAAGATTATCTTATTCGTTTTCGGGAAGCCATACGGCATCTACAAAGGGACGAGACATTTTAAACTAATCGTCCTCAGACCGAGAGATACCATAGCAATAAACTACATCATCATCCGAGAGCGATGGCTCCCTGCTAAAGGGAGGGAAAGGCTCTTCCTTCCTCTTTCCTACGTATATCGATGATCGGTCGGGCTCCTCTTCTATGGTCAGCATCGCCGTTTCAGCGCTCATGGAGGGGAAAGTTATTTCTGGCAAGACACGGGGAGGAAGAGAGGGTTCATTCCCCTTTTCAGCAGAAGGGGCATGACACTTGAAAAGCGGTGCAGACACTTTTGAGGCATTTTTCCTCTGCCTCTTGCGTCCCCGCCGGCGAACAAACGGCCTCCACGGAGGCTACGGAGGAGGGTTGTCTGAGTCCGGCGAAGTCGGAGGAGTTGGCGGAGAATCCCACGCCACTGTATCCAAAAAATAAGAGTCAGCCATGAGATCACAGGCGATCTACCAAGAGGAAAAATAAAGAAGAAGATGAACAGAAAGGAGGGAAAGGATCCCTTTAAATAGCCAAAAGAGGGAGAAAAGCTTTTGATCTCCCAACACAACTTTTGAGAACTGACACGCATACAACCTGGAGTACAAATCTAGATTTACAGTCATGCCTGTTGAAATCTCCCCCAGATCGAGGAAAACGGAAAATTAGCCCAATCGATGGACAAAGAGGTGGCGGCGCAAAATTAATATGGAACGGTTAGTGGGGAAACCGTCCAGTGATTGACTCATTTTCAGTTGGGCTAAGAATACCTCCAATCGAAAAAAGACAAAGGACGCATTAAAGAAGAAGAACAGTGATTAAGGACACAACGGAAGCAGTTTATTTATTATGGCCTAATGGCCGAAAGGTGCAGCCGCATAACTAGGAGAAAAGAAACAAGGCTCAAAGGGAGCCACCGCTATCAGGCATCAAAGCCAGTGTCCTCGGGAACTTCAGGAATGTCTCGCAGAGAATCCATGACCAGAGTCAGGTCGGCAGAGGTGACCCTCATCCCCTTCAAGCAGCACCCCAGCATGTCCTTACGTTGCTGCAGCATGGCGATTACCACCTGGATCCGAGCGATGGAGGTGGCCAGCCTCGACACGCTCTCTAAAGGACTGAAATCCTCCAGAGACGTGGCTCCCAGCCTGGAATGGAGTGGGGTCAGCATCCCTTGTAGCTCCAGGATGTCCTCGGAAGTCTTGACCAGCATGTTCTCCAGGAACCCGACGTCACCATCATTGAGGTTCTTGAGAGTGTGGCCCTTGGAAAGGAGAAATTTTTTAGTCAAATGATCCATCATGCCAATTACAAAAGATGAGAAGAGCGCCATCATCCCATCCCAGGGACCTATAGAGCTATCGCCCCCGACATGATCGTAGGTATCGCCCCTGGTACCCTCCTCGGAGATATCAACCTTGACGTTAACTCAGGTATCGCTGATAACGTCGGGTTAAGGTATCGCTCGTGATGTCATCAGGAGCGACGTCTCACCTGGATATCGCCCTCATGCCCAGCTATCGCCTCCAGTGGCCTATAAATACCCCATAATGAAAATCATCAAGTAAGCGAGAATTCACTTACTAGAACCGCTGCTATTTTTGAAACACTTACTGACTTAAGGATCGGAGTGTCTACGTCGGAGCCCCCCCTCCGGCGCCTTGCAGGTGGATTCGACGGCAACTACAGCAACTCCGACCAATGGAAGTCAACCCCCCCGATCACATAAGAGATAAAATCTTAACACAAGTCTTATAGATCTCACCAAAATCCAAATCAGTAGGGTAGAGTGGGATTATTTGAGAAAACCCTAAAAATTTGACACTTAACGAAGAGATCAAGGCATACCTCCTAGACAATGTGTCGGCTACAACATTGTCTTTTCCTTCCTTGTACTTGATGTGATAAGGGAAAGCTTCCAAGAACTCCAGCCACACGGCATGTCTCCTATTCAACTTCCCTTGTCCCTTTAGGTATTTGAGGCTCAAGTGGTCGGTGTGCACCACAAATTCCCTTGGCATCAAGCAGTGTTGCCAAACCTCGAAAGCCCTAACTAGCGCATAAAGCTCTTTGTCATATGTCGAGTAACGCAGCTGGGCATCCTTGAGCTTCTCACTAAAGAAGGCTATTGGCTTCTTCTCTTGCATCAAAACAACACCTATACCGATTCCACTTGCGTCGCACTCCAACTCAAATGGCTTGTCAAAGTCAGGTGGGGCTAACACAGGTGCGTTGGACAGCTTGTCCTTCAACGCTTGGAATACGGCCTCTTGAGGTTCCTCCCACCTGAAATTAATATGTTTCTTAGTTAGGTCATTAAGTGGGGTAGCAAGAGTACTAAAATCACGAATGAAACGACGATAAAAGGAGCTAAGCCGTGAAAGGAGCGGATGTCGCTTGCTATTTTTGGCGTAGGTCACTCCTTGATCGCTTGCACCTTCGCTTCATCCACCTTCACACCGTCCTTGCCCACAAGAAATCCTAAAAACTCAACCTGTTCTAAAGCAAAAGAGCACTTGGAGAGCTTAGCATAAAGCTTCTCTTCACGCAAGGTTAGAAAAATCTCCTTACGGTGTAAAACATGATCATGCAAAGATTTGCTGTAAACTAAGATGTCATCAAAGTATACAACAATAAATTTTCCTATGAATCGCCTAAGAACATGGTTCATAAGTCTCATGAAAGTACTTGGGGAATTAGTCAATCCGAACGGCATCACTAACCATTCATACAATCCATACTTTGTTTTAAATGTCGTTTTCTATTCATCACCCTCTTTCATTCTAATTTGATGATAGCCGCTCATGAGATCAATTTTAGAAAAGATTACACTACCACTAAGCTCATCTAACATATCATCTAAGTGAGGTATGGGGTGATGATACTTTACCGTAATTTTGTTGACAGCTCGGCAGTCAACACACATTCGCCAAGTTCCACCTTTCTTTGGCACTAGAAGCACTGGAACGGCGCATGGAGACAAGCTCTCTCGGACATATCCCTTGCTAAGGAGCTCATCAACCTACCTCTGAAGTTCCTTAGTCTCCTCGGGGTTGCTCCTATAGGCTGGTCTGTTTAGGATAGTCGAACCCGGCACAAAATCAATTTAGTGCTCTATGCCGCGGATTGGAGGCAAACCGGGCGGCATCTCTTCGGGTGTTACATCTTTGAATTCCTGCAAAACAGCCAAGATAGAATAAGGCACATAAGATAAAGGATCAAGGTTAGTAGTGCTCAAACAAAAAGATTTAAAGCAAAGAAAAATCAAAGGGCGATTTCTCGCCACAAAACTGTTTTTGTAAAACAAGCGCTCGGCGTAAATGTTTTGCTTTCGCATACAAGTTCACTTTCTTTTCTTTTTCTTGCCTTTTATTTTCTTTTTCAGGCTCTTTCTTTTCTGTTTTTAACCCGTGCTCACTTTTTTCATGGGGGCTGTTTTCATTCTTTTCTTTTCTTTCAAACCCGTGCTCATTTTTTTCACGGGGGCTGTTTTCATCAATTCTTTTGTCTACAAGCCGTGAGGCCTCAAATTCAGTATAGGACTTCTCTAACCAGAGCTGGTCCTCAAGCACTTGCTTAGGTGTAAGGGGCGCAAGTGTGAACTTCACTCCTTCCTTCTCAAGCTTGTACTGATTGCTCCTCCCTTCGTGAATGGTGTTGCGGTCAAATTGCCAAGGTCGGCCAAGTAGCACATGTGACGATTGCATTGGGACAACGTCACACCATATCTCATCTCGGTATTTCCCAATAGAAAAACTCACCAACACTTGTCTAGACACCTTAAGGCCGACTCCATCATTCATCCATTGCAAAGTGTACGGCTTTGGATGTCTCACCATAGGTAACCCTAATTTGTGCACAAGAAGCGTACTAGCACAATTAGTACATGAGCCATTATCAATAATAAGAGAGCATACCTTAGTACCAATGTGGCACCTAGCATGGAATAAGTTCTCCCTTTGTTCCTCCTCACAAGTTTCGGCCCTTGGCTGCACACTCAAATTCCTCCGAACTACTAGGGTAACCGGATCACAAACCCTAGCATCATGACCCTCCTCTTCTTCCTCACTGTCCTCTTCCGAATCCTCCACTATCTCACAATCATCCTCCGAATCCATCTCTCCATTGTCCCTAATGATCAGAACTCCCTTGTTGGGACATTCGGCCTGCTTATGGCCTCGGCCACTACACTTAAAACACACTATGTCTCGAGTAGGCACACAGTTAGTATTAGGAATTGGAACTTTAGAAGGAGTAGGGTTTACCGAATTACCTTTGGTACCATATGAAGGCTTAGATACCTTGGGTGTGTCCTTGCTGTCCTTGTGTCCCCTTGGACCATGTAGAATTGTTCCAAGTGGAAGTCCGAGACACAAAAGTAGACGGCTTAGAATAAGCTGCCTTAGCCTTGCGTTGCCTCTCAATCTTTGCAGCCATGTGGAGCATCTCCTCCAACGTCCTATATGGAAGCAACTCCAATGAATCTGTTATCCCTCGGTTCAGTCCTCCAAGAAACCTAGCCATCTTAGCTTCCTCATCTTCTATCACATTAACCCTAGCCATAAGAACTTCCAACTCGTTGTGATAGTCATTCACTGTTTTGGACCCTTGGGTGAGTTTTTGCAAGCACTGAAGTCGGTCCCTATGGTAGTACGGTGGGACAAACCTCCTCTTCATTTGCAACTTCATGTTTTCCCAACTAGTCATAGGACCTCAAATCCTCACTGACTTGCTCCCACCACTCGGCAGCATAACCAAAGAACTCTACAGACGCTAACCTTAACTTTTTCTCATCCGTGTAGTTATGACACCGAAAAATGGCCTCCATCTTTCGTTCCCAAACCAAGTAGGGTTCGGGGTCATCCTTCCCTTCGAAGGCTGGAACCTTAAGCTTGACATTCCCAACATGATTGTCAGCTCGCTCGCGCTCCTCGTGACACGGCTGTTCAAGGTGATGGTCTCGCCCACCAAAGGCGCGTCTGCCACGTCCATGCGCACCTCCTCGGCGCATTTGGAAACCCCTCGGTCTTGTCATGTGAAGCTCCTCCTCACCCTCATCTTCAGAACCCTCTACCTCTTGCTCACTGAACTGGTCATCGCTCGGTGGAGGCGCATATGCCTCTCTGTTTACCCTAGGGTTTAGGTGTTGCACAAAACTTCATGTTTTCCCAAGTAGTCATGGGACCTCTCAAATCCTCACTGACTAGCTCCCACCACTCGGCAGCATAACCAAAGAACTATACGGACACTAACCTTATCTTTTTCTCATCCGTGTAGTTGTGACACTGAAAAATGGCCTCAGTCTTTCGTTCCCAAACCAAGTAGGGTTCGGGGTCATCCTTCCCTTCGAAGGCTGGAACCTTAAGCTTGACATTCCCAACATGATTGTCAGCTCGCTCGCGCTCCTCATGACGCGGCTGTTCAAGGTGACGGTCTCGCCCACCAAAGGCGCGTCTGCCACGTCCATGCGCACCTCCTCGGCGCATTTGGAAACCCCTCGGTCCTGTCATGTGAAGCTCCTCCTCACCCTCATCTTCAGAACCCTCTACCTCTTGCTCACTGAACTGGTCATCGCTCGGTGGAGGCGCATATGCCTCTCTGTTTACCCTAGGGTTTAGATGTTGCACAAAGTGTGCCCCGGGGGCTTGTGGAACCCTACTCTCACGTTCCCTAGTCTCAACCTGCTGCTTCCAAGCGTTTAGGTGCTAGAGATGGGCTGCTATGTCTTGTAATACCTTGGCTACATCAGCCGTTTGTTCCTTTCCTAAATCTCCTGACATCCTGAAAATCACAAGAAAATTTCCAAGCGTAAAATTGCCTAAAATTATCTCTCCCTCACGTGTTTACTCTCGTGTTTGTCTCTCTATGAGTCTCACAAAATCTCTCAAAGAAAACTGTCCAGATCCACCTCCAACGTGTCCAAGATGAACCTGACTCGAAGAATTCTCAAGAAAAAGCTTCCAAAGAGACACACAAAGAAAACTAGTGTAGAAGGAAATTTTGAGGTAATATACTCGAATCAATCAATTATTCAAGTATACTACAGAGTAGAAAGTCACAGTAGTAGTAGAATCAAAGAAAAGCTCAAAATAATCAGATTGAGTCAGTTTACAAACTCAAAAACGCTAATGGCATGCGATTAGGGTTTTGAAACTTGTTTTTGCCACAACTTTTGATTCCCAATTCGAAATCTAATGATTCTTTTTGCTATGAGTCACAAATTCACTCTAGTATTTGATTTTGAAGTTCCCCCCTTTTTTTGTTTGAATGGTATTGATTTCGCCTCTGTTTTGTTTTTGATGAAATTGTTTCACTTTTTTTTTTTTTTTTTTGAAATTCAATGCAACTGAAAATACAAATTAACTAAGACACTTTGGGGGACTTTGTTTATGTTTTTTTTTACAATAGTAAAGACCTACAAATCTTTGAGAAGATTTGCACACTAATCGCACACACAAGACACAAATTGACACAAGAACACTAACACACAACACGCAAGAGAATTGGTGTAGAAGAGAATGAATGAATACCAATTCTAACAAAGAAAATGAAATTATTTAAAAGTGATAGATTTACCAAGTCAGGACAGCTGAGCTCCGCTACCAACTGATGAGGCTCCAGTCGCCTAGAGACTTAACAATGAAGTTGTGATCTAGTTCAAAGCTTGGATTTCGAATGCGGAATTTAACTCACGAAGACACGTGAATCTCCAAGTCACTATGCTTGGCACTCCACGCAGAATTCTTGAGGTTCTTGAAACAAACCCTTGAATCTCCAAGTCGCAATGCTTGGTACTCCAAGGAACGAGTGCTCCAATGGATAGCAATTTCGGGCTTTACTTGTGGCTACTCTCAGCTTGCAAAACTAGGAATAGAACAAGGTTCCATAGGAACGGTTTACGAGGACGCACCTCTCAAAGACAAAGTCTCATTTTTTTCCAAAAATAATCAACATCTTTTATTCATACGGCTTGGCCTTTAAATAGGCTAGGAAAATACAAACTTAGAAATAAATAATTCCTAAATAGATAATTCATAAACAAGTAATTCCTAAATAAATAAAACTCCTAAACAATAAACTCCTAAATAAGCCAAAGCTCTACATAGTAATTAAAAGCATACAAAATAGGAAATATTGATCCATGCTCTTCCTTTTCCAAGACCTAGCCGTCGCCAAACCTAGCCGTCTTAGGCTTCTCGGTGCGCCTATGCTTGCGCGTTGCTTGGCCCACGCGGTTTGCGATATGAGGATCGTATCATGGAGGACGCCTAGAAAGACGCAACCATTAATAAGGACACAACCATTCCTTGAAAAGATGCGACTGTTGGAAAAGTCGACTTAAAGCAATTACTGTTTTAGCCAACATTTATTCCAAAAGTTGTCAAACACAGAGAACTGTTGCAAACAAAATCAAAATCCCTAAAGGAGCTTTGTCAAAACCCAGAAGAACAACATTCATCCCATCAGAAAATATTTAGGTTTCTGAAACCCATACCGGTAAACTACTTTTTCTAAAAATCTTTTCGTTAGAATATATATGTACTACACTAAAGCATATCACTATCACAATATAATGACAGCGTCAATCACTAAAAAAATTCATTCGTTCTGGAATGTTTATTTGTTATGAGCACAAGTTTAAAACTAGCCATGCAGAAAGACGTAGAAAGATCAAACGGGAATAAGAACGAGAAGATCAAAACAAATAAAATTAGTTCATTACACAAAAGTTTGTATTTGGTATCCACAAATCCAAGAATAAAGGAGAAAGCACAATCAGGTATCAGCAGCTGGAGGAGTTTGCTCTTTATCCGCACCCGGTGGAGCTTGGTTCTCATCAGCACCCGTAGGAGCTTGGTTTTCATCCGTAACTTCTGCCTCATCATCACTTGACTGCCCAAACTTACTCTCATCAATCAGAGCCATATGCTTCACCACAAAAGGCTCAAGAGCCTCTAGGTCAAGCTCTTTCGACCCCTTACACTCCACAAAAGCATCCATCAAGGCATCCAAAGTCTTATCCCGCTACCAGGATATCCTCTTGGGAACTATCGCAAGCTCCTTCCGCTTCTCCACTAGCTCAGTATGGACCCCTGAAGACCTATCCCTTTCTCCTTAGCTAGATCTGATTGAAGCTTGCCATTGAGCTCCAAAAGCTCCCCAACCTTTGCCTTTTTGGCATTTACCACTAACACAGATTCTTCTCGATAACCCTCTATTGCCTTTTGAAGCTCCTCCTTCATCTTCATGTGGTTGGAATTCTCACCCTGATAATGATGGCAATCGACAACAACACTATTACGCAACAAACGCTCCTCTGTTAGGAGATCGGTGGCCCTCTTGAAAACCCAGTCTGCAGACTCAGTCAGGTATTGGAACTGGCAGAAAGAACCAAACAGACTACCCCGAAGTTAGGCAAATTGAGTATTGAGTGCCATCTGGTTAGAAAGCTCCCTATCAGCTGGACAAATTGCCATCTCCGAGAACAAGGCAGACATGAAACCATTGCGAGCAAAGGGTTCCGACAAACCCAGAGATTGGAAACCCAAGGACCCAAGTTCCCTCAGATTCAACTGGTAGGCAACAACACCGTCAGGAGTAGAGGAGAGTTGCACAACCAAGTTAGGAGTAGGACCCCGAATGTGGTGGTCAGAAACAAAGGAGTAACTTACCGGAGGGCCAGGAATAAAGGGTAACTTCGGAAGATCGGAGGAAGACTGAGATGGAGGTTGAGGAACAACAGAAACAACCATATCCAGAGGAGGCTCAGAGATAGCCGGACTTGTGCGGTTACCAAACCTAGCACCCCCTAAGTTGGGTCTAAATGGCGAGGGTGATAGAGGCAAGGGTCCCTGAACCCCTAAACCTGATAGGCTCGCCACCGGACCACCGAAAGACATCGGGGAAGGAGTTTGAGGAGGATTGGAGGGGTCGTCCCCCAGCAAATCAGAAACGCGAGGCACATCATCCCCCTCGAGGTCCACGTGGAATGGAGAGGAAGTAGGCCCGATGGGAGGAGAGACCTTGGCCATGAGTGTTGTGGATGAACCCTCTTCATCCTTCTTCTTCTTCTCGGCTCTCTCGAGTGCCATGAAGGCTCTCTTTCGGAGTCAGAGAGGCTCCATTTCAGAAGTAGTAGAGGAAGATGTAGGAGCGGCCAGTTTCGGGTGAGTGGGTCGTACAGAAGGATCCCCGACGGCTAAAGAAACAATGGTAACTAGTGTCTCCGTTAGCTCGATGTCACCAGCACGAGCTACCTCCAAAATCTGACTATCGATGGATCCCGGGGCAATCGAATCCCGGATGGTGGCGATGCTACGTGTGCGAAAGGTAGAGGCCCCTGTGGCTCTTTTCTTCACTTGATGCTTGGTGGGAGGGGGATCGTCAGAAGTTCATTTCTTCCCCTTTCGCATACACTATGGTACCCAATCAGGTTTAACCTCTCCAACCAGAAGAACAACATCAAAGTTAGCAAAATCACAGTATGCACAGAAATAACAAAAACTCACCAGTATGGCTTTCTGTTAGGGATAACCCGATGGCAAGCTTCCGGCAATGAAAAGCCCACTTTATGCTGAGCAATTTGTCAAGCTTGGCCACCTCATCATTTGATAACTCGTCAGGCCCGGGTCTCACCCATGACCTTTCTAGCAAATCTCGATTGAAACCACTAATCCACCAGGGGGCCGATAGCGTAGCAATAAAACATCTCTCCTTCCAGTAATGAATGGACGACTCAATACCCTAGAACTTCCAGAGAAAGGGTTTGAGCCTTTCGTCACTCCATTGGGGCGCAAGAGATACCATACTCCTCCGGAGTTGGAAATTGAAGAGGTATTTGAATAGGTTGAGCGTCAAACCCCGGATGCCATGGACCTCACTTATTCGAATGAAGGCCCCGATAACTGACCAAGAGTTGTGGGTAATTTGGGTTGGGTTAATACCATAAACACCCAATAAACTATTAACCAAGGGGTGGAGGGGTAGTCGAAAGCCATACTAAAACATCATAGTATACATAACCCTCCTGTTCCCAGCCAATGCACTGTTCAACCTAACGTCATAACCCGCTACCCCTACTTTAATCTCTTTCGGGATATAAGTATTAAAATTCATCAATTCATCATACAATTCCACCTCGTTAGTTATATCCTAAGGGGTGTCCTTGATTTCTAACCCAGTCAGATATTTGGGCTTTATCCTAAGCTTGGCGCGAGGAGGCATGGTTTAAACCTAAGGGGCAAAAAAAATATAACAGTACAAGGAAACTGAGGAGTACCTGGAACGGTCGCCGGACTAGGAACCACAAGAGAAACTGGCCGCAGTTTTATCAGCCACAACCAAACTCGCCTGAATAAGACAGAACGACGCCTAAAGAGGGCGGAGCGAATTAGAGAGGAGCGGGGCGAAAAATTTTAAAAATTTTGGGAGAGAAGGAAAAGTGAAGGGAGGGGGAGAACCGCCTTTTATAGACCCAAGCCTCGTGTCCCTCGACAAAGACACCTATCGGGACACAACACGTGGATAGACGCTCTCTCGTTCAAACGAGGCGACGCACCCACTCGCCCTGACACACGAACAACTTTTTTAGTAGTCGAGGCAGAACCCAACGATCGCATCCGATTTAATGGACACCAAGAAGCCACGTCAACCTACAAAATTCAGAGGCAATCATCACCCCTTATGTCGCATTTAATGAAGTTCAGAACAATTAATGAGCTTTCCACTCAGCAGATATTCTGTCAGCCGAATCACAAAAATGCATTTGGACGGTCCCGGATGAGTCTAGGCAGAAGAAAGTAATGGAAGCCCTTGCTAAACACTCGGGCTCATTTTCAGTTGGGCTTATGATAATACATAGAAGATAACCCAAATGAGTATCACCCGATAGCTCCACACCACGCATGGCCCCACCACCACAGCGATAGCTATCTTTACCAAGGAGTAAAAACGGTGGGTGTTCCCGTAACAGACGAGACTATCTTAAATCGATAGCCCTCTATCGGTACGCATGAGTCACGGATCAAGAGCGATCATTATCCTCAGCCTGCATTTAATGCCACCGCTATGGAGTGCCACGTGTCCCGATAGCCAGGACTGGTGTGGGTATAAATACCTACCTCCCCTCTTACCTAAGAGGATCCCGGAATCAACAAAGACAACTTACAACACATACGGTACACTTTTGTCCATAATTCTCTCTGTACGCAATCTCCCCGATAACTAACTTGATCGTCGGAGATTCTACATCAGGGACCCCCCCTCCGGTGCTTTGCAGGTGACATTGGAACCAAGATCTCAGCCGCTTCTTAGCGCACACTGACAGAATTACCCCACCCCCTACATAGGAATATCACCTAGCGTATTGTCAAGGCCTAGTGAGGTTCGCAATCAATACTTGGCTTAGAGCTTTCAGCTGAGCGATAATAACTATGGCTTATGTCTTGCAAAATGGCTTCAAGGAATGTTGATAGAGGCTTCCTAGACATGTATCAGTTGCAATTTTAAGTTATATACTCATTCTGATTTTTTTTAAATGACGTTTTAGGCTAAAAAAATTGGTCTTAAATAAATGTTGCTATGTACTTACACAAAAATATTAGTTATTATGGGATTGTCAAGAAATATTGGCTTCGTGTACCCTCCCCCTCTGTGGTCTTTAGTTATAAAGCTATAAATCAACCCTGAACTTTAAAGTTTTAATTAATTGCAACCCTGATCTTTTATTTTGTTTAATTACAACCCTGGTCGTCGCCAGTATTGTTTAATCACCCCCTACCTTGACAGAAATCTGACGCGGCATCGTTGACCGACGTTATGTGCCACGTCATCCCCTAGATTGTTGCCACATCAACTCGCCACGTCTGGAACCTGCCATGTTAGACTCCACATGGCAGGGTTGCGATTAATCAAAATATTAAAGTTCAAGGTTGTAATTAAATAAAATAAAAGATCAAGGTTGCGATTAATCAAAACATTAAAGTTCAGGGTTGTTTTATGTCTTTTTGTCATTTAGAAATCCTTGTTGCATGATCTTTTTTGTCTGGTTAATTAATTTATTATACTTATATGCTATATTATTCCCAAATAATGTCTCATTATGGTTAAAAAAATTATACTTGTAAATTAAAGTATAAATAAAGTTTCGAAAAAAAAGTATAATTTTTTTAACCATAATGAAACATTTTGTTTTTTATTCGGGAAAAAAAAGTTATAAAATTTAAATCTAGAATTGTAAATTAAACAAGAAGATTACACCTCTATCTAACACCTAAAAAAACATGAAAACTGAATTATGGACATAAACTATACAAAATACTAATTTAAAAAAAGAGGATAATCCAAAAAATAATTATGAGAAAACCTAATTAATTAAAGTTTAGTTATATTTGGGAATAATATAGCATAAAAGTATAATAAATTAATTAACCAGACAAAAAAGATCATGCAACAAGGATTTACCCGGTCTTGTTTTCTTATTATTTCGTGAAGTTTAATTTTTATGTTCGTGAGTTTCAATCCTTTGTTTTTGTTTATTCGTGGTTCAAATTCGTTAAAGATTTACAACAAATGAAATCTCATACTGTTGCTAGAATGAAATCGGCAATGATGCTATTTACTAGAAGAAAAAGTAGGATTTTTTTTATTCTTATTTTATTTTTTAAGAATGATCACAATTGTATTTAATTTTAAGAAAAAGTTGTCACGTCAGCGACTTTTTTTAACGGAGTTCATGATACGTAAATTATCTTTAACGGTAGGAGGTAATTAAATAAAAATATATAAATTTAAGAGGTCATTAAATAAAGAAATATTTCATGAGGGTGATTAATTAAAACATTAAAATCCAGTGTGTTTTTTTTTAGCTTTTATCTAATTATTTACTATCAATTTTTTATTAGACAAAAAAAAAATATAAAAATGATATTAGCAATGAACATTGCAAAGAACAGATTAGATCAAAATTGCCAAAATTAGATACATAAAGAAATAAAAGGTAATGTTAAAACATTAATTGTAAGCATTAAACATGTGATTAACAGAGGAAAAAACAAGCAATTCAAAACTCAGATTTTCAACAAAACAAGCATCCCTCACACAGTGCGAGCTAGTTGTGGTTTTAGGTATTATGAAATTACACAAAAATTATAGATTGCGTCTGCCGGGAGTTGAACCCGGGTCTATTGCTTGGAAGGCAATTATCCTAACCGTTGGACTACAAACGCTTGTTGATTTCTTCAACGCTGAAATAACTTATATAATGGTTCCGAAATACTTGGCTCCCTTAAATTCAGTATTATATATAGTGTTACTTGAAAGAGTTAGGTCAAGAAAGATGAAGAGGAGGAGCAAGTTGCCATGTCATTTTTAATTATCAATTTTTAACTATAATTTTTATGATGCTAAATATTACTATGCTATATATGAAATTGAGGAATTTTTAATTGGGTTGAACATCATAAAATTGCCCCAATTTTATAGGAGATGGTTAATTGAAAAAACTGTGCTAAATTTAGGGTGTAATTTAAGATTCAGTGTATGCAGGATACTATTTGAAAATAAATTGTCAAAAGTAGGGGCTAAAAGACCCATAAAGCCTCCGAACAATTCATTCCTTTTGTAAGGTCGGTTTAAGTTTAACTATTTTGATGTCGCCGAGACAAATTATAAAGGTGTGTCAATCGGTCACAGCCCTGAGAGTGACAATTAATTTTCCTTTTGGGCTGAGGTGACACATGATTTTGTTTTGCATGTATAGATAATAGGAGACATTATATATTACTCTTTGAGTTCCATATCACGTTTTATACCCAATATATAAATAATAAGGTCAACCACAAAATTTCACAAAGAATTCATATTTATGTAGTGATCTTCTACTTATATGAATGGATATAAAAAATGATATGAGGTTCCAAAAGTAGTGTATAATTTATAATTTCTCGGGTGATACGGGTGGTGTTGAAAGAGAGACTATAAGAATGGGGGACCATATGGTCCATTTCCCATTTGGAGGAGTACAAGTGCAAAACAATGATGAATTGATGATTATGGCAGGGGGAATTCATCAAGGAGGTGGTCCATTTGCATCTCCACAGCTCCTTCCTGCTACCAACCACCTGGTTTCAGAGGATCTTGGAATAGTTTTGTGTGATTGGTTTTGCAACCTTTTAATCACTTGGGAGCATCCAATTCCTATATAATTAAGTTAGTGGTTCCATAAAAACCAAAAATTGTTGCCCATGTGCTTATATGCATATAATTTTTTTTGTCCGTAATTTAATTATGATATTGGGTATTTATTATTTCAAATTCAAATTGGAAAGAAATTTGAAAATTGGCAAAATTTTCCCTCATAAATTTTAATACAATTACATACTCAGAACTTAAATCTGAAACCTCTTATTAACAGCTCTAAAATTCATTGACCAATACATCCATATATATTGATTGTACACATACATACATGTACGTATGTATATTTTTGTTTATTGTAAACATAACATAAAAAGAATTTGAGGGATACCCACCTAATCTTGATGCTAAAGGGTAAAAAAAAAAAAAGTGCTTCAGGAGCCAATTAAGACCCATCAAAATATGTCATTAAATTTGTAACACCTGATTTCAAATTTGGGTTTTTGTATCTATTAACAGATAATAATATTAAGGCAGTCCTGCAGAATAATGCAGATTTTTTTTTCCTTTTTTATTTGTTGATTAATTTAATACATGTGTTAGTAATTTTTTTTTCAAATATACTCCTAACTGATTAATTTAGTCACCATATTTGTAAAAAAAATTCGATCAAACCTTCAAATAATTAATTAAGTCTTTGTGTTCGTAAAAAAATTCAATCAAACCCGTACATTTATGAAATTTCATATTTTTTCATGTGTTTGTAAATTTGGTTTAACTAAAGTACATAATTACTCATTCTAATATTTTTTATAAAATCCAGTATGAATAATTTTTATTTCAATCAAACATATACACTGCTAATAATTTCAATTCTTAACTATGTCCCCCAACACGGGACCGGTCAACTCTTTCTTTTCTTTTTTTATCTTTTATTTATTGATTAATTTAGTCCCTATATTTGTAATTTTTTCCCAATCATACCCCTATATGATTAATTTAGTCCCCGTATTTGTAAAGAATTCCCATCAAACCCTAAATGATTAATTTAGTCCCCGTATTCGTAAAAGAATTCCAATTAAACCGCTAAATAATTAATTTACTCCCCGTATTTGTAAAAGATTTTCAAGCAAACCCGAACCCTCAATACAGACCGAATATATATATATTATGCGCAAAATACTTATCCCGTCACACATGGAAATACATATCCCTTGCTTTAATTTTTTTAGTAAAGTTCATTAAAACCTCTAAGTTGAGTTTATATTTTGCACCTAAGTAACCACATCAAATGAAAGATAAGGAAGGCATCTGCTTAGTGCTTACTGGTCCAAAAAGTTTATGTTAATTTCCATAAAATTGAGAGGCAACAAGTAGACACACCAAGACACAGACTATGAAAAATGTTCAACACAGGAATTTGATAGTTACATTCTAACGACATTTGTTACAATCCAATCTTTTGGTGATAAATACTAATTATATGTTTGGTGATTCTTTTAGCATCTGCAAACCAAATTTGTTTAAGGACCAAGGAAGTTGCCCTAGATGGTGGCAGAATATCAGAATCTTGATTACCCACAAACGTTATTTTTCATGCAGATCATCTAATGTGTGCTGAATTGCATTTCTGCATCCAACAGAAAGAAGTTCTGGAAAAAAACCAAGCTGGGGTGGTGGATATAGATAGAATCTAATGGATAGATTAATCATTTAGTTAAGATTGTATGGTCAAATGGTTCTTTGGATTGGCTATATACCTTCATTTATTCTTGTAATAATCTGATTCAATACATTATCTTGATCAGAAGGAAGAAAATTTTCATGTCATTCTAGCTATATGCAGCATATATTCCATGTATTCTTCATCTGCATGTTCTGTCTTCATACATAGTTAAAGCCTTCCTCAAATTGGTGCTCAAGATCTTTAATTAGGTTGTGTTTTATCATAGCAGAAATGAAAGGTATGGTGAAAATGGTATATATTGCATGAGCCATCCATCCATCTATAAGTCACATCTAGTTAACAAACAATGCTAAGCATCTATTCCTTTTTCCATTACAAAACAGAACACAGCTTGGCAAAGGATTGTTACAGAAGGATGAGAGGAGAGTAGACATCTCTCAAAACTTTGTGACATCGCGGCGGCATATATTACTTATGGATATATTGATGATACCTTAGGGATTATGTCATTTCCAGAACCAAAGAAAGAAACACAAATGCATGCATGGCAAAGGTGTTATAAGGTAATTATTAGAACAACTTGTCAAGGAAGAAAACAAAATCTTGGTTTGGGGCAACTAAGTCCTTTAAGTCAAGGTAATGTCCCTACATGTGGCAAATAAGGAAGCATCTCTGGATAGCTGTCTTGCCATGTTCATAACATTTTGTTTTCCTATTTGCCTAACTTGAGGAGCCTACATACCTAACAAAATCAACAAATTAGCAGCAAGAAAATGGAAATAATTAATCTTCACAGTGCAAAACAAAGAAAACCATTTTCTTGTTTTTTCTTTTTAAGGAATAGGAACTGATGTGGATTGAAGTGGTTAAGGTTTTATGTTTCAAAAGAATATGTTCATTATATGAACTAACATTGTAGTTCTTGGTTTTTTTCCCACTGTATGTACTGCTTTTGGCTGAAGAACAGATTAATTAAACTGATAAAGAGATAAAATTGTAGTATAAGATAGATGGATACACTTTGGATCAATGAAGTATATGGCTACAAAAGGGTAGTGATTTATCAAAGCGCTTGCAACTTGGTGGTACTTCCTACAAAGTAAGGAGTGATTAGATCTCAGGTTCAAGTCCCCTAACTTGCGATTTCCACCTATGATCAAAAAACAAAAACCAAATGGTTAAAAGGACTTTCTGCAGATAAAATTATATATATGGCTACGAAAGGTTAAGGTTTACTAAAGAGCTTGCAGCTCCGTGGTATACATCCTAGTTGTAAGGAAGGATTAGATCTCGAGCTCGAGTCCTCTAACTTGTAATTTCTATCTATGATCAAAATAAGGAAACCAAATAGTTAAGGATTTTCTGCAGTGAAAAGTGTAAGTAATCTAAGCTAATATCATGTTTTGTTGCATGCATGCTTGACGAGTGAATACCGTATGGTAAGATTCTCATTCTCCTTCTATGCATTATTGAGATTAAGCATCTCTATCATATGTTTATAGTCAATTTTCTCTTATATTATTGTAGTATTATTCTTACCCTCTATGTATCATATCCTGACTAGACACTTTCATGCAAG
Source organism: Viola odorata (assembly GCA_963691705.1). Classification (NCBI taxonomy): domain Eukaryota; kingdom Viridiplantae; phylum Streptophyta; class Magnoliopsida; order Malpighiales; family Violaceae; genus Viola; species Viola odorata. The sequence continues at coordinate 33,400,151 of OY829545.1, read as the reverse complement.
TTGCACCCCACAGCTAAGCTTGCGCATCCACTCTTTAAATTGCTCCATCCTTATCATATACATCTCACCTCCAAGAACATCAATTGCTCCTCTTATAAGCTCATTTCCTCCTCAAAACCTCAATTACTTGCCTCAAGATTAAGCATTTCCTTGGAATACAAGTTCAAGAACTTGAGTTTGCAACAATTAATTGGAGAATGAATGGTAAGAAGGGATGCATCGAGATCAATATTCCATCGATGGCTACGAGCAAATCCAAGCTGCCGGAAAATGGCAAGGCAGCCGGAATTGAGGGATTCTCCTTCAAAGACTGGATTTTGAGTGTGTGGCATTTTGTCACAGAAGATATTGACAGAGTAATATTCTCACTCAAAGTGGGCCTAGCTGTGCTTCTAGTGTCTTTGCTTATACTATTCCAAGCACCTTATGATATATTTGGCACCAACATTATCTGGTCCATCCTCACAGTTGCAATTATGTTCGAATTTACAGTCGGTATGTATACGTACATGTATATGTATATGCTGCTCATGCTCATAGTTGCATGCAATCTAATATGTTTGTGAATTTCTTAAGGTGCAACTTTCAATCGAGGATTCAACCGAGCACTTGGAAGCTTGCTTGCAGGAATATTAGCTATTGCAGTTGGTCAGATAGCTCTACATTCTGGCCGGGTTATTGAGCCTTTCGTAATTGGCATTAGCATCTTCGCAGTTGGTAAGTCTATCTTCTAACTTCTTAGGTATAAGCAACAATGATTGAAAAGTATAGATAGTAATTAGAAAACTAATCGGCAATTTTAACTGCAGGTACTATTACATCATTTATGAAACAATGGCCTTCTCTTGTGCCATATGAATATGGGTTCAGGGTCATTCTCTTTACCTATTGCTTGATCATAGTCTCCGGGTTTCGGATGGGTAACCCGATAAGAACAGCAATGGATCGGCTCTACTCTATTGCCATTGGAGGGTTTGTTGCAGTACTTGTCAATGTACTGGTTTTTCCTATGTGGGCTGGAGAGCAATTGCACAAGGAGCTAGTTAAGAATTTTAACTCAGTGGCTGACTCTCTTGAAGGTAAGATAGTTCTGTAACTTCAGAGTCATTTCAGCAATTTAAATATTATTACCAAGAAAGAAAAAAAAAACAGTCATCTTAATATATATATATATATATATATATATATTCATGACCATATATTTGCTAGAATGTGTGAAGAAATATTTAGAAGAAGAAGGGTTGGATCAAGAGTTTTCCAAGACTGTGATGGACGAGTTTCCAGATGAGCCAGCTTACAGGAGATGTAAAACCAGCCTGAATTCCTCAGCGAAACTCGAATCCTTGGTATGTTTTATCTATCGACATGGTACTTTTCTTGTAAGTTAAGATGATTTAGGCACTTAGGCATGAATCTCAGGGTGTTAACTAAGGTTACGTATCGATCCTGGTGGCTAAATTTGACAGGCTAATTCAGCAAAATGGGAGCTACCGCATGGCAGGTTTCGACATTTCTTTTATCCATGGGCTGAGTATGTTAAAGTTGGAGCAGTCTTAAGATATTGTGCTTATGAGGTCATGGCTCTTCATGGTGTTTTACATTCTGAGATTCAGGTACTTTCCCTTATGAGTGCAACTTTAGATCTGCTTACTAATTATTAATTCACAGCTCTTTTAGCAGAATCAGATGCTAACTGCACATCAATAAGCCAACGAGAACTAAGGAATCTCCAAAAAAATGCTTTCCTTAATGAATTTTATAACAATAAAAAGAATGTGCAAAAGGGAATGGAACTAAAAGGAGACACAATAGAATAAAATTATCTGAAGCACTTGTTCTTTCAATTGGTTACCGTTAAGGGTTGGATTGCACTTGAATTTTGCACTACTTATTCTCTGTTCTCTGCCTCCGCATCGATTCAGTGCATTGCCTGTGCATGTAATAGCAGCTCTTCACGCATATCCCGAAATTGCAGAATGCATGAGCAAAAACAAAAGCATGTCAATCTATATGTTATACCTGTTTGTACATTTTATCAAAGTAAAGACCATATATGATAGAAGCTATAAAGCTGCAACTATTATCTAAAAACTAAGGAATCAGGGCAAAAGTTAAGCAGTTGATCGTATGGAAAAATATCGTTAACCGTTGATTTTTTAACTGAATCTAAGCTAGGCCAGTCTTAGATAGTTAGCCAACAGCGTCGTAGTACCTAAATGAATAGCTGATGTACATGTCCACTGCAGAAGAGTTAAAAGAATTTATTCAAAATCATGATATATTTCTTTGATCTTTGTGCAGGCATGTTACAATCTAAGGGTTACATTCCAATCCGAGATTCGGGACGCGACAAGTTGCGCGGCAGAACTAGTGAGGAGCTTAGGGAAAGACATCAGTGACATGAAGAGAAGCACCAACACTTTGCTAAGGAAAAAGGTTCACAGCTCAACCGAAAGACTTCAGCGTGCCATAGACATGCACTCCTATCTCCTCATATCTAACTTTGATCCTCCTGACATGTCCTCCAAGCCGCCAGTCAACAAACTCCAACACTCCCTTTCAAACACAACAACAATCTATGATCCATTGAAGCCACCAATAGAGTTCTCCAATGTCAATCTCCTCGAAAATATTTACACAAGCGAAACAAACCAAAACAGTACAGCTTCAGGTGCACAAAATGTGGATTCTTACCCTTACCATGATCAGATGATGAGGAAGCAATCAAGAAGGTTGCATTCGTGGCCGTCGAGGGAGGTGGATGCATTTGGAGAAGAAGGAGGTCTTAGCATGGATTTTCTGCCTAGAATGAAGGCCTTAGAGAGCACTGCAGCACTTTCATTAGCTACTTTTACTTCGTTGCTCATCGAGTTCGTCGCTAGGCTCGATCACTTGGTAGAAGCAGTTGATGAACTCTCAAAGATGGCCAAATTCAAACGGGAAGGTGTATAGGAAGATGTAAGACAACCCATAAAAGAAATTATACATTGGCATCAAAAGAACATCATGGAGTGTATATGCTGATTACAGATTACACCCCAATAGTTGTTAAAACAAAAGCCAAATTTGGTAGTATAACATCCTCCAGGGAGAAATGTAGCGTATGTTTAAGCTGCAAGTTGAGTAATATGTATAGAAAAAATAAATATAACAGAAGCTCTTTAAGCAATTAATCTTTTTACAATTATGACAAGAAGGCATTTCTGCAGGAAGGGCTAATGAAAGCCATTTGTTCTTGTATTTCCAAGTATCGGATCGAGTCACACAGTTCATAAAAGAAGCTCAAAGCCGCACAAATTTAATTTAATTTTCAAGTTTCAAAATAAACCATTACAAACATCCTTATTTATAATATAGCCATGACTTCTAGTTCTACTAAATTGGACAGTAAGTTCCATCATATATATGAAATATATCTTTTAATATATAAGAAAGTTAAAGGTAAGAGAGTATTTTATTGTGGTGAAGTCATATCAACAAGTGGAGCTATACGGTGATGTCACGTCATCATTTAAACAATCTCACTTGATGCCACGTAAGCTTTTATATTTTTTAATAATTACTAAAATATAATTAGTGTTACAATTATTGATTGAATATTAATATATTTGGAATATAAATGACTAGAATTTAATTTTATAATATTAAAATATAGAATATAATATGTTAGATTGTAATAAGTCAATTAAAAATCTATAATATAAAAAAAATAACAATCAAGGAAATAGAAAAAAAATACTCCTAAATTCATGCTTGATTAATAAAAAATACGCAGAGAATATATATTACTACTAAAGTCATGCTTGATGCTATAAGAATAACTTTTAATATATATTTAAAAAAAATTAAAGTATTATATTTTGGTGAAATGTAGCTTAACTATACAAATAATAGGTAGAAGAGAAAATTAAAGTGAAAATTTAAAAAAATAGGAAAAAAATAAATGAGAGAATGTTTGTGAAATAAACAGTCACTAAAAAAAACTGTCAAATAGCGACGGAAAAGAGTCCATCGCAAATTTTGACAATTTCCGATGGAAAATAGTTTTTTTCAATTTTTTATTTTAAAAAATTTTTATCGATAAAAATTAATAATATAGAGAAAGAAAATTCCGTCAAAAAATTGTGGCACCAACGTAGTAATTATGGGGCCACACATTCCTGCTGCATATTTTCGATCAAAATATTTGTGGATTTTTTTTACATTTTTGACGGAATTACCATTGAAATAAAAAATGAAAATTAATAACAAATTGCGACAAAAACTTCTGTTTCCGTCGCAAATGTATTATTATTTGCTATGAAAGTTTCGTTTCAAATTCACCCAGCCCCCAAAAAAAGACCTGCGACTAAGATTTTCGATCGACATACCGTCAAAACGTTAGTACTTATTGCGACGGAGCTTTCGTAATATATATGTAAAACATTTCTTTTCATGTTCAAGTTCTATTTAATTTTTATGTGTGGTACTATATATTTTAATTGATTTTATACAGCAAATACATGTTTTAATTATATGTCTATAATTAGTTGTATTTTATATATATATATATATATATATATCAAAAATAAATATTTTAATTAGTTTTAAGCTTGTTTCTTTTGCTTTTGTAATCAAGGACTTTCATATATTATAATACGAACCCATCAAAAAAAAATTATAATACGAATTAATTTAATATAGCATATAAAAGAACAAGTTAAAATATTTATATTATTTAAAAAAGATATAATAATTTCAGTAAAATTAAGAGATTACATTGGTGAAAATTAACTACTAATATATATATAATAATATAATAATAATAAGCGTGTAATTAATTCGTACAAATTAATTTGAAATTATGTGTTACTATATGTATAATGCTTGTAAATATACTTGTGCAATTTGGATATAAAATAATAATAATGTTATTTATATTAATTACTATTATTAGTGTTATTAATATTAATTAGTATATATTATTAGTATTATTAATATTACTATTTGTTGCGCCCCAAAAATTAAAAATTCGTGAGTATACGACGAATCTGAGACCTTACGATGCTTGGCGTTAAAGGACGCCTCGCAACATGCAATGAAGTCGCCACCCTAATTTTTGTCTCTAGGTTTAGGGAACCTAATCGTCATGACATAAAAAATAAAATAAATAAAAACTAAAGGCACAAAAAAAGAGGGTCTAAACCCAAGAACAAAGGTTTAGGGTCGTATTATGGACTCGGGAAGGTGTTAGGCACCCGAGTCACATCCGAAAACGGTTACCAGTTGATAAGAGAGGTGTTTAAAAGATGTTTGATAAAAATGCGTTTTAAAAGGGGGCCCTCAGAGGAATCGTCACTTTACTCTTTTCCATGATCGGGACCGTTCAGGAATAATTAATCGTTGGACGGGGTTATCGTTTTAAAAATCTTTTCGGACGGGGTTACCGTTTTCAAGACCGATCAATTATTCTTGACCGTAGTGTGATGGGATTGAATTTTCCATAAGACTGAATGAGCGCCCTCTTTTTCATCATCGGGCCATGCATGATTAAATTAATTACTAAGTGATTCTATCATGGATCGCTAACAGAGTACAAATTTAAATGAGAGATAATTTAAAATGATAAACCGATGTGGGGTCGAAGCCACCAAACACATGCAATCAATATAAACGGAATTTAAAACAAATGAGCATGGCATTTGAAGCGAGTCATTTAAACAAATTGTTCATGTGGGTTGATTTTAATTCGAGCAGTTCTATATATCATGCATAAGATTAATATTTACGGAAAGCTTTGAATAAATAAAAGGGAAAGAAAGGCGTACTTTCGAGCGAAGCTTAAATTTTAAACCTACAAAATGAGAGTGTTAGTGTTAGCTCAAAAGAATAAATAAGCAATTTATGAATGCGAGAATTTAAATAAATAGTTGATATATATATATCGAAAAAGTAAACAATGATTTTGATGAGTACGAAGATAAAAACGGCGATTTGATAAGTGCAGGAAAATTTAAATGATGATTTAATGCATACAAAAAATTTAAATGATGACAGTTGATGAGTGCGAGAAATTTAAATGATGACAGTTGATAAGTGCGAGAAATTTAAATGATGATTTGATGAGTGCAAGAAATTTAAATGATGACAATTGCGAAAAATTAATGATTTGATGATATGCAGAAGAATTTAACAATTGATAATTTGCAGAAAAATTAAACAGTTGATGATTTGCAGAAAATTAAACAGTTGATATTTGTGGAAATTAAAAATGCGACCGACTATATAGGCAGTAAATTAAATAACTGAATTTGAATTGCGGAAAGTAAATTGCAGAAAATTAAAGTGCGGAGAATTTAAACAGTTGATAGGATGCGGAGAATAAATTGTGGAAATTAAAACAGTTGATAGGTGCAAAATTTTAAAGAGAGTACGAAAAATAGTTATAATGGAATGCCCGAGATTTTTTTGAGAAAAAAGCTACACATTTCATGCATATGATACACGAGAAAAATAAAGCATAAATCACAAAAAAATATCGTACGAAGCATGCGAGCATTTTACACAAAAAATGCGAACCGAGATCTCGGAAAGAATGAAAATGAGTTGGGCCCAGCTTGAAAAATAAAAGAAATGGGCCAGGAATAGTTCCTGGCCCAAAAATCAGATTTTTAATGGTGATGGGCCGACCGCGTGAACAAGCCCAAGGGGGCCACTGTTCATCCTCGTGTCGCCACTGCCGGCGACGGGGAGCTCCGACCAGGCGGCCAAATCACCTGGTTTTGAGCTCCGAGGAAAGCTCTCCTCCTCCACAACAAGATTATGCAAAAATTAGGGATTGAAACCCGCCAGAATAGCATTTAATTTCATGAAAACGTCAAAGACGATAATTAACAAAAAACTTGAAATTCGCTTTTCTTAATCAACGAATCAACAAATAAAAGGCATAGTAATTATCTACAACATGCATATGAATTAATAAGACACAAACAAACAATTGGTTTAATCAAAACAACAACCTAATAATTAAAGCCGAAAATGGCATAAAACGCCGAAGACTAAACTCACCAAAGAAGCTTGAAGACTGAGGCAACTGACGCTCTACGTGAGCAGTCGGTCTAGAGGGAGAAGGAGCAAAGAGCTCTAGGCGAATTCATGAGGAAAAATAGAGAGGCAGTGGCCTCTATTTATAGGCGAGCTCGCGAGTGAGGGTGAGGACGCGACGCTGCACATGGAGGAGCAGGGCGTCGGGCTGGCGGGGCTAGGGCGTTGGTGATGATGGCGGACGAGACAGGAAGCGACGGGAGCAAGCAGCTCGGTGGCTTGCTCCGCTGCAGCTCGGTGGCTTGCTCCGCTGCTGCTCGTCGTCACCGTGCATGTGCACCATGCACACTTAAATGGTGAACCGTTGATCTGGTTGACTTTCCTTGGTCAACCATATCAACGGTGATGATCAAATTTCCATTTTAATTTTATTTAAATGGACTCGAGCCATTTTTGCGAGCAACCGTTTTGAAAACTCGAGCAAAAAGTGTCAGCGCGTAGAGAAAAATAAGACGAGTAAACTGATATACAGTGTGCGACAAAAGTTCATCCCGAGCCTCGATAAAAAAATCATTTGCGAACGAGGAAGGGTCGAACGGGAAAAATACTAGGGAATTAATTTTACGAAATAAAAAGATGTGGCGTGATCTAGAAAAATAATAAAAAATAATTGCCTGATAAGAAAAGATGTTCGAGCCTTTTCTCCAAGAAATTTCACTCGGGAGCAAAAATGAGCTCGAACGAGATATTTGACTCGGGTTGTGGTAAGAGCAAACTCGCTTGACAAGAGAGAGCTCAAAAATCCGAGGTGACCAAGTTGTAGAGAAAAATGAGACGAATTTACTAGTCGACAGCGAATGAAGAAAAATCTTCGTTTAACGTGTTTATTTTCTCATTCGGAAACATGAATATGTTTGAGCGAAAAATAAATGACGTTATGACGAAAATTGCACGAGACAAAGTTGACTAGCGTGAATGAAAAAAAGAGTAGGTAATTGTCAACTAAAGAAATAATGCGTTCGATCAATGATCCGAGTGAACTTACTCGGGTCCGATAAAAGCTCGAACAAAAATAATAATAAAATAAAAAATGCCAAAAAATATGATAAAATACTACAAATCCTAAATTTTATGCGATGACCTAAAACGGAAAAATAAATAGCAAACGACTAACGGATAGTTGAAAATATGATTTTTAAGGCTGAAAATATTAATAGTAATAATAATGAAAATATTGTGACGAAAAAATAAAAATGTGATTTATGATGCTGATGACAATAATAACGATGATGAAATGTGACGAGAATTAGAAAATATGTTAACAACAGTAAATTAATTAAAAATGACAGTACATTAAGTAAAATAACAGAAATGATAAATTCAATTTAAAATGACATCAAAATTCGGGTATCAACACTATTAGCATTTTAATTAGTACATATGAATTCTAACCATTATCATTAATATTATAATTAATTTGTAATAAATATATATTAGAATATTAAGTAATATATTTGAGAATATAAAAAAATCATATATGCACATTTCTGACGAAATAGTCCATCGGAAAAGGAGTACTTTTTCGACCGACTTACAGTCGGAAATTTTTTGCCACGAAAATATTCCTCGCGATAGCTTTACGATGGATCATCCGTCGAAAAAGTACTCTATTTTCCGACAGACTTTTCCGTTGGAAATGTGCATGTATTTTTTTTATATAGTATCTAACATTTAGTAAAAAGTAATTATTTGCATGGAAATTCAGTCGAAAAGTTTGCAATGCCGAAGTTTTATTAAACAAATATATGTTTTAATTATTACTTTTTGTTTTTTCAATTAGTTGTATTTTATTTTTAATTATATATATTTATATTTTAGTAGATTTTATACCAAAAATAAATGTTTGAATTAGTTTTAAGCTTGTTTCTTTTAGTTTTGTAATTAAGTACTCTTATATATTATAATACCAATTAATTTAAAGACTAATAATTGTGTTACTATTGTGAGAAAATAATTTATATTGTATAAAAGTCGTTGATTTGATCAACTTAATAAGTGTTTAATTAATTCGTACAAATTAAGTTGAAATTATGTGTTACTATATATATAGATAGTGTATGTATAATTCTTATACATATACTTGTGCAATTTGGATATAAAATAATAATAATTTTACTTATATTAATTACTATTATTAGTGTTATTAATATTATTGGTATTATTAATATTATTATTTGCATTTTAATTAGTACATATGAATTCTAAAAATTATTATTAATATTATAATTAATTATTAAATATATATTAGAATATTAATTAATATATTTGAGAATATAAAAAATTATATATGCATATTTCCGATGGAATTTCTGTCGAACAGTTTGTGAGGCCGAAGTTTTAAGAAACAGATATATGTTTTAATTATTACTTTTTATGTTTTTAATTAGTTGTATTTATTTTTAATGTGTATATGTGTTATATATATATTTAGTATTTGTTATACCAAAAATGAATGTTTGAATTAGTTTTAAGCTTGTTTCTTTTGGTTTTGTAATTAAGGACTCTTATATATATTATAATACTAATTAATTTAAGGACTAATAACTATTTTACTATTTTAAGAAAATAATTGATGTTATATAAAAATCATTCATTTCAATTTAACTTTGAAACTAAATGTTGTTAATACATATACAAGATCCTATATGTACTTTGAAGTTGATGGTGTTGGGTGAGAACGCAGAGAACGAATGATGATTAGAGAGAGAGGGGGTGAAATCGCAGAATATGTCGGAGTGTTTGGCGATGATTCGGAGAGAGGGACGTGCTGGTACAGAGAGCAGAGTCAAGGACGCGAAGACGGTGAGGAAAGTAGGAATTTTGAAAGAAAGGGCAATGTAGTCTTTCTATAGGGAAAATGCAAAAATTGGCACCTGCACTCCATTTGATTGACTGAGTTGGCACTTCTCCTCTTTTTTGCTTTTAAAAGGTACCTGCACTCAAAAGGAATGTCACATTTGGTACCTCCCCCTCACGCCGTCCATTACGTGCTGTTAACTGTCCTAAGTGGCATGACATGTCGGATGCCACGTCGTATGTTGCTGATGTGTCATGCCACATAAGACAAACCGGATCCGGACTTGTTTTAAACGGGTTGCTGAAATAGGTAGGAAGCAACAAAGCGACATCATTTTGGACAAGAAGAACGATGCTCATTTAGCTGAGCGACGCGTCATTTTTTCTGCTATATTATCCCTGTCGCTTAGCCTGTCTCTTGTTCTCACCCTAATCCTAACAAATGATCCTCTCCCAAACCTAGCCGTACGTAGCTCTGAGATGTTGATGGTGAAGACAGAAGACGATGTTGAGAAGTTTAGTTCGGTGTTGAAGCAGAAGCCAAACTACGATTACAAGCCAAGTATTTACTGTCGGTGCGGGCAGAAGACACCTAGATGGATTTTATGGACGATGAGGAATCCTGGACTTCGATTCAACAAATGCAAGCGCAGAGACGAAGAGGGTGGTGTGGATTTTACCAGTTCGTTGATGGTCCTTTACCGGACAGAGCTAACACAATTATTAGAGGGCTGTGTGATAGTGAGAAGGAACAAGTGGAGAAAATTGAGAATTTGGTGGCTGAAATCAAAGAATTGAAGATGTGGGACATGGTTTTCAATGGCATGGTGGACGAGTTGCTCAGTTTGAAGGATGAAAATCACTATCTGGCGAAAAGGGTAAAGAAATTGAGGTTTATTGATAGCATGTTTCATGGACATGATTTTATCCTCTTTTCTAGCCTTTTCGGGGGCATGATTCCGCTATTTGACCCTTATTTCATCTTTATTGCAGATCACTCCAAAAGGAGAAAAAGAGCGAAAAGATGCATTTTTGGAAGAATTCTTGGGATTTCAAGCTTCAAGGCCTAGAAGATCAGAGTGTCGTCGAGCTATCGACGCTAACCAGACCAGTGAGCAGTCTCTCACCCACGACGCTTCTACATCAGTTCTTAATCAAAGGCCAAAGAAAGGAATCTCCGAAGATTCCAACGGGATTCCGTGCGCATCTAGAAGATTCCATGCGCATCTAGAAGATTCCAGAATATTCCAGCACGCTCCATGTGCTGTCACTCTCTCCCCTTAGCTGGAATTTGTCTTTTTATGGGCTGGACACTATATATACCTTTAGTTTTAGGGTTTTAGGCATCATATCTCATTTTTAGTTTTTGGCAGCCGCCTCTTAGGTTTCTTTTCTGGGAATTTGTTCCTCCCTTTTGTTGGAGCAGCCGTCGGTTTGTAAAAGGAGCAAGCTTTTCTCCTTTGTATTATTGAATCATCTACTGGTTTCCTCTAAACCCTTTCCTTTTATCATCTTTTATTATGCTATTTGTTATCTACTGTTTATATTTATTTATGAGTAGCTAAACTTCTTTATCTTAGCAAAGGGTGTTTCAAGGGTTGTAAGGATTAGTTAAGAGGCCAAATCATTCTTCATAAACTCCAAGTTTGTATTTACTTTTCTGTCATTTTCCAGCCCTAGATTACCTCTTTAGCAGTGACAGTGTGGGGAGGTGCTAGGAGGATGACGAAGTGCCTAGGCTACCTCTTTAGCAGTGACAGTGTGGGGAGGTACCTGGGAGGATGGCGAGGTGTCTAGGTCATCTCTTTGGTAGTGACAGTGTGGGGAGGTGATAGATCCCTATAGCATGTCTACGACATGAGAATAGAAAATCCTTGTGCCGATGATTGACTGACCCTGGAAATAACCCGAGAACACTCCTTGCTAAGATCCTTTCTTATCTGAATCTTTATTTGCCTTTATTGACTCTTCTTGTTTTCGTGACCTTACCAACATTTTAGTTTCTTGCCCCCGATTGTGTTTTACTTTAGGCATCAGGAAAATATTAGTATATTTGGGTGACAATCATTTATGTTAGGCATTTTTTCATTTGTTGTTGTTGTAATTGGATTTTTAAGTTTTTTCAATTAAGATTAAAAATGGTGATGTATTACATTTTCAGTCAGTAGTGAAGATGATTTGCAGTAATGGATTCATATTTTTAGATTGATTTGTGAATACAGTTGTGGTTTCAGAAATTGTTTCCAGTTATGTTCTATTTCCAGAATGAAATCTAGCGATATATAAGCATCTTCCTTCTCAACTTCTTGGTAGTCCTAGTTCATTGGACGTGTGTGGTTTAAGTGATGAAGTGAATTACGAAGAGGTTCTGTACGAAACCTTGCTGCTCTGTAATTTTAGTGATGAAGTTTGTTAGTCTTACTGTCAAACTGTGGGATGGTGCTCTGTAATCTTTGACTGATGGTAGTAAATACGAAATGCCCAGTTTAAAGGGTTTCAAATTTCTGTACATCTTTACACATCCAGCAACCGTATGCTGTTTATGGTAAAGATTATGCCCTCATCTTAGAATTAGATAAATAGTTTTTCTATCTATTGGCAATCTTTCTTTCATACATTTACCAACCTCTAATTTAGGATTTTGTTGGTGTGCGGATCATTATTTTTGGAGAACTTGAATTTGCACATGTTAATAAGAGCAGTTTGCTTTAGTTAATAGGTATCATATGGAGAGATGATGGTAACATTGTTCACAATTCACATAAATTCACATAATAACTGCCATAAATTCACAATTCTCACTTCATATTGTTCAACAACCTTCACAATTATCAGTATTCATCAGATACATGAACAAAAGAGCCAAAATGAGTTGCAAGCCAAGTATTTAGGTCCTAAATAAGTCACATAATCCTACTTTGTTGAAGTACCAGCTCCATCATTAGACCCCTGACTGCCCAAAATATTATTCTCAGTTCTCACTCTTGCAAGGTGGTCTTCCAGGATCGTACCTCTTCCAACCACATCCAGTGAGTGTCTTTCTTCTGTCTGGGACATCAATAACCCTTTATTGTGGAGTTTTAGGCTGCAAAGTACAATTCAGAGAATCATAAAGTATCATATTACCATCAATAGTTAGGCAAAAAATATGAACTACAATACATACAATCACAAATTGTAAATTCACATCATAGCAAGTCCACCCTGATTAAGCAACAAAACAACCAAAACCTCTCAGAAGTTTACCCTTCTATTTTGTAGACTTCTTTCTTCTCCTTTTGGTAGCTGAAGCAATGCCACATGATTGTCTAAGTTCTTGCAATAGTCATTGGGTTATATCAAGCACTTGTGAAGCTTGCACTTGTGAAGCAGATACCTGAGAAATAGATACTTGAGAAGCTTGCATTTGTTTAGGTGGTGGAAGTGAAGTTGACACTTGTGAGTTTAATGGATTAATAAAATGCTGCCACAAGAAAAAAATTCATCAATTTACAAAGTGGTATTATATGAACAACATATTACCCTAAAAGCCTACTAGGTATAGGTTTGAATGACTAACCTTGCTTGCAGGGTTTAAGACACACAAGTCTCTCCTGTGGCCCTCCAATTTACAAAATGAACATAAGGTCTTCCTGCACTTCTTGCTAGTGTCTTGATCTGGTTCAGCAACCACAATAACTTGATGAGCAACAAGTGGTTGATTTGGTTCAGCTGCCTAGGGAATTGGTTCAGCAGCATCTTCTTGTTCTGGTCCAGAAACCTACATTTTTGTAAGATCATAAAATATAATAACCGTAAAGTAAGATTTTTACCTATTTTTCTAGTTTGTCAGGGCAAGTATTGGATTTGTGTCCATATTTCCTGCAGAAAGTGTAAGACATCTTCCTTCCACGTTGACTCATTTTGCTCCCATAATGTGTTGGCTCCCAACCTTCCATTCTCTTTAACTTTTCTGGTCTCCTAGGAAATTTGACAAAGGAAGGTGGCCTAATTGAAGTAACTACTATTCTTAGCCAAAACTTCTTACAATGCACAGGTTTGATTGGGTTCTTATAAGCCAATTCAAACATTTCCCTAATATACCACTTGGACATAAAACATCTAACATCTAACATCTAAGTTCTGACTCTCATTAACAATGACACACATTGCATGTGCACAAAGTATACCTGTTAATTCTCACATCCTACATGTGCAAGTCGATTTTTCCAAGCTCACTATCCAGCTAGTGTCCTCATCTAGGTGAACTTCAAATCCATCATCTCTATTACTATCCACATAAAAGTTGCCACTTTCTTCCATGTTATGATTAATTTTTTTCCAAATGTTTGGACCAAAACCGTCTTTAAACTTTTCCTAAAAACTCTTTCTCTCTTTGAACCTCTTGAACACTATTTTACGAATGGTCTCAAATAGTTTAACAATACTTTTGTACCTAGACTCTATTATGAGGCTATTAAAAGTCTTACTCATGTTATTATCTACTACATCAGAATAACATGATGTATTCTGATGTGGACATACGTCTTAAAACCTCCAGTTCATCAAGAAACTCTGATGTCGTGGATGCCTTGCAAGTTATCCAAAACTGCTTGTGAAAATCCTCACTGCTGTGTTCTTTTCTCCACTTCGCAAAGATGTGTCTAGCACTTCTTCTACTAACTGCTGACGACATCAGTTCAGTAATGGCAGTAAGTTAAGATACATCTATTCATGGTTTTAAAAGTAAAAGTAATTAAATTAGTGTATGTACCTTTTGTTGATCAGACATGAATGTGAATCCTTCCCCTCGAGAAATAACAGGAGCACTATCAGAAGCATAAATGAAGTTGCCTTCAGCAACATCCAAGTCCACCATGAGCAATTGTAAAACTATTTCCATGTTTCTTTACACTCATAACCCACAACAGCTCATGCAATTAGGTAGATTTGGTCATTTGGATCCCTACCTACTGCAGTAAGAATTTCACCCTTAAATGGTCTTTTGAGAAAACAACCATCCAACCCAATGATCTTCCTTTCTTAACACCATTAAAACACACATACATCCTCTTGAATACTCCATCTGGTGCCTCCAAAACTGCCATACTACTAGGATTACTCCTTTTAAGCTCCTCAACATAATCTTCCAACCTAGCAAATTCCTTGAAAGGATCACCAATATAATGCTCAATTACTTTTTGCCTAGCATGCCTACACTGCCCCCTAGACACTTTGATCTTGGTTTGCCGATTGAAATGGTCTTTCATTTCTGCTATAGTTAGTTTCAATGTAACTTTCCTAAGATCATTAATAAACCACTCCGCTAGAATTTTATAACTAAGACAAGAGATGTGGAATTGTCTTTAACAACTATGGTGACCTACAAATATTTTAACCATCCATTGACCACTCCTCCCATCAATTGAGCATAAAATTCTCCATTCAAATTCACTATTCTTACATACAACCCTACACCTTTTCTTCTCATTTTGGAAAAATCTCACATCTCTCCTAAAGTGTAGTGCATGTCTCACCACATCTTTTTAAAACTCATTCTTGTTAGGAAACACAATACAAACTGAAAAGTGGGGAATTTGCTCACCTGTTATGAACCGAGGCCTTCTGTAGGGAATTCTTTGGCAATGTTCTACCTCACTTTCACTGTTGGATGTCAAGAAACTTCCCTCAGAGTCACTCTCAAAAGACACCTCATTGTTCTCCTTAATAGTTGTATCAGTATTAATATGGGCTTCTGCTCTTCTACCCATTTCCCTTCTTATCTCATCCACTAACTCTTCTGCATTCTCGCCAAATTAAACCTAACCCTAACATTTCCCTCTTTTTTTTTCTCTCCCCAGGACCACTTACCCCACTTGGACTTACATCCTCTACTGGTCCCCTATCTAAATTAGGTCCCTCCATCCTTTCACTTCCTTCCCCATTTATTCTGTCTTTACATTTTTTCTTTTCTCCCCTTCTTTTGAATTTTTTTTCTTCTCCCGAGCCATCAATAACTCCTCATCCTCGTCAACAGACAAATATGGACAGTCCATCCAATATTCATTTCCCGTAGGGTCATTTTCATGGTCCCTAATATCATCACACTCATATTCACTCTCCCCATGCTCAGTCTCGTATCCATCAAATTCACTATCATAACAATCACCATCAACTACACTTTTACCCTTACTAGACCCACTACCTAACCTACTTTTACCGCCAAACCTATGTCCATGTTCTGATATCCCTAGCTTATCACACATGGTCTTGGGGTTTTGGTTATCAAAATAAGGATGCATTAAATCACCATGCTCTACATATATATTGATAGAATTATTTTCAACTACATAATTAATGAACTGACCAAACATATTGTCACTAGCAAAAAACTTTTAAAGTTTCTCTTAATCCCAAACCAGCACAGTGTTCATCATACCATAACTTCCTAATTTTTTTATATCCAAATTCACCACACTTATCTAATATGGTAAAAAATGAAACCTCATCAGCATCAATTGTATCTTCCATAATAGTTCCACTAACATACATCCACTCACTCACTGTCCTAATAAATTTTCCACCAATATAAAATCTTATGGCTGTCATTTTAATATTATTGTTTCCCTGGGCACACCAACATAGATAAAAAAAACAAGTCAAATGAGGAACCTATGCAATACATACAAACAACAGTTGAATTGAATTATTCCAAGATAATAGAGTGCAGGTTCCATTTAAAGACAACAATTATTTTCTGGAACATAAAGCCTAATTACAATAAACAATAAAGTTGCTAGAACACAAACCCTAATTACAATAAATAATTAAAAGTGTAGGAGAAGGGAACACCAACCCGTCACTGTATTCGCTTCATGCCAATCAAACCTCCAGGACCCGAATACCAACAGTAGAGTTGGCTCCTCCAACCGAACCTTCAGGACACGAAACACGCACGCCTTTTCGTCCGTTGGATAGGAAAATGACTTTGCAATTTTTAAAAGTGAGTTTGCAATTATGGAGAGTGTGAGTGAGTCTGCAATTTTGGGGAGTGAGAATCGAGGTTCAAAATGCAGAGGTAGTGAGAGTGAGTGAGAGCGAGAGTGAGAACCAGAGGCTGAGCGACAGGGATAAAAATGTAGAAAAAATGACGCGTCGCTTAGCTAAATGAACTGAGAAGAAAGAACAACGTGTCGATTCAGCTAATTGCACTGATTAGCCTGGATGACGCGTGACTCAGTTTTATAGATGACGCCCCATTTAAAAAAAGTCTAGATAGGGTTTGTCCTACGTGGCATGACACGTCAGCAACATACGATGTGGCATCCGACGTGCCATGCCACGTAGGACAATTAACGACACATGATGGATGGCGTCAGGGGGAGGTACCAAATGTGACATTCCTTTTAAGTGCAGGTGCCTTTTAAACACAAAAAAGAGGAGAGGTGCCAATTCAGTCAATCAAATGGAATGCAGGTGCCAATTTTTGCATTTTCCCCGTTCTACGTGTAAAATCCTTGGCTATAGTGTGCTTGTATATAAGACTATTGATCACGTCGTCGAAACACATAAAAAATAATTAAACCTGATGCCTAAATGCACAATTAATTTGCGAATAACGGTAACATGGTTGAACCACAGAGATTAAAGGATGACACTTGCTCTAGATGTATGACAAAAATAAATGCACAAAACAGTAGCAAAGGGGGGGGGGGGGTTAGCTAGTCAAATGAATTGACCAAGAGACGTAGTTGGAGACTAAACAATTAATAAAAGCAGGAATAATAATTAAGGAAGATTAATAACAAAGGTAATCAAATAAAACAGTGAAAGATATAAAGTCAGATGAGAGAGGATCTTAGGAAAGGATTTTCTCGGGTTGTGTCGAGGCCTAGTCAATCATTGGCGCAGAAATATTCTATTCTTATGTCATAGATGTGCTATAGGGGCTAGGTACATTTAGGCCCCATTCTTTCCTTAGTATGAGAAGCTACCCCAAGCTACGTTTATGGGATAGCCTTGACGCTCTGCCGTCCTCCAAGGTACGTTTATGGAGGCAATACTTAGAGGCTCATTAAGTAGAGGAAAGACATCTAGGGTAAGACAGAGAGACTCTACCCTAATTGGTCGCTTGCCCTAGTCAGATTGGACCAAAAGATATGATGACTTGGATCTAGTTGTCTACTCTACCATGCAACCTCACGTTAGTTATTACTATAGGGATGACAGTATTCACAAGAGATAAACTAGCAATTGATCAAGCTTCTAATAAACCTCAAATGAAATGGCAGGAAATCGGTAAACAAGCAAATATAACAATAAAAATATATGAAGAACAATTTAGCCTCATAACTACCCTTTCGCAACCCTCAAAATACCTTTGTTAAGAAAGGTGAGCTTAGCCACTCATGCTAACAAGTGAATGAATAACAAATATGAAAAATAACATAAATGAAAATAAGAGATAAGTAAAATAAAATGCTTAATAAATACCGGCCGGAGCTTAAAACTCCGGATTGTAACAAAGTGTGCTTGGCAGCGTTAATAGAGGAAAAAGAGGAAAAATAGATTCCAATGTAAGAAAGACGAAAATGTCTGCTAAAAGGATAAGAGCTCTCAAAGAGATGACGGCTCCCAAAACTAAAATATGTAAAAGAAAATGTAAGAGAGATCCCCCCAAACCCTATAAACTAAAGGTTTAAATAGCCTCACAATCCACAATAGGACAAAGTCCAGCCAAGAGGAAGGTACAAAACACGGAAGGAGCGTGTCCTTGAGGGGAATATTCCCAAAATGGCAGAAGGAAATCTGCATGGAATCTCGCGCGGATCTTTTCCTAGCGCGTTAGTGGAGAGAAGACGTGCACGTGTGACAGCAAAGCTCAGGCATTGGACAACTCCTTGGGCTAGATGGTTCAACAACAAGGGCTCGATGACATAATAAATAGCTAGGCCTCAACGCTGGTCTTGACGCTTTGAGTTCTGCTGAATTCCATAAAAAAGGATTGTTCCAACATCTTTCTCTGTTTTAGCCTAGATCTGCAAAAAGGATGAATTCAAAGGCAAATCAGCAATATCACGATTGAAATAAGTCTAAGAAAGGAGAGAAAATTATGCATAAAATACACGCTATCAAATATCCCCACACTGCCCAATGCTCGTCCTCAAACATTCACAAAATTGAAAACAACCCCAAATCAGAACACACGGCATCAAGCTAAACACAAGAATAAATTGAGCAATCAACACAGTGCACCTAATCAGAACACAACTCTGCCTAGCAATACATCTGCACCAAACCAGTAGGATAACGACCCTGAAGGCAAGTCTTTCCTAATCCATGCCTATTCACAAACGATCCTCACACGAACAGGTGTTTATACTCAAACTCGCAAACAAGGCTAGGTATTTAATCACTCAAAATGCAGATAACACAACATAAAAATAGAGTTTGCATATCAATCCGAGTACGTAGTACACATGTGTGGGCAATCTAGCAATAAAAAAGAACTTTGCATCTTAAAAGAAATAGAATAAGGTACGGGTGAAGTAGAGAGAATAGAAGGAATGGAGAATGAAAAGAAAGGAAGGAAAGAAAAGAAAAGAAGAGAAAAGAAAAGAAAAGAAAATGGAGAAGAAAGATAACCAATTGAAGTTGAGGGATTCCTTGGCTAGGAAAAATGAGAGGTTGGTGAGTAAACACTTGCTAGAAGCGCAATAACGAGGGCTAGATGATGGCTTCATTTCTCTTCTGTAGGGGAGATCTTCTTCTGGGCTGGTGCTGGCAATCCTTGCTGCTTTGCTACGCCTGCTCTGCTTTCATTTTCAATTTTTTTTTAAGTAGTAGGCACAAATGTTTCTTTTCTTGACTCACCATTTTTCCATGGTCAGGAGCTGCAGTTGTTGGTTATCTTTGCATACTTCTGCTTTCATCTTCAAGGCCTTGCTGCCTTGTCTTCCCCACACTTATTCTTTTGTGCTTGGAATGGGCTTTTTCATCTTCCCCACACTTGTCTTTTTCTGCGTCTAGCCCTTGTGTTTGTTTTGAAAAGTGTTACTCACCTGCAAAGGAAAGATTAAGGAAATGTATCAAATGATTAGAAGAGAAATCTAGAGAAGGGGGGAAAAGTGTCTAGGGCAAGATGGAGGAAAAGTAAGGAAGTGAAAGAAAAGAGGCAGAGAGAAAAGAAAAGATGCAAAGTCTTTCGTCATTTTATTGCTTTCCTGCATCTAATGGTGCCTATACCCAGGGATATCATGCAAACCTAGCTAGTTCCTAGTTAAGCATTGAAATTACACATGAAAAATATAGCAGTGTTTGGCTCGAAGTACTCACAGGGTGCTTTTTATGATTACTGGTGTCTAGGCCTAGACATGGTCATAAGTGTAAGCAGACAGAATTGTGTTTGGCTAGGCAGAGATGTGATATATGACTAGTTTTATTCTACTTTGTGCAAAAGGCAAAAAGTGTGTGTTCAAATAAGGGGGGTAAAAATGGGGCAGTGATCATTTGCTAACAATTTCCTAAAATTTAAAAATCTGATTTTTTGTGTGTGAAAAGTTCACGAAATACATAGTCATGCAACAAGCGTAAAAATAAACATGCAATCAAGCAAATTTTAAAATAAACACACAAACAGATAAACCCCTCCCCACACTTAGGCATCACATTGTCCTCAATGTGAGAAGGGCACACAAGCAAACCAAAAAAAATTAAAGCCGAAATAACAAAAGAAAGAGTTCACCCGGAAGTGAAGAGAGTACAAAATTGCGCCCGAAGGCAATAGAGTTTCGGGGGGTGGGGGGAATGGGATCAGGGGCTGGGCTCAGGGCCTAACTGTGCATTTCGTTGGGAAATTTGGTATGAGAGTAACGTTAGTTGATGGAGGATAGACTAGAGCAGGGCATTGGTCTCATTTATGGCCTTGGTGAGTGTGTCCTTGTCTTGGGCAGGGGGAGGCTGAACATCTTGGGGAGGAGGTGGTTGGGCTTCTTTGTCTGGACGTGCCGCAACGCGAGGTCATTTGTTCTAGGCAAGGTCTGGATAAGAGAATTTACCACCATGTTTTGCTCAAAAATCCTGCTCATTCGGGGGTGTGCAACCTGCGTTAAAACTGAAAACACCATCTAAGATACACAAATGCCCCATCCCGTCAAGGGTTTTGGGGTCAAGCAATTTAAAAGAAGCAGGTGAATAGAGATTGCAAGTTTTTACATCCAAACGGGTTACTAGAGATCCTAAAATTGGGCTTCTGGAGTTACTTAGAACGGATGTGATTGCTAAAGCAACCCAGTAGCCCAAATTAACTCTACGTTTATGTAACATGCACCGAAGAAAGAAAAATTCTTGCATCGAGAGCAGGCCAGAAGAATTAAACTTACCCGCGAAGGTTAGGGCCAGGAATCGATGCAAGATTACACAGAAGGATCAGCATATTCGTTCCCTATTGAAGATCTCGGACTGAACTCGGCATGGGAATTGCTGGTTAGTTCCTGAAAGGCAACTTGTGATACGATCCTAGCTCACTAAGATGCGCTTACTGACGATCTAGTTCAAGATTTGGATTTCAATGCGGAAAACGTAACTCCCTTGAATGCTTAACCCTCATAATAACCTGTGATAGGAAAACTAAGCTAGACAATTGAGGTTCTTGACTCGAATCCCTAACCCTCTACTCGGCCTATGAATAGCAAACTAGGGTGAACTTTTGGGCTTTACTTGTGATCCTAATCGAGTGTTCGGACTTAAAGAGGGACAACAATGAGCACAAAAGGCTCTATATATAGGTGTTTAGCCTAAGTACAAGTTTAACTATAACTATAAGTTCTAATACTAGTAGGAATAGAAAACCTAATATAAGTAGAACTTCTATTCGTCTAATAACTTTAAAAACTGATAACTATAAATGAGACTTCGAGGGCGTTATCGTCCATAAACCACACGACAGGGGCCAGAGTACTGTAGTTGTCGGCATGATCATTGCAACCGTCAGCTCATACGAGGATCTAGGGATGGTCGACATCAGTGGGGGGTCTCCCACAACACGGCGTTATCCCATCCCTAGATAACGTGCAATGATAACGTGCTTCATTAACGGGGAACCCCAACTGTTTGTCAAACCTGTCATCACCCTCGAATAACGGGGTTCACCAATGTAACACCCAATTTCTGCTTATAAATACCCCTAAGATCAGAGAGAAAGCTAAGCCTAAGATCGTTGGCCAAAACTCTACTATCCTCACTACCCTCACTGACTTAAGCATCGGAGTGTTTACGCCGGAGACCCCCTCCGGCGCTTTGCAGGTACATCGGACGGTGGTGAACAGCAACTCCAAGAAGCCATCTTTCCCTTTTTGCCCTCCAACTAGAGTCTGGATCTTATCAAATTGGTGCTTTCATTGAGAGCTTTGGTTCTATTAAGTGAGCGTCCTTAATAGCCAAGCTCTGTTTTTCTTGGAGATCGAAGGACCATGGCTTCTGATTCAGATTCTATACCACCTCAGTCTTTTGGTGTTTCTCTTGCTACCCGCAAAGAACTTTTTCCTCTCGCTACTACTGTTGTTTCTACAATGATGCAGAAAACTCCTCAGGGAACGTTAGATTTCTCCTTCGGACAAACAACGGGAACACCTTTTTCCCAGACGCATATTCCTCTTTCTCAGATGGAAGGATCTAGATATTCCACTCCCCTTTCAAGGGGATCTGCGATGGATAGTGCAAGCAACCCTCTTGTGAACTCAATATCAACTCTTCGTGCTCAGCTAGAGCACTTGACTGAGTTAGCTGCAGGGTTTACGCCCAATATCTCAAGGCCTGGCATTCCTTCTCATGTAGTTTTTACTCCATCTATTGTCACCGATCAACCGCTATCACCCTGGCAGTATAGGAACATCCCGCTGACCTCGCCCATGACGACGACCCCTGTCAATTTTATGCAATTCGCTCATAGATAAGTGGAACCTTCTGCGCAGCACGCACGAGAAATCCCTGTTCCTCAAGAGGAACGATGGCACGACGTATACAGAGATCGTTGGGATGACAGGCGAGATGAGATATTTAGGGACATATCCCCCAGACACAGCGAAAGATCGAGTAGTAGAAGATATCGAACCTGGACACCCAGGAGTCGCAATCGGTCCCCTAGGCGGCATCATGACCACAACCCTCGAGGTCAAAGGTATTCCTCATGGTCAGCTATCGCATAAGTTTCTCCTCCCCGTCATCCTCGCGGAATTCCCAATGATAACTCTGGTCACCCGTTCAGCTATCGCATAAGACACCACAGGGTCAGTCGGCACGTGAAACTTCCTGCAGAGTCGTATGATGGCATGAAGGATCCCATCTCCCACCTTAATAAGGTGAAGGATTTCGTGCAGTTTCAAACTCATAGCGACGCGGCTTTGTGCCAGATATTTATCATGACACTGTCAGGGGTAACACGTCTCTGGTTTGAAGGGCTCCCAGCAGGGTCGATCAATAGTTTTCCACAGTTGGAAACTAAGTTTCAGAGCCGATTTAGCACGGTTGTCCCTATCAAGAAATCTGCAGCGGTGTTATTGGATATCCATCAAAAACCTCAGGAGTCCTTGAAGGACTTCCTTGGTCATTTTGATCTCAAAATGTCGTTAACACTAGGCGTTACCATTGATTTCGCTGTGGAAGCCTTGAAATGTAATTGTTGTTATGGGAAGTTACGAGACACGTTAATGGTGGATCCCCCACCGACTTTGGATGTGTTAAGACTGAAAGCTCACAATTATGCGAGGATGAAGGAGGAAGAAAATAGAGACAGAATTCGAAACACGCCACAAGACACGCATCCTACTCCTAATGCTCATACAAACGCGGCCCCGGATACTCGCCTAAGTGACGACTACGGCCATTGGAAAGATCATATCCCTAGGGCCTCAAATCGGCAACGGGGCAATTTTTCGAGAGGGAGGCCTGGTAATTCTCCTACTCGACGACAAGCGGATCCGCCAAAGGGCCGAGTTCATGACCCTAACCTTCCCTCTCTCATACTTCCGAGAGCGGAAATCTTAGCGATTGTCCAACAACAGAACCTGCCCATCCGTTATCCAGCTCCTGTGAAACCAGGAGTAATTATGGGAGGAAGGGAAAACGCTTTTTGTAAATTTCACAAAGTCAAAGGACACTCCACGGATGTGTGCAGAGAGTTAAAGTTAGCAATAGAGCGTTTAGTAGAAGAATGTTACCTCGGAGAGTTTTCCACTAGGGCGAGGGAAGAAGCTAGAGGCAACTCGACAGGTAAAGCGTCGGACAACATACAAGCACCCCCTCACCCCCTAGAAATAATGATATCCCTGGTGGAAGAGCGAGAGAGACGTTAACAGTCCATGATGACGACATTCCCATTATCAATATTATTGCTGGTGGCATGCCATATCTTGATGAGCTTGTACAATTAACGCCCAATTCAGGGGAGAAGCGTAAACGAGAAAGCACGTTAATAAAAAGTGAGGTGATAAGTGCATTATATTGAATGGTATTGTCCTTCTCTGAGGAGGACGAGAAAGGTGTCGTCTTCCCTCACAATGACGCGTTAGTAGTTACGCCCATTATTGGCAATCATGGGGTCAGAAGAACCCTTATCGATAACGGAAGCGCGGTAAATTTATTTTCATTGGAGGCTTACAACCTCATGAAGCGTCCTGACAGCGAGCTGACACCTTGCAAGAAGCCATTAATGGGGGTAGATGGAGTTCCAATCCCCGTGACTAGAGCCACATTGTTGCCAGTATATTTTAGAGAAGATACGTCAAAGCGGTCGGAAGAGTTGTTATTCTTGGTCATAAACTTAACTTTGCCCTATAACGCCATACTTGGACGACCGTTCCTCAACCGTTTTGGAGCAGTGATATCTCAAAGGCACTTGAGGATGAAATGTCCCTCCTGGGATGGAGTAGTCTCGATCAAAGGCGACCAGAAACTAGCGGCCGAATGTTACTTACTCATGACTCAAAAAACTTGCGACTGTTATGTGTGCGTGACAGATGACCCCTTCGAACAGAAAGATGAAAAGTGCACCCAGCCGATGGATAAGATGGTGCCAGTTCCCGTTAGCGGAATCAGGGATGCAAATTTCTTGGTCAGTGAAAAGTTAAGCCCGGAAGAGAACGCGCAGTTAGCTCGAATATTAAACAAGTGCAAAGGAGAATTCGCTTGAAAGCCTGCAGATATGCCTGGAATTTCACGAGAAGTGGAAGAGCATCTACTTAACATTGACCTTAACGTCAAGCCAGTTCATAAAAAATGGCGAGCGTTCTCAACAGAAAAGGCAATAGCCATTGAGAAGGAGATATCGAAATTCCTGGATGCGGGTTTTATTTGGGAGGTTCAATACCCGACATGGTTAGCTAACCCTGTTCTAGTTCCAAAACCTAACGGAGAATGGTGCATGTGTATTGATTTCACTGATCTGAACGACGCCTGTCCCAAGGATTGCTACCCTCTTCCTCGAATCAACCAGTTGGTCGACCAGGCTGCTGGGTACGCATATCTAAGCTCCTTAGACGCCAATTCGGGGTACCACCAAATCCCCATGGCCATTGAAGATGAGGAAAAGACTGCCTTCATCACTCCAAAAGCCACATACTGTTATACAGCGATGCCATTTGGTCTAAAAAATGCTGGAGCCACGTTTCAGCGCATGGCAAACAAGGTTTTCGAGAAGCAAATTAGGAAGAAAGTAGAGGCATATGTGGATGACATATTAATAAAAAGTCGAAGCTTAGAGGACCACTTAGCGGATTTAGAGGAAGTATTCAAAGTAATGAGAGAATACCAAATGAAGCTCAACCCCCATAAATGCATATTTGCATTTCAAACGGGTAAGTTTCTAGGCTATGTGGTCAGTCAAAAAGGCATTCAGCCCAACTCGTTAAAGATCAAAGCCATCCATGACATGATATCTCCTCGAACAGTCAAAGAAGTACAAAAGCTCACAGGACGCGTTATCGCTCTAGGACGATTCATTTCTAAGCAAGGCGAGAGATGCCTACCGTTCTTCAAGGTTATTCGTAAAAAGGCTCCTTTCGGGTGGACAGAAGAATGTGAAGAAGCGTTTGGTGGCATAAAAGCCTACCTTTCCTCTGACTTGGTGCTAACAAGACCAGAGCCAGGCGATACCCTATATTTGTACTTGGGCGTCGCTGATGAGATGGTCAGTGATGTCCTCGTACGAGATGACAGTCATGTTTATCACCCTGTATTCTTCGTTAGTCATGTCTTGAAAGACGCCGAACTACGATACGTTAGTACAGGCAACGCGAAAAATGGACCACTACTTTCAGGCCCACCCCGTCATCGTGCTTATAGATCAACCTTTGAAAAGGATTTTAAAAAAACCCGAGTCTTCAGGAAGGATGCTAATTTGGGACATTAAACTTGAGCAGTACGGATTACAGTATAAGGCCCGAACATCTATAAAAGCTTAAGCGCTAGCAGACTTCATAGCAGAATGCACGTTTACGCAAGATCCGTTGACGGACCTACCAGAAGATGAAAAGGATGACTTGGATCTTCCATTCCCGGAAAGCCATACATGACACTGGAATGATGGGAGACTTGCGACTAAAGATATGTGGAGATTCCAAATTGATAATAGACTAAGTCTTGGGAAACTCTCAAGCCAGAGAACCCATCATGGTTCAATATCTCTCTAAAGTGAAACGCGAGTTGATAGAAATAAAGAAAAGTGGCATGCAGGTCAGCTTTGAGCATATCCCTCGAGAGGATAACGCTGAGGCAGATAACCTTGCCAAAATCGCAGCGAACCCGGAAGCATCCATACCTAAGGGCGTGTACTATGGGGAAATATCTATGCCTTCTTTCATGGAAGAACAAGGGTCACTTTGCGTCGAAGAAATTGAAAATGATTGGCGAATCCCCGTAATAAAATACTTGAAGCATGACGAGTTACCTATAGATAACGACGAAGAGAGAAAAGTCTTGAAATAAGCGACACGATGTACATACTATGACGGAGATCTGATTTGAAGATGCTTTTCCAATCCAGCCGCCTAGTGCATAACGGAGCAAGAAGGCCTCTACACTTTGCGAGAAATCCACGAAGGGATATGCGGCATGCATGTGTCTGGTGGGACTATGGCCGCGCAGGGATTCTATTGGCCCACCATTTGAAGGGACTGCGATACCTTCGTACGAACTTGTCAGAAATGTCAAGAATTTGCTAAGATTCCTCGACGACCTGCCACGGAAATTTCTAAGATTGTTGCTCCTTGCCCGTTTGCTAAGTGGGGAATCGACATCTTAGGCCTGTTTCCAAAAGCCAGGTCTCAACTAAAATTTGTGGTCGTGATAGTGGACTACTTCACGAAATTGGCAGAAGCGGAGGCGGTAGCTAACATCACCACGGAAAAGATTTGGCGTTTCTTTAAACACCAAGTCATTATGCGATTCGGTGTACCTCGCGTATTAGTCAACCATAACGGAACACAATTTACGAGTCAGTTTTTTAAAGATCAGTGCGTGGAATTTCAGATCGAACAAAGGTTCTCTTCCGTAGCGCACCCCCAGACTAATGGTCAAGTAGAGGTAACCAATCATAGCATCCTTAGCGGCATCAAGAAGAACTTGGAAGGTTCTAAGAAGAAATGGGCAGATGAGCTACCATACGTGATGTGGGCATATCGCATGACTGTCAAAACCAGCACAGGAGAAACACCCTTCGCGTTAGCCTTCGGCACCGAGGCCGTCACGCTAGTAGAGATTGGCACCTTGAGCCTGAGGGTGGCATACTTCAAAGAAGAGATAAATGAAGAGAGGTTACGGGCTAACCTCGACGCGCTGCCAAAGTTACAAGAGGAAACTCTTCTGAAAATGTTTCATTATAAGAGAAAAATGGCACGTTATCACAATAGACGAGTCAGAGAACGACTACTCAAAGCAGGAGATCTAGTGCTCAGGGATAAACGAGTGGCTGGACAATGCATGGGGAAACTCAGTCCAAACTGGGATGGCCCATACCGCGTTACCCGTGTTATCGGAAAGGGAGCATATCACTTGGAAACACTTGACGGTACTCCCTTACCAAATTCTTGGAACATAGCTCGTTTGAAATTATATCATGCTAGAGTCTGATATTCCCTCTATGTGGTAATATTAATAACATGCTTTAACAAGCGAATCGAGAATATTTCTTGTGCACTCTGTGGTTGGTAACGTGCAGATAATAAAGGGTGCTAGGAGTGAAAATCCTATCCTTGTGATAACCGCTCCTGATCAAATGACTCACTAAGACGAGGCACGCCTTGGCATACATAAAGATTCAACGCCGGGAGTGAAAATCCTATCCTTGTGACAACTGTGCTAATACAGACGACTCACTAAGACGAGGCATGCCCCGGCACCCCTGGGAGTGAAATCCTATCCTTGTGACCACCGTGCTAATATAGACGGCTCACTAAGATGAGGCATGCCCTAGGGAAATGAAGACTCCACCCTGGAAGTGAAAATCCTATCCTTGTGGCGACCGTGCTAATACAGATGGCACACTAAGACGAGGCACGCTCCAGGGATGCGAGAAATCAACGCCTGGAAGTGAAAATCCTATCCTTGTGACAACCGCTCCTAATCAGACGGCTCACTAAGACGAGGCACGCTCCAGGCCGATCGTTGACACTTCAAACAACAATTGATATCCCAACTAGTAACCGGACGGTAAATACCCGGTGAAGTGGAGTTGGACAGATATCTCTATGGCAAAAGCAATGCCCCAGCAAGGTCGGATCCAACGAGCTTGAATGGAAAGTAACATAAAGTAATACCCCGGCAAGGCCGGATTCAGCGAGGCTGAATGATCCTCTCTAGCAACATCAAAGGGACGACGTTAATCTATCCTCCCTAGCAATATCAAAGGGACGACATTAATCTATCCTCCCTAGCAACATCAGAGGGACGGCGTTAATCTATCCTCCCTAGCAACATCAAAGGGACGACGTTAATCTATCCTCCCTAGCAACATCAAAGGGACGATGCTAATCTATCCTCCCTAGCAACATCAAAGGGAGGGCGTTAATCTATACTCCCTAGTAACATCAAAGGGATGACGTTAAAGGAGCGTCAACTATACGATATGCAGAAATCAATTCCTAGTTCTCACTAAAGAGAAATACAAGGAAAGATATTGCGAAGAATCCTACCTCAACAAACACTATATGATTTGGTGAAAAATATATGTTTCCAACCAGGCGTTGATAGCTTAAAAAGAGACGCCCTTCTCTGAGATACGTACGCATCAAATTGTTATATCTTCCTCAAAGGGAGATAATATCAAGGCTCATTATTATATGGTTCATGAAAGAGGTTCATCTATCGCAATGAGTATTCATTATGGAGAATTTATGGTCAGCATAGAGACTCGTCCACTAGAATATCCTCTCTTCTTAGTGACATGTCTTCAAAAGCATATTATCTTATCATATCTGCGTATCTTCAAAGGTAGAAATATATTGACACCTTCGTATGCGACGTGTTATCTCAAAACTATGTCACTAAAGCCAAAACGATTAATTCTTCGAATAAGGTATGATAATTATAATCTTTTAATCTTAATAATATTACTAATCATATCGTGACAGAAGCACCGTAGAATAAGATTAATAAATGAAATTCTGAGTAAAAGGAACAACAACTATCCAGGGCAATCTTGACAATGTCAATATTACAAGCATCCGCAAGGGACGAGCAAAAGGTGTGCTAACAACAAAAAACAAGGGTCGAAACGTAACGTTTATAGAGGAGCTGTGGCATAATTTCTCTCTTGCTTCGGGACCCTATCCTTATGGAAATCCTCGTCGGTTATATTCTGGGCCTTCTCCAAGTAGTACTGAGAAAAGTCATTAATTCGGAGGGCTTCTGTCCCATAATACTTCATGAAAGCATCCGTCATAAGTCCCGCTCCCTCCCGCATATACCAACGGCACTTCTCTGTAGAAAGATTGAGCTCTGCGGACAACTCCGCATTTCTACGCCTTTCCGTCTCTTGCTCGGCGTTAAGGGTAATGCTTCTAGCCTCTTCTTCAGAAAGACGTGTAGTTAGAGCGACCCCTTTCTGTTTCTCATTGTCCAGCGCGAGTCTGGCATCCTTTGTTTCCTTCCTGGCAGCTGCCACAACGTTTAATAGTCCTTGACGCTCATTCGTCAATTTGTCTATTTCTCCTTCTTTCTCCGCTGTTATCTTCGTGTTATCCTCATCCCAATAATGAAGATTGCAAAATGAAGAAAATAGACGAGAATGGATGAAATTTATGCGTTCTTGATGATTTTTAGCCAAAAAGGCACCCCTTTCCCCTTGATGCGATATGACATGAGCCGCCAAGAGGGAGGAAGAGGTGAGGGCTGATAAGAGTCCGGGGGATACTGAGCAGGATCGGCCTGATCTGGGCTGGTCGGGAATACTGTACTGGGGTCTTCGTCACTTGCAAAGCGCCGGAGGGGGTCTCCGGCGTAAACACTCCGATGCCAAAGTCAGTGTCAATAGCGAAAATGGAAGGGGTTCAGTACGCTATCTTAGGTTTACCCTCTTGTCTGAAAAGGTGGGGGTATTTATAGACAAAGGAAGGAGTGTACCGACAGGGGGTGGGAATAATCCCGGGTAGGTGTCGCTGAGGTGATAGATGGCGCTGGGATGGCCTTGAGTGACGTCATGCGGGATGACGTTATGCGGAGTGACGTCATGGATGACCTAGGATGGGATGCCGCCGTGCGGATGCCGCATGAGATCCCCCCCGCTGATGTCGACCATCCCAGGGTCGGTCGCCAGGCTAAGGGCGGTAAGAACAGGGTCTCGTCTCCCGCGGCGGGTACAGTATGCTGGCCGGGTCACCCGGCGGGGTAGTGGAGATGTCGCTTCTGTGGTATCGATAGTTATCATATGCCCAAACGAAAACTAGCCCGAGTGTTTACCAAGGGCTATCACCGCGTCTCCGGTCCTGCCCCTTCAGAGGTTTCTGCCTTAATGAGGGCTCGACGATCGATAAAGGTATATCTTCAAAATGCCTTTTCCCGAAGTCTATAAATAGGCCTTTCATTTTGCGCTTGCCTCATAACTCTCACAACGTTTTCACCTCTCTCTTCAAATTTCTTTATCTCTCTTCTTTTCATGGACGAAGTCACCAAAAACTTCCTGCTCTCCAAAACCCATGCCCTGAGGAACCTAACTCAGGCAGACTCCGATTTCCTGGGTTCGCTGAGCGTTAAGACCTCGGAGGATATACTGGAGCTCCAGGGGATGCTGACTCCCCTGCAAGCTAGACAGGCTGCTATTACCCTGGAGGATTTCAGTCCCGTGGAGAAAACGGTGAAGTTGTCAGTGGCTGTTTCTCAAATTCAGCTGCTGATGTCAACGCTACAGCATAGGAATGACTTGCTGGGATGCTGCCTGAAGGGCATGAGGGCCTATTCCTTTGAACTGACGGCTCTTGCGGATGCCCTGAGGGAAATTCCTTTCCTGGAGTGGGAAGATGATGACGCTGGGTCGAATGCCTGACCAGTGATGGGGATCCTCTTGGCGTGTCTTTCTGTGCTCCTCTGGGGCCACCTTTTGTAACTCCGAGCCGTTAGGCCTTTTTGTAATCTCGGGCCGTTGAGCCCTTTAAGTAAATAAATATGCTTTCCCTTATTCACTTGCCGCACTGTCAATGTTTTTCTTCTTTCTCATATCGTCTTTCTTAGAAAACAACTTTTATTCTCACTTATTGTGAGCTTGGTGTCCCTTGGGATCCCGTAACTTTATTTGCCGACCTGGCTCATAATGACGATTTTCCCATATCGCATTCGTTCTGAATATATTTTGCGCCGTTTTTCAGTGTTAACGGATTGGGCAACAATTTCGGTGCCTCCTGGCTGGTGCAGACTTTAGACAGTTGCGGAGTCAGATCTTTCCCCCCAACAGACGTTATCTCTGATAGCATTAACTGTCCTCGATAATACGCAAAAAGGCAGGCACGCTTCCTCACTTCGGCTATATAATGGGGATCTTCCTTTCTTTTTCCGTTCATCTTTTTTTCTTCTTTCTTCTCACTCTTACTGATATTTCCATTGCTGACTCTCATTTTTTGTATACTGCCGCACGCGATTCTCCTCCGACCCCTCCAACTTCTCCCGACTCCGACAATCCTCCACTCTCACCCCTCTGGAGGCCTTCCAGACATTCCGTAAAGTGCCAGGGTCGCAAGAGATTGAAGAAAACAAAGAAACAATCTTTCGAATCCTTCTTTGCCGACTTTGAACCTCACTACCTTTCGCTGCGGCCAAAAGATGAAGCGTCACCATCCGTCCCTTGTCCTTTTCCCAAGGACAGGACTTCTATGCAAGATGCCGTCACAGGACTGGTGACCCTGACCCTGGAGGAAATCTCCCACGCCGCTTCAAAGGAGGAAACTGCGCCTACGATAGGTTCCGCGACTGGGCTTGGTAAAAGGCCTTTCTAGATTGGCGAGCCCTTTCCTTTCTATAACAGTGGGTCGCCATCGTCTCCGGAAGATTATGATTACGTCTATGACATACACTGGGCGGACGAAGACTGATGATGTCGCACTTATTGTAGATGCCGCTGGCTTTCTCTTTCAATAAATAAAATAGAATGAAATGAAACAAAATGTCGTTTGCCTTTTTCTTTTCGCTTTTGCTATAATCGCCGCCCTATGGGATAACTGCCGCTGGACAACCGATTACCGCTTCATACGACCATCTTTGTGGGGTTTCTTGTAATTAACGAGTCTTTCTTTTACGACATTCGAGGCGAGCGCTTGACTTTAAGTTTTTGTTAGGGTCTTTCCACGTGTCTCATTTGTCCCGTACGTGTCTTGCTGTGATAGGTTGCCCTTCTGTCTGATTTTTCCACCGTCTCTTTTAAAAGGAAAAACGCTCCTTCTTTGTACCTTTTTGCTCCTTTTTATACTTCAGAACTCTCTTCATTTTTCGCTCGCTCCGAGGAAATTCTCTCGTTCGCATCCAGACGACTCGCCTATTAATTTCAGTCTTCTCTCTTTCAAGGTATTCTGCTCGATCTTGTTTTTGATTTTCCTTTGCTGCTTTATCTATCATGCCTCGCACAAGATCTCAATCTAGCTCTTTAGCTACCCCTAGGCCAATTTCTCGATATCCCGAGCTTGAAAACACCCCTAGCATCTTTACTTTCCCTACTGTCTTACGCCTCGAACTAGAAAGCAATAATATTACCTTCCCCTGAGGCTATCGCCCCACTATTCCTTCTGACACTATGAGGCTCCATAGCCGGCTCTGGAAAACTCATAGGATTCTTTATTTCAAGATGTTTCAATATAGGTTCCGCCTCCCAGTTCATGACACGCTAGAGCATGTGTTGCGCGAGCACGGGCTTAACCCTGCGCAGATTACCCCTTCCTCATGGAGTTGCATCTACGCCTTCCTTCGTGCTTGCGAATTAAAAGATATTCTTGCTCCCTCTGTCGCTTTATTTCGCAAGTTCTTGACTCTGGTTTTTCGCGACGGCTTCATTAATATTATTCCAAGATGGGATGATGCTCTAGTGAGGCATTTTTGGTAGAAATTTCGAGGATTTGAGGGGAACGTCAAAAACTGGAAGAGCGATTTCTTCGTTGTCGAATTACCCTCTCGCCTGTGGCGTCCTGATTTCAACATGGAGGTGGTTGATTGGGCGAGGCCAGCGCCTCTGTCTAGGGAAGAGTTGGATCAGGCCAACGCCTTACTGGAGATGGAGTCCTCTTTTCAGATCCGAAACTTTGCCTTGTACAGGCCTTTAACTGAGTGTACCATAGGTGAGCTTTTGAGCTTCGCCGCTGCCTTGCTTACCCCTTGTTTACTAACATAACTTTTCGCAGGGGAGACCATCGCTCGACCGCTCTCCGAAGGTGACGCTCCTCATAAGGTTGTCGCCCCTTCAACGACTGCTCCCTCTACTTCCGCTGGGGCTCGAGCTGATCACTGTATGCCCATAAAGAAAAGAGCTTTAGACGAGATTCTTTCCAGGGAAAGCGGTTCCTCCTTCCGCACTTCCCGCTTCGTGGAGAACTGGTTACCCAGTCGGAAGAAGAGGTCCGGGTCTAGTTTGCCAGTGACTGAGACAAAGATTTTCTCCTACGGAGTCGAGGACATGGAGGACATGGACACGGAACTGAGCCTCCGCCTAGCTTCCTCAGCTCAACGAAAGAAACTAAGGAAAGCAAGCGAAGCTCAAGTGACTAAGATGGCTGCTCAATCTCCTCCAAGCGACGCCGCAACTACCGTCGCTTCCCAGACTGCCGCTTCTCCCGACACCACTATAGAGGGTGCCACTTCACTGGGTGGCGCTTCCTCGACTCTGGGGCTGGCTGCCCCCAACAAGACCTCCTGTGCCACGACGATGCCGCCATCCGCTGCAGATTCCACTCCTGTCATGGAGCCTCCACACTCGCCCATTGCCCCCTGTATTCCTGACGTGCGTCCCTCAGTCCCAAGCGGACCTGGTTCTTCTCACTCTCCCCCGAAGTCTCCTTGCCTGTTGTTCCTTACTTCAATTCGAGACATTGGGGGCTCAGGCGGTATCTTCGCCCCTTGCTTTGTTGCTGATCTTTCCCGTAACGGGCCTCAAGGGGCCCCCTCTCACCGGCTAAATCTGTCAAAATTTAGGACTGACGGGTTCCGTGCCCTGGGTATATCAGACCCTTTATCGTAAGATCAGCCCACGACTATCTTGGCCTGCGAAATGTTTTGCGCCTCCTAGGAGGAGAGTAGGCTACTGCAACTTCCTCCCGAAGTTCAGTATGTGCGCGTCATGAACAACTGCCTTGCTGCCTTTCGACAGCTTCATTACTTCATCAAGGCTCGAGGTGCACAATCTCAAAACTCTGGTGCCCTAGCAAAGGTAGAGGAGCTGTCGCGACTCCACAAATGCGCTCAAGCCGAACTGCGCGAGTGCCGCGCTGACCTTTCTCGGGAAAGGTCTAAAGGAAAGGCCCAGGTTGAAGCTTTAGAGGCTGAGTTGGTGGCTGAGAGGAAGAAGAACTCATTCCTTCTTGAGGAGGTATCCTCCCGGGATGCGGACCTATCGAAAGCTTTCAAAAAGGTGACCTGGTGGAAGAAGAAGACTGAACAAGCCTTTATCGCCGGGGTGACAGATCAGCACCGCAGCAGGTCCGCTGATCCCATTGAGGTCGCTAGGTATGCCTCCGCGAGGGTGAAAGAGATTGATGAGAGCCAAGAGGGTTTCCTCTCCTCCAAAGAGGAGTAGTGGATCAGTGCCTAGGAAGGGCCCATTTGATGCTGCTTGATTGCTGGTGTCGCTTCTTTACTTACTCCATTGTTGTATTATTTTTCCCATTTGGACTTTAACGTCGCCTCCTTGCTTGTAATAATTAACAGATCTTGTAATCTTGACCAAATAATGCGTGCTTCTTAGCGATGTCGCCCCTTATCACATGCCGCTTGACTACATTTTCTTCGCACTTTGCCTCTTGCATGCCGTGGCATTACATCTTGTCGCTCCTTTTCGCCGGGCTTGACTGCGCCCTTTTCAGAGCATTTAATGCTCTGACTCCTTTTATTTGATACGGGGGAGACAATCATGATGCTTTGAGCCCACGTGTCATCAAAGGGGAACGCTAAAAGACTGGCGGGCCTGAGCATGTCTTTTCGCTCCTCAGGGGTTGTACCTGCTTCCCGCGTCTCTTTGCCCTTGACACATCACACACTACAATCACTTGACCCGTCGTTCCCTTTAGTCCTTAGGGTTATAAAACCCCCACGTTCTTTCTCTTTATCTTTTGTTACCTTTCTCTTTTGAAAAATGAAAAGAAAGAAAAGACAATTCCTCTTCTTCCTCCTACGATCCGCCGCCGCCTGGGTGCTTCGTTCTTCTTCTCACCACAGGTACCTTCCTCTATATCCTTCTTTTAACCTTACACATGGCTCGTAATCGCCGTTATCCCCGCTCTGCTGGGGAGGGGGATATTGACACTACTGTTTCCACTATTGCTTCCACCGCCGTCCTTCGACGGCGCCTGCGGAGCTATAATGCTACTCTCGACCAGTTGGAGGGGTATTCTACTGAAGTTGCCCCAAAGTCCCTTCACCTTAATAGCGAATTACCTGGCAACCGTAGGGTTCTTTATGCCAAAATGTTTCATTATGGTTTTCGGTTGCCTCTAGATCCTTTAATTGCCAAGTTATTCTCTGAATTTGATCTGAATGCTGCCCAATTGAGTCCAAACGCCTATTGTGGCATTTATGCTTTTATAGCCCTCTGTAGATATATAGGGAATGAATCTCCTTCCTTGCTGTTACTTCGCTCCCTTTTTCAATTGTACCACCATAACAACGGCATCATAGCGATATCGCCTTGCTATGATGTTGAAGCTCTAAACCCCTTTACCTGGAAGCTGTTATTCCTTGAATCTTCTATTGATGCTTGGAAGAAAGGATTCTTCATCATCAATCTGCCCCAGCTTTTGTGGCGGAGCGGGTTTAATCTCGTCGTCAGAGACGCTGCCTGGGGTGGCAGGCCAGAGTTAGGACCAGTTGACCAAGGCTGGCTGGACAAGCTGCTCAATCTGTCGGGCATTTCCGGTGTTCGCACTCGCGAACTCGCGTGCCGGGGCGACATCCAGAATTGCATTCAAAGTGAGCACCATCCCTTTGTTCACTGTTCCATGCCAATACTAACTCTAACATTCATTTCGTATTTCTACAGATCCTCCCGCAGGGTGGAAACCTGACTGCATCAAGAAAAGAGAGAAGAGCTCAGCAGAAGAGGGAAAAAAGGGCTCTTTCTGCCACCTCAGCTGGTGCCGTGACTGACACCACGCACGCGTCCACTTCTGCACCTGAGTCCTCTTCTCTTCCTTGAGCGGAGGCTACTGCCACATCAACTGTTGAGCCAATTTCCTCCCCTAGCGTTGTTCCTACACGAGCGCCATCTTCTCGTCCTCCCCTTGCAAGAAAGAAGAAAAGAACTCTCCGCCTTCGCGTTATTGCTCCTACCCGTCCTCTTGTTCAGGTGGTTTTTTCACAAAATTTTCTCCGTCTATATATTTTGTGTCCGTTTCTTAATTCCCCTATTTCTTTTGAACATAGGATACCGCTGCTGTTGCCTCTTCTGCCACTCCTCCGCGCGAACGACTTTGCCGCTGGTCAGGAGAGGCAAGGCGGCGTCACCATTACCGGCCCCTTGGCGGGTCATCAAGGCTCTGGTCTGGCAGGGAACGGGGCTACCTCTGCGCCGCTTCACTCTTCTTTTGCCGCGTCATCTCCTCCACCTGGCAATCCCTTGGACTTCCTGGAGGATCTTGCAGAGGAAGACTTTCCTTCCCTACCAACCGGCGGTTTCAATATTGACGTTAGACCATCTAATCGTTCCCCTCCGTCCCCTCCTGATGTCTTCTTCATTCCTACTGCTGTTCAAACAGTCTCTCCCTCTCTTCCCCCCGTGGACACTCCGCGCATGGTGGCTGACCTAAGCACTATACTCTCTAGCGGAGCCGCCACCCATCAAGTTGATTTAAGCAACATTCGCCAGCATTGGGGGGCGACAGCTCCCTAGCGACATCCGCCTATCTGGCAGGGCATCTGATGTCGGTTGAGGAGGAGGAGCAGGCCTTCCTCTCTGTTGCCGAGGGCAAGCAACTGCAGCAGATAAGGACCCAGCTGTTCTCTAGCTTTCAGGGTTTCCATTGCTAGTCTAGGAATGTGACGAGACGAATGAGCTCTCTCCAATCTTCCTTCCAGGAATGGCGCAACACTAATCACCAGCACTTGGAAGAAATCAGCAAGTACCAAAGGGAACTTCATAAAACTTAAGAGGAGTTGAGGAAGAGTGTTGAAGAGTGAAAATGTGCGAAAGCCAGTTTGGGAGTTGCGAGGAAAGAGTTGGAAGAGGCCAAAGGACACCAGGCCGCGGGGGATGCCGCCCTTCAGGCGGAGCAAAGTAAGAATGCCGCTCTTACGGAGGAAACGGCGGACAAGTGTAAATGGTTTCTGGAGCAAACTGCAGGCCTCATGACCGACTGCTTTATTGAGCGTCACGGCCGCCATATCTTCGACGCTGATGCCATTATCCGCTTGTTTAAGCAGAAGTCTGGGTTCCTCACGGAAGAGGGCTACCGTCAAGCGAAGAGGCCACGGCATAGCGAGGGGGATAGCAGCATGCCCAGGCCGTAAATGTCACTTCTCTTTTTGTCCATCGAGCGCCCTGACTTCTTTGTCCTTTTTGTGTTTTTGGGGCCTTTTGTTTAAACAAGTATCCTGTCTTGTACAAACAGTTTGCACAATTTGCCATCATTTTACTTTATCGATGATCTTTCTCACTTTACTTTCGTTAGCCCTTCTTTCCAAAACTGGTTGCCACCGTTGAACTGATGTGGCCTGCGCCTTTGAACTTCATTTTTGGGGCCACAACACGCCCTGTCGTCGTGCATTTTTCCTCGCGCAATAGGGTAGATCCGCTCCTCACCATTATCTCGTACCGTGCTTGAGACGACTGGATCTCCCCTTTAGACGCTCTGCCTCTCCGCGGCGTCATTATTTTCCAAGTGCTCCATCACTTTGACACTTTACTAAATTTTCTGCACATTTTACTTATAACTTTCGTTAGTAGCGACATATTCCCGAAAAGCCTTAGTTACCTTGGGCTATTGCCGCGCGCGCTCCTCACTTTCTTAGTGCGATCCTTCCGAGATATCGCTTGTGCTGAATTTTCTGCACATTTTCACTTATCATTTACATTAGTAGCGACATCTACTAAAATATCTTAATTACCTTGGGGTGTGGGCGCGTATTTCCCCAACTCACTTGGCGCGATTCCGCCCGATGTCGCTCGTGTCACGTACTCTTCCAGCCAAACTTCGCCGGGTTTGTCCCTTCCGGTTACTAGCTGGGGTACCGTGACTTCCCGCATTTCTTCAATCGGTCGTGAAGTGCCCCCTCTCAGTGCGCCGCCTGATCAGGGCCAGCCATCACGAGGATAGGACTTTTCACTTCCTCAGCGCTGCCCTCGTACCTCGGAACGTGCCCCTTCTTTACGAGGGGCCTATGTTAGCGCTACCCTCGTAAGGATAGGATTTTAACTTGTGAGGTGGAGTTTTTATCTTCCCTAGGGTCATGCCTCACTTAATGATCATCCGCCTATGTGAGCACGGGCTGTCACAAGGATAGGACTTTACATCCTAGGGGTGTCGGGGCGTCCCCTCTCTGGGTTTCCCCAGGATAGGATTTTCACCCCCGACAGTGTTGGAGCGTGTCTCATCTTGGCGAGCCGCCAGATCAAGGCCTGCCTCACAAGGCCAGAAATTTTCACTTCCAGCACCATATATTTCCAGGATCGCCGGGGCGTGCCTCGTCTTGACGACCCATCTGCATTAGCCCGTTCTGCCCCAAGGCTAGGACTTTTCACCCCAGACATCCTCCTTTCCTTGTTATCTGCACCTTACACAGACAACCAACAAGGAACAAGAAATATTTCCACAACAATTGTTAGACCATGCCCAACAGCATGTCACATTTCATTATTTCAATTTCTAGACCATGGCCACCGGTATGTCACATTTCAATTTCGAGACCATGCCCAACAGCATGTCACATTTCAATTTCTAGACCATGCCCACCGGCATGTCCCTTTTAATTTCTAGACCATGCCCACCGGCATGTCACTTTTCAATTTCTAGACCATGCCCAACGGCATGTCACTTTCAATTTCTAGACCATGCCCAATGGCATGTCCCTTTTAATTTCTAGACCATGCCCAACGACATGTCCCTTTTCATTATTTCTAGGCCATGCCTACCGGCATGTCACATTTCAATTTCTAGACCAATTCAATTACTATTTCAAGACAAATTCAATTTCAATTTCAAGACCATGCCCAACGGCATGTCACTTTTATTTTCTAGACCATGCCCAACGGCATGTCATTTTCAATTTCTAGACCATGCCCAATGGCATGTCCCTTTTAATTTCTAGACCATGCCCAACGGCATGTCCCTTTTAATTTCTAGACCATGCCCAACGGCATGTCCCTTTTAATTACTAGACCATGCCCACCGGCATGTCCCTTTTAATTTCTAGACCATGCCCAACGACATTTCACATTTCAATTTCGAGACCATGCCCAATGGCATGTCCCTTTTAATTACTAGACCATGCCCACCGGCATGTCCCTTTTAATTTCTAGACCATGCCCAACGGCATGTCACATTTCAATTTCTATTTCAAGACAAATTCAATTTCAATTTCAAGATCAATTCAACGGCATATCAAATTCTAGCATGATATAATTTTAATCTAGCAATATTCCAAGAGTTAGGTAAGGGAGTACCTTCAAGCGTTTCGAGGTGATACGCTCCCTTTCCGATAACACGAGTGACACGGTATGAGCCCTCCCAGTTTGAGCTAAGTTTCCACATTCGTTGGCCCGCTGCTTGTTTGTCCTTGAGCACGAGGTCTCCCGCCTTGAGCAGCCGCTCCTTAACATGTCTGTTGTGATACCGCGCCATTCTTCTTTTGTAGTGCATTATTTTCAAGAGGGCTTCCTCGCGCGCCTCAGGCAACATATCAAGGTTAGCACGTAACCTTTCCTCGTTTAACTCCTCCTTGAAATATTCCACCCTTAAGCTTAGGGTGCCAATTTTGACAGACGTTACTGCTTCGGTACCAAAGGCCATCGCAAAGGGCGTTTCCCTCATACTAATTTTGACGGTCATGCGGTAAGCCCACATTACATAGGGTAGCTCGTCTGGCCACTTCTTTTTCGACCCCTCAAGATTTTTCTTAATACCGCTCAGTATGCTTCGGTTGGTTACCTCCGCCTGGCCGTTAGTCTGAGGATGCGCCACAGAGGAGAACCTCTGCTCGATCTGGAATTCTTCACATTGCTCTTTGAAGAAGCGGCTAGTAAACTGTGCCCCGTTGTCACTAACTAGCACGCGAGGCACCCCGAAACGCATGATCACTTGGTGCTTAAAGAAGTGCCATACCTTCTCTGTCGTAATACTGGCTACCGCTTCCGCTTCTGCCCATTTGGTAAAGTAGTCCACTGCCACAATTACAAATTTCAGTTGAGACCTGGCCTTTGGAAAAGGGCCTAAAATATCGATTCCCTACTTGGCAAAAGGACAAGGTGCCACGATCTGAGATATTTCAGCGGCGGGTCGTCGAGGGATTTTGGTAAATTCTTGACACTTATGGCATGATTGCACAAAGTTGTTACAATCCCAGCGAATAGTGGGCCAATAGAATCCTAACCGAAACACCTGCGCGGCCATGGTACCACCCGACACGTGCATGCCGCAAATGCCTTCATGAATCTCGCGCAGGGTATGGAGGTCTTCTTGTTCCGTTATACATTTTACGACTGGGTGCGAGAAACATCTCCGAATTAACTCCCCATCATAATAAGTGCACCTTGCCGCTTGCTTCAGCATTTTTTTCTTCTCTGTACTGTCGCTGGGCAACTCGTCGTGCTTCAAAATTTTTATCACAGGGACCCTCCAGTCCTTTTCAATCTCCTCCACACATAGCGACAGCTGTTCCTCCATGAAGGACGGTAATGACCTTTCCTCATAGTGCACGCCTTCTGGTATGACAACCTCCTGATTAGCTGCCGCCTTGGCAAGATTATCCGCCTCTGTATTGTCCTCCCGCGGA
Source organism: Viola odorata (assembly GCA_963691705.1). Taxonomy (NCBI): domain Eukaryota; kingdom Viridiplantae; phylum Streptophyta; class Magnoliopsida; order Malpighiales; family Violaceae; genus Viola; species Viola odorata. The sequence goes on along the minus strand of OY829545.1, from coordinate 33,358,634 downwards.
ATGTGTTCGATAGTAACACACACGCCGCTTTGTTCCATTTCTGCCAATTCCCTTTTCACTTTCGAGAGGTATTGCGCCATGGTCGGTTTTCTAGCTTGGGAATGTCCCAAGACTTGATCAATTATCAATTTAGAGTCCCTGCTACCAGGTCATTTTCAACCGTGGGGCTCCTGCTACCAGGTCATTTTCAGTTTTAGCGAAGAGGCTTCTTCCTATTCTAAGCCCCGTCAATAACGCTTCATACTCTGCTGCGTTGTTGGACAATGGTTGCAGGATTCTAATGGTGTGTCGCACCTGCACATTATGTGGCCCGATCATGTATATGCCAGCTCCCGCCAGCTCCTGATTTTTGGCGCCATCTACATAGATGACCCATATGTCCGCGGGGGCCTCTGAGGGTGGGACCTTTGCATCACTTTCTTTCTTTTCGAGCGGCTCCGCAGCCTTGTCCCCAGTAAACGTACACTCGGCGATAAAATCTGCCAAAACCTGAGCTTTTACGGATGGCCGAGCTTTGTACTGTAATCCATATTGTTCCAGCTCAATTGACCAAATCAACATCCTCCCCGAGGATTCTGGTTTCCTAAGAATTCTTCTTAAAGGCTGATCCGTGAGCACGATGACTGGATGGGCCTGGAAGTACCTGTCCATCTTCCGTGTGGACTGTAGCAGGGCGAACACCACCTTTTCAATGTGGGTGTATCGCACCTCGGCATCTTTTAACACATGGCTAACAAACGGGGCGGTGGGCGTGATTATCTTCCCAGACCAAAATGACACTGACCACTTCATCCGCGATACTGAGGTACAAGAATAGGGTGTCGCCCGGATCCGGTCGTATTAGTACCAAGTCGGACGACAAGTATGTTTTCAAACCCACGAACGCCTCTTCGCACTCTTGTGTCCATCCGAAAGAAGCTTTCTTGCGTATGACTTTAAAGAACGGCAAGCACTTCTCGCCCTGCTTAGAGATGAACCGGCCCAGCGCAATGACGCGTCCTATTAACCTCTGAACTTCCTGGAGGGTTCGCGGCGATACCATATCATGGATAGCCTTAATCTTTGACGGGTTCGGTTGGATGCCCTTTTGGCTTACCACATACCCCAAGAATTTTCCCGTTTGGAATGCAAACGCGCACTTGCGGGGGTTCAACTTTATCTGGTACTTTCTCAGTGTATCAAACACTTCCTGCAAATTGGCCAGATGGTCACTAAAACTTCTGCTCTTGACCAATACATCATCTACGTACGCTTCTACATTTCTCCCGATTTGCTTTTCAAACACTTTGTTGGCTATACGCTGGAAGGTCGCCCCTGCATTCTTTAAGCCAAACGGCATTGCTGTGTAGCAGTAGGTGGCCTTCGAAGTTATAAATGCCGTCTTTTCCTCATCTTCCTTGGCCATAGGAATTTGATGATATCCAGAATTGGCGTCCAGGGAACTCAAATATGCGTACCCTGCCGCTTGATCGACCAACTAATCAATCCGAGGAAGCGGATAACAGTCTTTAGGACAAGCGTCATTCAAGTTAGTGAAATCAATACACATGCGCCAGTCTCCGTTGGGCTTGTGGACTAAGACGGGGTTGGCCAACCAAGTGGGGTATTGAACTTCTCGGATGAATCCTGCGTTCATCAGCTTTACTACCTCCTTATCAATCACCACCGACTTTTCCGTGGAGAATGCTCGCCGCTTCTGTTGAACTGGCGTGGCGCGCGGGTCAACATTGAGTCGATGCTCAGCCACTTCCCTAGACACGCCAGGCATGTCCGCCAGTTTCCATGCGAACTCTCCTTTGCACTTGTTCAACAGCCGGGCTAATTGTGCTCTCTCCTCAAGGGTCAACTTGTCACTGGCCTGGAAGCTCGCCTTATCATTGCCTTGGACGGGGATGGATACCATCGCATCCACTGGCTAGGTTCGCCTTTCATCCCTTTGCTCATAAGGATCCGCTGCCACACACACATATTGATCACAACTTTTTTGAATCATGAGAGAATAACACTCGACGGCTAGCTTTTGATTGCCCTTGATCGATACTACCCCTTCCCAAGAGGGGTATTTCATCCTGAGGTGTTTCTGAGATACCGCCGCCCCAAAACGATTGAGGAATGGCCGCCCTAGAATGGCATTATACGGTAAGATGAGATCCACAACCAAGAACATCAACTCTTCTGATCATTTCGACGCGTCTTCTCTAAAATACACGGGCAACGTTGTGACTCCAATTACAGGTATAGGGATGTCGTCCACTCCAATAATTGGTTTCTTGCAAGGCGCCAGTTCACCGGCAGGGTGTTTCATAAGATTATATGCTTCCAACGAAAATAAATTTACCGCACTGCCGTTATCAATGAGGGTCCTTCGCACGCCATGGCTCCCCACAACTGGTGTGACTACTAGCGCGTCATTATGAGGGAAGACAATGCCCTTCTCGTCTTCTTCCGAAAAAGATATTACCATCCTGTCCAGTGCATCGATCACTCCCTTTTTTACAGGCTGGCTTTCCCGTTTCCGCTTCTCTCCTGCCACGAGTGTTGCTGGGGTAATCTCATCCCTTGTGGAATTTACAAAAAGTGTTTTCCCTTCCTCCCATGACCACCCCTGGCTTCACAGAGGCGGGATAGCGGATCGGCAGGTTCCGCTGCTGAATGATGGCTAAGATTTCCACACGCGGGAGTGTAAGGGGAGGAAGGTCGGGATCGTACGTTCGACCCTTAGGGGGATCCCCCTGTCGCTGAACATTCAGACCGCCGCCCCTTCCTCTAGAGTAATTACCCTTCTGGTGATTCGACGCCTTGGGGATGTAATCTTTCCGCTGGGTGTATTCGTCACCCGGACAGGTATCGTGGGTCATACTGCCTTGAGCCGTGGGAGCAGGAGGGGTGTTCTGGGGCGCATCCCGTATCCTATTTCTATATTCCTCTTCTTCCATTCTCGCATAATTGTGAGCCTTCAACCTTAACGCGTCTAAAGTCGTTGGGGGATCTACCATCAGCGTATCTCTCAGCTTCCCATATCCACAATTCCGCTTCAACGCTTCTATGGCGAAATCAATAGTAATACCAGGAGTTAACGACATTTCCATATCAAAACGACCAAGATAACTATTCAAAGACTCCTCTGGTTTTCTACATATATCAAACAAGGCTGCTGCAGACTTTCGAATGGGGATAGTTGTGCTGAAGCGACTCTTAAACTTGGCCTCTAGTTGCGGGAAATTGTCAATTGATGGAGCAGGAAGTCCTTCAAACCAGAGGCGGGCTACTCCCGACAATGTCATGACAAATATTTGACACAACGCCGCGTTGTTGTGCATTTGAAACTGGACGAAATCCTTCACCATATTAACGTCGTGGGGAGCTTAACATGTCGGCTGACCCTGTGGTGCCTTACACGGTGGGTGAAAGGATGACCAGCGGTTTCATACAAGATCTCACGATCATGATGAGGAGGAGACATGTCCAAGTGTCGCCTGTGGCCTCGAGGCTCCGGGGTGACTGGGTTCGTCGTCTCCTACTGCCTGATCTTTCGCTCCTAGGTGAACGGGTTCGTCGTCTCCTACTGCCTGATCTTTCGCTCCTCTCCATAGATACCTCCCTACCGGCTCCCTCTCTCCTGCCGTCCCAACGCTCTCTGTATTCATCTACCGACCGCTCCACTTGAGAGACAGGAATCCGCGGTATCCACGGTATGTAGTGCTCCTCCTGTCCGTCTGCCAGTTGCGCAAAGCTGAATGGCATGCTTATCGTAGGTGAGGTCAGAGGGACGCTCTCCTGGCGACGAGGCGATACTGGTCGATCAGCGACAATATACGGAGTGAAAATAACTCAAGGAGACACACCTGATGTCGCTGCACTAGAAGTGGGCTTGCTGCCATCCCAATTAAATAGTCCAAGTGGGCACGAAGAGCTAACATCGAGCTTACCGAGGGAGTAGTAAGGCCATCCATCCTAGAACTTACAAGCGGAGGGGCGGAGTGACTGGATCCGCCCGTGTGAGAAAACGGGGCACCCATTGAGGAAATAAGGGAACCCATTTGCGGAAACAGGCTACCCGTTTGAGAAAATGGGGTGCCCATTTGAGAAAACGAGGTGCCAGCTGTCAGCCCAAAAAGAAAGTCTGTCTGCACAGAGGATGTTTCACGTGATGTGACATATGTACTTGACGAAGACGTGGAAAAAAGTTCATTACGCGCGTGAACCCCACGAGTATGAGGGGGTGTAGATTCTGGATCTGAAGCCATGATCCTTCGACTCTCAGAAAGAACAGAGATTGGTTACTAAGGAAAACTCACTTAATTAACCAAAGCTCTCAACGAAAGCACCACTTGATAAGAGTCCGGGGGATACTGAGCAGGATCGGCCTGATCTGGGCTGGTCGGGAACACTGTACTAGGGTCTTCGTCACCTGCAAAGCGCCGGAGGGGGTCTCCGGTGTAAACACTCCGATGCCAAAGTCAGTGTCAATAGCAAAAATGGCAGGGGTTCAGTATGCTATCTTAGGCTTACCCTCTTGTCTGAAAAGGTGGGGGTATTTATAGACAAAGGAAGGAGTGTACTGACAGGGGGTGGGAATAATCCCGGGTAGGTGTCCCTGGGGAGATAGATGGCGCTGGGGACGTCATGCGGGATGACGTCATGCGGGATGACGTCATGCGGGATGACGTCATGCGGAGTGACGTCATGGATGACCTGGGATGGGATGCCGCCGTGCGGATGCCGCATGAGAGCCCCCCCGCTGATGTCGACCATCCCAGGGTCGGTCGCTAGGCTAAGGGCGGTAAGAACAGGGTCTCGTCTCCCACGGCGGGTACAGTATGCTGGCCGGGTCACCCAGCGGGGTAGTGGAGATGCCGCTTCTGTGGTATCGATAGTTATCAAGGGCATTGTCATCACCTTCAGGCCCTGAAATCTGGAAGGCTTCCTCCCGTAGGTCACCCAAATTAACTTGGTGAGTAACAGGCCCAGAAGGAGCGAACGCACTTAAGGTAACCATCACATCAGAAGTGACGTTGTCCCTTTCCTCAGGAGGCGAAGAAAGGAACAAGAAACAAAGTAGTCGAAGAAGGAGGGTGATTAGAAGAACCTCCCATTTTAGGAACAAAAGACCCAGGTTCAGCGAACACTTCAAAATCAGGGGCCATCACATCTGAATGAAATCCCATAGGGATAGAGGAAGAGTGAAGAGGAGAGGACTCAGCAAATGGGTAAAAATCACCATCAACGTTAGTACCCCGAGATGAGTCAGGAATCGGACCGCCTTCCACAGAAGCCCTTGGGGAAGAGTTAGCACCAGACGATGTCTGATCGGCCGGGCTACTCTGAAAGTCATGTCGGGCCTTCTTTCTACGGTTCTCGAGAAAATTTGCGAAGTTCATATTCTCGTTAGGAGGGGAAGGAGTGAGAATAGTACTGGTTTCCTAAAGGAACAAAAATGCACTGAGAAGACAGCGAGGGAATAGAGAAAAATGATAGGAACAATGAGTGAAAGTACCTGAGTAGATGTAGAAACTAGAGGAATTCCTGTGAGAATTGTATCAGCAACTGTCACTTCTGAGGGAGTAGCACCCTGAGGAAGAGTAGAACGTACGCCGCCTATGTTTCTATTTCTCTTTTTCCTCACAACTCGTACTCATGATGAAGATGCTTGAGTAGTGTAAAGGGTAGCAACAACCTCCTGAGAAGACGGTGGGACCAAATTAATAGTAGTAGCCCCTCCTGCAGAAGGTGTAGCGGCGACAGCAGTGGTGACTTTTTCTCTTTGCTTTTGGGCCCTTCTCTTTTTTCTTCTTATTATTCTGGTTCCCAACCGGGCGGAGGCACTGCATATTCACAAAATAACGTCAGTGTTAGTACTTCTCTGAAATATAAAGAAAGTGGGTTAAATACTCACCAACTTTACACGCGTGAATATCCACCCCGTTGGCCACATCACGGGTGTCGACACTAAATTCCAGTTGAAGTAGTTTTTGTAGCCAGCTGTCTTCTGGAGAAGAAAGTGGTTTTCTACTGCCCCAGATGTCGTCCTTAATCTCATAATTAAAACCCGTCCTCCACCAGGGACCAGGTAGGTCAACAACAAAAAATCCCTTTTTCCAACCAGCGATGAAAGACTCGAGGTGCATGAGTTTCCAGGTGAACGGTTTTAATGATTCATCATAGTAACGGGGTACTATCGCTATTACTGATCGTCAATCAAATAGAGATTTATAGTGCCTGAAAAGTGTGTGCACAATGGATAATGTGTACAGTGGTAGTCAGGGTCGAACACATGGACTGTGAGAGACTGATTCAAGGTATTCAATGAAATCACAGGATAAAAGCACGTAAAGTAACACTCGGGGGGGGGGGGGGTGTTTACTTGGCTAAATGAGTCAGCCAAGAGAGATTAGGAGCTAACAATTTTTAACTAAGAAAGCTGTATTCGGGACCTTGAGTTGTCAATTCGGGGTCCCGAAAGGAAAATATAGCAAATCGGCGAACAAGTCAAGATAGCAAAATAGATAGTGAAATAAACACGAATAATCAGATAGAGAAGGATCTTAGCGAAGGCATTCTTGGTTTGTATTCGGGGGCTCGATCGTCATTAGCACAAGGATATTCTATTCAAGATATCACAGAAATGACATAGGGAGCAGATTCCTCGGATATCCCCTACTTTTCTCTTAAGTGAAACTACCCCCCGTTTCCACATATGAGGTAGTCTTGACAGTTTGCCATCCCTCCAGGCACGAATGCGGGAGGGCCATACACAAACTACCCATGAAGATAAGAAAAGACAGATCTAAAGCTAAAAGTCCCTCAGTTTGTCAGGCTCGTGACCTCGCCCTAATCAACTACTCGCCCTATCTATTCGAGACCACTTCGACACAGTCAAGACTAAACAGATGCCTACTTGTTCCATGCAAGTTTCCTTCCGTATTCATCATAAAGATGGCAGCATGCACACAAAATAATAATCAGTTGATCAAACCTCAGATTATTTCATGCGAAGATGTAATTTAACACAACAAGTAATTGAATATGGCATTAAGAATATATTAAGCACATTAAAGCCTCGAATCTGCCCTTGCAACCCTTGAATCACCCTTGCTAAGAACTAAGGATTTAGCTACTCATGCTTGAGGATGAACAATTAATAATTAAAGAAAGCATAACAAATAAGTAAATAGATTAAGGAAAGAAGACTTTGTTACTAAAAATCCGTTTGAAGCCCGGCGGTAAGGTTGAAGATGCTAACAAGAACTAGAGAGAGAAACTAGAGAGAAGTCTAAGGAAAAACTAGTTCTAATGATTCTAAAATTATATTATGAAGTGAGAGATGTCCTAAACTACTCCTTGGATGCTCCTTATAAGCTGAAGCTCCAAGAACAAAAATATCTTCAGCTAAAGTAGGGACAAAACGCATTAATTGAAAGCCTACTATAATGGATCCATGCTCCCTAAAGCACAAAGCTGAAAAAGCATAAAGTTGTCTGGTTTTTCCAGCTTTGGCAGGTTTGGATTGGTCTCAAGGGCTGAAATGGTCAGAGCGGTAGGTATTTGGTGATCAGTGCAGAGTGTCAGAACAGTGTCAGAGGGATCACATGGGCGCTTTGGCAAGAGGACACGTGGACATGCCAATCTTTGCCCTTCGGGGGCCCGAATGGAGAATCCGATTCGGGACCTTGAACGCTGCTTTGGACTCGGGACCTCGACCTTGGTCTTGAAGCTCGAATTTGCTCAAATTGCACCAAAAACACATATTTTTGCATAAACTCCCTTTTTAGGCCTAGATCTGCAATAGTAATGAAAACAAGGGTAATTTAGCAGAATCATGCCTTAAATGGGCGAGGAAATGGGGAGAAAATCATGCATAAAAACATGCTATCAAATAATCCCCACATTGCCCAATGCTCACCCTCGAGCATTCACAAAATTTAAAACAGTCCCAAAACAGAATAGACACACCAAACCATAGCACAGAGAATAAGCATGCTTTTCAAGATTCGGGACCCCGAATGAAAACAGACTCTACCTAGATGAACACCTGCATCAGATCAGAAGGATAACGACCCTTAAGAAAAGACTTTTCCACATCAGCCTATTCACTAGCAGTCCTCACATGGATCGGTGTTTGCACTCACACTCGTAAGGCTAGGTGTTTAAGTACTCAAGTATGCAAAAACGCGGCACAAAATCAAGTTTACATATCAATCCGAGTAATTAGACATATGCATAGGCAATCTAGCAATCAAAAGACTCCGCATCGGGGGCAAGAGGGGGAAGCAAGGAAAATAAATGATAGGAAGATTTAGAAAGAGTGGAAGAATGAAACTCAAGGAGAGGAAAAAGTGGAGAAGAGGGAGAGAAAAGAAGTGAAACGAGGAGGTGGTTAAACCAACTCAAACCTGGAATGCTTCCTTGGCAGAAGGAATCGAGATGGTGAGACAATGTTACCGTGAAGGGGATCTTTGCGAAAACTAGACTAGATTCTTCTTCTTCGAGGGGGATCTTTGCTCATTTCGTTCGGGGCCGAGGTTTGGGACCTTGAATGGATGCTGGCTGCTGATTTTCCTCTTCTTCTTTTTCATGATTTGATCTCTTCTCCCTCTCTTTTATTTATATTTCTATTTTTTCTAATTTTTTTTTTTAGAGAGAGACCTAGACTGTTTGAGGATCGAGACCTTGTCCTTCGGGGGCTGGATATTCTGATTTCACTTCCCCACACTTGTGTTTTCCTATGGCTGGGAAGTGATTTTTCGTTCTGGTCTGCCCTTGAATTTAGCTTCGAGGTCTTTAATTTGCGCCAGCATTCGGGGTCTTGAATTTACGGGATCCCCACACTTTACTTTTGCTGCTTCATTTGTGTAGTCTAGCCCTCGATAGTGCTCCCAACAACATTGCTCACCTGCCAAGAGAAAGATCAAGGAAAATTCAAATGGTTAGAATTGGAGAGGAAAGAAGGGATTCGGGGTCACGAAGGAAGAACAGAACAGAAAAAAATGAGAGATAACAATTTGATGCGAAGACTTAATCTTTTTGCTGCTTTCCTATGCCTAAATATGTCTATACCCATGGATATCATGCAAACCCAGCCAGTACCTAGTCATGCATTCACTCAAACAACAGATATAGACATGAAGGCTCAAGTGCTCACAAGGTGTTTAATTCGTGACTACTGGTGTCTAGGTCTTGAAGCAGATATAATGCATAACAGGCAAAGAATGAATCATTCGGGACCTTGACTACAGACAACATTTTTATTCTATGTGCACAAGTCAGGTGTGTGCCCATCATTGGGGGTTTTTCAAAATCTAGGCAGCAGAATAATAAAAAAATCTAAAATTTTTAAAAAACTAGAAGATTCATGCATAAACTTAGGAAAAATAAACTAGGGAATAAAACATGCATAAAATGAAATGTACTAATAGTTCAAACTCCTCCCCACACTTAGGCTTTGCATTGTCCTCAATGCGGGAAGGAGACAAAAGGAAAGCAGCTCAAATTAAAGCATAAATGGAAATTGTTCAACATGAGATAGACAAGCAGCCCACGCCGGGGCAAAGGGGGTGAAATTGTTCGGGATCAGGGAGGAGGGGGGTTCATTGCACCAGTGTTAGCTTTAAGGGCGAGAGCTTGAATTTCCTTTAAGATGGCGCGATTGGTGTCCAGGAGGAGACGCAACAACCTGTTGGTGGTTTCGGCAGCCGGTACTTCTTCGGGGTCTCGAGGATCGGCAGGCTATTCCGGGGCAGCTGAAGTGGTTGTTTTGGCAGAGGGAGGCTCGGGAGCGCCAGACTTGTCTCAGGGTTTCTATAGATCTGGATACTCGAACTTGCCCTCGATCTTCCCTTTGTTATCTGCATGAAAGCTCAAAATACCATCAGTAACACAAAGGAACCCCATCGTGGCCAAGGTCTTGAGACCGAGGAGCTTGAAGGAATTCGGGTGCTGGTGCAGTTTTAGCTCTTGGGGCTTCCACGAGTAAAGGTGCGAGGCCAAGCTAGTGATTATAGATCCGAGGACAGGAGATCGACCCTAGGGGGCATTAGTGACGTTGTGGGTGGAGGTGGCGATCCAATAACCAAGGTTGACCCGCTTCTTCTGATACATGACCCAGAGGAAGAATAGCTCGGATTGAGCAAGCTGGCCTGAGGTCCCGAATTTACCCGCGAGGGCAAGAGACAGGAAGCATTGCAAAATCTGGAGTGCAGGGTCTTGAATGCCGTGGGCTTTGGTGTTGCGAGAGTCGAACTTAGCGTTGGGGTTCCCTGTGAGCTCCCAAAGGGCCTTGTTGTTATTGAACTCAGCCGGAACCGTGGTCAAGGCATCTTGATACTCAGCCCCTTGAACTTCCTCACGACGGACAAAGCCAAGGTAGACATTAAAATCGTTGAGGGACATGGGGTGCCATTTGCTAGCCATTCTAAAGTTGACGCACCCTTTGGCAGAGAGATTGGGACCTACCCCACCCTTGGGCTTGAACGGTTCAGGCTTATACCAAAAGCTAGTAAAGAACTCGAGACTGAGTTCCAAATACGTGGGCTGGTCCATAAAAAATAAACTTTCCCAACCTATCCCCCTAACCAATTCCCGAATTCGGGACCCAATACCCAGCTTATCATAAAGATCCATTTCTAACCTAGTACACGGGGCTACCCCCTTGTTGTTCAGCAAATTGACCTTATCTATAGATGGTTTATCATGAAAGATAAATAACTCATTAAAAGTGTCGAGGTCAGCTGTTACCAGGTAGTTGGGTCGGGATCCCGAAGCAGGCGATGGGGTCTCGAATGCTTCTTCCTCCTCAATCCGCTGAGCCTTCCTGGGGGTATCTTCGGCTGCTTCCTTGCTCTTCTGTGTAGCCGGGAGCTTTCTTTTCTTGGTGGCCGGGGTCTTAGAGGCCGGGGCTTTGGGAGCGCTCTTTGCCGCTCTGGCCAGCATTTTAGAGGCTGATTTGGCCTTGGCCTTGCCCTTCTTCTTCTTGGGGCTAGGGCTGGATCGTGCTGGTGGTGCAACTTCCTCAACTTCGTCCTCGCTTTCTTTCGACCCTTGGTTCTTCGGGCCCTTGAGCGAATTGCTCGGGACCTCGAGCGGCTGGGTTCTCTTTCCCCTCTTCATTCTCTTCTTTCTCCTCTTCATTCTCTTCTTCCTTCTCCTCGTCAATCTCAACCTCCTCCGTGCCAACTTCGTCTTCAGATCGGTCCTCCGAGTCCCAAGGGAATGCTTCCTCGTTCTCCTTTTCTACCCTCCTAGCTTCCCGAAGGCTGGAGTTGGTCTCGCTATCGGCCGCCCCTACTTCCTCAGCCTCCAGCCAGCCGCGAGTAAGTGGCTCGACCTTCAAGAGAATATCATTGATGGGGATTTTTGGGGGTTGCTCATCTTCTTTCTGCCCCGCCGGAGGCTTGGGGGTCTTCTTTTTCTTGCTTCCTGCGGCGGTGGTTGGAGGAATACGGGTCACCTTGCCAGATCTGGTCATTTTGGGAAGGGAGGTGGTGAAAATGATTTTGTCCAGGTCGATGGTGGCTTCTGACGAGGCTGACCCGAAAAGGTCAGAGGTTGTAGGTGACGGAGGGGGAGATGGAAGGTTAACGGGCGTATGGCGTGGTGGTGCTTGGCCGGTGGTGTTGTGCGGCGGCTGAGATGTTGTGGATTGAGGAGTGGAGGAGTGAGAAGTGGTAGGTTTGTTTAGGTTTAGGTTAGTTTTGGCCATGGTGAGGGAAGACGGAGGAGTTTGAGTTTGAATTTGTTTGAATTAATTTTTATGAAAAGAAAAGAAAATATGTGTCTGATTTGATGGAAGTGGATAGGAGAGAGAGTTTTGGGTGAGTGGTGAGGGTTTTTGGTTGGGTAACGGACGTGGGGAAGCGGGGTTAATGGGGATTCGAAGAGGTGGGGAGGATAAAGGAAATCTGATTTCCTCGGTCGTTGTTCGCCACGTGGCACGCTGGGAGAGGACGCGCAGTCCCAAGGACAGCACTCGCCTGCACCTGCACGGGAAACTTGAAAAGGCAATCAGCTTTATGGATTTTGAAAATAGGAGAGGGGAATAAAACAAAAGGGATTAAATGGGGATCAATAAAGAAGGGAACAAGGGAATTTAATGAAAATGAGGGGAGACAAGGGAATTAAATGAAAAGGAAAGAAGACAAAGTTAATTTAAAATTCACCTAGGTAACATAAAAAGTGGGCATAAAGAATTTGAAAGCTAAGGTTGACTCAAATAAAAATAAAAAAGAAAGGGACAAGGGGTTTAAAAGGAGAATAAGAAGGGACAAAATTAATTAAGACCACCTAGGGAAAATAGGAAATGTGCGCGGGAGAGAGAAAAAGTATGCTAGACTTAGATTTGAAAGACATAAAAATTAAAGAGATAAGGTTAGGAATTCGGGGGCTGTCCCCACACTTGGCCTTGATTATCGTCTAGGCCTAGACGTTTTTCCATCATTCGGGGGAGTTGATTGCGGGGTCCTCGACCCTTACTTCTTCGACAGTCGAGGGCTTGAATCCTTCATAGAAGGGTTTCCGCCTATGACCGTTCACCTTGAATGGTTCCCCATTGTCCAGATTCTAGATTTCAATAGCTCCATGATTAAACACCGCGGTGACTTTGTATGGTCCCGTCCACTTGGATTTGAGCTTCCCCAAAAAAATTCGTAATCTTGAGTTGTATAGCAAAACCTTTTGCCCAACCGTGAAGGTCTTGACTATGAGGTGCCTGTCATGCTGGGCCTTGGTCTTACCCTTGTAAATCATTGAATTTTCATAGGCATCCCCTCGAAGCTCTTCGAGCTCTTGAATTTGCAAACAACGGTCCTTGCCCGCCATGTTCAGATCCATGTTGACCTTTTTGATTGCCCAGAAAGCCTTGTGCTCAATTTCGACCGGGAGGTGACACGGCTTGCCATAGACTAGCTGATACGGTGTCATACCGATCGGGGTCTTGAATGCAGTGTGGTAGGCCCATAGCGCGTCTCCCAGTTTGAGACTCCAATCTTTCCTTGACTGATTTATGGTCTTTTTGAGAATAGCCTTAATCTCCCGATTCGAGACCTCAGATTGCCCATTGGTTTGGGGGTGATAGGCTGTAGATACTCGATGGGTCACTCCATACTTGTTAAGTAATGAGGAGACCGTTCGATTGCAGAAATAGGTTCCCCGATCGCTGATGAGAGCTCACGGGGTCCCGAATCGGTTGAAGATGTGGGTTCTAAGGAAATCAGCAACTACCCTCGAATCGTCTGTCTTGGTGGCTTTGGCTTCAATCCATTTGGAAACATAGTCCACTGCAAGCAGGATGTACGTGTTCCCGAATGAATTTGGGAACGGTCCCATGAAGTCAATGCCCCAAATATCAAAAATTTCACACGCAAGGATACTGGTCAAGGGCATCTGGTTTCTCGCCCTGATGTTTCCCATAGCTTGGCACCGAGGGCATGTAGCGCAAAAGAAATAACTGTCCTTGAAGATTGACGGCCAATAAAGACCGGCTTCTAAGACCTTGAGCGCGGTCTTCTTGGCAGCAAAATGCCCTCCTTCAGTTGTCGAGTGGCAGAACTTGAGGATTGATGGGACCTCGTCCATGGTGACACAACACCTAATAATCTGATCTGAACAATGCTTCCATAAGTAGGGGTTGTCCCAAACATAGGTCTTGGCTTGCCTTCGGATCCGGTTGTGTTCTGCGCTCGAGGCCTCGACTGGAAGCACGCCAGTGGCACAAAAATTCGCTATGTCCGTGAACCATGGGAACTTTGTGGTGTCAACTAAGCACAAATGCTCATCTGGAAAAGTCTCCCGAATGGCTACTTGGGAGTCATTCTCTTGGTTCGGGAGCCTACTCAAGTGGTCAGCTACACAATTTTCGGTCCCTTTCTTGTCCTTGATAGCAAGGTTGAACTCTTGGAGTAGTAGGATCCAGCGGATAAGCCTAGGCTTCGCATCAGTCTTCTTGAGCAGGCATCGAAGGGCGGAGTGGTCGGAATACACAATCACTTTTGTGCCCAAGAGGTACTGCCGGAACTTGTCGAGGGCATAGACAATCGCCAAAAGCTCTTTTTCCGTCGTCGTATAGTTTTGTTGCGCGGGGTCTAGCAACTTGGATGCATAGTAGATGACGTACGTCTCCTTGTCTCTCTTCTGGCCCAGAACAGCTCCCAAAGCCTGATTGCTAGCATCACACATGATCTCGAAGGGGAGAGTCCAGTCGGGGGCCCGAATGATAGGAGCAGAAATGAGCTTGGCTTTCAAGGTCTCGAATACCGTATTGCATTTTTCATTAAATATGAAGTCCACATCCTTGTGTAACAGTTGGCACATTGGCTGGGCTATCTTGGAGAATTCCTTGATGAACCTCCTATAAAATCCTGCATGACTAAGAAAAGAATGCACATCTAGAATATTCGAGGGGTAAGGCAAGGTCTCGATAGCTTGGCTTTTAGCCTTGTCCACTTTGATACCCTTTCGGGACACGATGTGGCCCAAGATAAGCCCTTGGTCGACCATGAAATGACATTTTTCGAAATTAAGAACAAGGTTAGTTTCTACACATCTTTGCAGAATTTTCTTTAAGTTCGAAAGGCATTCGGAAAAGGAATTACCGTAGACCGTGAAGTCGTCCATGAATACCTCGATGCATTCTTCCACAAATTCTGAAAAGATGCTGACCATGCACCTCTGGAATGTAGTCGGGGTATTGCATAACCCAAAGGGCATGCGTCTGTAGGCAAAGGTCCCGAATGGGCACGTGAAAGTTGTTTTCTCTTGATCTTCAAGGGCTACAGGAATTTGGTGAAATCCCGAATACCCATCCAGGCAGCAATAATGCGTCTTGCCCGCAAGGCGCTCTAACATTTGATCTATGAAGGGCAGTGGGAAGTGATCTTTTCGGGTGGCCGCATTCAAGCGTCGGTAGTCGATGCATACACGCCAGCCATTCTGGATTCGGGAGGGAATTGGCAGACCCTCAGGACCTGGAATGATGGTGATGCCAGTTTTTTTCGGGACCACCTGAACGGGGCTGACCCAAGGGGAATCAGAGATGGGATAGATAACCCCGACATCGAGCAGCTTCAGGACCTCTTTCTTAACTACCTCCATCATGGGGGGTTCAACCTCCTTTGAGGCTGTCTGATTGTCTTAGTGTCTTCTTCGAGATGTATGCGGTGAGTGCACAAGGACGGTGACAGGCCCTTGATGTCGGCAATCGTCCAGCCGATGGCCTTCTTAAAACTCTTGAGGAGGTTTACTAACTCAAGCTCTTGATCCTCTTCCAGTTTGTTGGAAATTATGACCGGAAGGGATTCCTTCTCCCCGAGGTAAGCATACTTTAAGTGTGAGGGCAACGCCTTAAGTTCAAGGTCTGCAGCTTGTACCAGAGAAGAGGGGAGTCGCTCATGACCTACGCATTCGGAGGGCTCACTCGGGGGCTCGACTACTAAGATAGCATTTGCTTCGAGAGCTGCTGCGACCGTGATTAGTTCAGTGGGAACCGCAATGGACGATGTCATCTCCTTCAAGGATTCGGGGGTAAAACTTTGGTCAAGAATCAACTTCAAGGGTTCAATGGAGTTCAGCTCAGCGATGTTTTCCACAAGAAGGTCTATCACGTCAATAAAATTGACACTCGAGAATTCTGAGGGGTATTTCATGGAGTCCAGCATATTAAAACAGATGATTTCCCCATCGAATTCGAGGGAGATAGAGGCCTCGTAGCAGTCAATCTTCACGCAGGTAGTGGCCAAGAAGGGACATCCCAAGAGTAAATCCGAAGACTTGATGTTTGTTGGGTTTTCCATGGAGAGAACATAGAAATCCGCTGGAAATAGGAATTCACCCACTTAGACAAGAACATCTTTTATACCATCGAACGGTCTGCAAGTTGGATGACAAGTGTGGTCTCCTTTAAGGGCCCGAGTCCAAGACCGTTGTAAATGGTCAAGGGCATAACATTAATTCCAGCTCCCAAATCGCACATCGCCTTCCCAATATCGATGGTACCAATTCTGCAAGGGACCGTGAACATGCCTTGATCCTTGCACTTGGGTGGAATTTTGCGCTGGATATGGGCGGACAAATTTGCTCCCACACTAATCCTATTCACCTCCGTGAATTTGTTCTTGTTGGTGCAAAGCTGTTTCAAGAACTTCGAATATTGAGGCATGTTCTTGATGGCCTTGAGGAGGGGAATATTGATGATGACCTTGCTGAACATATCAAAGATGTCCCGATCTTCTTCTTCTTTCTTCTTTTTGATCAGCCATTGAGGGAATGGGGGCTCGAGTACTTTGTTTATGAATTCTTGGGATAATTCTTCTTCTCCAATGGGTTGTTTCTTCTTACAGCAAGACTTCTTACTTGAGAAGAAATGATCAAGAGCTGCGTCGCCGAATCGAGACTTCTTGGGCTGTTCAGTGGGCTGTTCACATTCGGGACCTAGAATAGTAGTGTCATGGCACATGCCTCATGCTTCGAGTTAGGTTCCGTCTGCCCTGGAAACCTTCCTCCATTTTTTACCTCTTTCATCTCTACCATGAGAGTACGAATTTGTTTTTCCAGTTCCGCAATTTTCTTCTTATCAGGGGAGGGTTCCTCATTCGGGGGCACCGGTATGGTGAAGTTCTGATCTGGGGATGGCTACCTCTGGTATTGATAATTCTAAAAATTGGGTCTGGGCTTGAAGTTTTGCATGTTGAAAGGAGGGGTGATATCCGTATGGATTTTGTCCATACTGATGGTTGGGTCCGGCCTGCTGGTTGTTGTTCCATCCATAGTTAGGTTGCTTCTAGCCTTGATTGTAATTCTGACCATACGGGACATTGAATCCTCCAGCAGCATTGACGGGCATCTCTTCAGGAATAAACGGCAAGCATCAGTGGGATGGTCTGTAAGCTGGCAAATTTGGCAGGCCTTGACTTGGACCGGATGTCCCGAAGCCATATTCTACAGCATACCCATGATGGCTGCTAATTGGTTCTCCATGGCTGTTGAACGGGCATCTTGAACGCTAGTGGAATTGTTAAGTTGGAGGTTGTTCTTAGCCATGAGCTCAATGGTGTCCTTGGCGGCAGCAGGAGTAAGTCAAGGCCTTGTCTCGACCTGTGAGTCCTTCACAAAAATATTGTATGAGGGCATGCTCAGACAGATTATGCGAGGGGAATAGGGCTTGCATTTTCTTAAACTGCTTATAATATTGTTCAAGATCCTCTGTTTCTTTTTGAAGGACGGACACGAGCTGCTTTCGGGTCACTGTAGCGATGGACACCGGGTAGTATTTGTCCGTAAAGGCCTTGGACATTTCAGCCCATGAGTTGATGGATTGTGGCTGCAAGTCATAAAACCAGTCAAGAGCATCGTCCTTGAGAGACCACATAAAGGCACGTAGTTTAGCATGCTCAACGGTAACATTGTGGGGCTTCATAGCATCACAGATCGAGTGTAGTTGTTGGAGGTGATGGTGGGGATTTTCTTTAGCCAGCCCTCGATAGAGGGGTAGGTGGTGCATGGTTGCGGATTTGAGTTCCCAGTCATTCGGGACCACCGGCCAAACGATGCAACTGGTTGGGGCCTCGGGGGCAGCATTGAATTCATCGATGGTCTGGATTACTGGGGGGACTGGTGGAACATTGTCCCCTTCGACGCCATGATTATCCAAGTTGGGTCCTTCTGGATGGACTGGATGTAAGTCTTCGGGGTCTGGGTTGTCCTGGAGAGCAAAGAGACGTTCGAGGTCCCGAATACAAGGATTGGAATTCGATCCTTGGGCCAGTCGTCGAAGGCCTCTTTCTGTCCTTCTTAACTCGTGATCAAGGGGCAGTAAATCAGGTGCAGATCTCCTGGTCATACAAACAAGAAAAATAAATCAGTCTTGAAATAATCCCCGGCAACGACGCCAATTTGATCGTCAATCAAATAGAGATTTATAGTGCCTGAAAAGTGTGTGCACAATGGATAATGTGTACAGTGGTAGTCAGGGTCGAACATAGAGACTGTGAGAGACTGATTCAAGGTCTTGAATGAAATCACAGGACAAAAGCACGTAAAGTAACACTCGGGGGGGGGGGGGGGGTTTACTTGGCTAAACGAGTCAGCCAAGAGAGATTGGGAGCTAACAATTTTTAACTAAGAAAGCTGTATTCGGGACCTTGAGTTGTCAATTCGGGGTCCCGAAAGGAAAAATATAGCAAATCGGCGAACAAGTCAAGATAGCAAAACAGAGAGTGAAATAAACACGAATAATCAGATAGAGAAGGATCTTAGCGAAGGCATTCTTGGGTTGCATTCGGGGGCTCGATCATCATTAACACAAGGATATTCTATTCAAGACATCACAGAAGTGACATAGGGACCAGATTCCTCGGATATCCCCTACTTTTCTCTTAAGAGAAACTACCCCCCGTTTCCACATATGAGGTAGTCTTGACAGTTTGCCATCCCTCCAGGCACGAATGCGGGAGGGCCATACTTAAACTGCCCATGAAGATAAGAAAAGACAGATCTAGAGCTAAAAGTCCCTCAGTTTGTCAGGCTCATGACCTCGCCCTAATCAACTACTCGCCCTATCTATTCGAGACCACTTCGACACAGTCAAGACTAAATAAATGCCTACTTGTTCCATGCAATTTTCCTTCCGTATTCATCACAAAGATGGCAGCATGCACACAAAATAATAATCAGTTGATCAAGCCTCAGATTATTTCATGCGAAGATGTAATTTAACACAACAAGTAATTGAATATGGCATCAAGAATATATTAAGCACATTAAAGCCTCGAATCTGCCCTTGCAACCCTTGAATCACCCTTTGCTAAGAACTAAGGATTTAGCTACTCATGCGTGAGGATGAACAATTAATAATTAAAGAAAGCATAACAAGTAAGTAAATAGATTAAGGAAAGAAGACTTTGTTACTAAAAATCCGTTTGAAGCCCGGCGGCAAGGTTGAAGATGCTAACAAGAACTAGAGAGAGAAACTAGAGAGAAGTCTAAGGAAAAACTAGTTCTAATGATTCTAAAATTATATTATGAAGTGAGAGATGTCCTAAACTACTCCTTGGATACTCCTTATAAGCTGAAGCTCCAAGAACAAAAATATCTTCAGCTAAACTAGGGACAAAGCGCATTAATTGAAAGCTTACTATAATGGATCCATGCTCCCTAAAGCACAAAGCTGAAAAAGCATAAAGCTGTCTGGTTTTTCCAGCTTTGGCAGGTCTGGATTGGGCTCAAGGGCTGAAATGGTCAGAGCGGTAGGTATTTGGTGATCAGTGCAGAGCGTCAGAACAGTGTCAGAGGGATCACAATACCCCGGCGGTATGTTTTTGCATAAACTCCCTTTTTATGCCTAGATCTGCAATAGTAATGAAAACAAGGGTAATTTAGCAGAATCATGCCTTAAATGGGCGAGAAAATGGGGAGAAAATCATGCATAAAAACATGCTATCAATTACCCCTCTACAGGGAATACAGTTGAAAAAGATTTTGAAACAACAAAATTTCAGAAGGAGACCCAATTCCTTTAAATCTACATAATGCTATAAAAGCATAAACAACGCAGAACACGTTAGGACTCAGTTGGGCAGGGTTCAAGTCAAATTGGGTTAACAGTTGTTTTACTAATGGGTCGAGAGGAAGCCGAAACCCATAATTGAACATTTTGGCATACAATATCCTACTGTTATCAGGTAATTCACCGTTAAGGCGAAAAGACTCAGAGGCAACCCGAATTGAGCAACCAGCAGGAAATCGTGCATTGAATTCATCTAACCCCTCCTGGAGCATGGGCAAAGAATAAAGAGAAGTTGGGGTGTTTTCAATCTTTTCTTCCCCAATGGCTTTTTTAGAACGATGAGTTTTTGCCATGATTAAACACAAAAGAGATTAGAAAGAGAAAAAGAAATAAGTGTACCTTCGTCAAGAAATGCCAGGAATCCCAGACAAAGGAGAAAGAGCAATGTAAGTTGCTTTCGGAAATGGTATTGTGTAGGAAAAGAGATAAAAAAGAAAAGAGGAGGCGCGAAGAATGTTATATATAACCCTAAAAGGACTAAGAGAAGCGACCAATGGGCAAACAGCACATGGCAAAGTGGCGTGTTAGAAAGAAGTGATACACGCGAGGGATGTAACCTTTGAAAATGGGAAGACGCTTCAGTTCTCGCTACTCCCTAGAAGGCGCCTGCTTCAAACGTCTCACCAAAAGAGAAACACGTGTCCTTTCTCATCATGACTTCTTCAATCGCATTAATGAGGGGATCTCCAGCATTTAATGCTCTGAAAAGCAGCGCCAACTTTAACACGTGATCGCAAGGAAACACCGAATATAACGCCAGGAAAACAGGCAGGTGTTAATAGGCCTGATCAGCGTTAATAATAAAATACACCAAGATTCAAGATCTACGAGGAGACAATAATGGTTTCGTAACATGTGCGTTGTTACAAATGAATAACGTTAAATGATCCTACGATAAAGAAAAAACAAACAAGGATGAAATCAAGCTTGAGACGAAGATCTATAAGTCCCTGGTGGCATTTGAATCATCTGATAATGGGAACCATCGAGCGCCATTGCTATCACCTGCGTCTTCCTCCTTTAAAGAAAGTTGACCTTCTTTACTCCCATCAATTTTATCCATCATTGCAGAGGTATAATCGGCAATCTTAGTTGGATCGAAAGAACTGCTCCCATGGTAATCTGCAAAAGCAGAATTAAAAGACTGCATGACCTTCTTTTTCCACCGCTCTATCTTTAACAGAACCCTGGCAAGCTCCTCGTCTAGAGCTAGTATTTCTTTATGAAGGAGAAAGTTCTTCTTCCTTTCTATCACTAACTCTGCCTCCAAAACCTCAATTTTTGCTTTCCCCTTGGACTTCTCTCTACTCAACTCCTTTTGTGTTTCGTTTTGGAGTTGCGTTATCAATTTCACTTGGCTTAACGCTCGGTCAAGCTGCGCCTTTTGAGCACACATCGCGTTGGAAAAATCCCACAATTGGCTGTCATAAGCCTCGACAGCATAGTCTAGATAACGGAAGGCGTCTAAAGAATCATTCATAATGCGCGCATATCGAGCCTTTTGAGAAAGTTGTAGAAACTTTTCTCTTTCTTTAGGAATACTCATCATCTGCCCTATCAAAGATGGCGTTAATTCATCTCCCGAGAAAGGGTTTAACACCCCTACGGCGCGAAGACCATCGAT
The DNA here is from genome assembly GCA_963691705.1 of Viola odorata. Lineage (NCBI taxonomy): Eukaryota > Viridiplantae > Streptophyta > Magnoliopsida > Malpighiales > Violaceae > Viola > Viola odorata. The sequence continues at coordinate 33,337,458 of OY829545.1, read as the reverse complement.
TCCAAGCCCTGTCAAATCTAGCAGATAGGACGGGACCCCCTTAGGGCCTTGACAAGAGAGATTGACCATTAAGGCCGTAATCTCCATCACCTGCTCTAGCAACATAAGTGAAAAACAATCATTGAGGGGCCTTGGACGACAGCTCAGAAAGCAGACTCACATGGGAAGTTGTTATCGCCACGTTTGGAATACAACAAGAAATAGGAGAGTCGGGGGCGTTAACCGCCGAAAGCGAATTTGCCGCCAACGGAACTTCAGCGGCAGTTGGAGGAACGACAGTTGACGCCTCAGAAGCCTTACTCGTTTGAGAAGTACTTGCCAAAAGAAATCCCGGTAGCTTGCCCATCTTTCTCTACTCTGAGTTTCTTTCGTTGAGTTGAGGAAGCATGACGAAGATCTGTTTTAGTATCCATATCCTCGCTATCACTATCAACTATCCTAGTTACGGATGGGCGCAAATTAACTCCACTACCCCGAACCGGTAACCAATTTTCGAGAAAACGTGATGTTTGAGCAGAAATACCCCGCCCTCTTCCTGCGACTGTCTTAGTTCTCCTTTTCTATAATGGAACACTTCGACGGTTGGAATCTCTAGGTGGTGGAGAAGCTGGCAGCATTTGGAGCGGCACCACGTTCAAGGGAGCGTTATTCCCCCCGGATGATTGACCCTCGGTGTTTTCTGCCAATGAACTATGTTAGAACAATAAGCAAATCAAAGCGATAACGCGAAAAGAGAAAAACTCACCCGTAACGCACTCTTCCAGACGCCTGCACAAAGCGAACTCCCGAATATGGAAGGACGTATTTATCCCTAATAGGGCGTTAGCCTGAACCAACTCGTTTCTAGACAACACTATTGGTTTTAACCAGACAACACTAGTAATCTCCCAATTAAAATCCCCGCGCCACAAACGGGATGGCAGCTCGATAACGAGGAAACCGCTCTTCCAATCAGCCATAGTTTCCTCAAAGCCCTGAAACTTCTGGCAGAATGACTGCACGAACGCGTCATCCCACCTCGGGGTAATATCGACCAAATAGTTATGGCAGTTTAACCTAAAGAATTTACAGAATAAACTGATAGACGGAGTAAAGATGCTCTTCATCTCGCAAACATGAAGAAAGGGATAAATCCCACACCAGGAGGAAGAAGTTATCTGAGCTGGATTAATATCATATCGGCGGATAATTTTTCTACAGAAGTATGAACTGGAAAACGAAAGCCATAAAGGAATATCTTAAAGTAAACCATTCTATAGTTTCTCCATAAAGGATCATGAAGCCGCAGACCATCCTCAGGAACAATAATGGAATAACTAGGGGAAAAGAGATACCAGGACTCTCTAATTCAACCTTCAGAACCATTTCAGAAGAAAAAATTCTGGGTGTTTTATCGACTTCTGGATCTAAAGGTCTCTGAAAACCCCTGGGAACTCTAGTCATACGCATAACGAACTAGTGAAAAGAAAATCTGAAAAAGATAGAGTGAAATACCTTGAAAGAAAAGAATTACAGGCGATCCAGTGGTGGACGACGAACGAGCAAGGAATTCTTCGTGATAAAGCAGAAGGAAAAGAAAAAAAGGAAATTTGAAATGAGGGCAAAAAGAGTAAGGAAGAGAAAGTAGTCTCCTCTTAAAGGACTAAGTGCCACCACATTAATTGAGCAACCAATCATATGAAGACGCGTGTAAAAAGTAAGAAGCCACGTGGAATCGTATTAAAGAAGAATTTAAGACCAAACAGTTACTCATCATGTCTTTTCGAGGAGCAGTTAATTTTGACCAAGTCAGACGGTTATAGAGCAGTTACTTCAAAATAACTGACGCGATAGCGTTAGGTATTAGAGAAAGCGGGAAGAAAATGCGAAAATGGTAGCAAAGGATAGTTACAAATAATTTATAAAGCCATACCACATCTACAAAGCGCATAACGCGCAAAGTCAGTCATCGTCAAGCTCATAAGAAGGCCAATAGAAATCGTCTCCATCCGAAGATGGCGGCCCATCATTGACAAAAGGGAAAGGCTCGTCAACCTTTCTCTCTTGACCTAGCTTTGACGGGGGGTCCTCCAAAGGACCTTTCCCCTTTGTAAGAGTAGTGCATGAATTCCCCTTGACGACAGAGGCCGTAACTTCAGAACCGATATCACCGGCAGAACCTCTTTCCAAGAAACGACTAATGTGAGGAAATAGTTCATCACCTTTCCATACAGAAGGGACATAGAAGTCAGAAGGCATGTTGATAGTCTCGGAGTTCTTCTTCTTCTTCGACCTCTTATGATTCTTACGATGAGAGAACCGCCTTTTCTGGCACGGGGAAGAAGGATCGTCAGAATCTGGAGAAGTTGGAGGAGTTGGTGGGGAGTCGCGTTCGGCAGCATCCATGGAATATGGGTCAGCCATGAAATAGCAAGCAATTTCAACAGTGAAATGAAATAAAGATGAACAGAAAAAAGAAAGGAAAACCCCATTAAATAGTCATGGTGAAGGGACTTTCCCGCCTTCTCACAACAGGATAATTAATGTATTTCGAGAAGAATTATCATAATTACAGAATCCGATCTTGCGTGATTGCATCTGCTGGAAAATCGCGTTAATCAAGAGGCGACAAAAACCGCCCAATCATTCACCATTGGGAGTGCAGCATAAAGTCAAATACAAGAAACAGTTGAGTAAAACATTTATGGTCAATTGGTGGATAAGGAACGTGAGTATTGCAAAAATACATCCCGCAGAGGACTCATTTTCGGTTAAGCTTGCAACCGCCCCAACTGGCATGACGATTCATACAACATCGAAAGTAGAAGACAGTAAAGGAGATAACAGAAAAGCCATTTTTATTTATTCACAGCCTAAGCGCATACAGCAAAAGCATAAAAAAAAACAAAACAAAACAACGACGGTCGGCGGTCAAACATGGGACCCAGCATCGTCATCCTCTGGCAGAGTGGGAATCTCTCTCAGGGCATTGGCCACAGAGGTCAGCTCAGAGGAAGAAACCCTCATACCCTTCAGACAACACCCTAGCAGGTCTTTCCTCTGCTGCAACATGGTGATGACCACCTGGATTTGGGAGACGACAACAACCAACTTAGACACATTCTCCAGAAGACTGAAATCCTCCATTGAAGTTGCACCTTGCCTAGAAAAAAGAGGGGTCATCATCCTCTGAAGCTCCAAAATATCTTCAGAGGTTTTGGTTAGCACATTTTCCAGAAAGCCCACATCGGCCTGATTGAGGTTTTTCAGAGTGTGAGGTTTTGAGATCAAGAAGTTCTTTATCCGATCATCCATGGTGAAAAGGCCAAGATAAATGTAGAAAAATGTGAAGAGTTGAAGCAAAGGAAGATTCAATTTATAGGCCCATTGGAATAATGGTGCGAAAAAATGCGTTGCCGAGTCACCCCGTTATCTTGAAGATAGTTGGGCAGACAAGACCGAAAAGCAAGCGGCAGCCCTTGGTAAACACCTGGGCTCATTTTCAGTTGGGCTTATGATAACTATAAATGAGATTTTGAGTTCATTATCGTCCATAACCACACGACAGGGGCCGGAGTACTGTAGCTGTCGGCATGATCACTGCAACCGTCAGCTCATACGAGGATCTAGGGATGGTCAACATCAGCGGGGCGTCTCCCACAACACAGCATTATCCCATACCTAGATAACGTGCTTCATTAACGGGGAACCCCAACCGTCTGTCAAACCCGTCATCATCCTCGGATAACGGGCATCACCAATGTAACACCCAATTTCTGCTTATAAATACCCCTAAGATCAGAGAGAAAGGTAAGCCTAAGATCGCTGGCTAAAACTCTGCTATCCTCACTACCCTCACTGACTTAAGCATCGGAGTGTTTACGCCGGAGTTGCAGGTACATCGGACGGTGGTGAACAACAACTCCAAGAAGCCATCTTCCCCTTTTTGCCCTCCAACTAGAGTCTGGATCTTATCAAAAACTAATTAATAAATACAATAAATACATTCTAGAAGTTTCAGAGGTGATTCGCACGGCTGGGCTTCAATTGGGCCACAATCCTCAAGTTGCACGCTGCCTTACGTTTATACTGAGCAATAAAATGTCGACTAGCACTATCTTTCAATCCGCTCGTTCGATTGGGCTGAAACTTGGTCCAATCATTCCTAGTACCCCATAATATAGGAAACCAAGTTCCCTTCCATGGTCCGGGCCTGACTGGTCCATAAAATGGTCGATGTCGCCAACTGACGCCTCTAGGACTCATAATACGAGTAGGACACAATCTATGATAATGTAGCTCCACCCTAACTCTCAAACGGCTCGTGCGTTTGGGCTAAAATTTGGACACAAGCTTGATAACATCTTAAAGTTTTTGAAACCAATTGGATCGCAAGAAATTGACTTCGTTATGACCGAATTGACTCGGACACAGTCGCATGTTGCGCCTGTCTGTTGACAACTTGTGTACGGAAATGTGACCATGAACCATCTTGAGATCTACTTGTCCAAATTCTTTGAAATTTGGACACAATCCTTCTAAGACTCCAATAGGTCTTGTATATGTCTTGGATCTCTGATTTAAGCCTCGCTTCCATGATTTGGCTCGTGTGGATGTGAAGGTGTGTGATAGGTGCTTCCAAGTTACCTTCCATGTCATCCTTCGCCTAAAGTCTTTCCCAAGCAGCGTCTCCTACCTTGTATCCATGTCTAGAGGTTGTATTAACCTCACTAGCTACTTTATGACGTCCTTGGCTCGACATCTTGGTTCGATTGGCCTTGGCTGCAAGGCGTGTCTGCGTTGTGTGTGCGATGGGGCTAGCAACGGGGCTAGGATCGTATCATTCCCTCCCCCTTCGAAAAGATTCACCCTCGAATCTGCATCTAGACCTGCACCATAATACCTTAAGTTAGTAATACCAAAGTAAGCACAAATTGAACCATACCAACCTTGTAATTCCATCTTGGCGGTTATGTCTTTGAATATGACAATACATCGGGTAAGACTATCACCCAAGCAGTCTCTCTTTCTTGAACTTGAATTGGGAACCATCTCCGACGTAAGCGCTGCCAAACCTAGGTTCCTATCTTGAAGGATTCGTCCATCCTTCCATGGTTTCTCAAAGTTGCCATCTTGACACTCAAGCATACATCTTAGCACTTGGCTTGTCCATGGGCTATCCGCATTACTTAGATACCTTTGCTACCACCTATACTAAATACTACACTCAAAGGCAGCAACATTAAACCAAATAATGTTATATGAATGAAACCGTGTATGAGTTTAAGCAATAATACAAAAACAATAGCATGTGCCGAAAGGTAGTAAGTAAATAGAATAAATGGAAAACATTCCTTCCATATACACTCATACTTACAAACCGAAACCTACCATGAGGAATCAAGTGTCCATTGATCCACATTGCTTGAAACTCTGAATTGTGGTTGACAAGATGTCTCTATTAGCATCTTCGTGCTCGGCCTCCTCCACAATTCCATCTGTGAGTCGCTAAGTGACTCCTCCCTATGATTACTAAAAACACTCCAAGGAACAAGATGTGAAAGTATAACATCCTTAAAGAATATATTAGTAATATATGCGCTATATTGATGTATCAAACCATCATCATATGACCAATACACAGTCAAATTGTGTAACGAACTACACAACTAAATTAAGTGCTTTTCATGACCTCCCTTATGCAAATAAAATTCAGATTGATTCTTAAATAAATAACCATTATAGACTCCATAAAAATCAGAATCATTAGCATAAGGATTAACCCTAGGTGTAACCTCAAGCGACTTTTCGCTAAGTGTCTTTTTATCAATACTACCAATAAAGGTAAGAATATTGACTGGAATGTTATTTCTTGCATCAGAGATGAAGCCAATTTGGGCGCCTGGTCTGCTAATAAATCCGATGGTCAGCCCACTGGAAGGGTGGTCCCGGTGGTGGTCCTGGCCAAAATGGCATAATCTCATTCACTCTCATACTATCACCACTCTTGGTTCTTCCATTTTCATAATGATATACCAAAATTAATGTCATTCACTCTCATGTTCAAAATACCCTGGATAATCTACTGGGATTTTGACATTGTTGACCGTACCGCTACAGAACCACCCATATTGACAAAAAGATGGAAAGTAAAATGGTGGAAACGTTTTCCACAAGAACAGGCATGTAAAAACACGGTATCACACAAACTAGCAGAAACTATAATTACCATTCCCACTCCTCTACCACCATCTATATTCCTTTCATCCAAACATCAGTTACAAGCAAACCTAGCAACTGCTTCGTCAAAAGATGAATACAAGAAAAAACTAAAAGAAACACTTTCTCAATTGGATGCAGGTGAAGTAGCATCATCAGCAACTCCCCAACATTCTGATCTAGACTATGATCTAGACATGATTGCAGAATTATATCCAGATTTAAAATTAAAAAAAATGAAAAAACCCTACAGCAGGCGACAACAAACAAGCATCTCAGCACGAAGACATATCATCCAGAGAAGACAGAAATTCAAAAAATCATACAGATGGCATGACACATGGAGGAACATAAGTTTATCAGATAAGATAAAAACACACCTCATCAAAATCAAGCTTTATTACCAACGAAGAAAACAAGACACGTGGAAAAACCTGCATCAATCGGCCAAATCTTGCATATCAAGTGGAAGAGGGAGATGGCAAAGTTGAGAAGGATGGGTTTAAATGTTCATGGACATGTTCAAGCGGGAAGATAGGTTTGTTTATTACTTTATTAGTTTCTTCTATCATTTGTCGATTAGACCCAGCTCGCATAGGAAAGATCAGATTTGGAGGTAGATCATGAGAGGTTGAAGCAAGAGTAGTCGGATTAGGATTCATGGTTCAAGGATTAGGATAAGGGGTATAAGGATGAGTAACAATTCCTTTTAACTTTTCCATTTTCTGTTTCTTTTTCTTACTCTCAACAGCTTCCTCATAGTGGTTTATGGTATTCATAATAGTTTGGATAGTTTTATTAGTGGCTTCTATCATATTTCTGAAAAGTTCAATTTTTATTAAATCATCATTCCATAATGGAGTTTCATTATTAGAGATTGGAACTATACTTTCACCCATTATTTCATTATAAAGATTTTCAATATAAGATTTTTCAATATCATCACATTTAGAAGCTACTTCGGTTCTTAATTCATATAAATCAGAAATTTTGTTAGTATTTAGTTGAGAAAAACAGATAGATAATTGTTTGAAATTGAAAGACATTTTGAAAGAGGGAACTTACGAAGAGAAACTTTTATGCTTTATTGCGTTGAGAGATTTTAGTACAAGTGATATTTGCTTGCCTTCCAACTAAAGGAAAACTCTTCTATTTATAGGGAGAGTTTAATGCTAATTTTACAAAATCTAAAGATGGGATTTGACAGATTTTACATTCTTCGAAGTTTGTCCTTTTCTGATGTTGCGTTGCAGCTGTGCTTCTTCTGTATTCTTGATTACTGAGGTGTATGCAAGATTTGGCCGATTGATGCAGGTTTTTCCACGTGTCTTGTTTTCTTAGTTGGTGATAAAGCTTGATTTTGATGAGGCGTGTTTTTATCTTGTCTGATAAACTTATGTTCCTCCATGTGTCATGCCATCTGTATGATTTTTTGAATTTCTGTCTTCTCTGGATGATATGTCTTCGTGCTGAGATGCTTGTTTGTTGTCGACTACTATAGGGTTTTTTCATTTTTTATTTATTTTAAATCTGGATATAATTCTGCTATCATGTCTGGATCATAGTCTGGATCAGAATTTTGGGGAGTTGCTGATGATGCTACTTATCTACATCCAATTGAGAAAGTGTTTCTTTTAGTTTTTTCTTGTATTCATCTTTTGACGAAGCAGTTGCTAGGTTTGCTTGTAACTGATGTTTGGATGAAAGGAATATAGATGGTGGTAGAGGAGTGGGAATGGTAATTGTAGTTTCTACTAGTTTGTGTAATACCGTGTTTTTACATGCCTGTTCTTGTGGAAAACTTTTCCACCATTTTACTTTCCATCTTTTTGTCAATATGGGTGGTTCTGTAGCGGTATAGTCAACAATGTCAAAATCCCAGTAGATTATCCAGGGTATTTTAAACATGAGAGTGAATGACATTAATTTTGGTATAATTTGAGAGTGATAATTTTTTTGAAAAGTTTCGAATCTTTCTCTGACTGTTGGAGGATATGCAAGTTCTGATGCTCCAAAGTATTTTTACGATTGGTAAAACCAATGAGGGAATTTTCTTGGTATATCATTATGAAAATGGAAGAACCAGGAGTGGTGATAGTTTGAATATAGGAAGGCTTGTTGCCATGCTTTTTGATAGTCATGATAGTTAAATCTGGTTGGCCGAAAGGGATAAGAAAAGGTTTTTTCAGTATAGGGGTTCATGTCCCAATCAGATAAGGTTAATACTTTTAGGATTTTGCATTTGGAATAAGAGTATTTGGCAGGATATCTTGGATCTTCAACATGAACTATTTCGACCGAATCTGTATCTACAAGAATGAACTCGTAGAATATTCTGTTTTTTTCTAGGGAGTCTGGGATGAATAGAAAGTCTTTTGGAAATATGTTGGATATAATGGTTTTAAGTTCGTTTCCGTGTTCTGGCACAATATAGCTAACACTTTTGACAAATGGTTTAGTTATTGGGCCTTGTGATGATTTTGTTTGTGAAGGTTTAGTAGGAAGGGTTCCAAGAAGTGTAAAAGCAGGTCTACTAGTAATTGTAGCTGGATATTTTTGAGGTTGGACCTGTAGTGCTTGGAGGTAGTTTGGAGCAATTCTTTGATTTTCTTGGGGTTGTGGTAATAGGAAAGTGTTTGGAGTTACGAGTTGTGAATGGACAGTTTTGGATGAACTGGATTTGAGTGGTTCAAATTTATTTTGACTAATAGGTATATTCATGGCATAGGATGCCTTTGTTTTTCTGTTGCCTTCTTTTTATGTTGACATCACTTCTTTTCCTTTTTGTGTTGCCATTAAATTTTTCCTTGTAAAAATTCACGGGATAGAAAATCAGGTAAAGAATTATTTTCTCCTTTTATATATTCAATTTCAAAGTCAAAGTTTGATAATAAGGCTTGCCATCAAGCAAAAATTTGTTTAGAAATAATATTTTGAACATCTTTTTCTAAAATATATTTTGCACTTTTACAATCAATTCTTAATAAAAATAATTTATTGAATAGATCATTTTGAAAATTGAATATGCATAATACTATAGATAAAATTTCTTTTTTAATTGTAGAGTAATTTTTTTGTGAGGCAATCCATATTCCTGAGCAGTATCTAATTAATTGTTCTTTTTCATTATCTTTTTGTTTTAATATTCCTCCGTAGCCTATGTCAGATGCGTCTGCTTCTACAATTAAGTTGGCTGAAGGGTTAGGAATTCCTAAACAAGGAAGATTTTTAATTTTCTCTTTAATATTCTTAACAATAATTGTCATATTTTCATTCCATGGTGGAGGGTTTTTTCTAAGTCTTTGATACAATGGCAAACATATTGTTCTTAAATTTTTAATAAAGTCTGAAACATAATTTAAGCATCCTAAGAATCATTGTAATTGTTTTTTATCTTTTATCTCATCTGGAAATTTATCTGTAAATTCTATTGATCTACTTATTGGTTTAATGGTTTCTTGATAAATATTGAATCCTAAAAATCTGATTTTTGTTTGGCATAATTTTAGTTTGGTAGCTGAGACTACCAATCTATTTTCTTTTAATATTTTTAAGAATTTGTGTAAATGATTAAAATGTTCTGTTATGGATTTTGAGAATACTAATACATTATCTATATATACAATGGTAAATTTTATATAAGGATTTAATATGTCGTTCATTATATTCTGAAATTCTGAGGGTGCATTTTTTAGTCCAAAAGGCATTACATTCCATTCATAATGACCAAATGGTATAGTGAAGGCGGTTTTATACCTTTTTTTTTTTATAATTTGGATTTGCCAAAATCCTGATTTCATATCAAATTTTGAAAATATAGTTTCTCCATTTAGTCTTTTAATTAAATCTCTTTTATTAGGTATGGGGTATCTTATCCATTGTAATGCTTTATTCAAAGGTTTATAGTTAATTACTAATCTTGGAGCTCCTCGTTCTATTTCTGCTTGGTTTTGCACATAAAAAGCAGCACAAGACCATGGAGATTTACTTGGTCTGATAAGTATCTATTTCTTGTTTACAATATTCCAGTAATTCTTTATTCATTTGTATAGGTCTGGCTTTGGTAGGTATATTTCTTTCATTAAAATCTTTTTCGTAGGGTAGTTCTATTATTTATTTATTTTCTGTCCCAAAAGGCATTTGGAAGTTCAGAGCATACTTCTTTTTCAATCAGGTTTTGAAAATAATTTATTTTTTCTATATTATTGTGATTTTGTAGTTCTTCTTCTATTTTTTAAAATTTATTTCTTTTGTTAAAAAGTGTAAATGTTTTTTCTTTTGGATTAACATAATATTTTTTCAGATAGAGTAAGTTTTTAATATATCAACATCTCTTTGTTGTGGTTTTTGAATAAATTGGAAACAAATTTCTGTATTAAAAAATCTAGTTTTTAGTCCTTCATTATCTACCGTAAACGGATATATTTGAGTAATAAAGGGAGTTCCCAATATTATGCTCTGATTTAAATCTTTTACCAATATGAATGTGTTTCTGAGACAAAATCCTTTATTACATATATTTACATTGGAAAGTTTATAGTTAATCTGGAGTTTAGATCTGTTAGCTCCATATAAAGTTCCATTGGTTTTTTCATAATATTGAGTAGGTATTAATCCTTCTTGAATACAATTTTGATCTGCTCCTGAATCTTCTAGAGCGCATACATTCATATGAAATTCTTTGTTTATGGCTAGATCTATATTTACATACCACTTTTGGAATTCGATTTTGGAAATTGCATTCAAATAATTTTCTTCTATAGTTCCTAAGGCTTCATTAGTTATTTCTTGGTTCATTTCTTCTAAATTTTTAGGTTGTTCTTCATTTAACATCATAATTTTTATGTTTAATTTAGTGTTTTCTATTTGCAATTTTTTTATATCCATTTTAATATGCTTTATTTCTTCTTTCAAATTTTGAGTTGATATTATAGATTCTTTAGGGGAAAATCGATTAATAATGTTTTTTAAATTGTATGGTTCTGTTTCTTTAGTTCCTTTTTCTCTTATTATTAAATCTTTTAGTTTATTTAAATATTCTCTTTGTATTTCGGGATCCTCTATTTTTTCTAACATTTCAATTAACATTTCTTTTTCTTTAGTAATTGTGTTTATTTGTTTATAGACACAAGAGCAAATATTGGAGTCTTTTTCTTCTTCTTCCCATTGTTCTTTACTGTCCAAATAATCATCCTGAATTGAGTCAATTTCTAATTCTTCATTACTAGAGTCTTCTATGTCATCATCAGTGCTAGAGTTTAATAATTGTATCATTTGATTTTTGATTTCCTCATCAATTTCAAGTTCTTGAATTTTTTGTTTCATTCTACAATTATTTTTATAATGTCTTGCCTGTCCACATTGAAAACAGGTAGGGATTTTGTTCGATTTATTGGGTCTAAATTTATTAAATCTCTTTTTGTAATATTTTCTCTTGTAGTTTTTATTAGGTCTTTCCTGGTACCTAGAGTTTTTATAATTTTTTCTTATTGGTCTTCTTTGTTTTTTATATTTTCTTGAAGGAGGTATTATTGTTTCATATCCATATTGGGCACAAAATGTTCCTAATTCTTTTTTACTTTGATGAAGTTCATTTTTCATTTTAGCTTTTAGTTTTAAATCAGTACAGAGAGCTAATCCTTCGTTATTAATGTGTGCTATTATTTCACCATAGGTTAATAATGGATATGTAATTACTCCACTATAAAGATTTTTAATTCTAGTTTTTACTTTTTCTGCAAATAATTTTGGTAATCCTGAAATGAATTTTTCTTTCCAGAATGAATGATTACAATCTTCTTTTAGGAATATTTTTGTTAGAAACATATCTTTATACCATCTAAAATCTTGCAGTTTTGGGCAAGTTAAATTAACCAATATTTCTGTGGTTTATTCTTGAAATTGACTTGGTTCTCCTACAAAATATTTTAATATAGTGTATACCAGGACATTAGTAGTGTCCTCTTTAGGTTCTTCATTTTCTGTTTTTACAGCATTTATTATTTATAATTTTTCTTCTAGAGTTAAGTAATTATCCCACCAACTTTTAAGTTGTCCAGAAAATCCTAAAATAATTATCTGGGCTACATATTTATCTGTGTTTCCTCTTGCCTTATATGCAGTAGCTTCCATCATCATATTTTCTAACATTGTTATTATATTATGCTCACTTTGTCCATCTAAATTCCATTCTATAATACTTTGACCATCATAATTGGCTGAAGTTCTGGTATTTTTGTCTTCTGATTGTACATCAAGAAATGTTGGTTTAGGATAAAAATGCTTTATTCTTTGATTTTGATAATTTTTCCTAGGGTTTTGATAATTTCCCCCTCTTAATTTATTAATTTCTAATTCCTGAAATTGTTCTGAAATATCTTTTACATCTTTTTCATCTATTTCTGTTAAAACTGAAATTTGATCTTTAGATTTCATATTTATTTTGTCTAATTTTTTATTTATCATTTCTAAATATTCATCTTCCTTTTTAAATTTAAAATTCATTATTTCTGAATTAGTCATATCAATTGGTTTGAATAAAGGTTGAGTAAGAATTTTCATTTTTTTCTTGTTTTTTACTAGTTTCTGCTCCTTAAGTAGTACTTTTAAATTGAATAGGTGGAGGTAGGTTTTCTTCTACTGTTGTCATTTGTGCCGCTAAAGTATTTAACATAATGTTTGTATAATTATTTTGAGTTTGAATATTTTTAATATCTTTTAGGTTTATTTCTTTATTTTCTTCAGGAATAGGGATATGTTTAAATGGAGAAGCTGGAATAGTGTTATTATGATGGGTTATTTGTATTTCTTCTAAAGAGGGATATACTGATTCTACATTTGTATTTAAGGCAGTTTTCCATATTTGTTTTGATGATTTTATTACGTTAACATTTTTTATATCATGTAAATCTGATTGTTTTTGAAACCATGCAAAAAAATAGGATATGAATTTGTAATTCTTCTAGATCTTTATAAAATCTTTTTTGTATATAATCCTTTTCTTCTTTACTGAATGCTTTAAAAAATTGTGTTCTTAATTCAGTTTTTGAAGGATCATAAAATTCTTTTCTTAATCTTTCCTTATCTATTTTATATTTGTCTGTTTTAATCATATTTAATTGATTTGAATATCTCATGTCACTATGAGTAGGGGATGGTGATTTTATAGTTTCTTGTTCACTATTTTGATCCATATTTTGATAGTATGGTTGTGGAATATTTTATTAAAATCAACACCTCTTAATACAGATCCTGATAAAGTTCTGGATAGAATTGGTCTTTCGATATTGCTAATTGATTTTCTAAAGCTAGTTATATTTAAATGTTCTGGATTTGATTCAAATATCAGTCTTATATTTCCATATTCATCTTCTTCTGCTTTTGCAGGTTGTGTTCGTGGAATTATAGCTTGTGATTCATTTGCTTTTGATAGAATCCATTCGTTGGGTAAAGTAATTTGATTCCATTGTAATAATTTTGGTGTTTGAATCATAGCATGCTCTGTATTAGCTTCGATTAAAAGTGTTTCATTTTTTGGAGAATGTTTTATAGCTTTAGGGTTTATATTAGTTGTCATTACTTTATAATATATTCTGTATATTAAGGCTATATTTCTAGAGTCTTTAATCATGTGATCTGGAGTTTTAATATTTAAAGTTAGTGTTTTTAAGATGTTTGGATCAAATAGGGATATTGAAAAATTTGGGTAACAATTAAAATATACTAGTCCTTTGACCAAGTTTGATTGAAAAACAGCTAGTAAAGAATTATCAAAAATTTGAAATCTAGTGTCCCTTAAACACATTAATAATGGGGAATCTAGACCTTGTCGATGTAAGGGTTTTACGGCTATTTGGATTAATCCAATATGTAAAAATTTATATTTTTGTCTAAAAGTTTCTATCTAATTAGATTCTATTAATTGGAGAGTTTCTATTTGAGGATTTATAGGTATAGTTTGTTCTGTAGTTTCTATTAAATAGTCTTGGAATAAATCTAATGTTCCGATTTGGTATATTTTATTTTTTGGTTCTTTAGGTATGGTCTAGTTTTGCAATTGTTGTTCGATTTTTGCATATGATATTCTTGTCTGTTATATTCTTCTAACTTATTTTCCATTATATTTTCTTTATTGTTGTTACTGGATCCTGAGACTGAGGTGGTACAAGGAAATAAAGATAACAATATTAATTAGTAATATCATGTCTTGCTTCCGAGAGTACGCCGTTTTGGTCGGGACCACCACCGGGACCACCCTTCCTGTGGGCTGAGCATCGGATTTATTGGCTGACCAGGCACCCAAATTGGCTTCATCTCTGATGCAAGAAATAACATTCCAATCAATATTCTTACCTTTACTCCCGCTAGATGACTTGGCTCCGCTACCAATAAATCCAGCTCATTCGGGGGTGTGCAACCTGCGCTAAAACTGAAAACACCATCTAAGATACACAAATGCCCCATCCCGTCAAGGGTTTTGGGGTCAAGAAATTTAAAAGAAGCAGGTGAATAGAGATTGCAAGTTTTTACATCCAAATGGGTTACTAGAGATCCTAAAATTGGGCTTCTGGAGTTGCTTAGAACGGATGTGATTGCTGAAGCAACCCAGTAGCCCAAATTAACTCTATGTTTATGTAACATGTACCGAAGAAAGAAAAATTCTTTCATCGAGACCTGGCCAGAAGAATTAAACTTACCCGCGAAGGTTAGGGCTAGGAATCGATGCAAGATTCACACAGAAGGATCAGCATATTCGTTCCCTATTGAAGATCTCGGACTGAACTCGGCATGGGAATTGCTGGTCAGTTGCTAAAAGGCAACTTGTGATAGGATCCTAGCTCACTAGGATGCGCTTACCGACGATCTAGTTCAAGGTTTGGATTTCAATGCAGAAAATGTAACCCTCATAATAACCTATGATAGGCAAACTAAGCTAGACTATTGAGGTTCTTGACTCGAATCCCTAACCCTCTACTCGACCTGTGAATAGCAAACTAGGGTGAACTTTTGGGCTTTACTTGTGATCCTAATCGAGTGTTCGGACTCAAAGAGGGACAAGGTTCACGCATGAAAAATTTAGAGAAACATCTCTGTATATGATTTATCAAAAAGGGTCTGATTTATAATGAGCACAAAAGGCTCTATATATAGGCGTTTAGCCTAAGTACAAGTTTAACTATAACTATAAGTTCTAATACTAGTAGGAATAGAAAACCTAATCTAAGTAGAACTTCTATTCGTCTAATAAGTTTAAAAACTGATAACTATAAATGAGACTTCGAGGGCATTATCGTCCATAAACCACACGACAGAGGCTGGAGTACTGTAGCTGTCGGCATGATCACTGCAACCGTTAGCTCATACGAGGATCTAGGGATGGTCGACATCAGCGGGGGGGTCTCCCGCAACACGGCGTTATACCATCCCTAGATAACGTGCAATGATAACGTGCTTCATTAACGGGGAACCCCAACCATCTGTCAAACCCATCATCACCCTCAGATAACGGGGTTCACCAATGTAACACCCAATTTCTGCTTATAAAT
This sequence comes from Viola odorata, assembly GCA_963691705.1. Classification (NCBI taxonomy): domain Eukaryota; kingdom Viridiplantae; phylum Streptophyta; class Magnoliopsida; order Malpighiales; family Violaceae; genus Viola; species Viola odorata. Next base: position 33,321,715 of record OY829545.1, on the reverse strand, counting down.
ACCCCTAAGATCAAAGAGAAAGGTAAGCCTAAGATCGCTGGCCAAAACTCTGCTATCCTCACTACCCTCACTGACTTAAGCATCGGAGTGTTTACGCTGGAGACCCCCTCCGGCGCTTTGCAGGTACATCGGACGGTGGTGAACAACAACTCCAAGAAGCCATCTTCCCCTTTTTGCCCTCCAACTAGAGTCCGGATCTTATCAAATTGGTGCTTTCATTGAGAGCTTTGGTTATATTAAGTGAGCGTCCTTAATAGCCAAGCTCTGTTTTTCTTGGAGATGGAAGGACCATGGCTTCTGATTCAGATTATATACCACCTCAGTCTTTTGGTGTTTCTCTTGCTACCCGCGGAGAACTTTTTCCTCTCGCTACTACTGTTGTTTCTACCACGATGCAGAAAACTCCTCAGGGAACGTTAGATTTCTCCTTCGGACAAACAACGGGAACACCTTTTCCCCAGACGCATATTCCTCTTTCTCAGATGGCAGGATCTAGCTATTCCACTCCCCTTTCAAGGGGATCCGCTATGGATAGTGCAAGCAACCCTCTTGTGAACTCAATATCAACTCTTCGTGCTCAGCTAGACCACTTGACTGAGTTAGCTGCAGGGTTTACGCCCAATATCTCAAGGCTTGGCGTTCCTTCTCATGTAGTTTTTACTCCATCTATTGTCACCGATCGGCCGCTATCACCCTGGCAGCATAGGAACATCCTGCTGACCTCGCCCATGACGACGACCCCTGTCAATTTTATGCAACTCGCTCATAGACAAGTGGAACCTTCTACACAACACGCACGAGAAATCCCTGTTCCTCAAGAGGAATGATGGCACGACGAGTACAGAGATCATTGGGATGACAGGCGAGATGAGATATTTAGAGACATATCCCCCAGACATAGCAAAAGATCGAGTAGTAGAAGATATCGAACCCGGAAATCCAGGAGTCACAGTCGGTCCCCTAGGCGGCATCATGACCACAACCCTCGAGGTCAAAGGCGTCATTTCTCCTCCCCGTCATCCTCGTGGAATTCCCAATGATAACTCTGGTCACCCGTTCAGCTATCGCATAAGACACCACAGGGTTAGTCGGCACGTGAAACTTCCTGCAGAGTCGTATGATGGCATGAAGGATCCCATCTCTCACCTTAATAAGGTGAAGGATTTCGTGTAGTTTCAAACTCATAGCGACGCGGCTTTGTGCCAGATATTTGTCATGACACTGTCAGGGGTAACATGTCTCTGGTTTGAAGGGCTCCCAGTGGGGTCGAATGACAGTTTTCCACAGTTGGAAACTAAGTTTCAGAGCCGATTTAGCACGGTTGTCCCTATTAAGAAATCTGCACCGGCGTTATTCGATATCCATCGAAAACCTCAAGAGTCCTTGAAGGACTTCCTTAGTCGTTTTGATCTCGAAATGTCGTTAACACCAGGTGTTACCATTGATTTCGCTTTTGAAACACAATTGTTGTTATGGGAAGTTACGAGACACGTTAATGGTGGATCCCCCACCGACTTTGGATGCATGAAGACTGAAAGCTCACAATTATGCGAGGATGGAGGAGGAAGAAAATAGAGACAAAATTCGAAACACGCCACAAGACACGCATCCTACTCCTAACGCTCATACAAATGCGGCCACGGATACTCGCCGAAGTGACGACTACGGCCATTGGAAAGATCATATCCCTAGGGCCTCAAATCGGCAACGGGGTAATTTTTCGAGAGGGAGGCCTGGTAATTCTCCTACTCGACAACAAGCGGATCCGCCAAAGGGCCCAGTTCATGAACCTGACCTTCCCTCTCTCATACTTCCGAGAGCGGAAATCTTAGCGATTGTCCAACAACGGAACCTACCCATCAGTTATCCAGCTCCTGTGAAACCAGGAGTAATTATGGAAGGAAGGGAAAATACCTTTTGTAAATTCCACAAAGTCAAAGGACACTCCACGGATGTGTGCAGAGAGTTAAAGTTAGCAATAGAGCGTTTAGTAGAAGAAGGTTACCTCGGAGAGGTTGCCACTAGGGCGAGGGAAGAAGCCAGAGGCAACCCGATAGGTAAAGCGTCGGACAACAGACAAGCACCCCCTCACCCCCTGGAAACAATGATATCCCTGGTGGAAGAGCGAGAGAGACGTTAATAGTCCATGATGACGAAATTCCCATTATCAATATTATTGCTGGTGGCACGCCATATCTTGATGAGCCTGTACAGTTAACGCCCAATTTAGTGGAGAAGCGTAAACGAGAAAGCACGTTAATAAAAAGTGAGGCGATAAGTGCATTAGATCGAATGGTATTGTCCTTCTCTGAGGAGGACAAGAAAGGTGTCATCTTCCTCACAATGACGCGTTAGTAGTTACGCCCATTACGGAAGCGCGGTAAATTTATTTTCATTGGAGGCTTACAACCTTATGAAGCATCCTGACAGCGAGCTGACACCTTGCAAGAAGCCATTAATAGGGGTAGATGGAGTTCCAATCCCTGTGACTAGAGTCATATTGTTGCTAGTATACTTTAGAGAAGATACGTCAAAGCGGTCGGAAGAGTTGTTATTCTTGGTCGTAAACTTAACTTTGCCCTATAACGCCATACTTGGACGACCGTTCCTCAACCATTTTGGAGTAGTGATATCTCAAAGGCACTTGAGGATGAAATATCCCTCTTGGGATGGAGTAGTCTCGATCAAAGGCGACCAGAAACTAGCGGCCGAATGTTACTTACTCATGACTCAAAAAAGTTGCGACCGTTATATGTGCGTGACAGATGACCCCTTCGAACAGAAAGATGAAAAGCGCACCCAGCCGATGGATAAGATGGTGCCAGTTCCCGTTAGCAGAATCAGGGAAGCAAATTTCCTAGTTAGTGAAAAGTTAAACCCGGAAGATAACGCTAGTAGAGATTGGCACCTTGAGCCTGAGGGTGGCATACTTCAAAGAAGAGATAAATGAAGAGAGGTTACGGGCTAACCTCGACGCGTTGCTAGAGTTACAAGAGGAAACTCTTCTAAAAATGTTGCATTATAAGAGAAAAATGGCACGTTATCACAATAGACGAGTTAGAGAACGACTACTCAAAGTAGGAGATCTAGTGCTCAGGGATAAACGAGTGGCTGGACAACGCATGGGGAAACTCAGTCCAAACTGGGATTGCCCATACCGCGTTACCTGCGTTATCAGAAAGGGAGCATATCACTTGGAAACACTTGACGGTACTCCCTTACCAAATTCTTGGAACATAGCTCGTTTGAAATTATATCATGCTATGTGGTAATATTCCCTCTATGTGGTAATATTAATAACATGCTTTAACAAGCGAATCGAGAATATTTCTTGTGCACTCTGTGGTTGATAACGTGCAGATAATAAAGGGTGCCAGGAGTGAAAATCCTATCCTTGTGACAACCGCTCCTGATCAAACGACTCACTAAGACGAGGCACGCCTTGGCATACATAAAGATTCAATGCCGGGAGTGAAAATCCTATCGTTGTGACAACCGTGGTAATACAGACGACTCACTAAGATGAGGCACGCCCCGGTACCCCTGGGAGTGAAATCCTATCCTTGTGACCACCGTGCTAATACAGACGGTTCACTAAGACGAGGCACACTCCAGGCCAATCGTTGACACTTCAAACAACAACGGATATCCCAGCTAGTAATCGGACGGTAAATACCCGGTGAAGTGGAGCTGGACAGATATCTCTATGGCAAAAGCAATGCCCTAGCAAGGTCGGATCCAACGAGCTTGAATGGAAAGTAACATAAAGTAATGCTCCGGCAAGGCCGGATTCAGAGAGGTTGAATGATCCTCCCTAGCAACATCAAAGGGACAACGTTAATCTATCCTCCCTAGCAACATCAAAGGGACGGCGTTAATCTATCCTCCCTAGCAACATCAAAGGGACGACGCTAATCTATACTCCCTAGTAACATCAAAGGGATGGCGTTAAAGGAGCGTCAGCTATACGATATGCAGAAATCAATTCCTAGTTCTCACTAAAGAGAAATACAAGGAAAGATATTGCGAAGAATCCTACCTCAACAAACACTATATGATTTGGTGAAAAATATATGTTTCCAACCAGGCGTTGATAACTTAAAAAGAGATGCCCTTCTCTGGGATACGTACGCATCAAATTGTTATATCTTCCTCAAAAGGAGACAATATCAAGGGTCATTATTATATGGTTCATGAAAGAGGTTCATCTATCGCAATGAGTATTCATTATGGAGAATTTATGGTCAGCGTAGAGACTCGTCCACTGGAATATCCTCTCTTCTTAGTGACATGTCTTCAAAAGCATATTATCTTATCATATATGCGTATCTTCAAAGGCAGAAATATCTTGACACCTCCGTATGCGGCGTGTTATCTCAAAACTATGTCACTAAAGCCACAACGATTAATTCATCGAATAAGGTATGATAATTATAATATTTTGATCTTAATAATATTACTAATCATATCATGACAGAAGCACCGTGGAATAAGATTAACAAATGAAATTCCGAGAAAAAGGAACAACAACTGTCCAGGGCAATCTTGACAATGTCAATATTACAAGCATCCACAAGGGACGGGCAAAAGGTGTGCTAACAACAAAAAACAAGGGTCGAAACGTAACGCTTATGGAGGAGCTGTGGCATCATTTCTCTCTTGCTCCCGTAATACTTCATGAAAGCATCCATCATAAGTCCTGCTCCCTCCCGCATATACCGATGACACTTCTCTGCAGAAAGATTGAGCTCTGCGGACAACTCCGCGTTTCTACGCCTTTTCACCTCTTGCTAGGCGTTAAGGGTAATGTTTCTAGCCTCATCTTCAGAAAGACGTGTATTTAGAGCGACCCCTTTCTGTTTCTCATTGTCCAGCGCAAGTCTGGCATCCTCTGTTTCCTTCCTGGCAGCTGCCATAGCGTCTAATAGTCCTTGACGCTCATTCGTCAATTTGTCTATTTCTCCTTCTTTCTCCGCTATTATCTTCGCATTATCCTCATCCCAATAATGAAGATTGCAAAACGAAGAAAATAGATGAGAACGGATGAAATTTATGTGCTCTTGATGATTTTTAGCCAAAAAGGCACCCCTTTCCCCTTGATGCGACATGACATGAGCCGCTAAGAGGGAGGAAGAGGTGAGGGCATTGTCATCACCTTCAGCCCCTGAAATCTGAAAGGTTTCCTCCCGTAGGGCACCCAAATTAACTTGGTGAGTAACAGACCCAGAAGGAGCGAACGCACTTAAGGTAACCATCACATCAGAAGCGACGTTGTCCCTTTCCTCAGGAGGCAGACACAGGAACAAGAAACAAAGTAGCCAGAGAAGGAGGGTGATTAGAAGAACCTCCCATTTTAGGAACAAAAGACCCAGGTTCAACGAACACTTCAAAATCGGGGCCCATCACATCTGAATGAAAGCCCATAGGGATAGAGGAAGAGTGAAGAGGAGAGGACTCAGCAAAAGGGTGAAAATCACCATCAACGTTAGTACCCCGAGATGAGTCAAAAATCGGACCACCTTCTACATAAGCCCTTGGGGAAGAGTTAGCACCGGACGACGTCTGACGGGTCGGGCTACTCTGAAAGTCATGTCGAGCCTTCTTTCTACGGTTCTCAAGAAAATTTGCGAAGTTCATATTCTCGTTAGGAGGGGAACGAGTGAGAACAATACTGGTTTCCTAAAGGAACAAAAATGCACTGAGAAGACAGCGAGGGAATAGAGAAAAATGATAGGGACAATGAGTGAAAGTACCTGAGTAGATGTAGAAACTAGAGGAATTCCTGTGAGAATTGTATCAGCAACTGTCACTTCTAAGGGAGTAGCACCCTGAGGAAGAGCAGAACGTACGCCGCCTATATTTCTATTTCTCGTTTTCCTCACAACACGTACTCGTGAGGAAGACACTTGAGTAGTGTCAAGGGTAGCAATAGCCTCCTGAGAAGACGGTGGGACCAAATTAACAGTAGTAGCCCCTCCTGCAGAAGGTGTAGCGGCGGCAGCACTGGCGACTTTTTCTCTTTACTTTTGGGCCCTTCTCTTTTTTCTTCTTATATATTTTGGTTCCCAACCGGGCGGAGGCACTGCATATTCATGAAATAACATCAGTGTTAGTACTTCTCTGAAATATAAAGAAAGTGGGTTAAATACTCACCAACTTTACACGCGTGAATATCCACCCCGTTGGCCACATCATGGGTGTCGACACTAAATTCCAGTTGAAGTAGTTTCTGTCGCCAGTTGTCTTCTAGAGAAGAAAGTGGTTTTCTACTATCCCAGACGCCGTCCTTAATCTCATGATTAAAACCCGTCCTCCACCAAGGACCGGGTAGGTCAACAACAAAAAATCCCTCTTTCCAACTGGCGATGGAAGACTCGAGGTGCATGAGTTTCCAGGTGAACGGTTTTAATGATTTATCATCGTAACGGGGTGCTATCGCTATTACCCCTCTATGGGAATACCGTTGAAAAGGATTTTGAAGCAACAAAATAGAAGGAGACCCAATTCCTTTAAATCTACATAATGCTATAAAAGCATAGACAACGCAGAATGCGTTGGGACTCAGTTGGGCAGGGTTCAAGTCAAATTGGGTTAAAAATTGTTTTACTAATGGGTCGAGAGGAAGCCAAAACCCATAATTGAACATTTTGGCATACAATATCCTACTGTTATCGGGTAATTCGCTGTTAAGGCGAAAAGACTGAGAGGCAACCCGAATCGAGCAACCAGCAGGAAATCATGCATTGAATTCATCTAACCCCTGCTGGAGCATGGGCAAAGAATAAAGAGAAGTTGGGGTGTTTTCAATCTTTTCTTCCCCAATGGCTTTTTTAGAACGACGAGTTTTTGTCATGATTAAACACAAAAGAGATTAGAAAGAGAAAAAGAAATAAGTGTACATTCGTCAAGAAATGCTAGGAATCCCAGACAAAGGAGAAAGAGCAATGTAAGTTGCTTTCGGAAATGGTATTGTGTAGGAAAAGAGATAAAAAAGAAAAGAGGAGGCACGGAGAATGTTATATATAACCCTAAAAGGGCTAAGAGAAGTGACCAATGGGCAAACAGCACATGGCAAAGTGGCTTGTTAGAAAGAAGTGATACACGCGAGGGATGTAACCTTTGAAAATGGGAAGACGCTTCAGTTCTCGCTACTCCCTAGAAGGCGCCTGCTTCAAACGTCTCACCAAAAGAGAGACACGTGTCCTTTCTCATCATGACTTCTTCAATCGCATTAATGAGGGGATCTCCAACATTTAATCCTCTGAAAAGTAGCGCCAACTTTAACACGTGATCGCAAGGAAACACCGAATATAACGCCACGATAACAAGCAGGCGTTAGCGTTAATAATAAAATACACCAAGATTCAAGATCTACGAGGAGACAATAACAGTTTTGCAACATGTGCGTTATTACAAATGAATAACGTTAAATGATCCTACGGCAAAGAAAAAATAAACAAGGATGAAATCAAGCTTGAGATGAAGATCTATAAGTTCCTGGTGGCATTTGAATCATATGATAATGGGAACCGTCGAGCACCATTACTATCACTTGCGTCTTCCTCCTCTGAAGAAAGTTGACCTTCTTTACCCCCATCAAATTTATCCATCATTCCAGAGGTATAATCGGCAATCTTAGTTGGATCAAAAGAACTGCTCCCATGGTAATCTGCAAAAGCAGAATTAAAATCCTACATGGCCTTCTTTTTCCACCACTCTATTTTTAACGGAACCTTGGCAAGCTCCTCATCTCGAGCTAGTATTTCTTCATGAAGGAGAAAGTTCTTCTTCCTTTCTGTCACTAACTCTGCCTCCAAAACCTCAATTTTTGCTTTCCCTTGGACTTCTCTCTACTCAACTCCTTTTGCGTTTTATTTTGGAGTTGCGTTATCAATTTCACATGGCTTAACGCTCGGTCAAGCTGCGCCTTTTGAGCACACATCGCATTGGAAAAATCCCGTAATTGGCTGTCATAAGCCTCGACTGCATAGTCCAGATAACGGAAGGCGTCTAAAGAATCATTCATAATGCGCGCATATCAAGCCTTTTGAGAAAGTTGTAGAAACTTTTCTCTTTCTTCAGGAAGACTCATCATCTGGCCTATCAAAGATGGCATTAATTCATCTCCCAAGAAAGGGTTTAACACCCCTGTGGCGCTAAGACCATCGATTCCAAGCCCTGTCAAATCTAGCCGATAGGACGGGACCCCCTTAGGGCCTTGAGAAGAGAGATTGACCATTAAGGCCGGAGAAGAATCTCCATCACCTGCTCCAGTAACAGAAGTGAAAAACAATCGTTGAGGGGCGTTGGACTACGGTTCAGAAAGTGGACTCACATGGGAAGTTGTTATCGCCATGTCTGGAATACAACAAGAAATATGAGAGTCGGGGGCGTTAACCGGTGAAAGCGAATTCACTGCCAAAGGAACTTCAGCAGCAGTTGGAGGAATGACAGTTGACGCTTCAGCAACCTTAGTCATTTGAGAAGTACTTGCCACAGTAGAAATATCAACCCTCACGGTAGGGACCTCGTTAGCATTCCTAGAAGAAAACCCGGTAGCCCGCCCATCTTTCTCTACTCTGAGTTTCTTTCGTTGAGTTGAGGGCATGACGAAGATCTGTTTTAGTATCCATATCCTCGCTATCACTATCAACTATCCTAGTTATGGGTGGGCGCAAATTTACTTCACTACCCCGAACCGGTAACCAATTTTCGAGAAAATGTGATGTTTGAGTAGAAATACCCCACCCTCTTCCTGCGACTGTCTTAGTTCTCCTTTTCCATAACGGAACACTTCGACGGTTGGAATCTCCAGGTGGTGGAGAAGCTGGCTGCGTTTAGAGCGGCACCACATTCAAGGGAGCGTTATTCCCCCCGGATGATTGACCCTCGGTGTTTTCTGCCAATGAACTATGTTAGAACAACAAGCAAATCAAAGTGATAACGCGAAAAGGGAAAAACTCACCCGTAACGCACTCTTGCAAATGCCTGTACAAAGCGAACTCCCGAATACGGAAGGACGTATTTATCCCTAACAGGGCGTTAGCCTGAGCCAACTCATTTCTAGACAACACTATTGGTTTTACCCAGACAGCACTAGAAATTTCCCGATTAAAACCCCCGCGGCACAAATGGGATGACAACTTGACAATGAAGAAACCGCTCTTCCAATCAGCCACAGTCTCCTCAAAGACCTGAAACTTCTGGCAGAATGACTGCACGAACGCGTCATCCCACCTCGGGGTAATATCGACCAAACAGTTACGGCAGTTCAACCTAAAGAATTTACAGAATAAACTGACAGACGGAGTAAAATGCCCTTCATCTCGCAAGCACGAAGAAAGGCATAAATCCCACACCAGGAGGAAGGAGTTATCTGAGCTGGTTTAATATCATATCGGCGCAACAATTTTTCTACAGAAGTATGAACTGGAAAACGAAAGCCATAAAGGAACATCTTAAAGTAAACCATTCTATAGTTTCTCTATAAAGGATCATGAAGCCGCAGACCATCCTCAGGAACAATAACGGAATAACCAGGGGGAAAAGAGATACCATGACTCTCTAATTCAGTCTTCAGAACCATTTCACAAGAAAACTACTGGGTATTTTATCGACTTCTGGATCTAAAGGTCTCTGAAAACCCCTGGGAGCTCTAGTCATACGCATAACAAAACAGTGAAAAGAAAATCTGAAAAAGATGGAGTGAAATACCTTGAAAGAAAAGAATTACAGGCGAACCAGTGGTGGACGGCGGACGAGCAAGGAATTCTTCGTGATAAAGCAGAAGGAAAAGAAAAAAAGAAATTTGAAATGAGGGCAAAAAGAGTAAGGAAGAGAAAGTAGTCTCCCCTTAAAGGACTATGTGCCACCATATTAATTGAGCAACCAATCATTTGAAGACGCGTGGAATCATATTAAAGAAGAATTTAAGACCAAGCAGTTACTCGTCACGTCTTTTCGAGGAGCGGTTAATTTTGACCAAGTCAGACGGTTACAGAGCAGTTACTTCAAAATAACTGACGCGTTAGCATTAGGTATTAGAGAAAGTGGGAAGAAAACGCAAAAACGGTAGCAAAGGATAGTTACAAATAATTTATAAAGCCATACGACATCTACAAAGCGTATAACGCACAAAGTCAGTCATCGTCAAGCTCATAAGAAGGCCAATAGAAATCGTCTCCATCTGAAGACGGCGGCCCATCATTGACAAAAGGGAAAGGCTCGTCAACCTTTCTCTCTTGACCTAGCTTTGACGGGGGGTCCTCCAAAGGACCTTTCCCCTTTGTAAGAGTAGTGCATGAATTCCCCTTGACGACAGAGGCCGTAACTTCAAAACCGATATCACTGGCAGAACCTCTTTCTAAGAAACGACTAATGTGAGGAAATAGTTCATCACCTTTCCATACAAAAGGGACGTAGAAGTCAGAAGGCATGTTGATAGTCTCGGAGTTCTTCTTCTTCTTCAACCTCTTACAATTCTTACGACGAGAGAACCGCCTTTTCTGGCACGGGGGAGAAGGATCGTCAGAATCTGGAGAAGTTGGAGGAGTTGGTGGGGAGTCGCGTTCGGCAGCATCCATGGAATATGGGTCAGCCATGAAATAGCAAGCAATTTCAAGAGTGAAATGAAATGAAGATGAACAGAAAAAAGAAAGGAAAACCCCATTAAATAGTCATGGTGAAGGGACTTTCCCGCCTTCTCACAACAGGATAATTAATGCATTTCGAGAAGAATTATCATAATTACAGAATCTGATCTTGCGTGATCACACCTGCTGGAAAGTCGCGTTAATCAAGAGGCGCCGAAAAACCGCCCAATCATTCACCATTGGGAGTGCAGCATAAAGTAAAATACAAGAAATAGTTGAGTAAAACATTTATGGTCAATTGGTGGATAAGGAACGTGAGTATTGCGAAAATGCATCCCGCAGAGGACTCGTTTTCAGTTGAGCTTGGAACCGCCCCAACTGGCATAATGATTCATACGACATCGAAAGTAGAAGACAGTAAAGGAGATAACAGAAAAGCCATTTTTATTTATTCACGTCCTAAGTGGCCTAAGCGCCTAAGCGCATACAACAAAAGCATAAAAAGAAAAAAAAAACAAAATAACGACGGTCGGCGGTCAAACATGGAACCCAGCATCGTCATCCTCTAGCATAGTGGGAATCTCTCTCAGGGCATTGGCCATAGAGGTCAGCTCAGAGGAAGATACCCTCATACCCTTCAGACAACACCCTAGCAGGTCTTTCCTCTGCTGCAACATGGTGATGACCACCTGGATTTGGGAGACGACAGCAACCAACTTAGACACATTCTCTAGAGGACTGAAATCCTCCATTGAAGTTGCACCTTGCCTGGACAAAAGAGGGGTCATCATCCCCTAAAGCTCCAGAATATCTTCAGAGGTTTTGGTTAGCACGTTTTCTAGAAAGCCCACATCGGCCTGATTGAGGTTTTTTAGAGTGTGAGCTTTTGAGATCAAGAAGTTCTTTGTCAGATCATCCATGGTGAAAATGCCGAGATAAATGTAGAAAAATGTGAAGAGTCGAAGCAAAGGAAGATTAAATTTATAGGCCCATTGGAATAATGGTGCGAAAAGACACGTTGTCGAGTCACCCCGTTATCTTGAAGATCGTTGGGCAAACAAGACCAAAAAGGAAGCGGCAACCCTTGGTAAACACCTGGGCTCATTTTTGGTTGGGCTTATGATAACTATAAATGAGATTTTGAGGGCGTTATCGTCCATAAACCACACGACAGGGGCCGGAGTACTGTAGCTGTCAGCATGATCACTGCAACCATCAACTCATACGAGGATCTAGGGATGGTCGACATCAGCAGGGGGGGTCTCCCACAACATGGCATTATCCCATCCCTAGATAACGTGTAATGATAACGTGCTTTATTAACGGGGAACCCCAACCGTCTGTCAAACCCGTCATCATCCTCGGATAATGGGGTTCACCAATGTAACACCCAATTTCTGCTTATAAATACCCCTAAGATCAGAGAGAAAGGTAAGCCTAAGATCCCTGGCCAAAACTCTGCTATCCTCACTACGCTCACTGACTTAAGCATCGGAGTGTTTACGCCGAAGACCCCCTCCGGCGCTTTGCAGGTACATTAGACGGTGGTGAACAACAACTCCAAGAAGCCATCTTCCCCTTTTTGCCCTCCAACTAGAGTCCGGATCTTATCAAAAACTAATTAATAAATACAATAAATACATTCTAGAAGCTCCAGAGGTGATTCGCACAGTTTGGCTTCAAGTTGGGCCATAATCCTCAAGTTCCACGTTGCCTTGCGTTTATACTGCGCAATAAAATGTCGACTAGCACTATCTTTCAATCCGCTCATTCGATTGGGCTGAAACTTGGTCCAATCATTCCTAGTACCCCATAATATAGGAAACCAAGTTCCCTTCCTTGGGTCTGGTAGACCCCAAACCTATTATCTTCAAGACAAATTGGGAGGTAATCAAACATGGAATTTGCGAGATGGAATCAGAGGGTCATGAGAGCAATGATGACTATGGAAGAGGCAAGAGCGTGGTCAACCAAGGTTTTCCCAATGTCCTTATCATAGGTTCACGAGGTCAAGACCTTGCCATTTCCGAGGCACATGTCGTTGTGCTTAGAGACCTCCGAGCCCAAGGCTACGATGCTCAGTGTCATTGTAGCTATACATCCAGATAGTCGCAAGAACGAGGCCCCTAATATACCGGTAACCCTACCGTTAATGGTACACCATTACTTACCGATAACTGGGCGCTCCACCAAGGCGAAGGTACTTCTACCGGTAATAGTCAAGCTTTAGGCCCTCACTTACAAGGCCGCACTACTCCTTAGCATGCTCGAGAGTTATATGAGGATTTGTATGAAGGAGCAAATGATGAATTTCATGATTATGAGGAGAGAGAGCGGATGAATCGGGGAAGAAGAGGAAGGTTACCAGAACCTCAGTATGATGATAACTTGAATAGCATAAAAGTACAAATTCCTACCTGCGAAGGAACCACTGACCCATCTGAGTACATCAAATGGGAGGGCAAAATCCAGCATAATTTTAATTGCCATCGGTATTCAGAGGGTAAGAAAGTGAAACTTGCTGCTATGGAGTTTGACGATTATGCCATTAGCTGGTGGGAGAATTTGAGTAAGGAGAGCCATGGGGCTAGAGCCATCCGGATTTGGGAAGAGATGAAGCAAGTGATGAGGGAAAGGCTTGTGGCATCGTACTACAAACGGGACTTACAAAACCGTTTGCAAGGACTCCAGCAAGGGTCGACTCCCGTTGGAAATTACTACAATGAGCTTGAGTCACTCCTTACACAAACTGATACCCATGAGGATGAAGAGGTAACTATGACTAGATTCTTGAATGGTGTGAATGAGAAGATCAAGTACAAGCTGGAGCTATGGGATTTTGAAAGTTTACAGCCTATGTTACACTACGCCTTGAAGGTAGATGCCTATGAAGCCACCAAACGGAAAAACTTCCCTAGCTGAAACACAAACCCATCCAACACCTACTCCACTTCTACTAAACCACCCTGGAAGCCTTACCAAAAAGACTACCAAAAGACCCCACCATACTCCAAAACAAATCCGTCTTCTACAACAAAACCTTACACCCCTTTTACTAAGCCCAACCCTGAACTAGTAACATCTAATCCGGTAAATCCTAACCCACCACCCAGAAAACATTCTGTCAATATTGAATGTTTCAAGTGTCGGGGAAAAGGGGATATTTTTTCCAAGTGCCCAAACCGACGCGTGATAGTCATTCGGGAAGGGGTGTAAGAGACCGATAGTGAGGGAGAATAACTTCCAGGTGAGGAACAATTTTGGGAGAAACACTATCGGGATGAGGAAACAGTAACGGGCAGTGATGAAGAAGAAATTCTACCAGCTTCGGTAATGACGTTGGTTGTGCGAAGGAGTTTGAACACACATGCCAAGTTGGATACCGTATATGATGAGCAAAGAGAGAACCTTTTTCATTCCTGATGTGAGGTGTGTGGTAAGATTGTATCCATGATTGTGGATAACGGTAGTGTGGTAGATGTCGCAAGTCACATCTTAGTGAGCAAGCTAAATTTGTAGGCGACGTCGCATCTTAATCCTTATTCACTCCATTGGTTCAATGATGATGGGGAGATTAAGGTCAAGAAGCAAGTTCTTGTAAGTTTCAAGATGGGTGGATATGTGGATGAACAATTGTGTGATGTTGTACCGATGGATACTAGCCATCTTCTTTTCGGTGGCCCATGGAAGTTCGATAGGAAGGTAATTCACGATGAGCGCACCAATAAAATCAAGCTTACACATAATGGTAAGAAGTTCAACATTCCAGCTCTCTCACCATCTCAAGTCTGTGAGGATCAATGAAAAATGGAAAAAGCTGGCACTGAGTTCCATATAGCAAAGAGTTTGAGAGGTAAGAGTGGAGAGAAGAAAGTAAGCCGAGAGGGCAAAACATGTCGTGAAAAGTAAGCATGGTAATGGGAGTGAGCAAGAGAGATTGCGAGGGGAAAAGAGTAGAGAGAAAAAAGAAGAAAATGAGCAAAACACACGTCATGAAAAGAGCAAGCATGACAGAAAGGATGAACTCAAATTATTGAGTGTGTTTGCGAAAGGGAGAGATGTGAGGCATACATTGCATTCAAACAAAGTGTGTCTTGTACTTAGGTACAAAGCCCACTGCTTAAATGTCGATCCTAACCATTCTCTTCTACCCAGCCCGATTGTTTCCCTCTTGTAGGAATTCAATTATTTGTTCCCGAAAGAGATGTCGATAGGCCTACCTTCCGTCAGAGCGATTGAGCACAAGATTGACCTAGTATCGAGATCAACATTACCCAACCGACCAGCTTACCGGTGCAATAGGGAAGAAACCAAGATGCTTCAACGTTAGGTAGACGATCTTATGAGTAAGGGATTCATTCGGGAGAGTATGTCTCCATGCACAGTACTGGTACTATTGGTACCCAATAAAGATGGAACGTGGCGTATGTGTGTGGACTATCAGGCCATCAACAAAATCACCGTCAAGTACCATCATCCAATTTCGCGCCTCAACGACATGTTGGACGAGTTGAGTGGTAGTACCCTCTACTTCAAGATAGACTTGATGAACGAATATCACAAGATCCGTATGCATGAGGGAGATAAATGGAAGACCTCCTTCAAGATAAAGTACGATTTGTACAAATAGATTGTAATGCCATTCGGTCTCTCTAACGGCCCAAGTACTTTCATGTGTTTGATGAACCATGTGTTGCGTGATTTTATTAGGTATTTTATTGTTGTTTACTTTGACGACATCCTTATCAACATCCCTTCACTTGAAACTCATGTTACCCACTTACGCACCGTACTCCACACACTTAGGATTCATAAATTATATGCCAAATTAACTAAGTGTGATTTTTTTTTGGATCGAGTGTATTTCCTTGGTTTTTTTGTGAGTACAGACGGAGTACAGGTAGATGAAGAGAAGGTAAAAGCAATTAAGGAGTGGCCGCAACCTAAAAATGCTAGCGACATTAGGTCCTTTCACGGTTTGGCCAATTTTTACTTTCATTTTGTACCTAACTTTTCAATGGTAGTCACCCCTCTCAACGAGCTCACAAAGAAGAATGTATCATTTGAATGGGGAGACGGAAAGGAAGAAGCCTTCGGGGAGTTGAAGAACTGGCTCATACAGTCACCGGTACTGACCTTACCGAATTTCAACAAGCCTTTTGAGTTAGAATGTGATGCCAGTGGTATCGGTATCGGGGCCGTTCTTACTCAAGAATGACGTCTAGTAGCCAAGGGACCCACAGAAGGCACGTGGCGTAAAATGTGGATGCCGAGAGAGGTTTATCAAGCAGGCTTGAAAAGGCTTGAAGGATCCGGAAGACAGATGATATGATGCATTTTGTGCTAATTTCCCATTCCTTTCCTAGCCCTTTTTGGGCATGTTGCTACTGATCTCCTTCTATTTTCTTACTATTTGACAGATCAGGGCTTTTAGAAGGGAAACCTCGAAAAGATGCATTTTTCCATAGATTCTGGACGGACTTGAGCAGCGAGGCCTGGCAGTTGGCAGACAGCATGCAGGCAGCATCTTGCCCCTGCATTGTTGCCCACGCGGCAACCTAAGATTCCAACGTGCTTTAGGAATCTCTAGAAGATATTTCTAGCTGGATTTTACTCCCTTTTGGTCTTTTATTCTAGTGGGATTTTATTCCCTTTTGGTCTTCTATTCCAACAAGGAGTTTATTTCCTTCTTTTGCAATTTTAATAGGAGTAGGACTCCCTTTTTTATTTATTTTATTTTTCACTATATAAGACTCTTTAGAATTAGGGTTGAGGAGCTTCTTCTTCCGCCACTCTTCTCCTCTATATTTCTCCAGCAACCCTGTAATAAACTGGATGCTTGGGTCCGGCCGGCAATATTAAGGATTTTTCTTTACTCTTCTTCTTTAATTATGCAACTTGTTTATTTTATTTTTATTATGAGTAGCTAAACTCATTTGTTCTTGGTAGGATCATCAAAGGTTTCTTAAGAAGGCTGTGAGGTCGAATTGAAATTAATATATCCTTGGTTGGTATTTAATTAGTTAACGATTTCTTGTCAATTCTATTAGGACTACTTCTAGCCTGATCAACTAGTTGTTTGCCCTAGGCGATTAAAGTCATCACTGTGGTTATAACTAACGCGAAGCTGCAGGGTAAAGTAGACAACCAATTAGAGTCATCAGGTCGCTGGTTTCATTCGGTTGGGTTAAGTAAGTAATCAGGGTAGAGCCTCGAACGTACTGAGTATCTCGCCCTGGACGCGTCTTCCTTCATCTTCATGGGCCTTCGAGTATTACTTCCATAAACGCACCTTGGGAGACGGCGAAGCGTCAAGACTACTCCATAAACGTACTTTGGGGTAGTTTCTCGTACGAAAGGAAGCAGAGGACCTAAAGGCACCTGGTCCCCATAGCGCGTCTACCAGCGAGGGATAGAAGATCATTGCATCAATGATCAGCCGACTTTGAAAGCAGCCTGAGATAGATTCCTACTAGGAACTCCTTCCTTTATTGATTTATTACTCACTTTTATTACTGCCTATTATTGCTTTATTAGATATTAATCAACCAACTCTTAAAACCCCCCTGTTACTTGTTACTGTTCTGATCTGTTTACCCTTGCTGCACAACACAAAATAGTGTTCACTTTAGTCCCTGTGGATCGACCCTGTACCACTATACACAGTTTAATTGTCCATTTGTTGCAAGTTTTATTATTATTTTTGAGGTGTCTCGGCAGCACGTCAACAGAAATTTCCCGTTCTGAGAGACGAACCTTAATGGTGATCGGACATCATAGCAAAACCCAAGAGCCGAATGTGCACCTTACCGGGAGCAGTCAACTACCGGAAGCTTTCGGGAGAGTTATCAGGAACACGCATATTACCGGGAGCAATCAACTACCGGAAGCTTTCGGGAGAGTTATCGGGAGCGCGCATATTACCGGGAGCGATCAACTACTACTCCCACTGTCAATTTATTCTGCAAATTCTTTAGTCTAAATTGTCACAACTTTTTAGTTGATATCGCCCCAAGGTGGAATGACGCGTTTGTGCAGTCGTTTTGGTAGAAGTTTCAGGGCTTTGAAGAGACCGTGGCTGATTGGAAAAGCGGTTTCTTCGTTCTCGAATTGCCTTCCCGTTTGTGGCGCGGGGGCTTTAATCGAGAGATTACTAGTGCTGCCTCGGTAAATCCAGTAGTGTTGACTAGAGATGAGTTAGCTCATGCTAACGCCTTACTAGAGATAGATACATCTTTCAGTATTCGGGAATTTGCTTTGTACAGGCGCCTGGAAGAGTGCGTTATAGGTGAGTTTTTCTCTTCTCACGTTATCGCTTTGACTTGCTTGCTGTTCTAATACACTTCATTGGCAGAAAACGGTGAGAGTCGATCACCCGGAATGAATAATGCCCCTCTAAACATGGTGTCGCTTCAAACGCTACCAGCCTCTCCACCACCCTAGGGTCCCAGCCATCAAAGTACTCCGCCGAAGAAGAAGAGGACTAAAACAGTCGCAGGAAGAGGGCGCGGTATTCCTGCTCGAGCCTCTCATTTTCTTGACATTGGTTACCGGTTCGGGGCAGAGGAACAACTTCGAGCCGACCCGTAACCAGGATAACTGATAGCGACAGCTAAGATATGGATATCAAGACAGAGCTTCGCCATGCTTCCGCAACTCAACGGAAGAAACTCAGAGTTGAGAAAGCTGCTCAAGCTACTGAGATCTTTTCAATGAAGGTTGATGAAGTTCCCACCATGAGTGTTGACGTTTCTACCGTGGCAAGTACTTCTCATGCGACAAAGGTTACTGAGGATTCAACTGTCATTCCTCCAATGATCACTGAGGTTTCGTTAATGCCCCCAACTCTCTCATTTCCTCCAGCATTCCTGACGTGGTAACGCCAGCTCCTGGCTCAAGTACACTTCCTGACCCACCGACTTGGGGGTCCACAATCGTTATTCTTTACTTCTATTTCGGGACGTCGATGATTCTGTCAAGGGTTCCGCTCCCTCTCTTATCGCCAATCTTTCCCCTCAGGGTCCTCAAGGGGTTCCTTCTTACTAGTTGGATTTGTCAACCTTTGACACCAGCGGGCTTCGTGCCTTAGGGGTGTCGGACCCGTTATCGCGACATCAGCCGTCTGCCTTCCTGGTGGGTGAAATATTTGGCTCGCCTAAGGATAAAGAAGAGTTGCTATGGCTTCCCCCCAACATTCAGCATGCACACGTTCAGAATGACGCACTGGCCGGTTTTCGCAAAGTGCATTACTTTCTTAACGCTCATGGTGATAAGCTTCGAGGTTCACCCGACTCGAAAGAGCAATTGGATGCCGCTTTGACCAAAGTGAAGGAGTTAACGTGACTTCAGAATCGTACCTTGGCAGAGCTGAATGATTGTCGCGCTGAACTTGCAAGGGAGAGATCTAAGGGGAAAGCCAAAGTTGAGTCTTTAGAGGCAGAGTTGGTGGTGGCTGACAAGAGAAATTCTCTTCTTCGTGAAGAGATATTGGCTTGCAATGCGGACTTAGCAAAGGTTCCCACCAAGATATCCTAGTGGAAGAAGAAGACAATGTGGGCCTTTACCGCCGGATTCGCGAACTACTATCGCAGTAAGACTTTCGACCCTACTAAGATAGTCGATTATGCCTCTGAAAAAATGAATGTGATAGACGGGAGCAAAGAAGGTTTTCTTTCTTCAGGAGAGGAAGAGGGAGTGGATGGCGGCAATACCGAGGCGCTCCCATAATCGGATGGTGTTGATACCGCATAGGACGTTAAAGAGTTTATTCGTCTTTATTTCTTTTTTACTTCAAACATTGATTCAATTCCGTTTGTAATAATTAATAACACCTGCCTTGTCTAGAATTCTCCTTTTAATAACGACTGATTTTCGTCGCGTTATCCCTTTCCTTTGCGTTATCTCAACAGCTGTCAGTGGAGTTAACGCTGCGCTGAGTTATCTTGGTCTCCGCGTCACCGCACCTGTCTTGGTTTGAAAATCGATCCTCTTTTTCAGAGCATTTAATGCTTGGGATTCCCTCATTAATACGAGAGAGAAATCATGATAGCCAGGATACACGTGTCTGTTCATGGAGGCACTATGGGTCGGCGCGCCCTAGGAAT
The DNA here is from genome assembly GCA_963691705.1 of Viola odorata. Taxonomy (NCBI): domain Eukaryota; kingdom Viridiplantae; phylum Streptophyta; class Magnoliopsida; order Malpighiales; family Violaceae; genus Viola; species Viola odorata. Next base: position 33,302,019 of record OY829545.1, on the reverse strand, counting down.
TGGCAAGATCGAAGCGTCTTCTCGCTTCTCTAGAATCATACTCATTGCTTGCGTCTTTTCCTTGTGACGTGTCATACGCGCTACGACTGTTACGACAGTCATTTTGTCTAACTGCTAGGGTTATAAAACCCAACACATGTTTCTTTTTCCCTCTTTTGTCATTTTCTTTTCACTTCATCCTCTCAAGCCGACTTGCGTTTCTTTCTTCCCTTGTTTAGGCGTTTCGAGTTTCTCTCCCAGAAAGGTATTTCTACCCTCCTCTGTCATCTTCTTCATCTTCTCTTTATTTTTTGCCATGGCTAGAACTCGTTCCAAGTCTGTTGATGAAGAAAAAATTGAAAACACTATCACCACCATCACCTCTCCATCCATACTTCAAGACCATTTAACCAAATACAATGCCTATATTCCTGAGGATTGTAAGGTTTCTGTTGCCTCTGATTCACTCCGCCTCAATAGTGTGATACCTGGCAATAATAGGCTTTTGTATGCCAAGATGTTTGGCTATGGTTTCAAATTTCCTCTTCATCCTTTCATTGAAAACTTATTTGTTGCTCTGGATATAAATCCCATTCAGTTAACTCTCAACACGTACTGTTGCGTTTACGCATTTCTGGAACTCTATAAATATAAAGGGATTGACTCTCCTTCCCTTTTATTACTTAAATCATTTTTTCAATTGTATAGTCGTAGAGGTGTGATAGCGATATCGCCTCATTGTGATGATGACTCTCTTAAACCCTTCACCTAGATACTCTTGCACCTTGAGTCTTCCATTGAGGATTGGAAAAATGAATTCTTTGTCATCGAACTGCCTAGCCCCGGTGGCAGACCGGTTTTAACCATAATATCAGAGATAGTGCCTGGGGTCGACGGCCAACTCTTCTTCCGTCTGAGCAAGGCTTGTTCAACACACTGCTCGAGTTGGACATTAACGTTCACACTCGCAATTTGGCGGGCGGGGCTGATATTCAAGCCTGTGTTAAGAGTGAGTGTTGTGTCATTTTCTTTGTTATTTCGGGCGATACTAACGCTAACGTTATGTCGTGATTGTGCAGTTCCCGATCCCGGTTGGAAGCCAGAAAGCGTTAGGAGACGAGAGAAGAGAGCTCTAAGAAGGAAGGAGAAAGAGGAAATTGTTATCGTCGATGTCGTTGCCGCTACAGCTGTTAATCCAGTTGTGTCATCTACTGTAACTGTAAATCCAGTGCAAGTATCTCCTTCTACGTTTGGTGAGGGAACTGCCACCGTTCATGTTTCTATTCCCATCGTATCCGTTGTCGTTGCTCCTGTTCAGGCGTCTTCTTCCCAAGTACCCCAAAAAGGAAAAAGAAGAAGAAAATAGGGTGCGTTGCCACCCTTACTCCTTCTTTGAAAGCGGCAACTTCTTCTGAGGTACCGGTTAGCGATATCGCCACTGTACGCGTTTCTTTCATGACTGTGTTATCCAGTGCGTTGTCTCTTGACGCTCCTTAACATTTTCTTTTGCTTTCTTATCCTTCTCACTACTCTTTCTACAGGACACCACTGCCGCATCTGCTCACTTGTCGCAATCAGGTGATATGGACTTGTCCCACGTACTTCGCCACTCTGTCAAGGGGCAACGGCTTGGAGGGGAAAACGTGAGCTTGCCCACATGTCCTGCTATCCACAAAGGTGAGACTACTGCCGCTTTTGCCTCAACGATGCCTTCTAGCGGTCAGTCTTCTGACCTTTTGGGCACTATGGGCGTTTCTGGGCCCTTTGACACTTCACCCAACTCCTTCGAATCGCCGCTTCCTCCTTCTCTCTCCCAGGTCATGGGTTTCCATGAGGACTTAACGAGGGCTGGCTTGTCAACTTTTCAACCTCACGGTTCCTTTAGGCTTCCTGGAGGTATTTCTTCTAATCAGCCTCCCTCCCCAACTAATCTATTCTTCGTTCCTTCCAATGCCTCGATGTACCGACCTTCCGGGGATGGGGTTGCTACACCTCATCTCGTGGCCGATTTGAGCTCGATGGAGTCTGGGCCCGTTACTCATCGACTTGACTTGAGTAACTTGCGCAGTTCTAGATTCGCGGCTGTTGGGGGCGATAGCTCCATCGGGATTTCCTCTTTCTTATCTGCTTATGTCTTAACGTCCCCTGAGGAGCAGGAGGCGTTTCTTACTCAGACTGCTGACGAGCAGATGGGTTTGTTACACTCCACCTTGTTTTCTTCCTTCTCCCAGTTTCACTATTGGTCGTTGCACATGTCGCACAAGGTTAGCTCCCTAACTTCTACCACGGATAGGCTTTACACCGCCCATTGCCAACTTTCTGAAGAGCTTACTAAGGAGCAGGAAGAAAAGAAGACACAGTCGAGGGGATTGGTGCTAGCCTTAGCAATGGCCCGGAAGGACTCAAAGGATACTAAAGAGCGGGAAGTCGCTAAGGTGTCTGATCTAGAGGTTGGTCTGGCGACTGAGAGGGCCAAGAATGCCGCGCTAGAGGGAGAGAATGAGGCATTGAAGGAGGAAAAAGCCACCCTAGAGAGGAAGTCAGCAGCGAAGCGTACATGGTACATCAAAAGAACAGCCTGTATCATGTCTGACTGCTTTGTGGATATTCGTGGTGAGGACATGTACCACGCTAAGGAACTCATTGACGCTTCTTGGGAGAGGTCAGGAACCCTAACAGATGACCACTTTCATCGGGCGAAGACAGGGGGCCGCGAAGGGTAGGGGGATAGCGAGGCTGCCGCACAGTAAGGGTCTTTGTTATACTTTTTTGAATATCTGGTGCCGCCCGTTTTTGCTTTTACTTTTGGGGGCCTTTATCTTTTGTAACCCTTTGAGGGCTTTTCGAACAATCATCATATATACATTCTGGTTGCGGTTTCCCTTTGTGGTTGATCTCTTTTACGCCATCTCTTTTCCTTCGATCTTGCGTGATAAGATAGCGGCATCAATAATGCCATAATGATGTTGACAATAGGTCTTCATACTCCTTCCAAGGCTGCTATCATAACGCGGCAAGATAACTAGATTCCAATAGACAATAAAATAACCGCGGCATCGCCATATAATCCGTAGAACCACAAATACTGATGACGAGCATTATACAAGGCATCGTGACATGACTTAACCATGCGCATTTCAATGTCGAGGTAGAACAATGTCGCATAGCAGATATCTTCAGAAATAAAATTCATAGAAGTAAATAAGATGTTGTGGCGTTATAGTCATATATGTCTTTAAGTCGGCGATATCCTTTTAGAGGCGTTACAGCCTAGAGCACCGTTATTGCTTCAGCTAAAGAGATAACTCAGTCGATAGGATGTAATCCAGGATGAGAGTTTTCATAGCAATATTGTACTGATGTAGATATTCTCGATCGGTGGCAAAGAATTCCATATAGATAGACGCAGACATAGTTCTTTCTGCAGGAATAGCCGTCAAGGAGATATAGTACATATACTCCCCTGACGTTATTTCTCGAATCAAGATGATAAGATCACGGGCTGTTAATGGCACACTCATCATAGAGATAAGACCGTCTAATACTATCGTCTGCACAGGCATCAGTCTCCTCATTGCTTCCACAATGTCCCTGCACATTCTCAAGCATTGCTTTTAGAGCATTAGTAAAATAGCGTGCCATAACAAACGTTAATTACCAGTAGGAGTCATCGCGCCTCCATATCTGGGTGCCGTCAGCATCACTCGTATCGCGTTCTCAACCAGCCATCTTCGCCAGGGATTTCCCATCTGGTTACTCACTGGGAGACTACGATTTCTCTTCGTGTTTCTAAATTTCCACGATCGGCCCGGAATGTGCCTCATCTTAGTGAGCCTGTCTGATCAAGACCGGCCATTACAAGGGTAGGATTTTCACTTCCAGGCATTGACCTCGCATCCCCGGAATCGTGCCTCGTCTTAGTGAGTCGTCTGTATTAACCCGGTTATCACAAGGATATGACTTTTCACTTCCAGGATGGAGTTACTATCTCTCTAGGACGTGCCTTATCTTAGTGATCTGTCTATACCAGCCCGGCCATCACAAGGATAAGGACTTTTCACTCCCAAAGACACCGGGACGTGCCTCATCTTAGTGGGTCGCCTGTGTTAGCGTGGTTGCCACAAGGATAGGACTTTTCACTCCCGGGGGTGTCGGGGCGTGCCTCGTCTTGCCGAGTCGCATGTGTTAGCATAGTCACCACAAGGATAGGACTTTTCACTCCCAACACTAAGTTTTTAGGTATGCTAGGGCGTGCCTCATCTTAGTGAGCCGTCTGATAAGGACCGGCTGTCACAAGGATAGGACTTTTCACTCCTAGCACCCCCTTCATTATCTGCACATAGCCAACCACAAGACACAAAAGAATGCTTTCCATTCAAGTGTTAGCACAGGTCAGGGTTAGCAATAACAAATCGTGTAGAGATATATTAGAATCTAGCATGGTATAATTTCAAACGAGCTATGTTCCAAGAGTTGGGTAAGGGAGTACCATCAAGTGTTTCTAGGTGATACACTCTCTTTCCAATAACGCGGTATGGGTCATCCCAGCTCAGACTGAGTTTCCCCATGCGCTTTCCAGCCGCTCGTTTGTCTCTGAGTACCAAGTCACCAGCTTTCAGCAATCGCTCCTTGAAGTGCCTGTTGTGATAATGCGCCATTTTTTATTTATAATGTAGCATTTTCAGAAGAGTTTCCTCATGTAGTTTTGGTAACGCGTCGAGGTTCGCCCACAACCTCTCTTCATTTAGTTCTTCTCTGAAGTATGCCACTCGTAGGCTCAAAGTACCGATTTCCACTGGTGTGACGGCCTTAGTGCCGAAAGCCAATGCGAAAGGCGTTTCTCCAGTGCTGGTTTTAACAGTCATGCGGTATGCCCACATCACATATGATAGCTCATCTGCCTATTTCTTTTTGGACCCTTCTAGGTTTTTCTTAATTCCACTGAGGATGCTTCGGTTAGTCACTTCCGCTTGGCTGTTGGTCTGCGGGTGAGCCACGGAAGAGAATCTTTGCTCGATTTGGAATTCCACGCACTATTCCCTAAAGAATTGGCTAGTAAATTGTGACCCATTATCGCTGACTAGCACACGGGGTACGCCAAACTGCATGATAACTTGGTGTTTAAAGAAATGCCAAACTCTTTCCATAGTGATGTTGGCCACCGCTTCTACTTCCGCCATTTCGTGAAGTAGTCTACTACCACGACTACGAATTTTAGCTGAGACCTGGCCTTTGGAAACGGGCCTAGGATATCGATCCCCCATTTCACAAAAGGTCAAGGGGCCACAATTTCAGATATTTCAGTGGCGGGTTGTCGAGGAATCTTGGAGAACTCCTGACATTTCTGACAAGTTCGTACGTAATTGTGGCAATCCCTACGAATAGTAAGCCAATAAAATCCTGACCTGAACACTTGCGCAGCCAGGGTACCGCTAGATGCATGCATGCCGCATATTGCTTCGTGGATTTCTCGTAAGGTGTGAAGACCCTCTTGTTTTGTTATACACTTGGCAGCTGGGTGGGAGAAACATCTCCGAACCAGTTCCCCGTCATAATATGTACACCGCGCCGCCTATTTCAACACCGTTTTCTTCTCAGCGTTATCCGTGGGTAACTCCTCATGTTTCAAGTACTTTATTACGGGGATTCGCCAATCATTTTCAATTTCCTCAACACAAAGCGACGCTTGTTCTTCCATAAAAGAAGGCACGGATATTTCTCGATAGTACACGCCCTTAGGTATGGACGCTTCCAGGTTTGCTGCAAGTTTGGCGAGGTTGTCTGCCTCAGCATTATCCTCTCGAGGGATATGCTCAAAGCTGACCTGCATGCCGCTTTTCTTTATTTCCAATAATTCCCGTTTGACTTTGGCAAGATATTGGACCATGATGGGCTCTCTGGCCTAAGCGTGCCCCAAGACTTGGTCTATTATCAACTTGGAATCTCCACAGATCTTTAATCGCAAGTCTCCCATCATTCCCGTATCGTGTATAGCTTTGGTGGAGAAGCTTCTTCCTATTCTGAGTCCAGCGAGTAACGCCTCATATTCTGCCGCGTTATTGGATAACGGCTGTAGAATTCTGATGGCGTACCGTATCTGTATATCGTGTGGCCCAATTATGAAGATTTTGACTCCGTCTAGTTCTTGATTCTTGGCTCCATCCATGTGGATGACCCATAAGTCAGTGTAGGTTTCAGGGAACGGGAGATCCAAGTCATCGTTTTCTTCTTCAGGTAACTCTGTCATCAGGTCTTGCATAAAGGTGCACTCGGCTATGAAGTCTGCTAGGACTTGAGCTTTTATAGACGGTCAGGCTTTATACTGCAACCCGTATTACTCAAGTTCAATGGCCCAAATCAGCATTCTTCCTGAAGACTCAGGTTTCTGAAATATCCTATTCAAAGGTTGGTCCGTAAGTACGATGACGGGATGAGCCTGGAAATATCTATCCATTTTCCGCGTGGCCTGTATTAATGCAACGCTATCTTCTCAATGCGGGAGTATCGCAGCTCGGCGTCTTTCAAAACATGACTCACGAAGTACACCGGGCAGTGCGTGTGGTTATCGTCTTGCACAAGGATAACACTAACCACTTCATCAGCCACACCAAGGTATAAGTACAGGGTGTCACCCGGTTCTGGCCTCGTTAACACCAAATCAGATGACAAATAGGCTTTGAGGCCTATAAATGCCTCTTCATATTCTACTGTCTACCCAAAAGGAGATTTCTTGCGTATAACCTTGAAGAAAGGCAGGCATCTCTCACCTTGCTTGGAAATAAACCGTCTTAGGGCAATAACGCGCCCAGTAACCTTGATGGTTCGAGGAGATATCATATCCTGGATAGCCTTGATTTTCGAGGGGTTAGGCTGGATACCCTTCTGGCTGATCACGTAGCCCAAAAATTTGCTTGTCTGGAATGCGAACATGCATTTACGGGGGTTTAGCTTCATTTTGTATCTTCTCATCACATCAAAGACTTCTTCCAAGTCTGCCAAGTGGTCTTTGAAGCTTTGACTTTTAACTAGTATATCGTCAACGTAGGCTTCCACGTTCTTTCCAATTTGTTTTTCAAATACTTTATTTGTCATACGCTGAAAGGTCGCTCCAGCGTTCTTCAGTCCAAACGGCATCACCGTGTAACAGTAAGTAGCTTTACGAGTAATGAAGGCTGTCTTTTCTTCATCTTCGACGGCCATAGAGATTTGATAATACCCCGAGTTGGCGTCTAATGAGTTTAGATAAGCATACCCGGCAGTTTGATCGACTAGCTGGTCAATTCGAGGGAGCGGGTAGCAATCTTTGGGACAAGCGTCATTCAGGTCAGTGAAGTCAATGCACATACGCCAATCCCCGTTGGGCTTTGGAATAAGAATTGGGTTAGCTTGCCAGGTTGGATATTGGACTTCGCGGACGAAACCTGCGTCACCTCCTTGTCGACAGCTGACGCCTTTTCTACAAAAAATGCTCGTCATTTCTGTTGGACTGGCTTGACACGGGGATCGATATTAAGTCGATGTTTCACTATTTCTCGCGAGATACCAGGCATATCCGTGGGTTTCCACGCGAACTCTCCTTTGCACTTGTTCAATAACCGAGCTAACTGAAGGTTTTCTTCTGGGTTGAGCTTTTCACTAACCAGGAAATTTTCTTCGTTGACCTCGTTAATGGGGTACCATCTTGTCCACAGGCTGAGTGTGTTTCTCGTCATTCTGCTCATATGGATCCACTGTGACGCACACGTACCTATCACAACTCTTCTGTGTCATGAGTAGGTAACATTCAACCACTAACTTTTGGTCGCCTTTGATCGAAACTACTCCATCCCAAGAGGGATACTTCATCCTTAAGTGATTTTGAGATATCGCTGCCCCAAAAAGGTTGAGGAACGGCCGCCCAAGTATGGCGTTATAGGGCAGGGTTAGGTCTACGACCAAGAATAACAGCTCCTCTGACCGCTTGGACGCGTCTTCTCAAAAGTATACAGGCAGCATCGTCACTCCAGTCACTGGGATTGGGACTCCATCTACTCCAATTATTGGCTTCTTGCAAGGTGTCAGTTCACCGTTAGGGCACTTCATGAGGTTGTAGGCTTCTAACGAAAATAGATTCACCACACTTCCATTGTCAACAAGAGTTCTTCTAACTACATGGTTGCCAATGATGGGCGTGACTACTAACGCATCGTTATGTGGAAAAATGATGCCTTTCTCGTCTTCTTCGGAGAAGGATAACATCATAGGATCTAGAGCACTTATCGCCTCACTTTTCCTTAACGCGCCTTCTCGCTTCTGCTTGTCTCCCGTTGTAGGCGTTAACTGCACAGGCTCGTCAAGGTAGGGTATGCCTCCCGCTATGATGTTGATGATGGGGACGTCATCTTTGTCAATCCTAAGTATTTCCCTGCCTCTGCCAGCAGGTGTAGCGTCATTTCCTGGAGCACGAAGAGGTGCCTGTCTGTCATATGTCATCCCTTTTGTCGGGTTGTTCCTGACTTCTTCTCTTGCCTTGGTGGCAAATTTCCTAAGGTAACCTTCTTCAACTAAACATTCTATCGCCAGCTTCAATTCTCTACACGCATCTGTGGAGTGTCCCTTGACTTTATGAAACTTACAGAAAGCATTTTCCCTTCTTCCCATGACTACTCTGGGCTTTACAGGGGCTGGATAACGGATAGGTAGGTTCCATTGCTCCACAATCGCTAAGATTTCCGCTCTTGGCAGTATGAGGGAAGGAAGGTCTGGGTCATAAATTCGACCCTTGGGAGGATCTGTCTGTCGCCGAGTAGGGGAGTTACCGGGTCTTCCCCTTGAAGAGTTGCCTCTTCGTCTGGTGGAGGTCTTGGGAATGTGGTCTTTTTGTTGGGCGTAATCGTCAATAAAATGATCATCAAAGGTTGTGCTGGTAGGAACGTTGGGAACCTGAGGCACATTTTGTGGCATATTTTGGATTCTATCCCTGTTTTCTTCCTCTTCCATTCTTGCATAATTATGGACTTTCAGTCTTAACGCGTCCAAAGTCGTTGGGGGGTCCACCATTAACGTGTCTCGTAGTTTTCCATAGTGACAGTTCTGCTTCAAGGCTTCTATTGCGAAGTCAACGGTAACGCCCGACGTTAACGACATCTCCATATCGAAACGAATAAGGAAATCATTCAAAGATTCCTGAGGTTTCCTGCGTATGTCGAATAAAGCTGCAGTAGACTTCTTGATAGGGACAGCGGTGCTAAACCGACTTCGAAACTTAGACTCTAGCTGTGAAAAGCCATCGATGGACCTGGCTGAGAGACCTTCAAACCATAAACGCGCAACTCCTGATAACGTCATCACAAATATTTAGCACAACGCTGCGTCACTATGAGTTTGGAATTGCACGAAGTCTTTCACCTTGTTAAGGTGGGAAATGGAATCCTTGGTACCGTCATAGGACTCCGTAGGGAGTTTCACATGGCGGCTGACCCTGTGACGCCTTATGCAATGGCTGAATGGGTGACCCGAAGTGTCGTCGAGGATTTTACGGGTATGGCGGGATGGGGAAACTACCAAATGACGTCTCCAATTTTGCGGATCGGGGGAATGGTGTCGCCTTGGGGACCGGCTACGACTCCTTGGCGTATAGGTTCGGTATCTTCTGCTACTCGATCTCTCTCTACGCTCAGGGGATACATCTCTATCCATTTGCTCTTGTCGACCGTCCCAACGATCTCTATGCTCGTCCTCTCGTCGCTCCCCTTGGGAGACGAGAATTTGTCGTGCGTGAGGCACGTAAGGCTCTATTTGCTGCGTAAGGTTGGTTGGTATCACCATCGCGGGCAAGGTCAACGAATTACCTCTACGTTGCGAAGGAGATAATGGTCGTTTAGTGACAATAGACGAAGTGAAAATAGTCTGAGGAGGAAGGCTCAGTCCAGAAACACTGGGCGTGAATCCCACAGCTAACTGAGTTAAGAGATCCAACTGAGCACGAAAAGCAGATATTGAATTCATAAAAGGGTTATTAGCACTATCCATCATAGATCCCATTAGAGGAGGAGTGGAAAAGCTAGATCCCACCATTTGGGAATGTGGAATACTTATCTGGGAAAAGGGGATTCCCGTTGATCGTCCGAGGGAGAAGTCCGAAGACCCCATAGGGATTTCTTGCATCGTAGCAGAAAACTCAGCAGTAGCAAAAGGAAAAAGTTCTCTGCGAATCGCAAAAGGAATGCCAGAAGGCTGAGGTGGAGTAGTCTCCAAATCAGAAGCCATAATCCTTCCATCTCCGAGAAAAATAGAGCTTGGCTATCAAGGAAACCAAATGCTCTCAATGAAAGCACCAATTTGATAAGATTCGGATTTCGCGAGAATCAGGGGTGAGGACTATGGCCGCTCTGAGTTACTGTAGTCACCGTCTGGTGTACCTGCAAAGCGCCAGAGGAGGGCTTCGGCATAGACACTCCGATGCTTAAGTCAGTATGGCAGTTCCAAATGGCAGGGGTTCGACTAGCAATCATAGGCTTACCTCTCATCTCGAATGGTGGGGTATTTATAGGCGCCGAGGAGGGCGTTACCTCTAGGGGGAGGCGTTATCTAGGGAAGATAACGCCTCGAGTGACGTCATGGCTGACCTGGGATGGGATAACGTCGTGCGTACCCCCCCTGCGCTGAGGTCGACTATCCCAGGGTTCCTCGCTGGGTAAGGGGCGGCAACCTTGGCGGCGGATGCCCGATAAGAGCTAGAGTGTTCCGGCCTTGACGCTGGGGTAAGGATGGAAATACCCCTGGAATCACCCTAGAATTGCTTCTATTGTTATCATGGATCTTTCTAGGAACAGACTACCAGGTATGATTCCTAACACTCTAAGCAGATGCACAAGCTTTGAATCTTTATTTCTCCACAATAACTTCTTTGAAGTAATTGGCATTGTTTCTGAAATTTTAGGACTCATTGCGGTTTTGTTTTCTTTTCGGGTGCGACAGAGGAGAAAAGCACACATCTGTAATGATCAAGCCAACACAATCTTGAAATTATCTTATCATAAATTTTTTTAGCTACTGAAGGATTTTCCTCAGCTAATATTATTAGTAAGGGTAGTTTTGGGTCTGTGTATAAGGAAGCACTTGATGTGGGGAGAATTTTAGTTGCAGTTAAGGTGTAACCTTACACACTTTGGTGCTTTCAAGAGTTTTAAAGCCGAATGTAAAGTTTTAAAAATATCGGCCATCGGAATCTTGTAAAGGTACTGATACGCTCCTGCTCGGATTGAGCGAACCGTAGTGTATGGAATGTTTAAGAGGATCTAGCCCAAGAGTTTACCCATACAACAAGAAGGAGAACACGACTCAAATGAAGAAGGAAGGACACGGATGCGCAGCGGACGAAGAAGAAGAAAGAGATGGAAGGGCGACTTGAACGCGGTGATGGATGTGGAAACGCACTCGAAATTCGGATTGGAAACAGTAGGCAATGTTATATATATTTCTCACAAATAACTTCCAAATGGTTACAAGAATTTAGTTCTGAAATACAAGAAACAACTCACAATACAAGGATAGATTTCCCAGAGAGAGTTAGAGAGGAGTATTTTCAACTCAACCTAACTCTCTCAAGGAAGGGGGAGTTTAGGGTGAATGGGGAGGAGTATTCTCACTCTAGAATTTCACTCAATATCTAAACTAACTATAAAATGAAAGGAGTGGCATATTTATACATGGCTGGCCTTACAAAATAAAGTACTAAAAACTCTTTAATTAAAATATGGAGGCTAACGGTAGGCTGTTAGAATACCTAACGGTATGTCATTAGCAAAGTTTCCAAAATGACATGCTGCGTGCATGGATCCGTGAGAGGTGCAAGTTGTTGTCGGCACCCGATAACTTCCCAGTTGGTTCCCGATAAGTATATGTTGGTCAGTGGACTTCCGTTAGCTTATTGAAGGTTCCCGGTAAGTGATCTCTCTCGATAAGGTGCTTATTCCCAATATCCCCTATAAAGGTTATCGATAGTTGGTGATATGATCCTAGTTGCGTAGGATGCGCATTGCCACGATTTGATCTAGTTCAAGGATTTGGATTTCGAATGCGGAATGATAGAGTGAACAAGTACGAACTTAGACCTCTTAGTAACCTATGCTAAGCAACCTAATCGATTTCAAGTGAGGGTTTTTGATCGAATACTCCTCCCCGTTCACCCTAACTCTCTCAAGGAAGGGGGGGTTTAGGGTGAACGGGGAGGAGTATTCTCACTCTAGAATTTCACTCAATATCTAAACTAACTATAAAATGAAAGGAGTGGCATATTTATACATGGCTGCCCTTACAAAATAAAGTACTAAAATCTCTTTAATTAAAATGTGGAGGCTAACGGTAGGCTATTAGAATACCTAACGGTATATCGTTAGCAAAGTTTCCAAAATGACATGTTGCGTGCATGGATCCGTGAGAGGTGTAAGTGGTTGTCGGCACCCGATAATTTCCCGGTTGGTTCCCGATAAGTATATGTTGGTCAGTGGACTTCCGTTAGCTTGTTGAAGGTTCCCAGTAAGTGATCTCTCTCGATAAGGTGCTTGTTCCCAATATCCCCTATAAAAGGCTACCGGTAGTTGGTGATACGATCCTAGTTGCGTAGGATGCGCATTGCCACGATTTGATCTAGTTCAAGGATTTGGATTTCGAATGCGGAATGATAGTCAACAAGTAAGAAATTAGACCTCTTAGTAACCTATGCTAAGCAACCTAATCGATTTCAAGTGAGGGTTCTTGATCGAATTCTAGAGCTATATTCAACCTGTGAATATCAACCTAAAGGGAACGAACAAGTGATGAACTTTCAAGTTTTACTTGCAATCTAATCGAGCGTTCGGTATCAATTAGAAACAAGGTTCACGCATGAACAATTGAGATACTCTCTTAGAAGACAAAGTCTTAAAATTATCAAAATTAACGTAAGTTTTACAAAGAAGTCAAACGGCTCTTTAAATTGTCAAATAACTAAACCTAGTGGTACCCAAACGAGGGTTACGCTAATCCTATTTGTGCAATAATGGAAACTACTAAACTAATTAATAATTAAATAAGTTAATTAAGTCTCAAAGTAATAAAATGGGCATTCGCACGAGTGGGCCGAAAGTTGGCTCGGAAGTCCTTATCGCATGCCGATTTGCGCTCTCCATGTACGCTTAGGATTGGACTCGAGCCCTTGAATGATTTCCTTGTGCGTTTGACTTCAAACTTGGTCCAGTGATGTATGACATCTTGAAAAATAATACCAATCACCAAATCCCTGCATTGGACCTTCCTGCTCTGAAATGGCTCGAACGACCGTTTCGGACGCACTAGGCGCGACTATGAGTAGCGTCACAAGTCTTGGGGCTTCTTCTCTAGCACAACCTCTTAAATGAGTGCCTCTCGCTCCAGCTCCTTGTATATGAGTGAAGATAACTTGCATGTGATAAATTAGGGTTTGCAGCTGCGGTTGCGTTGCGCTAGTGTTGGTGCGATACGCATCATTTCCTCCCCCTTCGAAAGGATTCGTCCTCGAATCCGCGCCATCTGCATCATCACCTACATCAAATAAACTTAAGTCAGTAACATTGAAAGTAGCACTAACTAACCCATACTCACTCGGTAAATCAAGCTTGTAGGCATTATTGTTGATCTTCTCAATAATTGGGAAAGGACCGTCGCCCCTTACGACCAGCTTTCTACGACGTTGGGTTGGAAACCGTTCCCGACGTAAGTGTAGCCAAACCCAATCACCTACATTGAAAGACACCACCTTCCTTCCATCGTTTCTCTTATGCGCCAACTTCTCATTCATTCACTCAATATTGCGTTTGGCTTGCTCATGAATTTTCTTGACCAAGTCCGCCTTTTTAGCTCCATCTAGACTAGTAACATCATTAAGAGTAGGGTTGGCAATTTCCGCCCGCGGGTATGGATATCCGCCGGATACCCGCAATTGTGGGTGGGTATTACCCGCAGTTTGTGGGTATTTTGCGGGTATGAATTTACCCGCACCCGCAAAGTGCGGGTATGGATAGTGCTTACCCGCTCCAATACCCGCACTAAATACCAGCAAAATACGGGTATGGATACCCGCAATAATACCCGCAAAATATATGTACTTATCATAAAATTTGTAAACCTTAGTAAATCCCTTAGTCAAACACAAACCATAAATTAAAGTTTACATATCCACTAAAGTAATTTTTCAACTATTTTCCAATCCAAAGTATAATACAAACCATAAATTTAAATGACTTCAAAAGGGTGTTTGAAAACATTAAACATGAAAATTTAAATTTTAAGAAATTTGCGGGTATTCGCGGGTATCCGCGGGTAATCCGCGGATACAATTTGTCTTCTCTTACCCGCTCCGCACGGGTGCGGGTGCGGGTATGGATAGTGCCTTACCCACTCCATACCCGCTCCATTGCCAACCCTAATTAAGAGGCAAAGGGGTAAAATCCAAAGCTGTCAACGGATTAAAGCCATACACAATTTCAAAAAGTGAATAATGCGTACTAGAATGAATAGATCGGTTATAAGCAAATTCAATAAACGGTATATACTCAACCCAAGAAGAAACATACTTATTAACCAAAGTGCGTAATAAGGAACTAAGAGTTCGGTTAACCACTTCAGTTTAGTCGTCGGTCTGTGGGTGACAAGATGTCGAATAGAGCAACTTTATGCCAAGCTTCTTCCACAACACCCTCCAAAAATGGCTAAGGAACTTCGCATCAGGATCGCTAACTATACTCAAAGGCACACCATGTAAGCACACCACATCTTTGAAAAATAAATTAGCTACTTGAGTCGCATCATTAGTAGTAGCACAAGGAATAAAGGGAGCCATCTTAGAAAAATGATCTACTACTACAGAGACATTATCCTTCCCTTACCGAGACTTAGACAACCCTACAATAAAATCCATGGACAAATCGGTCCAAGGGTGGGAAGGTACAGGTAACGGCATATATTCGCCATGATTGGCAGCCCTAGACTTGGTCTTTCGACACACTATACATCGAGTGATAATGCGGACAACATCTCGCTTCATATGAGGCCAATAAAAATGCTCTTTGAGAACATCTAGGGTTTTAGTCACACCAAATAAAAATGCTCTTTGAGAACATCTAGGGTTTTAGTCACACCAAAGTGACCCATCAATCCACCACTATGTGACTCATTCACAAATAACTCACGCAAGGAACAATGTGGCACATATAAACCCTTATTTTTGAACAAATATCCCTCATGTCTATAAAACTTAGACTCAGTTCTAGTTATGCAAGTATTATAAATATCACCAAAGTCAGAATCAGTAGGGTAAAGTTCAATGATATGTGAAAATTTAAGAAATTTAGTACTAAGAGTAGAAAGAAGCGCATACCTCCGCGATAGTGCATCGGCCACTCTATTTTCCTTACCTTGCTTGTATTGGATGTGATAAGGAAAAGACTTTATGAACTCCATCCAAGTAGCATGGCGTCGGTTCAGCTTGCCTTGCCCCTTGAGATACTTCAAGCTCAAATGGTTCATGTGGACTATGAACTCGCGCGGTATCAAGTAGTGTTGCCACACCTCTAGGGCACGCACAAGGGCATAGAGCTCCTTGTCATTAGTCGGGTACCTCAATTGAGCATCCTGCAACTTCTCACTAAAGTAGGCAATGGGCCAATCTCTTGCATAAGGACAGCTCCAATCCTAAGCCCACTCGCATCACACTCAATCTCAAATGCCTTATCGAAGTCTGGTAGGGCTAGGATGGACGCCGAACACAACCGCTCCTTAAGCATGCAAAACTTCTCTTCTTGAGTGATACGACCTTGGTTTCGATTTGGAGCCTTTGCACGGATCTAGTCCTCTTTGGGAGGTTGGCGTGATGATTAGATGGATAAATGGAGAAGATAACATCGCAAGGAGATTGCGGAAGAGTGCAGTGGATTTATGGTTGAAGATGAAGGTGTATTGATGAAGAACAATAAATAAACTTGCATACAAGGTAAACCCTTCTAGGGGAAATTCCTAGACAACCTTACCACAAGCATACAAGGATCTCTAATCCGAGAGGAGAAGAGATAAAGGTTTTAAGAACCCTGTTTAACTAACCTAAGTTAAGTAGTCTTATGATGGAAATCATATTCAAAATCAAAAACAACCTATAAAAGAGGCTAAGTCCTTCTATTTATAGGGGAATTATTACAAAAGAGGAAAATACTAAAAACACCCTTGGACAAAGGGTATCCTTCTTTGGATAACCGCGGCCTTGAGTGTGGGCTTGAGGATAGGCGCTGATGGGCCTCGGGTGCGCTGGCCATGGGCTCGCGGGCGCAAGGCTGGACAATGGCGCGTGGACGCAAGGTATGGGCGCGAGGGCACGTGAGGGCAAGCGAGGGAACGTGAGGGAAAGCGAGGGAACGAGGGCGCTAACATGCGAGGGCACGTGAGGGCAAGCGAGGGAACGGGAGCTCACGGGCTAGTGAGGGCAAGGCGAGGGCGCGGATGCGCAAGGGTGTGCAATGGCAATGTGGGGCAAGGCCTCGGTGTGGTCGTGTAGGGCTCCAATGGGCCATCGCCTCCACAAATACATCCTCGGCCCTTAGTACCAAGAGGAGCATGGCGATCGGATGACCGCGGCCTTGAGCGTGGGGTTGAGGATAGGCACAGATGGGCCTCGGGTGCGCTGGCCATGGACGCACGAGCGCAAGGCTGGACAATGGCGCGCGGGCGGAAGGTACGGGCGCGAGGGCACTGGCACGCACGGGTGCGCGAGGGCGCGGGCGTGCAAGGGCACGGGAGGGCAAGCGAGGGCATGGGCGCTAGGCTGCGAGGGCAAGGTGAGGGCGTGGATGCGCAAGGGCGTGCGATGGCAATGCGGGCCACGGGTCTGCAAGGGCAAGGCCTCGGCGTGGTCATGTAAGGCTCTAATGGGTCATCGCCTCCACATATACATCCTCAGCCCTTAGTGCCAAGAGTAGCATGGCAACTAAGTCCGGGCTTCTAGTGGGGTCTCGGAGGGAGGCTTCCATGCTCGTATCATTCCATCCACCTTTAGAGAGATTCGTCCTCGAATCTATAGGCTCCATCCCGTGTTTGGCTAAATGGGTCAAGGCATGCTCCCGGCTAGTGGCCACAAACGGATCCCTCTTGAAGCTTCTCTCGGAAAAGATAGACCAAGCGAGAGGCCTTTCTAGGGCACGGTACGTGGGCATGGCAAGGATCAACCTCGACCGCGAAGCTAAGCCACTGCTAGTGAAGGCCGACGGTGAATCAACCCCAAAAACTACTCCAATTCGGCCAAGATGGGAAAAGGTGGTGATGCGGGCCAAGTGAGGTTCCCTAGACATGAACGCGGAGGTGTGGGCACTCCAAGTAACTAAAGGAGCAATGGGAGATGTCCAGGTGATGTGCAGGACCATGAAACCATTTGGAGGTGCCGAAGGTGGAAAGGAGGGGGTGCGGTCAACATTCTAAAGTCCGGGTAGGAACGGGTCCTCAAAACTATGTGTGGGAACTCTTGGAATGATGGAGAAAGCGCTACCCAAGGACGGAAACTTGCGCTGCAACGCAAGGCAATGAGCGGCTATTTTATGGGAATCTGAAGTGAACTCACAAGCCACACTTGTCCCCTTTTCGCTCCCAAACTCTACATGATCATACCCTTCGCTCTCTTTACTAGCGCACCCCTCATCAACCCTAATTACTTTTGGCCCACTCTCTTCTTCTTCATTATCGACACGCGAAGGGGCAACAAGCAATTCCTTCACAATTGAGGCCAATCTCTCCTCTTGCTTTGCCTTAACCGATGCCCTTCCAATCAATAGCTCGAACTCTTGGCTGGTCCGCCGAAGTTTTTCCTGTGTCCTCGCGTCCTCTTCCATTTGGGCCCTAACTAATGCCGCAATTGAGTCCAAGGAGGATCTTATATGAGCATAGTCCGCATCACTTGGCTACCAAGATGAGAGCTTTTGATGAAGAGGTTGCCTCGGAATAGAAATACGGCGTGGGGCTTCATGGATAGACCATGCTCGGTGAGGGGGGTCATAGCCATGTTCTGCGGGGTTGGCAATGGGGTCTACGGGCACCTCTCTATAGCGAGATGAGTTACGGCCTCTACTTAGAGGTGGCGCTACATAAGAAGTAAAGGAGCGTTGTGGCAGCTCACGTCGAAGGTGCAGGGGCATATGTGCTTGCCTAGAGGAGGCAGAATCAACCCGGTGTTAATGGTCACGGGCATAGGTATACGACGAGGGGCTATGACCAAGGCTTGAATAGGGGGCGGAACCTAGGTCATAGCTTGAGGGGTAATGGCTCTCACTATACGACTCATCAAGTTCGTACTCCAGCCGCGAGGAGGATGTGCCACAAGATCGGTTGTCTAGGTAATCCATTTCATAAGACCAATACCCATATGGTGCCTTATTCCCGTCGGCGTAGCTCCCATCATAATACGAACCTTGCGACGCCTCATGCCCATCGGAATAAGCATTCTCATAGCAATATCCGTCATCATCCCTAGCAACCGAAAGGTAGGCGGCACTATACAAACAAGGACTTTCCTCCCAAGTTACGACACTAGCACAACAAGAATCCTCTTCCCAAGAGGACCCATCATCCTCACAACAAGATGACATAGAAAATTACCTATAAAAGAAAACAAACGCAAGTGCTATAACAAACATTAGTCTCTCCCTCACGTGTTTTACTCGTGTTTGTCACTCTAATATACTCACACTTTTCTCTCACACTCTTATCTCAATCACAAACCAATCAACTAGGTTAGCAAGACCCTACGGATCAACTAGAGTTCATGGAAAGCAAGACAACCAAGGTAAGAAAGAAAGTGAAGAGGAAAGCCGAATTAATGCCCAAGACTAATGATCAAATCGGACACTAATTAGACTTAGATTAGAGTAACAATGCGTGGAAACAAAGAAAGGAAACACTAACTCAAAGCTACCTGTCGCACCCTCTTTTTGGATTTTATCCTAATGCGACGCGGGTTTGGGACTGGAATGTGAGACGAAATCGGACTCATCTCACATAATGCATATGAAGTCATCACCCTAATTTTCTAGGTTTAGGGAACCTATTGTCATGCATAAAAAAATAAAAAGCTAAGGCAAAGTGGGTCTGAACCCGAGAACAGTGGTTCGGGGTCGATTTATGGACTCGGGAAGGTGTGAGGCACCCGAGTCTCATCCTAAAAAGGTTACCGGTTGAAGAGGTGTTTCAAATTATGTTTGAAAAATCAAAATTTACGTGATCATACCCAACGGATTAAATAATTCATACGAATATAGATGCGAAAAGCGGGAAATAAATAAAAGGGTGAGAAATGTTTACTTGCGAAGGGCATCGATTGATTTTACCCTTTTATCGAGATTGAAGAGGATGATTGATGGACAACTATTGTGCGTGAGTAAAGGTAATTAATTTGAACCAACGTGGGCAGGATAATTACCTAGACATGCAAAGCATACGAAAATAATTAAACAGTACAAGCATACGAGAATAAATAATTAAACATGCAAGCATATGAAAATAAATAAACAGTACAAACATGCAAGCATACGAAAATGGCTAAATAGTACAAGTGCGAAAATAAATAAATAGTATAGGGGTGCGAAAAATAAATAAATAGTTCATGGGTGCGAAAAATAAATAAGTAACAAAAGCATACGAAAAAACGGTGGGCCAAAAAAAACTGGACTGGGCCCACTGTTGTGCTAATGGGCCTATGCCCGTTGTTGTGGGCCAAAAGGCCCAACAGGCCAACCCAGCTGGGCTGGCCTTTCCTTCACCGCGTGGGCTGCTAGACAGCCCACCTTCCTTTCTTTCCATTTGGGCTTGGCTCATGACCAAACTAAATAATAATAAAAAAATCACAGCCCAAGCCCACTTATCCCTTCTTCTCCTCCAGCCTTCTTCTTCCTTGGATCAAACAGGGGCAGCGCAACAGTGATGAGAGCACAACAGCGGCAGCAACATGGCAACGGCATGATAGGCGAGCAGCGGTGAGCAGGGCAGCGGCGTGACAGGCGAGCAGCGGTGAGCAAGGCAGAGGCAGTACAGCGGCGAGGCACAACAGTGGCGAGCAGCGACGAGCAAGGCAGCTCGGTAGAGCAACGCGGCGGTCCGGCATATCAGCTCGGCGGTGGCAACGCTGCTGTCAGGCGGACTGCGGCAGCACGGCGGCGAGGCAGTGGCTCGGTGGGGGGACGAAGCACAGCAGTGGCGAGCTCTTCTTCCTCTCGACGAATAGCCAGCTCCCTTTTTTCCAGAAACCCCCCCCCCCCCCCCCCCCCCTTTCCTTGTGGGTTCGGTTCTTATTTATTGAAGGAGATGATGCACAGTAAGGCGGTTTGGGGGGAAGGATCGAGGGATAAGGATGTTGTCCTTTCATTTTGCAGAAATGCATTAACTTGCATTAATGCAAATTAATGCATACGAGCGAGTTATTTTTAGCTCGTATTTGCGGTACACAAAAATTCTACTAAATCTTTGAACAGAAAATGCTAGGGCGTATAATAAAATAAACTAGGATAATTAGCATACAAGGACAAAAAGTTTGTTATGTCGCTTGATAAAATTCGCAAAAAAAAAAAATAACAAACGTTCGAATAGAAAAGAAAATGCTAAGAATAAAAATTGAACGAAACGCCATGAGATGGCGTGAGTTAAAATAATAATAAAAGACAAGTAACTAATGAGTGAAATTGTTCGACCCTTGGTTTCGAGAATTTGACTCGGGAACCGATACGAGTTCGAACGGAAAAAGTAATAAAAATGCGAAAAAAGTATGAAATAAATTTTAAACGACATTAAGTGTAAAAATAAACATCAGATTGATGAAAATAAATGGAAGTGTGATTTTTGAAAATTGATGATAGAAATGCGAAAAATGAAAAATTTAAAAATCCAAAATCGGGTAGCAACAGTTGCCCCCTCTTTACTGTCTTATCAAAAATCCGGTGCAACCGAGATTTTTGATGAGCAGTAAAGACGGTTGCTCCCGAACCAGCAATGGTTTGAAAAATGCAAACTTCCTTGATAATGGGGATGAAAAGTAGGTGATAAAATGTAAATGACTTGTCCCTGATAATGGGATGAACAGTAAATTAGCAGAAATGTAATAGTGGGGTGAAAAGTAAATTGGCGGAAATATAAATGATGACTTCCCTGATAGTGGGGTAAAATGTCTGACTTCCCTGATAATGGGGTAAAAATGTAAATTGCTGAAATGTAAATGATGACTTCCCTTATAGTAGGGTGAAATGCAAATTGCAGGAATGTAAATGATGACTTCCCTGATAATGGGGTAAAATGTAAATGCAGAAACGTAAATGATGACTTCCCTGATAATGGGATGAAAAGTAGATGTAGAAAGGTAAATGACTTGTCCCTGATGGGATGAAATGTAAATTGCAGAAATGTAAATTTGAGATCCGAACAGGGACACCGCAAGTCTCGGACCTCGATGCGGGAAATGTAAACTTGACATCCGGACGTTGATGCAGAAAATGTAAATGCAGAAAAGTAAACTTCAGCTACGTCGAGGGTCGCACTCGTAGGCCGTAGCTGATTGATGCGGAAATGGAAATCAGGCAGGGCGAGGGTAGTACTTGCAGTCCATACCTTGGTGCAGAAAAGTAAAGTGCGAAAAATGTAAACTCAGCGCCGTCGAGGGTCACACTCGTAGGCCGTCGCTGATCAATGCAGAAAAGTAAACTTCAGCTACGTCGAGGGTCGCACTCGTAGGCCGTAGCTGATTGATGCAGAAAAGTAAATGCAGAATGATATGCTGGAAATTTCGAAAGGAGATAGTGCATAAATTTTAACGCAAGTTAAAGGAGTGTGAATGCAGACAGAAAGTAATTTGCGAAAAGTAAAGTGCGTGGGGGTGAACAAAGACACATGTTGTGGGGACGAACTGCTTACAACATGTTAGAAGGACATCGCGTGGGGACGAACCGCTTACGCGACCTAAAAAGACGCATGTTGTGGGGACGAACCGCTTACAACATTCAGACAGACGCATGTTGCGGGACTGAGCCGCGTCAACATTCAATGCAGGAAAGTAAATTGCGGGAAAGTAAATTGCAAGAAAGTAAACTTCACTTAGGCGTTGTTGCCCCCCTGAAATCCTTCTTCGGACGCTGCTGCCCGTCGGAGGTTGATGCAGAAAATTGAAAACTCCACTCGGACGCTGCTGCCCACTGGGAGGTTGATGCAAGATCCTTCCGGACGCTGCTGCCCGTCGGATGTCGGCTTAAATCCTTCTGGATGCTGCTGCCCATAGGATGTTGATACAGAAAATTGAAAACTCCACTCGGACACTGCTGCCTACTGGGAGGTTGATGCGAGATCCTTCCGGACGCTGCTGCCCGTCGGATATCGGCTTAAATCCTTCTGGACGCTGCTGCCCATAGGATGTTGATGCAGAAAATTGAAAAACTCCACTCGGACCCTGCTGCCCATTGAGAGGTTGATGCGAGATCCTTCCGGACGCTGCTGCCCGTCGGATGTCGGCTTAAACTCTTTTGCTTGAATATTGATTGAAAGGTGGGGATTTGAACCGCCACACTAAAGTTTGAAAGCTAGGGTTTTGAACCGCCACACTAAAGTTTGATAGGTGGGGTTTTGAACCGCCACACAAAAGTTTGAAATGTGGGGTTTTGAACTGCCCCACAAAAGTTTGAGAGGTGGGGTTTTGAACCGCCACACGAAAGTTTGAAATGTGGGGTTTTGAACCGCCACACGAAACTTGAAAGGTGGGGTTTTGAACCGCCACACGAAAGTTTGAAATGTGGGGTTTTGATCCGCCACACAAAAGTTTGAAAAGTTTGCATAGTTTGAAAGGTGGGGTTTTGAACCGCCACACGAAGTTGATTGAGGAGTGGTAACATACTCCATTCGGGTGTTTATTAGATGGATTTGTTGCGCGGAGGTTGACCACATGGTGAGATTCCACTGACGCATATCTGTATCCTGCAAATAGGGAGGAAACAAACACGAAGCAGCAATGGGTGGAAAAAGAGAAAGCAATTGATAACTGGAAATAATGAAATCAAATCATGTATGTTGTATATGAAAGTATTCCCATCTCCCAAGAAGACGACTCAAGAAGAAACGAAAATAAAAAGACACAAAGGAAGGCCGAATGTTTGAACAACAAAAGGAAAAATCGAAACTCAAACAAATGCACACCAAAAATGAACTACTACACTTCAACAATGCATACATACACAAGGAGGAGACTCTTTCTTTTGACTCACTCTTCTTTCTTTCTTTCTTTTTGAAGAAGGGAGTTGATCTTTTCTTTTGATCCCTTTTGTTTTTTTGTTTTTTTTTGTTTTTTTAATGAGTGCAAGAGTGCTCAAGAAAACTTGTGTAGGTGTATGACAAGTATTTTTAAGTACTTAAGTGTATGACAAGTAGTTGGAGACTTGATAAAAAATTTCACTAAACGCCAAAAATGGATGAGGTGGCATAAGTGATGAGGTGGCAAAATAAGTGAGGTGGCCAGTGATGTGTCAAGTGAGTGTCAAGTGAGGTGGCAAGAATGTGTTCATAAAATATCTAAAAGAATATTCTATGCATATCCTAATTGATATACTAGGCTAGCAATGAAGATGATGTGGCTTAATATGCACCTAGTATATTATAGGACACCTACACAAACCAACAAAATGGGACCACAAGCTCCATATGGCACACATTACACTTGTTCTTGTACATGGATGAACACAAGACACAACCAATTACATCAATTCGGTTTTAGGAATTAAGATGAAGATTTTAATTATTCAAACACCAAATTTTCGGATTTTTTTGTTCACACAAGATCAAACCTCAAAAAGCAAAACGGATACAAGATGAACACAAAGAACACCAAGCAGACTTTTGCTTTCTGTCTTCAAAACATAGAAAATGTGGCACAAAAATTACTAAAATTAACAGACATGCTCACAAGACATAGATCTACAACTTAGAAGAAGGAAGGAAAAGACGATTCCAAGTAGAAGACACACAAAAAAGACGCACAACACAAAACTATTTTTATCGAGTAATTTCTGCACACTTTTCTTTAGAGGCCAAAAAGTATGGAAAAATCATAGAGTTAGCAGTCGACTCCAAAACAAAAATTTCTCTACTCAGATAGAAGTTTCAGCATAAAAAAATTCAGAATTTACTAGGTGAGACAACTGACAAAAAATGCAAAACAAAACAGACTCAAAGATGACTCTTGGACAGAAATAATTTGCCCAACACAACAAAATTAAATGACAAAGGGGAAGCGATTTTAAAGGTGGAGAAGATGAGATGAATAAGGAAAACCAACCTAGAGGACGACTAGAGCTCTGCTACCAAATGATACGACCTTGGTTCCGGTTTGGAGCCTTTCCACGGATCTAGTCCTCTTTGGGAGGTTGGCGTGATGATTAGATAGATAAATGGAGAAGATAACGCCGCAAGGAGATTGCGGAATAGTGCAGCGGATTTATGGTTGAAGATGAAGGTGTATTGATGAAGAACAATAAACAAACTTGCATACACGGTAAACCCTTCTAGGGGCAATTCCTAGACAACCTTACCACAAGCATACAAGGATCTCTAATCCGAGAAGAGAAGAGATAAAGGTTTTAAGAACCCTGTTTAACTAACCTAAGTTAAGTGGTCTTATGATGGAAATCATATTCACAATCAAAGACAACCTATAAAAGAGGCTAAGTCCTTCTATTCATTGGGGAATTATTACAAAAGAGAAAAATACTAAAAACACCCTTGGACAAAGGGTTTCCTTCTTTGGATGACCACGACCTTGAGCGTGGGCTTGAGGATAGGAGCTGATGGGCCTCGGGTGCGCTAGCCACAGGCGCGAGGGCGCTGGCACACACGGGTGCGCGAGGGCGAGGGCGCGGGCGCGTGAGGGCAAGCGAGGGCGCGGATGCGCAAGGACGTGCAATGGCAATGCGGGGCACGGGCCTGCGAGGGCAAGGCCTCGGCGTGGTCTTATAGGGCTCCAATGGGCCATCGCCTACACAAATACATCCTCGACCCTTAGTGCCAAGAGGAGCATGGCGACTAAGTCTGGGCTTCTAGTGGGGTCTCGGAGGAAGGGTTCCGTGCTCGTATCATTGGATGACCGCGGCCTTGAGCGTGGGCTTGAGGATAGGCGCTGATGGGCCTCGGGTGCGCTGGCTATGGGCGCGCGGCCGCAAGGATGGACAATGGTGCACGGGCGCAAGGTACGGGCGCGAGGGCGCTGGCACGCACGGGTGCGCGAGGGCGCTGACACACACGGGTGCGCGAGGGCGAGGGCGCTGGCACACATGGGTGCGCGAGGGCGAGGGCGCTGGCACACATGGGTGCGCGAGGGCGAGGGCGCGGGCGCGTGAGGGCAAGCGAGGGCACGGGCGCGCGAGGGCGGGAGCGCACGGGCGCGCGAGGGCGGGAGCGCACGGGCACTAGGCTGCGAGGGCAAGGCGAGGGCGCAGATGCGCAAGGGCGTGCGATGGCAATGCGGGGCACGGGCCTGCTAGGGCAAGGCCTCGGTGTGGTCTTGTAGGGCTCCAATGGGTCATCGCCTCCACAAATACATCCTCGGCCCTTAGTGCCAAGAGGAGCATTGCGACTAAGTCCGGGCTTCTAGTGGGGTCTCGGAGGGAGGCTTCCGTGCTCGTATCATTGTGGCTGATCCCACCTAAAAGGGACATTCTTTTCAGTTAACTCATTCAAGGGCACAACAATAGTTCCAAAATCTTTGACAAATCGCCTATAAAAGCTCGCTACGCCATGGAATGAGCGCACGCCACTCGGGCTCTTTGGAGTCGGCCAATCCTTGATCACCTTGATCTTCTCCTCGTCCACCTTCACGCCATTTACACCCACAATAAAGCCAAGAAATCTGACTTGTTCCAAAGCAAAGGAACACTTAGCAAGCTTAGTATACAATTGGTGTTCACTAAGTGTAAGAAAGACTAACCTAAGGTGCGAAACATGCTCATCAAATGATTTATTATAAATCAAGATATCATCAAAATAAACCACTACAAATTTACCAATGAAATATCTAAGAACATGATTCATCAACTTCATGAAGGTGTTAGGGGCATTAGTTAACCCAAACGACATAACCATCCACTCATATAGATTATATATAGTATATGCTAATTATATTTTCATATGCATATAATTAATAACATTATTACTATTTTATAATTAATAACATGATTTGAGAAATAACTATAATATGCTTTTAAATCCAACATATTGAAAGAAAGAAAATGAATTAAAAGTTTTAGTCGTTGTGTGAGACCCTAAATAATCTATAAAAAAAATCATCATAATAATACAACAACAATAACAATATTTGAGACGCATGATGTATTAATTCAAAAAGGAAAAATGCCCACATTTAAACGTAATTGACTTGATTCCCACCAATTCTCACATCTCACTCACTCTTTCACTTTCTCACCTACAAGAATCAAAATCGTTATATGCTCACAATTTCCTCCTCTCTCTTCAAGGTGCTTATAATCAAAAGAAGATGCCATTGCATTCAAAAGGAAAAACAAACACGAAAACCAAAATTTTTTTCCTTAGAATATAATAACAAACATGCTTCCTCCGAATTTGATTATATGACATTTTAGACTTTTTTTTAACTCGAAATATATGACCTTAGATCTTTCCTAATGTATTTATTAGAGTTGTGTATCATTGTACTCCTAATTTTTCTAACTTTAAACACAATTTGTAGTTAATATTGATTGGTAATTCAAAGAAACAAATAGAGATAGAATTGTAAGAAAATATCTTAAAGTTATCTTTCCAATCATTATCTTAATATCTATATCAAACTTCAAAATATTATTTATTGGAATTTAAAAGAAATAATAATATATACATCAACACGTAAAGGGTTGCTCTAACTGAACTAGAGGTTTTAGGATTCGAAAATATTTTACCAACTTTTGAGTCCTCGTCAACTCAAATTCGAAGTAGTCATCCTCAATATTGCGACCGGATATATCATTTTACTTTATTTTTATGAATCAATCAATAGTGTTGCATTTGGTCCCCTGCAGTACTCAGCCATATTTTAGTCCATTCCCTCCCTTCTCTTTCTATGCACAATAACCTTGTCCTTTTCCCCGCCCTTTGTCTCTCTCCAGAAACCTTTTCCACTTCCAGCATACCATGACACACCGCGTGTTATACCTTTTTTTCCTCTCTCTTCTTAGATTCCTAACCGCGTCCTACGACTAATAGTACCAATACCATAACATCACAACATTTTTATTAATTTATTATTTTACTCACCACACACCAAGCACTCTCTGACTCTTTCTTATTCTTCGCCTCTCCATCCAATGAGCGGTCCATTACCGAGCCGCCGTGACCGCCGCTGGAGCTCCGACTCCGTCCCTTCCAAAGCACCTCTAAGTGAATCAACTTCTCCGGGGACGACGGAATATAGCTCCGCGGAGGAGTTCGTGGAGGTGACTCTTGATTTGCAAGAAGATGACACCATCATTCTCCGCAGCGTGGAGCCGGCCGCCGCGGCCACAGTCATTAATGTCGATGACAGCGGCGGAGGTCCTTCTTCTTCCGGAACGCTAACTCCTTCCTCGTCGTTTAGATCGGCGTCGACGATTCGGCGGAGTTCATCGAGTAAGCTGCGGCAGTTCTCGCAGGAATTGAAGGCGGAGGCTGTTGCGAAAGCAAAGCAGTTCTCGCATGAGTTGAAAGCGGAGCTGAGGAGGTTTTCTTGGAGCCACGGGCACGCGACTCGCGTGCTGAGTAGTAATAATGGCGGCGGTGGAAGTGGATTTGATGCGGCGTTAGCTGCACGCGCGCTGAGGAAACAGCGGGCGCAGCTAGACCGGACACGCTCCGGTGCGCAAAAGGCGCTGCGGGGATTGCGATTTATCAGTAACAATAAAAGTAAGCGTTATGGTGTTGATGCGTGGAACGAGGTGCAGCGTAATTTTGAAAAACTTGCGAAAGACGGTTATCTATACCGAGCTGATTTTGCACAATGCATTGGTAATTTCATTTCTCTCTTCTTCTTCTTTTCTATAATTTAATCATTGATGTTAATTGATTTTATAATTTGAATTGATAGGAATGAAGGATTCGAACGAGTTTGCGTTGCAGCTGTTCGATGCATTGGGTAGGAAGAAGAGGTTGAGGGTGGAGAAGATTAGCAGAGATGAGCTTTACGAGTTTTGGTCACAAATCACCGATCAGAACTTCGATTCCAGACTCCAGATCTTTTTCGATATGTATGTATATATATTTATTGTCTGTTTAGTATTAAATTAATTTTTTAATCAATGATTAAAAAGAAAAATTCTTCCTTCAACTTCAACTATGATCACGCACGCAGCTCATGCACTACCGCTACAAGACATTAGAGCAATCAATCAGGGACATGATTGTCCTTTCATGTCGCCCGTTTCTTTTTTTTAAAAAGAGTATATATTGTTTAATAGTAGTTGAATTATTAGATTAGTCGTCTACAACTACGTACGTACTCTTATTAATTTTATATTTGTTTAGTACTGTTCCAAATATTAATTAGTTTATCTTAATCCTATGGTTTAATTAATGATTTGTTAATGTTGTTACAGGGTGGACAAGAATGATGATGGTAGAATCACAGAAGAAGAAGTAAAAGAGGTATTTATTATTTAATTATTAAAAACAAATAATGTCCACTATCGAAATTAAAAGCAATTAGTAATTACAATTAATTAAGAAACTAACTAACGTGCATGAATTAGACAAACACCCTGTCAGATTTGAATTGTGGGCTAAGTTTCAATTTCTTAATCTGCAAGGATGTCTGACTTTGGTTTAATTAATAATTAATTATGATATAATTACAGAGTTAGGAGAGGATTTGGTCACCTTAAATCCATGAAATTCTATCCTATATATTAACCATTAATTAAAGCTAACCACTCCATTAGTATGATGCTAGAAATTACAAGATTGAGTTTCCATGTTCTCAAGCAAAGCATCTTATCTATAATTAGATTGAAAATTCTTTTTCATTCTATTCAATTTAAGAGTCAGTGACCTAAGTTTTCTATTGAAGTATTTGAGGTTGACCTATGTGGGCGGGTTTCCAACATTTACTCAACAGGTAGTAGGTGGGGTCATTTTTGTCAATACACTTTCTTTTTATTTTAATTAAATGAAATGAAATTAAATTTCTTTTTCTTTAGCTAGCCAGTAAAAATAGTATTAATTAAATTGTTGGTAGATTATCATGTTGAGTGCCTCAGCCAACAAATTATCAAGACTGAAGGAACAAGCAGAAGAATATGCAGCCTTGATCATGGAGGAGTTGGACCCTGAAAGACTTGGCTACATTGAGGTGGGCCCTCTTCCTACCATCATCTTGCCTTTTATTTACACTTTTTTATTTTATTTTATCATAAGTGCCTTCTAGAACTTGCTAAAGTGATAGTATGTGTTAGTGTCCTCTCATTTTCATTTCAGTTTGCACGCATTAGTTTAATCATTACTAAAGTCACAATACGTATATAAATACAAACGTAGCTGGTTATTTTTTTTCAAATCACCCGATCATTTAATGACTGTTAATTAATAATTGCTTAAAATGACTGTTTATAATATATTTTAAATAAATAAACTATAAAATACACCATAACTATTTTTTTATTTAAAAAATATAAATACTTTTTTCAAATATGAAATATAAAGAAAAAGAGAGGAATGGACATCTTCTTATTGCAAAATCCATAGTTTTTTTTTATTATTAATTTTATTTTTCACTATGATCGACGTTGCAAAGTCCATTGTTTGGCTTGCCTAACAATTGACGAAATTAAAATCTGGCAACAATTCCGTTAATGTTGTTGAACCGTGTGGGAAGAAGGAATATGAGAGTAAGTAAGATGTCATAATTTATTCTTCTGTTACACAAATATTTTTGCTTTTAGTTCAACAGCTCCCCTTACACTCCAGTTACTATATATCTGCAAATTAATGTCAACTCATTAGGTAAAAAAGTTAAAGAGGTAAAAACTTTGAATAAAATCACCAATCTCAATCTTAAATAGTCTTCTTAATGACCTCATTTGTAATCATCTTTATCTCAAAAGCAAATCATAATTTTAAAATTTTTACATACTCATTTTTGTTAACGTAAACAAAAAAAATCAAATTCAGCTTGAAAAAACAGTTGAATAGAAATAATCTAATTAATATACAATTCCTTTCAACACAAAATATATAGTTTTACAATTGATAAAGAATTCCTTATCAATTTGGACTTTACTTTGATATAAATATCAATCATTATTATTGGGCAATGATAATTAAGAAATTAAGTTAGAGAATTTATATCCGACAAGCAAAGTTGGGTACCCATGTGGGAAAAATGGTATGTTTCACTCATGGCCTAACGCGTGCTGTGCATTTGCGCATCGATCCATTGCTGTGTAATGTACTAATAAGTTGACATTATCAAGATTCTCCTGTCCCTGTTTTATTTTCTTGCTGATGTTTTTTTCCGTAAGTTGGGTCCTTTTTTTCATGATAATGTTACACGTGGCGCAGCTGTGGCAATTGGAGACACTACTTTTACAAAAGGACACGTACCTAAGCTACAGTCAAGCCCTAAGCTACACAAGCCAGGCCTTGAGCCAGAACTTACCAGGCCTAAGAAGGAGAAGCCCAATTAGGAGACTGAGCAAGCAATGCCTTTACTTCTTGCAAGAGAATTGGAAGAGAATCTGGGTTTTGAGTTTATGGATATTGACAATGATTGGGTTATTCACATGGAAATTCTTACAATATAAGCAGAAGAATGCTTATCATGTGATGGGTGACTGTCTGCTAACTGCAAAAGGTGCTGCTGAAACCTTGAAGCTAAACATGGCTCTTGTTCTCTTCCCTGTCTGTAGAAATATCATCACTTGGCTAAGGTCTACAAGGTTGAGCTACATTCTGCCATTTGATGACAACATCAACTTCCACAAGGTAGCTAATTACTAACTTGTACCCACTCTCTCTTATTTGCTTATTATTCTAGAAGTGTATTGACGGGGTCCCATGGAGGAGACTTTGTTAAAAAGTCAACATGATGGTTGATGATATCTTGGCCATGAAAAATATTTGATCAGAGGTTATAAGTAGTGGTCAGTATACGTTGGTGCTACACAGCAGCAATAGTTGACTTCATACCAAAACCCCTTCTAAGTTCTAGATGACCCTCCCAAAGACGCAAGGGAAAAAACATGGCCAAATAAGAGATTAGTTAATTAAGAAAGTTAACGAGTTTCAACCTACGTTCTACATTCGAAAAACTTTACTATACTTGAACTTTTTACTGGCCTATCCCACCCCTCTATGAAACTGAACTTAATTATTAAAACAGAGGCAATGAAATCTGTAATCTGCTATTGTTTTATCCAATTTTACTGACTTCTTCCTTTATATTATATATTTTGCATATACGTATATATCCTAGACTATAGCAGCAGCAATTGTGGTGGGTGTCATTCTTCATGCTGGGAACCATCTTGCCTGTGATTTTCCAAGGCTGATAGACTCATCAGACCAGAAATACAAGCAGTATTTGAGAGATGACTTTGGGGTAACAAAGCCAACATATGCAGCATTGCTTAGAGGTGCAGAGGGGGTGACAGGAATTCTGATGGTGATCTGTATGGCCATTGCCTTTATTCTTGCTACACGCCGCTTCAGGCGCAGCATCACTAAGCTTCCAAAACCCTTTGACAGGCTCACCGGCTTCAATGCGTTCTGGTATTCTCACCACCTGTTTGTCATTGTCTACACCCTCCTCATCATCCATGGAGTTTTCTTGTATCTTGTCCACAAATGGTACCTAAAGACGGTACAGCTCACCATCTATTAGACTTCTTTTTTCGTGCATTTGATTGGTCAGAATAATGTATGGTATTGTGGTCTAATCCTTGCAGACATGGATGTACATTGCTGTTCCGGTTTTACTATATGCTGGGGAAAGGGCCCTTAGGTTTTTTCGTTCGGGATTCTATACTGTCCGGCTTTTAAAGGTGAACCAACATCCTGAAGATATCTGCAATCTAGTACAAGCTAGGATTCTTTTCTCTGAGATGTTACATGAACATTCTGTTTCTTGATTTGTTACTGATGTTCAGGTTGCAATATATCCTGGAAATGTTTTAACTTTGCAAATGTCTAAGCCCCCTCAATATCGGTACAAGAGCGGACAGTACATGTTTGTCCAATGCCCTGCAGTTTCTCCATTTGAGTGGTGAGTAACTATTGCTTCTTTGTATCATTAGGTTCTGATAATGAAAATCTTTTATAAATAGGATTACTCTCCTTTCATGTTAAACATCAGGACAATTAGAAATGAAATTTATCTGTCACTGCAATGTGTTGTAACAGACAAGGGTTCATGAAAGAACAAATCTTGAGATCATAATCCTAAAGTCTTTAATGCTTGTGAATGAATATCTGAATACAATTTTCACTTCCAGGCACCCGTTTTCGATTACCTCGGCTCCTGGTGATGATTTCCTGAGTATTCATATTCGGCAATTAGGAGACTGGACACAAGAACTTAGAAGAGTATTCTCCGAGGCTTGCGAAGCTCCTCTGGCTGGGAGGAGTGGACTTCTCAGGGCTGATGAAACCACCAAGAAAAGGTGCAAAACCTTTTGTAATTCTCGGTTCCATTCCGCCATGATAGTACTATTCCTTACTTTACTTTCTGTGGTGGCAGCTTGCCAAAGCTCTTAATAGATGGACCTTATGGAGCACCGGCCCAAGATTACCGGAAATACGATGTCTTGTTACTTGTTGGTCTTGGAATTGGAGCAACACCTTTTATCAGCATTCTGAAAGATTTGCTTAACAACATAATCAAGATGGAAGAGCAGGCAGTAAGTGACTAGTACAATGGATTAGATATATGCTATTGTTTACAATGGATTAAAGTTGCTTCAGGAATCTGATTTCAGGTTTTTGCTTTTCAGGATTCAAACTTAGACATGAGTAGAACATCAGACATTAGTGTTGGGAGTAGTAATGATGCATCGAATTCAAATTCAAATAGAGTTTCTCCTAAACGTAAAAAGACGTTGAAGACAACTAATGCATACTTCTATTGGGTTACTAGAGAACAAGGTTCTTTTGATTGGTTCAAGGGGGTGATGAATGAAGTTGCAGATCTTGACCAAAGGGTGATGATAACATAAGATTTGGTTTTCAAATCAATGGATCATTCAGATTTATATTCTTATTATGCTCAAGCTCAGTCTAAATTGCTTCGTTTCTGGATTCTAGGGTGTGATTGAGATGCACAATTACTTGACTAGTGTGTACGAGGAAGGCGATGCACGATCAACCCTCATTACGATGGTTCAGGCCTTAAACCATGCCAAGAATGGGGTCGACATTGTTTCTGGCACTAGGGTAAGATTTTATTTACCATCTCATTTTTGCTCATGTTTAAGTACACCAAACTACTATTGTTCGCTAGCTAACAGTCTAGTCCTTAATTTGTGTAGGTGAGAACCCATTTTGCAAGGCCAAATTGGAAGAAAGTGCTGTCTAAATTATGCACTAAGCACTGCAATGCAAGGATAGGGGTGTTCTATTGTGGGGCACCTGTCCTAGCAAAAGAACTGAGCAAGCTTTGCTATGAGTTCAATCAAAAAGGGACTACAAAGTTTGAATTCCACAAGGAGCATTTCTAAGTAAGCTAAAGTCATCCATTGCGCCCCCATCCAAACAGTCCCCTAACATTTGATAAGGTTACTTTCAATAAGCACATGAGGCATATATATTGTACAGTCTGGGGTAGGGGAAAAAATGTAAAATTCATATAAACACGAAATTGATAGTGTGTATCAGCTAAGACCAAACACAGCCACACAAGAAGAAAAAAATGTATATTTGGCTGGTGATCTTCTTTTTTGCGCAGAGGAGTGAGTATATGGAATGATATGTCACACTCCAAAGTGGAAGGGGTGGTAAAGTTTATGGGGGTAACGGTGGGTGGTGGAAAAGTACTAAAGGTGAAATGGTTGTGATGGCATTGAGATCATTAATTCAGTGCGTTCCAGCTACCTGGCTGGAGAGGTTGACACAATGGAAAAGGATATAACATACTTGGTGGATGCAAGATGACAACGGTGTAAGGAGATAACAAGATTGTTGAATTTGCATCCTGTACAATTTAATTTTTGTTACAAAAAAAATAAAAAACTCGACGAATCTTTCTGGATTTTAAATTGTGATATCCACCAATATTTATACACTTATTATCTTTATTTATATATTAAGAGTCCCCACTGAAGTTTCCCTCAGAAAATTTCCGTGGAAATACTATTTTTTCAAATATATATAATTGTTTATTTTGAATAACAATTAATGTTATATAAATTTGTTAATTTCTATTTAAAATGTAATTGAAATTAAACTTTCCAATAAAACCATTTTGAAAGCTAGCTAATAAATAATTTACTTAATTACATTTTCTAAGCTAGCTAAGAAGAGACCTTACATTTTGCACTTTTTAATTTTTAAAATTAAAAAAATAGAGTATATATACGAGCATTATACATACATGGTGTATATATATATATATATTAACAAATGTATATAGGGTAAAAGCTATAAATCAACCTTGAACTTTAAAGTTTTAATTAATCGCAACCTTGATCTTTTATTTTGTTTAATTACAACCCTGGTTGTCGTCAGTATTGTTTAATCACCCCCTACCGTGACAAAAATCAAACGTGGCATCGTTGACCGACGTTATGTGCCACGTCAGCTCGCCACATCTGCAACCTGCCATGTCAGACTCCACGTGACCATGGACGGATCCAGCCCAGGCGAGGGTAGGTGGCTGCCCACCCTAGGCCTGTCCAAAAAAAATTTCAACCCACTTACAAGATGTCAAAGAGGGCCCATTTTTTACAACCCTACACATTTTTTGCCCACCCTGAGCCCAATTTTGTCCACACTCCCTTTACCCTTCCTTCAAGCTTGGGAGCCGGAGCATTCACTGCAAGTGTTTTTTGCACTTGTTTATTTATTAGGCCATTTGATAATTAAATCAAATTAATTGCCTTATTGAGTAAATTGATACCCAATCTGTTGTTAAATAATTAGTGCTACATCTCTAGATTAATTACATATCCTCAATTTCACAAATCGATTAACGGTTTGCTCCAATTTTGCATTTTAAATTAATTAGCCAAAGTTTCGTATTTTTAAAATTAAATTTTGGTCGTCCATCAATCGAATATTTCGTACGAATGGGTGAATCG
This sequence comes from Viola odorata, assembly GCA_963691705.1. Lineage (NCBI taxonomy): Eukaryota > Viridiplantae > Streptophyta > Magnoliopsida > Malpighiales > Violaceae > Viola > Viola odorata. The sequence continues at coordinate 33,266,719 of OY829545.1, read as the reverse complement.
GCGATTGATTTTAAAATATTTTAGTCGACTCCGTTTTTCATTTTGTGGTTGTTGGTCGGGATCAAATATTTTAGCCTTAATATTTGTTTTTGTAGATATGGACAAATATTTGATTAAACCATCTACTCAAGCACCATCAAATGTTGGTCCAAATGAAAGTGAAGAACAACTTGCGAAGAAGTCGAAGAAATTTTTAGAAGTTGATTTGAAAAATCTTCCTGCTGATCCAGGTATGCGGCCTTCGATTTTAGAATACAATCCTAATGATCGGGATCAAATTCGTAGAGTTTATATGTTGAAAGGTCCTTGTCAACCAAGAGACATAGAGTGCCATGCTAATTACAATCCTAATAATCGATTTAATGAGAGGAATAGCGAATTACTCCTTTGTGTGGCATGCTTAAATCCAAGAGACTCCTTTGTTGCTTTCAATAAGGAGAAATTGCTTCAATTGACTCAATTTTATCCTAATGAGTTTTCTACAGTTGATATTCTTGCTCTTGATAATCAACTTGAGAATTATATTTTGGATATGCGGTCGGATGTTGGATTTTCAAATTTGAAAGGGATTAATGATCTTTCCGAAAAGTTAGTTGAAAGAAGAAAGCATATTGTCTATCCATTGGTGTATTTACTCTTGAAGCTAGCTTTGATTTTACCGGTTGCAACTACGACAGTGGAAAAGACTTGTTCTTATATGAGCATTGTGAAGAATCGACTGCGGAACCGTATGAGAGATGATATGTTAAATGATTGTTTGATTACTTTTGTTGAAAAAGATGTTTTTGATAGTGTAGAGAATGAGAGAATCATTCAACGATTTCAAAAAATGAAAACTCGTAGAGAACAATTGTAAGAAGTACGTATATTATATGAATTAATTTTTTTCTATATTGTCTTCTTATTTATCTTTTTGTTAAGTTATCTAAATATTTGTTATTTAGTGACGGATACAAATACTCTTAAGCATTTGTTCAATTTTTCGTTCAGCTCGTTTGGTTTCCCTTTAAAATACCCCAAAAATTTTTTTCGAGGGCGCTGCCCCCGAACCCCCGCCCCCCTTGGAAATCATTCCTGGATCCGTCCGTGCACATGACCGGGTTGCGATTAATCAAAACATTAAAGTTCAGGGTTGTAATTAAACAAAATAAAAGATCAGGGTTGCGATTAATTAAAACTTTAAAGTTCAGGATTGTTTTATATCTTTTTGCCATTTAGAAATCCTTGTTGCATGATCTTTTTTGTTTAGTTAATTAATTTATTATATTTTTATGCTATATTATTCCCAAATATAACAAAGCTTTAATTAATTAGGTTTTATCATAATTATTTTTTGGATTATCCTCTTTTTTAAATTAGTATTTTGTATAGTTTATATCCATCATTCAGTTTTCATGTTTTTTTAGGTGTTAGATAGAGGTGTAATCTTCTTGTTTAATTTACAATTATAGATTTAAATTTTATAACTTTTTTTTCCGAATAAAAAACATAATGTTTCATTATGGTTAAAAAAATTATACTTTTTTTTCCGAAACTTTATTTATACCTTAATTTACAAGTATAATTTTTTTAACCATAATGAGACATTATTTGGGAATAATATAGCATATAAGTATAATAAATTAATTAACCAGATAAAAAAGATCATGCAACAAGGATTTCTAAATGGCAAAAAGACATAAAACAACCCTGAACTTTAATGTTTTGATTAATCGCAACCCTGATATTTTATTTTATTTAATTACAATCCTGAATTTTAATATTTTGATTAATCTCAACCCTGTCACATGGAGTCTGACATGGCAAGTTGCAGACGTGGCGAGCTGACGTGGCACATAACGTCAGTCAACGATGCCACGTCAGATTTCTGTCACAGTAGGGGGGTGATTAAACAATACTGGCGACGACCAGGGTTGTAATTAAACAAAATAAAAAATCAGGGTTGCGATTAATTAAAACTTTAAAGTTCAGAGTTGATTTATAGCTTTTACCCAATGTATATATTCAAAGTCCGTCGCGACTGAATATTCGTCTAAACTGCTTCGACGAAACACTCCGTCGGAGAGGTTTCGCAGAAATATTTGTCTCCAATCTGCTACCTGGAGCCAAAATGTTCCGACGTGCCGTCGCAAAATATTAGCAACGGAATATTCCATCACTCACGAACCGTTTGAGGCTTGGTTTAAAAAAAAATTGTTTAACCTCATTCTTAGATTATTGTGATTATAAAATAATATTTTAAACGTATAAACTAAATTGTTTCCAAATTACTTATTTAGTGGCTCGTTTAATAAATAAACAACTTTGATTTTCTAGTTTATTTTGCAAATAGATTGTGTGAATTGATGGTTTTCTAACAAAATTTGTGGTTGTAATTATGTTATTTGAGAAATAAAAATATTTATACACCTACTATTTCCACACTATAAAGTTTAATTCATCACTTTTTTTCCTTAGATTAATGTTTTTATCTTTAAAAAGTTGTGGAATAGAAAAAAAATTCAATAAAAAGACTTTTCTCTACTCACTCAAATTTATGAAGAAAAAAAAATTATGAGAGAGAAAAGGGCAAAAAAAAGTGGTAAATTAAATTTTATGGTGGAAAAATAAACTATTATGGTGTGAAATAAAAGCTCTCAAATATTTAATAATAGTAGAAAAGAACAACCATATTGTTTTGAAAATTATCTTAATTGATCCTAAAAAACAGCTGAATTCTAGTCAGCATTTGTTGCCATTCCTAATATATCTTTTGAAATTATTGTATATATTATTTATTTAATATAATAGATAAAACACAAAGATAGTAACAAAAGTTTTTCATGTTTTATTTGTATTTTTTTATAAAGAAATAAATAAAACCACGACATTAATAAAATAAAAAAGTGACTCAGATTGTTGTTTTTTTACAAGAAGTCAATTTTTTGTTATTCTTGTTGTGTTTGATTTGTTTTCTAGTAGGCCTAGTTTGGACTAGGCTTTGGAGTGAAGTTGAATAGGTAGGCTTCTAGAAAATGTTATGTACGAATTAAAGTCCACATCTCATGTTACGTACAAAGGCCCACAATAATACTAAAAAGTTATATCATTCAGGACTTCCGTGAGGTTTAATCAAAATATCGGGTCAATAACATATTAGATGGTGATCATTAAGCATAAATTGACGCCATTAGGCAATAATCCACACCCAAGTTATAACTACAACTAATTGAATGATTGAACTCGACCTACAAGCTATGACAAAACTACCTAAAATTAGGAGTGTACATGGCTCAATTTAGAATGGTTTTGGTAGAAGAACCGAATCGAATAAAAAACTAACGGTTCTGAGAATTTATTAACCGAACTAGACTGTTTCTTTTGTGAGGTTTCGATGAAAAAATACACAGTAATAGATAAATATAGAAACCTAATCTTGGAACTAAGCAACCGAATCAATAATATGATAGTAAGGATTCGATCCGTGTATCTTGCACTTTGAAAAATTGAATGCGATTCAAGCAAATAAATCCAAACCCAAACTCTTGAATCTTTTGTGATATTCGTCTAGAGCTTGAATTGAATCAAAAAAAGTGTTGTCTTCTTAAGACGAACACGCTCTACTTGTAACCCACACCAATAAGCCAAAACTGAAAAATTATAATGTGCTAACTCTAAAAGAAAAGAGAGTTTGTATAACTCTTGTGTTTTCCTCCTATGCATTTTTCATAGATAAAAGCGACTTAACCTTATTGTGTTCACATTCTCCAATATATATATGAGGGTTTTACTTGTTATTAGTTATTTAAAATATATCTTTCACCCAATTGGACGAGTGGATCGAAAGTTAGCATGGTTCGACATTTTGTTGCGCAGTGTGAACGTGCGACAACCCGCGACTTGGAGATTGCAACCCAACTCGAAGCCCAGCCGTGCGAATCACCTTTGGAGCTTCTAGAATGTATTTATTATATTTGTTAATTAGTTTGTAAAGTTATTATATGAATAGAAGTTCTACTTCTACTTAGATTAGGTTTTCTATTCCTAGTAGTATTAGAAGTTATAGTTATAGTTAAACTTGTACTTAGGCTTTGCCTATATATAGTGCCTTTTGTGCTCATTGTAAATCAGACCCCTTTTTTATGATATAAACACAGAGTGTTTCTCTAAATTGTTCTTGCGAGAGCCTTGTCTTTAATTGAGTTAGAACACTCGATTAAAATCACAAGTAAAACCCGAAAGTTCACCCCTATTGTTTCGTTCACCCTAGTTTGCTAATCACAGGTTGATTAGAGGGTTAGGGATTCGACTCAAGAACCTCTATTGTCTGGTTTAGTTTGCCTAGCACAGGTTGTTAGGAGGGTTAAGCATTCAAGGGAGTTACGTTTTCCGCTTTGAAATCCAAATCTTGAACTAGATCGTCAAAAAGTTCATCCTAGGCAACTAGGATCGTATCAGTTGGTAGAGGAGCAAAGGTGTTCAAAGTTTGGTAACTATCCTTATCTATCCTTACTGTTTTTACTTAGTTTTCAATTGTTGAGATTGATTTTCATTCTACCCTATCTAATCAATCTCCTTGCACCCAAGTGTGTTAGTGTGTCGAGTCGATCTAGAGTTCTAGATCTAGTTGCGTCTTGTGTGTGTTTTATTTTGTGTCAATTTAAAAACAAAATCAGTCCCCCAAAGTGTCTTTAAATTGAGTACTGCTTTGAGTAAAAAATAAAGTCATAAAAATTCAAAGTGTCCATTAGTTAGTTGTTATTCAGTTACATTCAAAGAGTCAAAAAAAAAAGTTATTTCAGAACAGAAACGGTTTCAGATACAGAAAAGAGTAGTGTTTGAAATCAAGAGAAAAATAAAATACAAGAAACTTGAGAGTGTTAGCTTTACACAACAATAATAATCATTGAAATCGGACACCGGAATTAAAAGTTGGAGCAGAAAGGACAAGTGACGCGCACACACACATTATTCACGGTTTGTGAATTTATTTAGGTCTTCCTATTTTAATTTTGAGCTTTTCTTTGATTTCAATCCATAAATCCTTTCTATTCCAGCCTAGTAAGTATTTAGTTGGTTGATCTTTGCAACTAATTCTCGAGTCTATCCTAAATGGTTTGCACAGAAACAATTGCAGAGGTTTGAGAGATATTTGGTGAGCTTAATAGAGAGTTAAACACGAGAGTAAACACGTGAAGGAGTGCTAGTTTCTAGGGCAATTTTACGCTTATTTTCTTTAGTGTTGTGAATTTCAGGAATCATAAGATGTCTTACACGTGATGGACCGAGAAGCGAGATTATGAGGATGATGCCTATCTGAGGCAAGGGCAGTATGATAGGCATGAAAGAAGGAAGATCTCGGTTGGTTTGAGGGCTAAGGCCGATACATATAGTGAAAGTGAGTCAAGGGTTGCCGAGGCAGACCCTAGAAGCCGACCCGAGTGAGAGTCACACATGCGCGCCCCACGGACCGAGCAGCAAGCGCATCATGCGTATTGGTACGAAGGGCAAGAGTTTGAGGAAGACGCCTATGAGTACTATGATGATAGGCAATCTAGGTTTGAGGACCGAGTTGGCGCAAACCTAGGGAGTACATAAAGAAGACTTCCGCCTTTTGAAGCAGTGTACATGATTGACGTTTTATTTCATGTGTTTTTACCACTCCAAAACTCCTTGTTTGTGGCAGAAACAATCCTTTTTACGTCAATTTGGTTTCTTTTGGAGGAATCTTGGGCAAGACTGGTTTTGGAAGAAACTGGTGCTGGAGCGAAAGATTAGCAGTCTTAGCCGCATGTCTTAGCTAAGACTGTAGGGTAGAGGCGTGCTGAACATGGACTCATGGGAAGCGGAATCAGATCAGAGAGCTAGCTGGCTGTTACATCCATTTGAATAAATCTTGGATGTAATCCTATTTGAACAAAAACACTTTGTTATTATCCTTTGATTATTATCACTTTGGGATTTAAACAATTGGGATTTTTATCCCTATCTTTTAGTTAATTTGAAGAAGGAGTTTGGAAAGGAACGTGATTGGTGGGGACTCTAACCTTGTTAAAAGGTTAGGGAAGGCTGTCAATTACGGGATCTTCCATCTTCCTTTCTTCTGGTTTTGTAAACATTCGCTCGGTGAATTCATTTTTGAATATCACAGATTTTAATTCTATTTCATGTTCTCCAATTATTCTTTTACTTCCTTGATTAATATGTTTAGTAGCTAAACACCTAATTCTTGGTAAGGGTTGAGTGAGCATACTTGTGATTCATGAGACTGAATCATTCTTAATTATCCTCTCGTTTGTATTCAATTCAAGTACTGTTTTAACAAACCGGTTCCCGTCTAGGCTAAGACTTGATCGATCTTAGGCAAGACGACGAATTTGCAGCCAGTCACTAAGGGGACGAGCGAAACCGAAGTGACGAAGTAGGTAGCTAACCTCGCGGGGGTTAGTGAACTTGAATCGATATAGGCCTAACCAGATTGACAACCTAGGGCTCCGAGTTGGGAGTAGCTTGGCCTAGACTCTGTCTTTCCCTACGCCATTGAGAAAACGCACGTGCCTCAAGCCAGCAGCCAATTGGATAAACCCTTTAGCCAGCAAGGTGTCCACTAGCCAGGATCACTAGGAAAGGGGGTACCCTCCAAGTGATTTGAATAGGAGGAAAGTAGGATTGGAAAGGGGTTCCTCCCAATCTATAGCATAGTTACAAAGGGGAAGGAGAAAATCTAAAGTCAATGATCGATTAAACAAGTAAAGTGCTCACGAATTCGCCCTTGCCAGGAATTTACCTCACGAAAGTTCCAACCAATCTCAGCCAACAATCTTAGCTAAGATTCACTTCTGCCTAAGATTGTTTCCTTTATTTTATTTTTGCTTGTCCTCTTTTATGGTTTGTTTATCTTAATTGCAGGAACAAAAACCCTCAACTCCAGTGACGAGGAAGTCGAGTCAAGACTACAATACATCACCAAGATCTCTGTGGACGAACCTCTTATCACAATATACGAGTCCCTTGTGGACGAGTGATAAGTTGTATTCCTACCCCATTTTATATATCTTTTTACAACTAAATTTGATGCCCTCGACACGCAATCAAATTTTGGCACCGTTGCCGGGGATCTTTTGACGGTGTTTCTTGTAGTTTTGTTTTTATTTTTGTCTTTTGCAGTTGATGACCAGGTCCTCAAAGGAAGATTTACTACCTTTGAATCCGGAACTTACAAAAGCTGAGGCATAAAACAGAAAGAAAGCCAAGAGAAAGACTAACGGTGAATTCTCAGGGACACAAACAGAATCTGGTCCCAACAACAATCTAGGCCAAGATTCGAGCCCAGCTGAAAACCTAATACCAACCATGGAGGAAAACCAACAAGAATAGACGATGAGGGAACAAAACAGGGGGGCAAAACGAGTGACCTACTCCTGTATTAATCTACCCCCGATGGCTAATGATTGGTCCATCAAGACAAACATCATTGCCAACTTAACCAAGTTTCATGGCCACTCAAACGAGAATCCGTATAACCATTTGAGGAACCTTCACCTCCAATGTGATATCCTCAAACCAGTAGGAGTAACAATCGAGAGAGCCAAACTGAAATCATTTCCTTGGTCTCTCGAGGACTCAGCTAAGAATTAGTTTTATAGCTTGCCCCATAACACCATTACAACATGGGGGGACATGTCCGCTGCCTTCTTAAATAAATATTGGAATGCGACTAAGGCAGGGGCAGCAAGAAAAAGTTTAGTTTCCGTTCAGTAGAGGGGAGGAGAGAGTTTGAGCGACTATCATCAAAAGTTTAGAGACCTTCAAGACTTTTGCTCTACCCATGGAGTGGCGGACCATCTCCTAATCCAATACTTCTATGATAGAATGTGTGTGAAGGATAGGGAAAGGTTAGATGCAGCCGCTGGAGGAGCACTTCAAGATCTTACACCAACAAGAGTAAAACTACTTCTCCAAACAATGGCTGACAACAGCCAAAACAACGCCTCCTCCGAGAGAAATTCTACACCTTCTTCTTTGAATGCTATTAGATCATCCCAGCCATAGCTGTTACGTGGTGGAACAGCCGGGAGATCCAGCTCCAGTCTCGGTCAACGCGGCATATGGTAATAACTAAGGGCAACCTAGATTCCCTCATGAAAGTAACCAATACTCTTAGAGACAACATCCCAATCTAAGGTGGAGACAAGATCGGCCTCAATCTAGCCAACCAAATCAACAACAACAATACCACCAACAGCCACAAACAGTCTCTCGTAAATTTCCAACACTTTGTACCCAGACCACCTGGAGCAAATCAATCAAATGCCCTAATGTTACCTCCTGCACCTCAACCGCTTAAGATTACCGGAGTTCCTATAGAAGACACATTGCAAAAATTCATGCAGGCAACTCAATCTAGCCTTGCTGAAATGCAAAAAGCTACTCAGTCCAGTATTGTTGAGATGCAGAAACAAATACGCCAGCTCACCCAACAAATCTAGCAGCCAGGAACAAGTTGACAATTACCTTCGACCACCGAGGATAACCCTAGGCACAACGTAAGTGCTATTCATCTTAGGAGTGGAAGTGTTCTGCCTGAACGAAAGGGTGCGAAATCAGACCAGGAGGTACGTAATCATTCAATTGGGGATGAGAATGTCGATGTGGATGAAGAAATTCAAGCAGAAGCTCAGCCGGAACCAATCTTGGCTAAGACTGAGACTAAGACTGATGTTCCAGTCCAATCACAACAACCGATCTTAGCTAAGCCAGTGGCTAAGACTGATGAGCAGAGTTTAAAACCTCTGGAAACAGTAGATATTCCACCTCCTTATCCTCCCAAGTCTTCTAAACAGAAGAAATTAGACGAAGCTAAAGAATTCATAAGCATTTTTAGCAAAGTAGCAGTGAATATTCCTATGCTAGATTTAATTTCTAAAGTACCTTCTTACGCAAGATTTTTGAAAGAACTTTGCACTAACAAAAGGAAACTTGCAGGTCTTGAGAGAGTGAATCTTTTGCAGAATGTTTCTTCAGTACTTCAAAGAAAACTACCGGAGAAATGTGGAGATCAAGGAACCTTCACCATCCCTTGTAAAATTGGGAACAAAACGGTGGAAAAGGCCCTTTGCGATTTAAGGGCTGGGATCAACGCGATGTCCTTAAAGGAATACGAAGCATTGCAAATGGGACCCATGAAAGAGACACAGGTGGTGATTCAACTAGCTGACCGAACCGTGATCCATCCTATGGGTTTGGTAGAGGACGTTCTCCTCCAAGTCAATAACTTTATATACCCTGTGGATTTTTATATTGTTGAAATGGATGCTGATTTACCTTCCTGTACCACTGATGTGCTCTTAGGTAGACCTTTCCTTAGGTCTACTAGAGCAAAGATAGACGTTTATGAAGGTAGTATTACTTTGGAATTCTTTGGGAGCACGATTAAGTTCTACATGAAGGAGGGATTAAATTATCATAATGAGACACATAGTGTTAATTTTATTGATATCTTATACCCTATTGAAGAAGAGACTGCAGACTTAAATGCTACTGACCCACTTGATTTTGTCTTAAGCAGAAGTGTCTCAGCTAAGACGCTGGAAGAAATGGAAGACCGAGTAGGGAATCGAGAAGATCTTAGGGAGATCTTAACGGATCTTCATGAGACTGAACCAGTGAAGAAAACCATGCCTTGCCCATTGTTTAACATGTCTAACTCTAAAATCTTACCATCTATTGTGCAGGCACCCGAGCTTGATCTTAAGGAATTGCCAGAACACCTTAAGTATACCTATCTGGGCCAAGACAAAACTCTCCCAGTAATAATCTCAGCTAAGCTTTCTAGCGAAGAAGAGACAAGATTGACAAGCGTTTTGAAGGAACATAAAGAGGCTATTGGATGGACCTTAGCAGACATCAAGAGTATATCCTCAACCATTTGCACCTACAAAATTCATGTGGAAGAGGATAAGAAAACTATTAGACAACCCCAAAGGAGGCTAAACCCTCCGATGATGGAAGTTGTCAAGAAAGAAATCATTAAATTACTTGATGCTGGAATTATATACCCAATCTCTGATAGTTCATGGGTTTCCCCTATGCAGGCTGTGCCTAAAAAGACAAGTATTACCGTGACTGAAGGTGAAGATGGAGTAAAGGGAACCACAAGGATTCAGAATGGATGGAGAGTCTGCATAGACTACCGCAAACTTAACCAAGTCACGAGGAAAGATCACTTTCCATTACCATTCATTGACCAAATGGTGGAAAGATTGACTGGGAAGTCCCATTACTGTTTCTTGGACGGTTATTCGGGATTTCATCAAATCCCAGTGGCATTAGAAAACCAAGAGAAGACGACATTTACATGTCCCTTCGGAACCTTAGCGTATAGGAGGATGCCATTCGGATTGTGCAATGCGTCGGCCACCTTTCAAAGGTGTATGGTTAGTATCTTTTCAGACTATGTAGAAAAAGGTATAGAAGTGTTTATGGATGACTTCACCGTCTATGGTGATAATTTTGATAAATGCTTAACGACACTGAAACATGTTTTGAAAAAATGTGTGACCACTAATCTTGTTCTTAACTATGAAAAATGTCATTTCATGGTTGAACAAGGTATTGTCCTAGGTCATGTAGTTTCTAAGAAAGGTATAGAAGTTGACCAGGCTAAGATTGATGTTATCAAAACCTTGCCTTACCCCTTATGCGTGCGTGAGGTTAGAAGTTTTCTAGGCCATGTAGGGTTTTATCGCAGGTTTATTAAAGACTTCTCAAAGATTGTGGAGCCGATGTGCAAACTATTACAAAAAGAAGTGGACTTCAATTTTGACGAATCTTGCCAAGAAGCGTTTGACAAGATCAAAGAGAAACTCACATCAGCCCCAATCATCCAAGCACCAGATTGGAACCCGTCATTCGAATTGATGTGTGATGCTAGTAACTCAGCTGTTGGTGCGGTTCTAGGGCAAAAAATTGGTAGAAATCCACACGTGATCTACTACGCCTCTAAGATGCTTGACGATGCACAAAAGAACTATACCACAACCGAGAAGGAATTGTTCGCAATAATCTTTGCATTGGACAAATTCAGATCATATTTGTTGGGAACGAAAGTCGTAGTCTTTTTAGACCATGCGGCCTTAAGGTACCTCTTGACAAAAGCCGAATCTAAGCCAAGACTGATCCGCTGGGTTTTACTTTTGCAGGAACATAATTTGGAGATTAAGGACAAAGCAAGAAAGAAGAACTTAGTTGCAGACCACCTAAGTAGATGCTTTGTAAAGGCCGATTCAGAACCAATCAGAGATGATTTTTCAGACGAACATCTATATGTTATCCAAGCGATAAGACCTTGGTTCGCTGATCTTGTCAATTTCTTAGCTACGGGTAAGCATCATGGAGACTTAACGGCTCAAGAAAAGGTAAAGATTAAGCATGACAGTAAGTATTTCGTTTGGGATGACCCCTATCTTTGGAAAATAGGATCTGATCAATTGATTAGGAGGTGTATTCTTGAAACTGAAATCCCATCGGTTTTGAGATTTTGTCATTCTTATGCATGTGGTGGACATTTTGGAGCTAAGAGGACAACCTTAAAAGTCCTAGAGTCAGGATTTTATTGGCCCACTCTATTTCATGATAATTATATATTTTGTAAGACATGTCCTGAATGCCAAAAGATAGGAAACATAAGCGCTAGAAATCAAATGCCCATGAATGTTATATTAAATTGTGAGATTTTTTATCTATGGGGCATTGATTTCATGGGACCATTTCCTATGTCGGATGGAAAACAATATATATTGCTTGCTGTGGATTACGTGTCTAAATGGATAGAAGCTAAGGCAACTAGGACCAATGATGCTAGAACTGTTGTTTCATTTTTGAAAACTAACATTTTGAACAGATTTGGCGTGCCTAGGGGGATCATTAGCGACCGAGGCACACATTTTTGCAATAGTATTATTGTTTCTCTTTTCAGGAAGTATGGAGTAACCCACAAAGTCTCCACTGCATACCACCCTCAGTCAAATGGCCAAGCGGAGGTATCAAACAGAGAAGTCAAATCGATCTTAGCTAAGATTGTTGGCTTAGATCGACGAGATTGGAGCCAAAGGTTGGATGATGCGCTATGGGCGTATAGGACTGCTTACAAATACCCCATAGGAATGACTCCTTACAAATTGGTGTACGGGAAAGCCTGCCACCTGCTAGTAGGTATGCAACATAGAGCTTATTGGGCAATTCGGAAATGCAATCTAAGGTACGACCAAGCAGGTGAGGAAAGGAAACTCCAAATCCACGAAATAGAAGAATTGAGGAATCAAGCATATGATAACCAGCTCTTACCTAAGATCAGGATGAAGACATACCATGACAACAAGATTGTTGAGAAGAATCTCCAACTTGGGGGAAAAGTCCTTCTTTACAATTCACGATTTAAGCTCTTTCCAGGTAAGCTTAAAACCAAATGGGAGGGTGCATATGTTATCACTAATATCTACCCTCATGGTGCAGTGGATATTAGGAATGAAACGACAGGGATTATATTCAAGGTCAATGGACAGCGACTCAAACCATTCCTAGAAGGATTTCCAACGTTTCAAGAAAATCAGGCGATTGAAGCCCCACCTGAGATACATTAAAAGAACAGCAAAGTCATGCCTAGGACTATATCTAGGGCGCTACATGGGAGGTAACCCATGTTTTTTTATTTTTAGTTCTCTTGAATAAATTTATTGTTCAAATTTTGCCCAGTACCACTGATTGATTTTCTCTTGCTGAAATTTTCAGGGGAGTTTGTGGAAATTTTCTGGAGTGATTTTGAGGATTTAAGTGTGGTGAGGAGTATATTTGATCTTAGCCACATTTTATTCAGCCTTGGGCTGATTGACACGCGGAGAAAAAGGAAGAAAAGAGAAGGTAGCGTGTTTAATGGAGGAGAAAAAGAAGGGATAACAGTCATATTTTTGAAATCATTAATTATAATTTGGAAATTAATTTTTTCCAAATTTTAATTAATAGTTATCTTTGAAGGATCAATCTCCTTACCTCCCACAAACACAAAATCCCTAAAATCTCGCCCCCTCTCTCTTATCTCTCAAATCATCCCAGCTAGAATCCTCCACTTCCCCTACTTTTACTCCACGATTCAATCAGCATTTAACATGGGAAAATCCAAGAGATCATCTGCAAAGAAAGTGCAATCCACCCCGATTAGGCAAGAATCTCCTATTCCCTCGCCATCTCCTTCTCTACTAAATCCAGAAGAGGATCTGCCGCAAAACCTCAACGAGGCACTCGATATTGCAAGGACAATCATGTCCATAGACGCAGCCGCCTTTGATTATCCGAAGCAAATTCTCTCCACTCCTACTACAGTCACTTCCTCTGAATCCCTTCAAGTCTCCCTGCCAACCAAAAAGAAGATCGACCTCAACAATGAGCCCAAAACCCAATCTAGGGTTAGCAAGCCGACTGACTCCGAGGTGCAAGAGATTTTGGATTTCGAGCCTAGGTGTGAAGAAGGTTTAGCCAAATCAAAGAAGTCGGGGAAGAGGAAGACAGATGTGAGTGTTGAATCTGCCCCAGCCAAGAGGACGCGATCTGCGGCTGCCAAGGGCAAGAAGAAAGTAGATGAGGCCGATCTTTGCACAGACTCTGATCCTGATGCGGTTGCAGTCTTGGCCAAGCCTGCGGCCAAGACTGCCAAGGTAACCACCCTTCCGCCCTTAAACTCTTTGAAAGGCTGTTTGAGGCCTGATACTCCCGATTTTAGGGCTAAATTGACTGAAAAGCATGCCTGTGAGATCACTCATTTTGCTGTCCTTGATTTTTCATTTCTTAATGAATTGGGGGTGGGTAACAGAGTTAGGCAGTTTATTTCCAATCTTGGGTGGGATTGCTTTTTCTATCTTGACATGCCCGCTTATGCTGAACTATGTTTAGAGTTTCATACCTCTTTTTGGTTAGATTAGGAGAGATTGTATGCTAATGGTAGAGCTTTTCCTGATCTGAGTGCTACTAATGTTGTGCACTTTCGTTTGCTTGATAAATAGTGTCACTTTTTGATTGATGACTTTAACCTTTTGCTTGGTTTTGTGACTGAGGATGGCCTCAAGTTTGATGAGTATGTGAATGCCCTGACTGATTATCCCCCAGATTGGGATAAGGCAGTGGCCTATGGAGAATTGATTGGTGACTATGCTGCTAAGTTAAATAAAAATTCAAAGGCTCACCAGATCCGAGATCCTACTTTGAGGATTCTCCAAAGGATCCTTTCAATCAATCTCTCGGCCAAGACCACAGTCTCGGGTAATATTTCAAAACTTGAGACATTTTTTCTTTGGTGGATGCTACATGAGAAAAGAGTCAATCTTGGTTATTGGATTATTAGGCAGATAAAAAGCATGTGATTCTCTTCCTAGAATGATTTTAGGAGCTCTGATTTCCCATTTGACTGCTACTGCTAGGGGTATAGATTTATCTGCTTTAAATTTGTATAAATCCTGTGCCATTAAGATCATGGATCTTAAGGCTTTGGACCAAATGGGTCATTTCCACGAGGAAAAAGGCTATCTCTGTTTTAATACAGGATTTACCCTAGCAGCAGATCACCTCTATGGGAAGAGGATCAATGGGAACTTCAAGATTAAGCCAATTCAGATTGACGGCGCAGTAGAGGAGCCCAATCTTGGGCAAGATGACCAGAGACCTGAGTAGACCAATAGTCTCGGTATTGATCCTGACCACCCTGGACTTCCAGAATGGGCCAATAGATTCCTGGAGCTTGTGTAGATCCAGCTCCAAGCTTTCACGACAAATCAGAAGCTGTTTCATGACTTTCAAGACTCCTCTCAAAAATAGATGTAGCTGATTGTGGATCAGCAACAATCTCTGTTTGCGAGCGTTGAATTGGCACAGAAGGAACGACTGGACAAGTTCATGGAGCAGCAGGACGCCAAGTACAAGTTTATCCAGGCACACATGGAAGGATCTTTCACTTACATCAAGGCCATAGACAGAGTTGTTGCGCACATTTGCAACAAAGTGAATGACCACTTCAGCACCACGAGTGACTCCAGTGACGCCAGACCCGAAGCAACCACCTCCACCTTCCACATCTCAGTGAATGCCCCCAGGTCGTGCCTTTCTTTCCTTCTTTTTCAAATTTTTTGTGTCTTTTTTCTCTCATTTACACATTGAGGACAACGTGTTCTCTAAGTGTGGTGAGGGGTGTTTTTAGGATATTTGTCTGTATATACATGTTCTGATGTGTTTTTGTGTGATTTCTTTGATCGCATGAAATTTTTTGTGAATCTAGGCTAAGTTAGTTGGCCTAGATCGTCTGAAACAGAGTCCGATGCATGATTTTTCTTTGTCAATATGTGTGTTTTTAGGAATGTGTGTTCTCTATTTTGTTTGTGTGTCAGCGAAATAGCTGGACTATGCCTAAGGCATGTTTTCTTGAGTATCTTAGCCTTGACCTTTAGCATCCTTCACCTTGTGACCCCATAACATATGAGCAAGGCATGTTCAACGCCTAAAACATCCTTATTATACATGATCATAGGGTCTAGCATTGTGTAACAGACTTGACACATAGGCAAGCTTCCACCAAATATACTTAATATCCCCTTAAGGAAAACTGCTAAGTGGATAACGGAGTTTGATGCCTTGTAATTATGCTGAATTGCTCTAATATAGAGAACTACTTTTATGCTCAGTAAATTGCATGCTCTAAAATATATATATATATATAAATAAATAAATAAATAAATAAAAAAAGAGATGAATAAAATGTCTTGATATTTCTGCCTCACCAAGTAGAAATAATCAAGAAACTTCAGCTAGAACAATGAAAAAAAATGTGTGTGTATTTGTCTTGATATTTCTGCCTCACTAAGCATTAATAATCAAGAAACTTTTAGCAATGCTGGCATAGAAAAATAAAACTTCAAGCAAGGTAATTGAATGATGATGTTAAGCAGTTGAATTAGGGGGAGAAAATCCAAGTCGGTGGATGTGATACAGGCTCGGTTCTGGTTTGGAGCCTTTACACGGATCTAGTCCTCTTTGGGAGGTTGGATCGTCGATTGGATGGATTTGATGGAGAGGATAATGTCGCAAGGAGATTGCGGAATAGATGCAGCGGATTTATGGTTGAAGATGAAGATGTATTGATGAAGAACAATAAACTAACTTGCATACACGGTAAACCCTTCTAGGGATGATTCCTAGATAACCTTACCACAAGCATACAAGGATCTCTCAATCAAGGTCGACCCTTCCATCAACAAGGATGGACAACCCGGTTGTTTTGATGAAGAAGATGAAGTGATGGTTTTAAGAACCCTAAATTACCTAAGCTACACTAAGCTACACTAGGGTTTGGTCTTAGAGAAATAACATTCAAATCAAAGACAACTAACAAATAAGGCTAAGTCCTCTATTTATAGGAAAGCTAAAATAAAGAGGAAAATACATAAATAACCCTTGGACAAAGGGCCATGATAACTATTCAAGAGGTGTCCAAAATGGTCTAAGATAGGCTTGACAATCGGTCATGGACAAGTCGAGGCCTTGACGCTCACATCAGTCGAGGCAGGCTCGGGGCCTCTAGGGGAGGCAGCCTGGATCGTATCATCCCATCCGCTTTTGAAGGGATTCGACCTCGAATCTGTAGGCTCAAACGGATGGAAGGCCAAACGGTTATAGGAGCATGTCGAGGGGCCATGACCAAGGCTTGGGTAGGGAGCGGAACCAAGGTCATAGCTGTGACGGGGTGGGAGGATTCGACCATGGTGTGTGGAGGGCGCAGGTGTGGTGTAGAAGGCTCGATCTCGGTCCCCATGCCGAGAGAGCTCATGAAGATCAAACCCAACCCGAGAAAAGGAGGCGGCATAAGAACGAGAAGACTCAAGACACAAAAGGGGACTCAAAGGAGACACAAAGAGAAACAAAGGAAGCAAAAGCGACTCAAGGGAAACAAAAGAAAGAAGAAAACCGAATGTTTGATCAATCACAAATGAAAACCGAAACTCAAATCAAATGCACACTTCGCAACTAACTACTACACTTCTAATGCAATCATACAACTTAACCTCTTTCTTTTGACTTACTTGAATTCTTTTAAGGGCTTAATAAATTCTTTTCTTTTCTTTTAGTCCTTCTCTTTTTCTTTTTCTTTTTTTTTCTCCTTTTTTTTTGTTTTTTTGTTTTTTGTAAGTGCAAGAGAGCCCAAGCATGTATGACAAGTCTTTTAAAAGAAAAGAAGTGTATGACAAGTAGTTTTAGACTTTTTAAAATTTTTCACTAGATGCCAAAAATGTATGAGGTGGCACTAGTGATGAGGTGGCAAGTGATGTACCAAGTGAGGTGGCAAGTGTGAGGTGATAAAATATCTAGAAGAATATTCTATGTATATCCTATATGAAATACTAGGCTGAAAATGAAGATGAGGTGGATTAATATAAGCCTAGTATATTATAGGACACCTCCACGTAACAACAAAATGGGACCACATCCTACACATGGCACACAAGACACTTGTCTTTCAAATGGATGAACAAATGAAAGCACCAATCACATAATTTGGTTGAATTAAATAAATGGAACAAAATCAATTAATCAAACACCAATTTTCGGAATTAATGGGTCAGCAAAGATCAAAACTCAAAAGCCTCAAGAACACAAGATGAACATGAAGAACACCAAGCACCACTTTCGCTCTATGACTCTTAAACAACCCAAATGTGGCCCAAAAATTACTAAAATAGACAGGAAGACTCCTAAGACACCGATCTACAACTTTGTAGAAGAAATAAAATCAATATTACAAGTGGAAGACACACAAAACAGATGCACAAGACAGAACTGTTTTTCTCGCGCGATTTCTGCACACCTTTATTCCAAGGTCAAAAAGTATAAGAAATACACCGATTTAACAGTCGACTCAAAAACAAAGTTTTCTCTACACAGATAGAAGATTAAGAACCGAAATTGTCAGACTTTTCTGATGGAGAAAACGTACAAAAAATCAAAACGAAAACAGACACAAAACTGACTCCTGGACAGAAAAATTCTGACCAGCACAAACGAATAAAAGAGATGAAGGGGGAGCGATTTTAATGGGGGAAATGGTGAGATAACCAACCTAGAGGGCAGCTGGAGCTCCGCTACCAAATGATACAAGCTCGGTTCTGGTTTGGAGCCTTTACACGGATCTAGTCCTCTTTGGGAGGTTGGATCGTCGATTGGATGGATTTGATGGAGAGGATAACGTCGCAAGGAGATTGCGGAATAGATGCAGCGGATTTATGGTTGAAGATGAAGATGTATTGATGAAGAACAATAAACTAACTTGCATACACGGTAAACCCTTCTAGGGATGATTCCTAGATAACCTTACCACAAGCATACAAGGATCTCTCAATCAAGGCCGACCCTTCCATCAACAAGGATGGACAACCCGGCTGTTTTGATGAAGAAGATGAAGTGCTGGTTTTAAGAACCCTAAATTACCTAAGCTACACTAAGCTACACTAGGGTTTGGTCTTAGAGAAATAACATTCAAATCAAAGACAACTAACAAATGAGGCTAAGTCCTCTATTTATAGGAAAGCTAAAATAAAGAGAAAAATACATAAATAACCCTTGGACAAAGGGCCTTGATAACTCTTCAAGAGGTGTCCAAAATGGTCCAAGATAGGCTTGACAATCGGTCATGGACAAGTCGAGGCCTTGACGCTCACATCAGTCGAGGCAGGCTCGGGGCCTCTAGGGGAGGCAGCCTGGATCGTATCAGGATGTCTTGTCTTGTTGAGTGTGTTACGGAATGCAAAGATGTTATGGTTATGTGGTATTCAGATGTTTGGGGTGTTGAATATGCCGTGTTCATAAGGGTTGGGATCCATTGAGAAGTATGCTGACTGTCATAGGGTAAAGATATTAAAGGAAATGGGCTAAGGGTAGTCTGTCCTGAAATTTTGCCACTGTTTTGAGTTTGTCTGTTTTGAGTCTTTCTTTTTATCTTAGTTAAGAGTCTAGTATGCTTGGGGGCAAGCATTGTTCAAGTGTGGTGAGGTTTGATTGACGCTTTATTTCATGTATTTTTACCACTCCAAAACTCCTTGTTTGTGGCAGAAACAATCCTTTTTACGTCAATTTGGTTTCTTTTGGAGGAATCTTGGGCAAGACTGGTTTTGGAAGAAACTAGTGCTGGAGCGAAAGATTGGTGGTCTTAGCCGTATGTCTTAGCTAAGACTGTAGGGTAGAGGCGTGCTTAACATGGACTCGTGGGAAGCGGAATCAGATCAGAGAGCCAGCTGGCTGTTACATCCATTTGAAGAAATCTTGGATGTAATCCTATTTGAACAAAAACACTTTGTTATTATCCTTTGATTATTATCACTTTGGGATTTAAACAATTGGGATTTTTATCCCTATCTTTTAGTTAATTTGAAGAAGGAGTTTGGAAAGGAACGTGATTGGTGGGGACTCTAACCTTGTTAAAAGGTTAGGGAAGGCTTTCAATTATGGGATCTTCCATCTTCCTTTCTTCTGGTTTTGTAAACATTCGCTCGGTGAATTCATTTTTGAATATCACAGATTTTAATTCTATTTCATGTTCTTCAATTATTCTTTTACTTCCTTGATTAATATGTTTAGTAGCTAAACACCTAATTCTTGGTAAGGGATGAGTGAGCATACTTGTGATTCGTGAGACTGAATCATTCTTAATTATCCTCTCGTTTGTATTCAATTCAAGTTCTATTTTAACAAACCGGTTCCCGTCTAGGCTAAGACTTGATCGATCTTAGGCAAGACGACGAATTTGCAGCCAGTCACTAAGGGGACGAGCGAAACCGAAGTGACGAAGTAGGTAGCTAACCTCGCGGGGGTTAGTGAACTTGAATCGATATAGGCCTAACCAGATTGACAACCTAGGGCTCCGAGTTGGGAGTAGCTTGGCCTAGACTCTGTCTTTCCCTACGCCATTGAGAAAACGCACGTGCCTCAAGCTAGCAGCCAATTGGATAAACCCTTTAGCCAACAAGGTGTCCACTGGCCAGGATCACTAGGAAAGGGGGTACCCTCCAAGTGATTTGAATAAGAGGAAAGTAGGATTGGAAAGGGGTTCCTCCCAATCTATAATAGAGTTACAAAGGGGAAGGAGAAAATCTAAAGTTAATGATCGATTAAACAAGTAAAGTGCTCACGAATTCGCCCTTGCCAGGAATTTACCTCACGAAAGTTCCAACCAATCTCAGCCAGCAATCTTAGCTAAGATTCACTTCTGCCTAAGATTGTTTCCTTTATTTTATTTTTGCTTGTCCTCTTTTATGGTTTGTTTATCTTAATTGCAGGAACAAAAACCCTCAACTCCAGTGACGAGGAAGTCGAGTCAAGACTACAATACACCACCAAGATCTCTGTGGACGAACCTGCTATCACAATTTACGAGTCCCTTGTGGACGAGTGATAAGTTGTATTCCTACCCTATTTTATATATCTTTTTACAACTAAATTTGATGCCCTCGACATGCAATCAGTACAGTCCGAGTCCTTACTTGGATTGGGAGCGAGATGTACAATCTATTTTTTGCTGCCATAGTTATTCGGAAAGGAAGACAGTAAAGTTAGCATTAACTGCGTTTAGTGGAGACGCTACATATTGGTGGAGCCGTCATAACGAAGATCGAAAGAGAGTTCACAGAGGTCTCATTGAAACCTGGGAGAAGCTGAAACTTATCATGAGGGATCAATTTGTGCCTTCTTATGTCAATCGTGGCCTTCTCCAAAAGTTGTAGACCTTGACACAAGGAAATAAGAGCATTCAAGAGTACTTTAATGAGTTGGAGATCGCTTTGGAGAGAGCACAAGTCAAGGAGGCCGAAGAGGAAACGGCGGTGAGATTCTTGAATGACCTCAACTGAGAGATAGCCAACCAATTGAAGTTCATTGATTGTTACTCCTCAGAGGATATGTTACATAAGGCTATCAACATAGAGAACCAAAGGAAGACGAGGTCTCCTTACCCTAGTGTCGTGCTTACTAAGTCAACGACGTGGAGAAAGAGGACGACCCCAACACATGTTTGGCAAGAGATGTTCCGTCTTCAACTCGTGTGAGAACGTAAGATATATATTGCCATACATGCACAGGTCGAGGACACACTTCAAGTCAATGTCCCAACAATAAGACTCCTACTGAGCGTTTGGCTTTTCTCTCGAAGAAGCTCACACGTAAAGCAGACCATGGGACGGATAAGTGTATTCTAGTTGAAGATGCCAAGATTACTCATCTATGACATGTTCTTAGCAACAATGATGAGACTAAGGGGATTCAAGTATGCAAGGTGAGATGGTAGCAATTGATGATGGACAAGTGACTATCGTATCTGAGAATGCTAAGGTGCTTATTGAGTGCAATGTGATGAGTGTACAAGAAAACGCTTTTGCCGAATTTGAGAGTATTAAAAATATTGAGAGTTGAGTGAAAATAAATAGGGCATAAGAGAGAAAAATAGCTCCTATGAAAAGAGTGAGCATGGGAAAGAAGACAAAAAGAAAAACAGCCCCCCATGAAAAGAGCGAGCATGGGATAAGAGAGTCAAAACAACGCACATGAAAATAGAGAGCATGTGTTAGTTGGCATGAATACAAAAGGAGAATAAAGAGCATGTGTTAGTTGGCATGTGTTGATACCCGAATTTTGACGCCATTTTTAATTGAATTTAGCATTTCCGTCATTTTATTTAATTTACTGTCATTTTTAATTAATTTACTATTGTTAGCATTTTTAAAATTCTCATCGCATTTTATCATCGTCAGCGTTCAAAATCGCATTTTTAATTTTTCGTCACGTATTTTCATTATTATTATCGTTATTATTTTTAGCCTTGAGAATTACATTTTTAATTATCCATTAGTCGTTTACTAGTTATTTCTTCATTTTAGGTCATCGCATGAAATTTAGGATTTTTAGTATTTTATCACATTTTTTATTATTATTTTTGTTCGAGCTTTTATTGGACCGGAGTAAGTTCGCTACAATAGCTCGAACTCGGAATGTTTTCCATCAACTAGTTCCTATTCTTTTTTTTATTCACACCGACCAACAACGTTTCGCGTAATTTTCGTCATAACGTCATTTATTGTTCGTCCGAACATTTAATGTTTCCAAACGAGAAAATAAACACGTTAAACGAAAAATTCTTGTCATTCGCTGTAGACGGTTAAACTCGCCTTATTTTTCTCTACGCGCTGGCACTTTCGGCTCGAAAGTTTAGAACGTTTGTTCGCGAAATGGCTCGAGGCCATTTAAATAGACTTAAAGGGACTTTTGATCATAACCGTTGATCTGGTTGACCAAAGAAAGTCAACCAGATCAACGGTTGACAAATTAAAAGGCATGGTGCGCATGCACCATGGACGTGGAGTAGCAGCAGAGCAGGCCACCGAGCAGCCTGCTCCCGTCGCTTCCTGTCACTTCGAGTCATCCCCTCAGCTGATGTAGCTGCCACCTTGCACGCCTAGCTCCACCAGCACAGCCGTCCGGCCACCACGTGCAACACTCGCGCTTCAACGCCACACGACTTCAGCCTATAAAAAGGCCACTCCCTTCACCATTTAAGGACACAAATTCACCCCCTAGCAAGCCTTGCTTCTTCTCCCTTGATAGATTGCTCATTTCGACCGATAATCGTCACTAGTTAAAAGCTTTCCAGTAAGTTTTCTTTTCCAAGTTTTTTTCCTTCGTTTTACTGTCTTTTCTTTCTTTAATTGTTTGATTGCATTTTTTATCAAATAAATTGATTGTTTTTATGCCAATAATTCATATGCATGTTGTAGATTAAATACATGCTTTTAATTTGTTAAATCGTTAGATAAATCTTGCGAATTAATTAGTTTTTGGTAATTATCATTTTGGTCATTTTTTCGAAATTAAACTCGGTACGGTTTAAACCGAGATTCGAGGTTTGTACGGTCGGGAAGCCGTTGAGGAGACGAGCGTCTCGATACGAAGGTTTTCTGAAATGGCCACCTGTGGCCGGAGCTTGGCCGCCGGCCGCCAAGGCTTAGGGATGATGAATCGTGTCATGCATCCCTTGGGCCAGCTTGGTTCAACGCGTGAAAGGTGATGGGCTTGGCCCATCACCATTAAAAATGGATTTTTGATAGTTCCTAGCCCATTTCTTTTGTTTTTCAAATTGGGCCCAGCCCGTTTTCATTTTTTCGAGACCTCGGATCGCATTTTTTGAAAAATATTCGTATGTTTCGTATGACTATTTTTCGTACTGTCACTTTAATTTTCTGTACCTATCAATTGTTTAAATTCCTCGCACTTTAATTTTTTGCAAATTACTTTCAGCAATTTAAATTCAGTCATTTAATTTACCGACAATGCCTACATGGTCGGTCGCATTTTTAATTTCCTGCAAATCATCATTTAAACTTTCTGCAAAATATCAACTGTTTTAATTTTCTGCAATATCACCTGTTTAATTTTCTGCAATATCAACTATTAAATTTCCTGCAAATCATCATTTTATTTTCTGCAAATCATCAACTATTTAATTTCCTGCAAATCATCATTTAAACTTTCTGCAAATTATCAACTGCTTTAATTTCCTGCAAATCATCATTTTATTTTTTGCAAATCATCAACTGCTTAATTTCTGCAAATATCAAATCTTTGATTTTTCGTCAAATCATCACTTAAATTTTTCGTCAAATCAGCATTTAAATTCTCGCACTTATCAACTGTCATCATTTAATTTTTGCACTTATCAAATTAGCATTTAAATTTTCTGCACTTATCAAATCAGCATTTAAAATTTCTGCACGCATCAAATCAGCATTTAAATTCTCGTATGCATTAAATCATCATTTAAATTTTCGCACTTACCAACTGTCATCATATAAATTTCTCGCATGTAGAACATCATTTAAATCATCATTTAAATTTTCGTATGCATCAAACCATCATTTAATTGAATTGCTAGAATTAGAATCAACCCACATGAACAACTTGTTTAAAGACTTGCTTACAATGCCATGTTCGTTTGATTTTAAATTTTCACTTATATTGACTGCATGTACTTGGTGGCTTCGATCCCACATCAGTTTTATCATTTCAAAACCTCTCATTTAATTTGTACTATGTTAAGCTATCCCTGATAGAATCACGTAGTAATTAATTTAATCATGCATAGTCCGATGATGAAATAGAGGGCGCTCATTCGGTCTTACGGAAAATTCAGTCTCATCACGCTACGGTCAGGAATAATCGATCGGTCTCTTCGAACGGTAACCCCGTCCGAAAAGATTTTTAAAATGGTAACCCCGTCCAATGATTAATTATTCCTGAACGGTCCCGATCATGGAAAAGACCAAAGTGACGATTCCTCTGAGGACCCCCTTTCAAAAATGCATTTTATCAAACACCTTTTAAACACCTCTCTTAGCAACCGGTAACCGTTTTCGGATGTGACTCGGGTGCCTAACACCTTCCCGAGACCATAATACGACCTCGAACCTTTGTCTGAGGTTCAGACCCCTTTTTTGTGCCTTTAGTTTTTTATTTAGTTTATTTAGTTTATTTTTTTTAAACCTAGCGACAAAATTATAGTGGCGACTTCATTGCATGTTGCGAGGCGTTCGTTTACGCCGAGCATCGTAAGGTCTCAAGTTCGTTGCACAGTCGCGAATATTTTTTTATTTTCGGGGCGCGACAGTTTGGTGACTCCACTAGGGAGTGTTGGTCGGAGCCGGTTTTATTTTTTAGAGGTGTTTTATTTGTCTATTTACCTGCTTTGATAAATTGCTGGTTTGTTTATTTATTCGTTTTAATATCAATTGTCATATGCATTTCATAGTGCCCTACACCCCGGGGACGATCACCAAATTAGGAGGGTAGGAGTGACGCCCTAGGACACATGTCCTGGGTAGTGTTCACCAATCCCAACTCGGATGAACCCCTAAAGATAGTCGAAAGGTTACACGATTTTGCAAAGAATCGGGACACTGGATGACACTTTAGGGACCTTTTCATGGTATCATCCGGGAACCATTCAAGCCAGTTAGAGATGTCGGAATCAGAACCCCAGCACGAGCATCATGATTATATCTGCTTTGTCGTGGCTCTATTTGTCTTGTTGCCATGATTTCCATCTGTCATAATTTTTTCCTTTATACAAACTGTAAATTTCTTGCATGTACAGGTTACTTTGCACTTAAAATTTTATTTTTGTCCCACAGGATCTATTTTTTTCATTCGAAATATCGGCACCAACACTTCTTTTATGCGTTGTCTTTTCGTCCCCCCAAAAGTATCGAGTGAAAAAGTGGCTGAAAGATTGAATAAGCAGCATAGAGGCCTCGGAGTTGCACATCCCATGCATGTTTATCGCTTATGTTTATTTCTCCTTTTTTCCCTCTTTTTGCCTTCAGGTTAACAATAGCTCCTCGCAAGTGAATTACTCCACCAAGGCCCCCCATAACTAGACTTCAAATGCGAAAAATGGTCGAACAAACCAAGACAGAAGAGGCACTGGCTGCTAGAATAATAGAACTAGAAGAACAAGTCAGGATTGCTACAGAGAGGGCCGCTCAAGCCGAAAAAGAACAGGATGAAGCAACCACTGAGTTCCCACCTGGTTTTGACCCTAACCAAATGATGGGACCTTCCTCATCCGTCATCGCCGGATCTTCAGTCCCCCAATCATTCCCTGGTCCTGAGGGTCAATGGAAATGGATTGATCCCGTCTTCGTACCCACCACCCCGAACCCTATGGCCAACACGGGTGAAGGAGTTGATGCACCTCTGCATCATTCTTTGGTTAACCTCACTTTGGACCCTGGTAAAAATCTGATTCATCAGGAATCCCGGGAATTTTGCCCACCTCAAGGCCATTCCACTCAAGTCACGATTCCCAATCCTATGGGAAGTCGGCCTCCTTTTGTCAATCCGACGCAACCACCAGTCACGTCGGAACCACTACCACCCATTGGTCCAAGCGCTGTCATCACAGAGAGACCGAGTATGGATAGATTGAACCTGCTACAGGAAAGGCTCAAAGCTATCGAAGGAACAGACCCCTTTGACCCAACGAGTCCCGCCGACATATGCATGGTCTCGGGGATCGTAATGCCTCAGAAATACAAGATTCTGAATTTTGAGAAGTACACTGGGATCGAGTGCCCAAAAACTCACCTCAAGGCCTATTGCAACAAAATGGCCGATATGGTACACAATGAGCCCTTGTTGATCCATCTGTTCAGAGAGAGTTTGGCCAAGCATGCCTTGACCTGGTACATGAGTTTGGATAAGGTTAGGATCAAAACTTGGAGAGATTTATCGGATGCTTTCTTCAAGCAATACAAGTTCAATTTGGAGGTAGCGCCAGACCGTTCTGATCTCCAAAATCTTGAGAAAAAAACTGAAGAAACGGTGAAAACTTATGCTCAGAGGTGGAGAGAACTAGCTTCCAGGATTTCTCCTCATTTGAATGACAAAGAGCTCATATCCATTTTCGTGGATACCTTCAAGGCTCCCTACTACACTCATCTTATATCCAATCCATCAAATAACTTTTCTGACATGGTCATGGTGGCTGAA
This sequence comes from Viola odorata, assembly GCA_963691705.1. Taxonomy (NCBI): domain Eukaryota; kingdom Viridiplantae; phylum Streptophyta; class Magnoliopsida; order Malpighiales; family Violaceae; genus Viola; species Viola odorata. The sequence continues at coordinate 33,240,121 of OY829545.1, read as the reverse complement.
AGAGTCGAACAAGGGATCAAGCCAGGGAGGATTGATGTTTCCACACTAGAGGTAACACCTAAGAAAGAGCCCATCATAAAGAAAGATGTCAACTTTGCCTCTCACCAGCCTAGCTACAGGCCACCTTTCGCGCCACCTCCTTAATACCCTACACCATTTCCACCATCTCCATATAACCCGCCAAACAACCAAAATAACCCAAATAATTGTGGGAATCGGGAGCCACTACTACCTCTTCCAATTCCCTTAACAGAGATTTACGAACATCTCTTAGCAGCTGGGCAAATTGTACCGATCTTGGCCCAACCTCTACAACCTCCCTACCCAAAGTGGTACGATCCTAATGCTAGATGCGAGTATCATGCCGGAGCCCAGGGCCACATGCTAGAAAAATGCTTTACCTTTAAAAGAAAAGTTAATCACTTGCTCAAGAGCAAATGCATCTCTTTCGAAGGGTTTAGCATGACCATCAACCCTATTCCAAATCATGCTTTGGGTAGCGGAAGGATGATATAGGGCTCGGCCATTTGCGTGAAGAAGTCTGGTAGGGGGGGCTCTGCGTAATTAGACTGCCACCACGCTTCCTGATGTCTCCTTGTAATATGTATGCATGTTTTATTGTCTTTTATAAGAACTTGCATTCCCCTTCGATTTAAAAATAAATAAATATAATTAACCCTCTCTTCGAGCGTCTTGTACTGTTCGCATTTCAGGATGAACGTTGATTCGGTTGGTTTTGATAAACCCTATGTCTTTACCGGTGAAAAAAGTATCACCGCAACTAAGAATGAGGCCGGGATTCCACGCAAATCGGTCAATTTAAGAGAAAGGGCGGAAAAAGGAGATAGTCCCTCATCAGGAGAAGTCTGAAAGGATAAACTTGGGGGCAAGCAACGAAGTTGAAAAGAATGTTGATCCAAAAAACACAAGACTCAAACACACGCCATAGTCGAGCCTACAACTTTAAACAAGGGCGTCTCGTGGGAGGAAACCCACGTGTTCTTCTCAATTATTCTATTTTTCGTTAATTTTAAATTCAACATCTTGGGATACCTTTTCCCTATGAATTTACTATTTTACTATCTCTTCATTTCAAATGCAACGAGACTTATAAACTTGGGGGGCAAGCGAATGAAGTGACGACCAAAAGAAGGCGTTGAAAAATGTCGAAGCTCATTTTTTAAGGAAGTTACCCTTTATGTTTACAAATTCCCCTTTCGCAAATTACATTTCTGTAAATTATGGTCTCGCAATTTACGTTTCCACAATTTTACATTTCAGGTGCAACGAGACTTGTAAACTTGGGGGCAAGCGAATAAAGTGACGACCAAAAGAAGGTGTTGAAAAATGTCAAAGCTCATTTTTCAAGGAAGTTATCCTTTATGTTTACAATTTCCCCTTTCGCAAATTACGTTTCTATAAATTATGGTTTCGCAATTTACGTTTCCGCAATTTTACATTTCAGGTGCAGCGAGACTTGTAAACTTGGGGGCAAGCAAGTGAAGTGATGACCAGAAGAAGGTGTCAAAAAATGTCAGAGCTCATTTTTTAGGGAAGTTGTCCTTTTACATTTTTGCAATTTTCGTTTCCGTAATTTATGTTTTCGCAAGTTACATTTCCGCGATTTTTAAATTTCCACTATTTACATTGTTACAAGAGTGCGTGCATCATGTTGGCTAAAATCCTTAGTTTTCGCAAAATTTTCTCTTTATACATGTGCAACTTGGGCTAAAAAAAAAAAGAAGAGGGGGAAATAAAAATCCCACGTTTTGAACATTTTTTAATCAAGCATATTCATCATTTTATCATGTCATGGATAATTTGTGTGTTCATTAGAAATTATATGAAACATACATGATCTTGTCTGTTAACTCTTATATCCATGGCATGTTTAGACGTAAGCAGTCACAAAACATATCCCTGTGAGTATTTTGAGCCTTCACGCCTTGTTTCTTTCAAAAGTGTAAATGCTAAACTAGGTGCTAGTTAGATTTGCATAATATCTAGGGTACATGAACCGTCAGACATGGGATAGCAGTAAGATGATATTGGACTTTGCTTTGCTTTTCTTCCACATTTTTATTTTTAACCTTTTTGCCCTTAAATGCATACTTCGTACACTATGAACGATTCTATCAAACACTCCAACCTCGTATTTTCTCCTAACCAAGTGAGTAGTGCTCGATTGGGACCGCTAAACTGGAGTTGAGGTTACACATCAAGCAAGGCAATGACAAGGAAGCCCTTAGAGGATCGTTGACAAATCAACGTTCAAAGAAGGCCAAATAAATCAAGACTTAGAGGCTTCTGCCAAAGACAGAGAGGTTGACATACCAAATAAAAATTGTACTTGCTTTACTTGCTCAAAAAAAAATCAAAAATTGTTCAAAAAAAATGTTCAAGGAACACAAGCAACCAAGTACAAAAATGGTCAAAATATAACAATGAAGAGGGGGAGAGATCATTTCCAACGGAGGTTCAAAAAAACTAGGTGCGCTTCATCAACAACAAGTGATGATCTCAAAACAAAAAAGAGAGATCATTCCCTGCAAAAATTCAAAAGTTAGTGCGGTTCGTCAAAATGATCTCGAAATCAAAAAGAGAGCATTCAAGGAACACCAAAAGCAAGTGCAAAACAAAAATGGTCAAACATCAACAGCAAAATAAATCTCAAAAAGATCATCGCAAACTTGGGCACAGTGCCCTCAAAACAATCAAGAAAAAACATCTCCAGCAAAGAGTCAAGGATTCGTGCACTTTGCTCTCACCACGATCAAATTATCGACTATCGTTCACCGCAATTTATCCTCATCGCAATCAGTCGTCGAGCACAAACTTATTAAAAACTTTTCGCAAAATAAAAACACACAACACTTTTCCTCGTCTTAGTGGCCCGTCTATATGAGCACGGCTACCACAAGGATAGGATTTTCACTCCCCAGGATGCCGGGGCGTGCCTCGTCTTAATGGGTCGTCTATGTGAGCACGGTTACCACAAGGATAGGATTTTCACTCCCGGGGGCGTTGGGACGTGCCTCGTCTTAATGGGTCATCTATGTGAGCACGGTTACCACAAGGATAGGATTTTCACCCCCAACACTATTTATGCCAGGGCGTGCCTCGTCTTAATGGGCCGTCTTTGTGAGCACGGTTACCACAATGATAGGATTTTCACTCCTGGCATTCTTTATTATCTGCGTATTTGTTGGCCACAATGTGCACAAAGATGCCTTTCATTTATGCGTTAGAGCAATATTAACAATACCAAAATAGGGGAGATTAGCTTCTAGCATGATATAGTTTTAAACGGGCTATATTCCAAGAGTTTGGTAAGGGAGTACCGTCAAGTGTTTCCAAATGATATGCTCCCTTTCCGATGACGCGATTGACGCGATATGGCCCGTCCCAATTTGGGCTGAGTTTTCCCATGCGTTGCCCCGCTGCTCGTTTGTCTCTGAGCACTAAGTCTCCTGCTTTGAGCAATCGCTCCTTGACTTGTTTGTTATGGTACTGCGCCATTTTCCTTTTGTAATGCAAAGTTTTTAGGAGAGCCTCTTCTTGTACTTCTGGTAGCGCATCAAGGTTAGCGCGTAACTTTTCTTCATTAACTTCTTCTCTGAAATATGCCACTCGCAGGCTCAAGGTGCCAATTTCTACCGGCGTGACAACCTCTGTACCAAAGGCTAACGCAAAGGGGGTTTCTCCAGTAGTAATTTTGACGGTCATGTGATAGGACCACATTACATATGGCAGTTCGTTTGCCCATTTCTTTTTAGAACCTCTTAGGTTCCTTTTGATGCCACTGAGGATGCTACGGTTGGTCACTTCTGCCTGACCATTGGTTTGGGGCGGGGGGGGGGGGGGGGGGGGGGGTGCTACAGAAGAGAATCTCTGCTCAATTTGGAATTCTGCACATTGATCTCTAAAGAATTGGCTTGTAAATTGTGTTCCGTTGTCGCTGACCAATATGCGAGGTACCCCGAATCGCATTATGACTTGATATTTGAAGAAACGCCAAATCTTCTCCGTGGTAATGTTAGCTACCGCCTCCACTTCTGCTCACTTCGTGAAATAATCTACCGCCACGACCACAAATTTCAATTGGGATCTGGCTTTTGGAAACGGGCCCAAAATATCAATTCCCCACTTGGCAAACGGGCAGGGGGGACAATTTCTGAAATTTGCACGGCTGGTCTTCGTGGGATCTTGGCGTATTCTTGACATTTTTGACAAGATTTTACAAAATTGTGACAGTCTCTACGAATGGTGGGCTAGTAGAATCGCGAACGAAAGACCTGTGCCGCTAGGGTGTCACCGGCCACATGCATGCCGCATATTCCTTCATGGATTTCTCGCAAAGTGTGGAGGCCTTCCTGCTCCGTTATGCACTTCGCAGCTGGATGAGAGAAATATTTTCGAATTAATTCCCCATTGTAGTATGTTCACCGTGCTGCTTGTTTCAAAATTTTCCTTTTTTCAGTGCTATCTACTGGCAGCTCATCATGTTTCAAATATTTCACAACGGGGATTCTCCAATCACTCTCTACTTCTTCTACGCACAGAGACGCTTGTTCTTCCATGAAAGAGGGCACTAGTATCTCACTATAATGCACATCTTTGGGTATAGAGACTGTTGGGTTAGCTGCCATTTTAGTAAGATTGCCAGCTTCACTATTATCTTCTCGAGGAATATGCTTGAAGTGGACCTGAATGCCTTTTCTCTGTGTCTCTGTTAGCTCATGTTTTACCTTTGTAAGGTATTGAATCATGACAGGTTCCCGAGCTTGGGAATTTCCCAAGACTTGATCTATTACCAATTTAGAGTCCCCCTGTATCTTTAGCTGTGGATCACGCATTGTCCCTGCATCGCGCGTAGCTTCCGCGAAGAAGTTGTTGCCTATTCTAAGTCCGGCCAGTAACGCTTCATATTCGGCCGCGTTGTTGGATAGCGGTTGCAGAATTCTGATGGCGTAGCGCAACTGTATGCCATCGGGTCCGATAATGAAAATTCTCACGCCAGCTAACTCTTGGTTTTTGGCTCCATCTACATTGATGATCTATGCATCACTGTAAGTGTTTGGGGATGGAAGATTTATCTCTTCCCCTTCCCCTTCCCCTTCTGGTGGGTTCACCGGCAGCTCTTGTGTAAATGTGCATTCTGCTATGAAGTCTGCTAACGCTTGGGCTTTGATGGACGGTCTGGCCTTGTATTGCAATCCATACTGCTCGAGTTCGATTGCCCAAATCAGCATTCTTCCTGAGGACTCAGGCTTTCTAAAGATTTTTCCCAATGGTTGATCAGTAAGTACTACGACAGGATGAGCTTGAAAGTATCGATCCATCTTTCGCGTTGCTTGTACAAGGGCAAACGCTACTTTTTCTATGCGAGTGTACCGCGACTCGGCATCCTTCAGTATGTGACTGACAAAGAATATGGGGTGATGAATGTGTCTATCACTCCATACCAGGATGGTACTGACCACCTCGTCGGCGACACCTAGATACAAGTATAAAGCGTCGCCCGATTCCGGTCTTGTCAGCACCAGGTCAGATGGGAGGTAGGCCTTTATGCCAGCAAACGCTTCTTCGCATTCTTCTGTCCACCCAAAAGGGGCTCTCTTACGAATAATTTTAAAAAAGGGGAGGCATCTTTCGCCTTGCTTGGAGATAAACCGCCCTAACGCAATGATGCGCCCTGTGAGCTTTTGCACTTCTTTGACAGTTCGAGGAGATATCATGTCTTGGATTGCTTTTATTTTCGAAGGGTTAGGCTGGATGCCTTTCTGGCTGACCACGTAGCCTAGAAATTTGCCTGTTTGAAACGCGAACATGTATTTTTTGGGGTTTAACTTCATCCTGTATTCTCGCATCACGCTGAAAACTTCTTCTAGATCAGCCACATGGTCCTCGAAGCTTCGACTTTTGACAAGTATATCATCCACGTAAGCCTCTACCTTTTTCCCAATTTGCTTCTTGTATTTTGAAGTGTATATCTCATTAATACATCTTACCAAGTATACATGTACATAGTCCTCTATTTATAGGACAAGCTAAATACTATACATCTACTCTAATACACATACGTACGAATATGAATACATGTATATATACACTACTTTCTAACACTCCCCCTCAAGCTGGAGCATAGATATTTATCATACCCAGCTTGTTACAAAGATAATTCACTCGAGAGCCTGGAAGAGCTTTTGTGAACAGATCACCAAGTTGTTCACCTGTCTTTACGTAATGAGTGGAGATGATGTTCTCCTGAATCTTCTCATGGATAAAGTGGCAATCCACTTCAATATGTTTTGTTCTCTCATGGTATACCGGATTAGAAGCAATGTGGAGAGCAGCTTGATTATCACACTAGAGTTTTGATGGTGATGAATGTATTATACCAACCTCAACTAGTAGTTGTCGCAACCATAAAATCTCACAGGAGGATTGTGTCATTGCTCTATATTCAGATTCTGCACTAGATCGCGATACCACATTTTGCTTCTTACTCTTCCATGAGACCAGATTCCCACCAACAAAGACACAATAGCCGGTTATTGATCTTCTATCAATCTTCGACCCAACCCAATCAGCATCTGCAAAGCACTCAATCTGGTTGTGACCATGGTTACTATACCGGATCCCGAGACCAGGTGCCCCTTTCAGATAGCACAAGATATGCTCCAGAGTTTCCCAATGTTTATCTGTTGGAGCAGACATGAACTGACTGACAACACTAACCGCGAAGATGATGTCAGGACGTGTCACTGTGAGATAGTTTAGTTTCCCAACTAATCTCCTATACTTCTCAGGATCATCAAATGGGTCACCATCATCTTTCGTGAGATGGACATTAGAAGCCATAGGTGTACTACAGGGCTTGGCTCCCAACTTTCCTGTTTCTGCAAGAAGATCAAGAACATACTTTCTTTGAGATAAGAAGATACCTTTGTTGCTCCTGGAAACTTCTATCCCTAGAAAGTATTTCAGCTGATCCAAGTCTTTCGTACTAAACTTGGTATGCAGGAAAGATTTGAGCAAAGAAATCCCGGCACTGTCATCTCCTGTGATGATAATGTCATCCACATACACAACAAGCAAAATAACACCAGCGGCAGATTGTCTATAAAAGACTGAATGATCACACTGACTCTTTTGCATGCCAAATTCTAAAACTACCTCACTGAATTTTCCAAACCAGGCACGAGGACTCTGTTTTAGACCATACAAAGCCTTCTTCAAACGACAAACTTTTCCATACTCCCCATGAGCAACAAACCCAGGTGGTTGCTCCATATAGACTTCCTCTTGTAGGTCACCATGAAGGAAGGCATTCTTGATGTCCAACTGATGTAGGGGTCAATTCCTAGAAGCAGCCAAAGAAATGAATAACCTCACAGAAGATAATTTGGCCACAGGAGAAAAAGTCTCAGAGTAATCCACCCCATATGTTTGAGCATATCCTTTGGCAACAAGTCGTGCCTTAAGGCGGGCCACGAAACCATCTGGATTGACTTTGACTGCAAACACCCATTTACACCCCACAACTTTCTTCTCCTTTGGTAAATTCACTAAATCCCAAGTCTGATTCTCATCCAAAGCTGTAATCTCCTCAAGCATTGCATTCATCCATCCAGAATGACTCAATGCTTCCTTTACTGTTTTAGGAACAACAATAGAGTCTAGAGAAGAAATCAAAGCACGTGTCGAACCAGACAATCCATCATAAGAGACAAAATTGGCAATTGAGTAAACAGATTTGCATTGTCGTTTACCTTTGCGAAGACTGATGGGTAGATCCAGATCAGTAGAGGGAGCAGGTACCGAGGGCTCTGATGGAGGTGCAGGGACCAGAGGATCAATGCAAGGTGGGTCTCCCATAACTGAGAGATTAGGAGACTGAATCATAACAATATCTGCAGGTGGATGCTCAGAAGTACCAGAAGAAGTAGCATGATCTAGAGCAGTATCATTAGAAGATTGATCAAGAGTACCAGAAGAAGGATCCAAAGAAGTAGCATGATCCAGAGCAGTATCACTAGAAGACTGATCAAAAGTACCTGAAGAAGGATCCAAGGAAGTAGGCTGGTGCAGGACAACATCTCTAGAAGACTGCTCAGAGATACCAGGAGAGATCGTGGGATAGACAAGCCAGTCATCATCCCCATCATCATCCTTATCCTGTGGAGTAGGAGTAGGAGTAGGATGAGATGAGAAGAACGGTATCTGTTTTGAGAAGGCAACATCAATGGACACTATATACTTCTGAAGGTCTAGAGAGTAGCATCGGTACCCTTTCTGAAGCCTAGCATACCCCAAAAAGACACACTTTAAAGCCTTAGGATCCAACTTTGTGATGCGAGGACGAACATCATGAACATAGCAGGTGCTACCAAAGATCTTAGGCTCAATGGGAAATAATTGTCTTCTAGGAGCAAGTACAGTAATTGGAATACCATCATCAAGAACTGCAGAAGGCATACGATTAATCAAGAAACAAGCTGTAGAAACAGCGTCAACCCAAAATTGCTTGGGAACATTGTTCTGAAATAAAAGAGCACGAGTAGTTTCCAAAAGGTGTCTGTTCTTTCTCTCTGCCACACCATTTTGAGCTGGTGTATCAACGCAAGAAGACTGATGCAAGATGCCATGCTGAGTCATATAATGCTGAAAGGATTCTGACATGTATTCCTTAGCATTATCACTTCTAAGAATGCGAACAGACGTACCAAACTGATTCTTAATTTCAGTACAAAATGCACAAAAATGGGGAAATACCTCAGACCGGTTCTTCATGAAATATACCCAAGTCATTCTTGAGTAATCATCCACAAAAGTGATAAAATATCTGAATCCTAGTTTGGCGGTTACAGGACATGGACCCCAAACATCCGAATGAACTAATTGAAACGCTGAATCTGCACGCTTATTAGTCCGTGGACCCAAAGAAGTGCGATGGTACTTCGAAAAATGACAAGATTCACAATCAAGAGAAGTAGCAGACTTGAATTGTGGACACACTCGCTTGAGATACTCCATACACGGATGTCCCAAACGACAGTGAGCTTCAAACAAAGAGGTAACACTAAAACACGTAACTGATTTTGGGACCGATGAATCGAGAATGTAAAGACCACCAGATACGTGTCCTCTGCCAATGACCTGTTTTGTCACAATATCCTGAAATAGACAATGATCAGGGAAGAGAGAGATGAAGCAATTCAGGTCTTTGGTTAGTTTACTCACAGACATCAAATTAAATGTCAACTCTGGTAAACTAAGTACAGATGACATGGTAATAGCAGATGTAGGGTTGACAGTGCCGGAACCCACAACATTACAAGTAGTGCCATCTGCAATAGTAACAGGTGTGGGTGTTGTAACTCTCTTGATGCTCAAGAAGACATTGGGATTACCTGTCATGTGCTTATTCGCACCAGAATCAAAAACCCATTGGTTGGAAGAAGAAATAAGACAAGTTTTACCTCTCCCAGCTGAACTAGTACCAGATGTAGCCTTCGCACATTGCAGATACTGAGAGAATCTAGCAAACTCAGTGGCAGAGATAGTTATAGTCTTTCCAGAAGAAGAGAGATACTCAGAGAATCTAGCAAACTCATCTATAGAGATTGTTACAGTCTTTTCAGAAGAGGAGCTAGGTACCCCGACAAGATTAGAAGCCATGGCACAATCCCAGAAGCAAATACAGAGCGAATGTGCAGCCAATACACAACAGATACGCAGCAAATATCAAATCATACGAAGCAAATACGAAGCAAATGTGTAGCAAATACACAACAAATACGCAATAAATACGTAGCAGATATGGAGCAAATACGCAGCCAACCAAACAAATACGTAGCAAATACGAACTTAACACAAACAAGCCAACCAAGTAATTCGAGAGAATAAATACCAAATTTTAGAGCAGCAAACGGACCACCACCGAGTCCACACCAAGTGATATACACCAAATAGCTCCAGAAAATAAATACCAAATAGGGACAGATTCGGTATTATGCAAAATTCAGAGAGTAAACGTTGTCAGAATACAATGAAACTTTACAGACGTGATGACAACCTCAAGGCGAGCAAAACCCAACCAACGGCGACCAAAACAGAGCTGGCATGCGCCCCCATGAGCCTCCGACACCAGACGACGCAGTTGGACAAATGCGGAGAGTGACGGCGCGTCGGTGATCGGAATGACTCGAAACCACCACCGTCCGACTCGCAACTTCCTTCCGCTCCTTTCTACGGGGTGGTGAGAATCAGAGACGCCGGGAAGTATCTCAACGGAGCAAAGACAGCAGAGGGAGCAAAATTTGCTCTGCTACCATGTATTTTGAAGTGTATATCTCATTAATACATCTTACTAAGTATACATGTACATAGTCCTCTATTTATAGGACAAGCTAAATACTATACATCTACTCTAATACACATACGTACGAATACGAATACATATACACTACTTTCTAACACTTCTCGAAGACTTTATTTACCATGCGCTGGAATATTGCCCCAACGTTCTTTAATCCAAACGGCATCCAACGAGCTTAGGTAGGCGTATCCCGCGGTTTGGTCGACCAGTTGATTGATTTGAGGAAGAGGATAATAGTCTTTGGGATAGGCATCATTCAAATCAGTGAAGTCAATACACATGCGTCATTCTCCGTTAGGTTTTGGGACTAGGACAGGATTAGCCAACCATGTTGGGTACTGGACTTCTTTGATGAAGCCAGTATCCGTGAGTTTTGATATCTCTTTCTCGATAGCTATCATCTTTTCAGGTTAGAAAGCTCGCCTCTTTTGCTGGACGGGTGTGACGTCAGGGTTAACGTTAAGTCGGTGCTCTGCTGTTTCTCGTGAAATTCCCGGCATATCTGCTGGCTTCCATACGAATTCTCCTTTACATCTGTTTAATAATCGAGCTAGCTGTGCGCTTTCTTCTGCGTTCAATTTTTTGCTAACCAAGAAATTTGCTTCTTCGACTCCTCTCACGGGAATTGGTTTCATGTTGTCTACTGGTTGAGTACACTTTTCCTCTCTATCTTCGAAAGGGTCGTCTGCCACGCACACATAACGGTCACAACTCTTTTGGGTCATAAGTAAATAGCACTCGGCAGCTAACTTCTGGTCCCCTTTGATCGAGACCACTCCATTCCACGAAGGGTATTTCATCTTCAGATGTTTTTGTGATATCACAGCTCCAAAGCGATTGAGGTATGGCCGCCCGAGTATGGCGTTGTAAGGCAATGACAGGTCTACAACCAAGAACAACAATTCTTCCGACCGTTTGGAAGTATCCTCTCTAAAGTATACTGGTAGCGTTGTAACTCCTACCACCGGGATTGGGACCCCGTCTACCCCAACTATTGGCTTCTTATAAGGTGTTAGCTCGCTGTCGGAACGTTTCATCAAGTTATAGGCTTCGAGCGAGAATAGGTTGCTTGCGCTCCCGTTGTCGACAAGGGTTCTCCGAACTCCATGATTGTCGATGACGGGTGTGACTACTAGCGCATCGTTGTGTGGATAAACAACGCCTCTTTCATCCTCTTCGGAGAACGACAGCACCATTCGGTCTAACGCACTTATCGCTTCACTTTTTACTAACGCGTTTTCTCTTTTTCGTTTGTCGCCAGCTGCGGGTGCTGACGCTGTGGGTTCTTCGAAATACAGAGTGCCTCCCGCTATAATATTGATTATAGGAACGTCATCCTCGCTGACCACAAACGATTCCTTATTCCTACCGATGGGGATGACGTTGGCTCCCGTGGTGTAAGAGGGCGCTTGCCTGTCACCAGTCGCCTTGTCCACTAGATTGCTTCTGACCTCCTCCCTTACTTTGTTGGCAAATTCCCTGAGGTAGCCTTCTTCGACTAAGCGTTCTATTGCTAATTTCAATTCTCTGTACACGTCCGTGGAGTGCCCTTTAACTTTATGGAACTAGCATAACGCATTTTCCCTTCCTCCCATAATCACTCCTAGCTTCACAGGAGCGGGGTAACGGATAGGCAGGTTTCGCTGCTGAACTATCGCTAAAATTTCTGCCCTTGGGAGTATGAGGGAGGGAGATCAGGATCGTATATTTGCCCTTTAGGTGGATCCGTTTGCCTCCCAATAGGGGGATTCCTGAATCTTCCTCTCGAAAAGCTACCTCTCTGCCGATTTGAGGTTCTAGGGATGTGATCTTTTCGCTGCCCATAGTCATCGGTTGGCTGTGTGTCAGGGTTGCGCTAACGTGGACGTTAGGGGCCGGATGCGCGTCTTACTCTGAATTCGCTCCCTATTTTCTTCTTCCTCTATTCTCGCATAATTGTGGGCCTTTAGCCTTAACGCATCTAGCGTCGACGGTGGGTCCAACATCAAGGTGTCTCGTAACTTCCCATAGCGGCAGTTACGCTTCAAAGCTTCGCTAGCAAAATCAATGGTGACCCCTGGCGTTAGTGACATCTCCAGGTCAAAACGACTCAAAAAATCCTTCAAAGATTCTTGTGGCTTTCGATGAACATCGAATAGTGCTGCCGCAGACTTCCTAATAGGAACAGCTGTGCTGAATCGGCTCTGAAATTTAGTTTCTAGTTGGGAAAAGTTATCAATGGAACCTGTCAGAAGTCCCTCGAACCAAAGACGCGCTACACCAGATAGCGTCATTACGAAGATTTGACATAACGCTGCGTCACTGTGAGTTTGGAATTGTACAAAATCTTTCACCTTATTAAGATGAGAGATAGGGTCCTTTGTGCCATCATATGATTCCGTAGGGAGTTTTACATGCCTATTGACTCAATGATGCCTGACACGGTGGCTGAATGGGTGACCATTATTATCATCAGGAATCCCCTGTGGTTGACGAGGGGGAGCGGGCTCGTCTAACTGCCTTTGAGCTCGAAAATCATACTCACGATGCTGCCTTCTGCTACTCGATCTCTCACTGTGCCTGGGAGATGGGTCCCTAAACATCTCCTCTCGCTTGTTCCCCCATTGATCTCTATACTCGTCGTCCCATCGTTCTCCTTCAAGAACAGGAGCTCCCCTCCTATTGTCAAAGGTAAGGATAACGTGAAATCTCTACACTGTCGGGGTGACAGCGGTCGGTCAGCAACGATGGATGGAGTAAAGATTACATGAGAAGGCATGCTGGGTCCTGAAACATGAGGTGTAAATCCTACAGCCAGCTCTGTCAACTGATTTATCTGGGCTTGAAGAGCCGATATTGAATTCGTAAGAGGGTTGCCTGCACCGCCTTCTGCGGGTGCCCTCGAATGGAGAAGGGAGTGACTGGGTCCTGGCATCTGGTGGGATTTCTTGCACTGTGGTGCCGAAATTAGAGGTGGCGAAAGCGAAAAGTCGCCTGCGAGTCTCATATGGGAGGCTAGAAGGCTGGGACGGGAGATCCGAGTCGGACTCCATAATCCTCTGAATTTTTAAGGGAGCAGAGCTTGGCTATTAAGGATGCTCACTTAATAGAACCAAGGCTCTCAATGAAAGCACCAATTTGATAAAATCTGATTTGTTTGCTGTAGGATAGTAGAGGATTATGAACCCCGAGGTCGACGGTCCGCAACGTCCGGTGTACCTGCACAGCGCCGCAGGGGGTCTCCGGCGTAAACACTCCGATGCTTAACTTAGTAGTGATTGTGTGAAATAGCAAAGCTTTGGCTAGCAATCTTAGGCTTACCATCCTCCTTTGTGGGGGAGGTATTTATAGGCAAAAATGGAGCATTTCTGAGTGATCTTGGTCACAAAGTGCCAATGTGCCCGTCAGGGGGGTGAGAGTTCTCGTATGATGAGATGTGTTGCCGTTGCGATAGATATACGTATAAGGGTAGGCGTTTACCTAGGTAAGGCAACACCCACGCCCTTCGCAAGATGTCGGATTGGCCTGGGATGGGATAACGCCCATTGTCATGGTAAAGCGATGTGTGGGACCCCCTCGTTGATGTCGACCAAGGCTGCTAGGGCGGTAGCAGCAGCTTTTTCCTCCCTCCACGGGATATAAGACGAGAACACCCTTGTTGTTAGGGGTATTGTTATCAGTTGTGAAGGGTCACGTCCCCACATCGTGTCTTTAATGCTGTGTCTAGTCACGTCCGCACATGTCGTCTGTTAATGTTGTGTCTGGTCAAGTCTGCACATGTTGTCTGTTATGCGTTGTGAAGGGTCACGTCCCCACATCGTGTTTTTAATGTTGTGTCTGGTCACGTCCGCACATGTTGTCTGTTAAGCGTTGTGAAGGGTCACGTCCCCACATCGTGTTTTTAATGTTGTGTCTGGTCACTTCCGCACATGTCGTATGTTAAGTGTTGTGAAGGGTCACGTCCCCACATCGTGTTTTTAATGTTGTGTCTAGTCACGTCCGCATATGTCGTCTATTAAGCGTTGTGAAGGGTCACGTCCCCACTTCGTGTTTTTAATGTTGTATCTGGTCACGTCCGCACATGTCATCTGTTAATGTTGTGTCAGGTCACGTCCCCACACCATATCTTGAAAATTCGTAAACAGTCACCCCGAATATCGAATCAACATCAGAGCAAAGGTATTTTACTGTCAATCAATATCCAAGCGAAGGTACGTTACAACTCTCATTTACATAATTCTACATTTCTGCATAATTATTACTCCTCCTTGAGAGACTACTTTTTTGTCTATCTAAAAATACTCCTCCTTGAGCGACTACTTTTCTGCATATCTAAAATAACTCCTCCTTGAGTGACTATACTTTCAGCACCAGCGTCCGGAGAGAGATAGCCTCGCACGTCGTGTAGTTATATTTTCAACACCAGCGTCCGGAGAGCGATAGCCTCGCACGGTTGTATAGTAACATTTTCCACATCAACGTTCGAAGAGCAATAGCCTCACACGAACCCACGTCAACATCCGGAGAGTGATAGCCTCGCACGGGCATTCCTTCACATTGCCACGTCAACATCCGGAGAGCGATAGCCTCGCACGGACATTCCTTCACATTGTCATGTCAACGTTCGGAGAGCGATAGCCTTGCACAGACATTCCTTCACATTGCCACGTCAACATCCGGAGAGCGATAGCCTCGCACGGACATTCCTTCACATTGTTGCGTCAACATCTGGAGAGCGATAGCCTCGCACGGACATTCCTTCACATTGCCGCGTCAACATCCGGAGAGCGATAGCCTCGCACGGACATTCCTTCACATTTCCACATCAGCGCCCGAAGAGCGATAGCCTCGCACGGACATGCAGCCTCATTTTTCATACCAGCATCTAGCAATGCGATAGCCTCACCCAGACTAGAATTTAAAGCATACCTCCTCCCAGAGTGACATCAACGATTATCTCCTCCCAGAGCGACAGCATCAAAATTATCCCATCAGACTAACATCCCCGAATATATCTCCTCCCAGAGTGACAATAACAATCTATCTCCTCCAGAGTGACATCAACGAATAACATCATCAAAACTATCTCCTCCCAGAGTGACATCAACCAACTTATCTCCTCCTAGAGTGACATCAGCGAACTTACCTCCTCCTAGAGTGACATCAACCATATCTCCTCCTAGAGAGACATCTACGACATATCTCCTCCCAGAGTGACATCGACGAACCTACCTCCTCCCAGAGTGACATCGACGAACCTACCTCCTCCCAGAGTGACATCCTCACGGTAAGATTGAGGTAAGATCTGCTGTGTCGCCAAAATTTGGATATGTGGGGGCAACTGTCTTTACTGCTTATCAAATACTTCGATAAGACAGTAAAGAGGGGGCAACTGTTGATACCCGAATTTTGACACCATTTTTAATTGAATTTAGCATTTCCGTCATTTTATTTAATTTACTGTCATTTTTAATTAATTTACTGTCGTTAGCATTTTTTAAATTCTCATCGCATTTTATCATCGTCAGCGTTCAAAATCGCATTTTTAATTTTTTGTCACGTATTTTCATTATTATTATCATTATTATTTTTAGCCTTGAGAATTACATTTTTAATTATCCGTTAGTCGTTTACTAGTTATTTCTTCGTTTTAGGTCATCGCATGAAATTTAGGACACAAATTCACCCCCTAGCAAGCCTTGCTTCTTCTCCCTTGATAGATTGCTCATTTCGACCGATAATCGTCACTAGTTAAAAGCTTTCCAGTAAGCTTTCTTTTCCAATCTTTTTTCCTTCATTTTACTGCCTTTTCTTTCTTTAATTGTTTGATTGCGTTTTTTATCAAATAAATTGCTTGTTTTTATGCCAATAATTCATATGCATGCTGTAGATTAAATACATTCTTTTAATTTGTTAAATCGTTAGATAAATCTTGCGAATTAATTAGTTTTCGGTAATTATCATTTTCGTTATTTTTTCGAAATTAAACTCGGTACGGTTTAAATCGAGATTCGAGGTTTGTACGGTCGGGAAGCCGTCGAGGAGACGAGCGTCTCGATACAAAGGTTTTCTGAAATGGCCACCTATGGGCGGAGCTTGGCCGCCGGCAATGGCACCAGCGACCAAGGCTTAGGGATGATGAATAGTGTCATGCATCCCTTGGGCCAGCTTGGTTCAACGCGTGAAAGGTGATGGGCTTGGCCCATCACCATTAAAAATGGATTTTTGATAGTTCCTGGCCCATTTCTTTTGTTTTTCAAATTGGGCCCAGCCCGTTTTCATTTTTCCGAGACCTCGGATCGCATTTTTCGAAAAATATTCGTATGTTTCGTATGACTATTTTTCGTACTGTCACTTTAATTTTTTGTACCTATCAATTGTTTAAATTCCTCGCACTTTAATTTTTCGCAATTTACTTTCTGCAATTTAAATTCAGTCATTTAATTTACCGCCTACATAGTCGGTCCCATTTTTAATTTCCTGCAAATCATCATTTAAACTTTCTGCAAAATATCAACAACTTTAATTTCTGCAATATCACCTGTTTAATTTTCTGCAATATCAACTATTTAATTTCCTGCATATCATCATTTTATTTTTTGCAAATCATCAACTATTTAATTTCCTGCAAATCATCATTTAAACTTTCTGCAAATTATCAACTGCTTTAATTTCCTGCAAATCATCATTTTATTTTCTGCAAATCATCAAATCTTTGATTTTTCGTCAAATCATCACTTAAATTTTTCGTCAAATCAGCATTTAAATTCTCGCATTATCAACTGTCATCATTTAATTTTCGCACTTATCAAATCAGCATTTAAATTTTCTGCACATATCAAATCAGCATTTAAAATTTCTGCACGCATCAAATCAGCATTAAATTCTCATATGCATTAAATCATCATTTAAATTTTCGCACTTACCAACTGTCATCATATAAATTTCTCGCATGCAGAACATCATTTAAATCATCATTTAAATTTTCGTATGCGTCAAACCATCATTTAATTTCTCGCACTCGGTAAATCATCATTTAAATTTTCGTATGCATCAAGTCATTATTTAAATTCTCGCATTCATAAATTGCTTATTTATTTTTCGAGCTATCACTAACACTATCACTTTGTAGGTTTAAAATTCATAGCTTTCAAAAAAAAATTGATACAGAAATTTGTTTCCCATTTATCCAAAAACCTCAACAGAAAGATATTGATGTATTAAAAAATTATTCCATCTCAAAAGATATTATGGTAATACAAAAGAAAAAACATTTACATTTTTTAACAAAAGAAATAAACTTTAAAAGAATTGAAGAAGAACTACAAAATCAGAATAATATCGAAAAGATAAAATGTTTTCAAAATCTATTTGAAAAAGAAGTATGCTCTGAACTTCCAAACGCTTTTTGGAATAGAAAGAAACATATAATAGAATTACCATACGAAAAAGATTTTAATGAAAAAAATATACCTACCAAAGCCAGACCTATACAAATGAATAAAGAATTATTAGAATACTGTAAACAAGAAATAGATACTCTATTATAGAAAAAACTCATAAGACCAAGTAAATCTCCATGGTCTTGTGCTGCTTTTTATGTTCAAAATCAAGCGGAAATAGAAAGAGGAGCTCCAAGACTAGTAATTAATTATAAACCTTTAAATAAAGCATTACAATGGATAAGATATCCTATACCTAATAAAAGAGATTTAATCAAAAGACTAAACGGGGAAATTATATTTTCAAAATTTGATATGAAATCAAGATTTTGGCAAATCCAAATCAGTGAAAAAGACATATAAAACTGCATTCACAGTACCATTTGGTCATTATGAATGGAATGTAATGCCATTTGGATTAAAAAATGCACCCTCAAAATTTCAAAATATAATGAACGATATACTAAATCCATATACAAAATTCACTATTGTATACATAGATGATGTACTAGTATTCTCAAAATCCATAACAGAACATTTTAATCATTTAAACAAATTCTTAAAAATACTAAAAGAAAACGGATTGGTAGTCTCAGCTACTAAATTAAAATTATGTCAAAAAAAAATCAGATTCTTAGGATTTGATATTTACCAAGAAACAATTAAACCAATAAGCAGATCAATAGAATTCACAGATAAATTTCCCGATGAAATCAAAGATAAAAAACAATTACAACGATTTTTGGGATGTCTGAATTATGTATCAGGCTTTATTAAAAATCTAAGAACTACTTGTTTACCATTATATCAAAGACTTAGAAAAAATCCTCCAGCATGGAATGAAAATATGACACTTATTGTTAAAAATATTAAAGAAAAAATTAAAAACCTCCCCTGTTTGGGAATCCCTAACCCTTTAGCTGATCTAATAGTAGAAACAGACGCATCTGATATCGGTTATGGAGGAATATTAAAACAAAAGGAACATGAAAAAGAACAATTAATTAGATATTGTTCAGGAATATGGATTGCTTCACAAAAGAATTATTCAACAATTAAAAAAGAAATTTTATCTATAGTATTATGCATATTTAATTTCCAAGATGACTTATTCAATAAAAAATTCTTATTAAGAATTGATTGTAAAAGTGTCAAATATATTTTAGAAAAAGATGTTCAAAATATAGTTTCTAAACAAATCTTTGCCCGATGGCAAGCTTTATTGTCAAACTTTGATTTTGAAATTGAATTTATAAAAGGAGAAAATAACTCTTTACCTGATTTCTTATCTCGAGAATTTTTACAGGGAAAGACTTGATGGCATCACAAAAAGGAAAAGAAGTGATGACAAGACAAAAAGAATGCAATAGAAAAACCAAATCATCCTATGCCATGAATATACCAACTACTCCTAACAAATATGAACCACTCAGATCCAGTTCATCCAAAACTGTCCATTCACAACTCGTATCTCCAAATACTTTCCTATTACCACAACCCCAAGAAAGATTTGCTCCAAATTACCTCCAAGCACTATAAGTTCAACCTCCAAAATCGCCAGCTACTATTACTAGTAAACCTTCTTTTACACTTCTTGGAACCCTTCCTACCAAACCTTCACAAACAAAAGGCCAAGGCCCAATAACTAAACCTTTTGTCAAAAGTATTAGCTATATTGAGCCAGAACACGAAAATGAACTTAAAACCATTGTATCCAATATATTTCCAAAAGACTTTCTATTCATCCCAG
Source organism: Viola odorata (assembly GCA_963691705.1). NCBI lineage: Eukaryota > Viridiplantae > Streptophyta > Magnoliopsida > Malpighiales > Violaceae > Viola > Viola odorata. The sequence continues at coordinate 33,220,566 of OY829545.1, read as the reverse complement.
ACTCCCTAGAAAAAAACTGAATATTCTATAAGTTCATTCTTGTAGACACAGATTCGGTTGAAATAGTTCATGTTGAAGATCCAAGATATCCTGGCAAATACTCTTATTCCAAATGCAAAATCCTAAAAGTATTAACCTTATCTGATTGGAACATGAACCCCTATATTGAAAAAACCTTTTCTTATCCCTTTCAGCCAACAGGATTCAACTATCATGACTATCAAAAAGCATGGCGGATGATATACTAAGAAAATTCCCTCATTGGTTTTACCAATGATGGAAATACTTCGGAGCATCAGAACTTGCCTATCCCCCAACAGTCAGCGAAGGTTTCGAAACTTTTCAAAAAAATTATCACTCTCAAATCATACCAAAACTAATGTCATTCACTCTCATGTTCAAAATACCCTGGATAATCTACTGGGATTTTGACATTGTTGACCGTAATGTTGCAGAACCACCCATACTGACAAAAAGATGGAAAGTAAAATGGTGGAAAAGTTTTCCACTCCAACAGGCATGTAAAAACACAGTATTACATAAACTAGCCGAAACTACAATTACCATTCCCACTCATCTATCACCATCTATATTCCTTTCATCCAAACATCAATTACAAGCCAACCTAGCAAGTGCTTCGCCAAAAGATGAATACAAGAAAAAACTAAAAGGAACACTTTCTCAATTGGATGCAGATGAAGTAGCATCATCAGCAACACCACAAAATTCTGATCCAGATTATGATCCAGATATGATAGCAGAATTATATCCGGATCTGAAATACAACTGATCATCCTTACAGTTTGAGAGGATTGGATCAGTACTCCACATCTTGTAACCTCATACTTTTCCTTAATGTCGCGAAATTGAAGTAAAACCTCTCGCCTAAAATATATCCTCATCCTCAACTCATCCCCAAAGTAGTACCATAATAACAAGTGCTCAATATTGCTTGATGTATTGCAGAACCGACATGATATTACACCATGTTCATAGGCATCATCATCTACATTGCATTCTATGACGTTGTAGTTTGCGTTATTAGAGTTGGCATTGTTAGCCCAAAGGGTACTCGAACCTGTTTTGATAATGTAACGACTCATAAATTAATTAGATAGCTAATTGGATTTTAAGTGTGAATGTGTGTAGTTTGCGAAGAACGAATATTAGAAGCAACGAATTCAAGGAATCGCAAGCTCAAGATCAAGTGTTATTTAGGATCGAATTTATATGTAAGTATGTATTATTTTAACACTTGGTTTGTGTTCAAATACCTCAGAGTTTAAGTGTCAAAAGGTTTTGTGTTAAACAAGTTTTGAAAAACGTTTTAAGGATTTCAAATCAGACCTTAAACGTGAATCACGGTTATGGCCAAACGTGAATCACGGTTTGCAATTTCAGCTAACCGTGATCACGGTAAGCCTTACCGTGAATCACGGTTAAGGATATTAAAGTCGATTTTAACATCCGAGAGTAACGTGAATCACGTTAAGGGGTTTAACGTGATCACGGTTAAGCAACCGTGATCACGGTTAGACCTAAACGTGAATCACGTTAGTGTAACGGCTAGTTTTTTTCAAAAGGCTTGAGGAGCTCGTCCTAACCGTAATCATGGTTACTCCTAACCGTGATCACGGTTAGAAGCAGACAAGTTCCAACAGTCACTTTGTCCACTTAAAACGGTCATTTTTGTTCCCATCCTCTCTTGTCCGACCTTCCCTCTGCCAAACACTATATATACTCATCTTAGATGAGTTAGATAGTAAGGTTGAACATATAGAACAACAAGAGAACATTTGAGAAAGCTCATTCATACAAATTCCATTTTACAAACTCCAAAAATCTAAACACTCTTTACATAAGCTGTCCTCAACGATTTCAATCTTGTCTTGTGTCATTTTGGGAGTTCTTTTGAAGCTTTCTTTCTGAGGTAATTTGTTCATTTATTGGTGTTGAATTTAATCATACAATTATTCATTTTGTGTACACCAATTGTTTGTTGCATTTTGAGATAATATCTTTGTTAAGGTTTGAAAAGTGTACCTAACACTTTTGGGTTAAGGGTAGTGTTCTCATCCCTTGAAAGAGAACTTAGGTTTGTGGTTGAGCCCGGAAAAACCATAGGTTGTTAGTGAGCCTTGGAAAACTATTGATAGGTTGTGGTTGAGCCTTGAAAATCCATAGGTTGTAGTTTAGCCCGTGAAAAACTACTTGTAAGGTTGTTGGTGAGCCCGGTAAAACCAATTGTAAGGTTGTTGAGCTGAACCCGTGAAAAGCTCTAGTGAATAGCAAGGTGTTGCATTCGAAAATCCTAAGAGGAGGACTCTTAGGTAGTGGAGTACAATTCGTGTGAATTGGAACCACTATACATCTTGTGATTGCTATTCTACTCTTCTCTATTGTGCAGAAAGTTTGAAGTTTTAAAAGAGACTATTCACCCCCCCCCCCCCCCCCCCCCCCCCCCCCTCTAGTCCTATTATTGATTTATCAATTGGTAGCGGAGCAAGGTCACTTGGAATAGGGTCTAACAACCTCAAGTGAAAGATTCAAATGGATAGAGGAGGAATTTCCAGCACTCAAGATAGAGGAGCATTCAATCATCCACCTTACCTTGATGGCAACAATTATCTTCATTGGAAGATCAAGATGAAATCTTTCCTTATTTCCATCAATTGTGAAATGTGGGATTGTGTGGAGAAAGGTTTTGTGGCTCCAACTGAACCAGCCGGAACGGATGGAACCACAAGGATTCTTGACTTTGAGAGGTGGACTAATGCACAAAGGACAAGGAAAACCATGGAAGGGAAAGCCATGTATGCTCTTCAAGTTTCCATTTCTTTTGGTGAGTTCAATCGCATCAGCTCTTGCAAAACAGCAAAACAAATTTGGGAAACTTTGGAGATGGCGCACGAGGGTACTGCTCAAGTTCGTGATCTCCGGTTGGACCAACTCAAAACTGAATATGAATTATTCAAGATGATGCAAGGAGAGTCTATCTATGATCTCAGCACAAGATTGCAAAATCTGTGTAGTGTCATGGATAATCTCGGATTGACTCAAAGTGATTCGGAGATGGTGAGGAAACTTCTAAGCATTCTACCAAGCAAGTGGGTAGCAATCAAAACCACCATCAAGCAAAAGGAAGTGAAGCCATCTTACACTCAACTTGTGAGCTCTCTCACCGCTTTTGGGCATGAGTTGGGTTTGTATAACGAAGAAGAGGCAAACACAAAGGAAATGAAGAGTATTGCTCTTGCAAGCAAGCTCATTGAAGAAGATGAGGAAACTCGTGCGTTCTTCACAAGAAAACTCCAAAATCGGTGGAAAACTAATCCAAAGAAGAATAAATATCAAGATGAGTCTTCTAACCATTCTAAGTTCAATTCTTATGATGATGTTGTGTGCTTTGAGTGTGACAAACCAGGACATATTAAGAGTGAATGTCCTAGACTTGAAAAGAAGAAGAGATATGAGAAACACAGCTCAAGGAACAAGAAGGATGGAAGGAAACATCATAGGAGAGCATTTAAAGCAACTTCCACATGGAGTGATGAGGATGAAACTTCAAGTAGTAATCCTTTGGATTCCTCATCCGGAGATGAAGTAGCAAACTTGTGCCTTATGGCTCAAAGTGATGATGAGGTAAGTTCTTGCAACTCTTCTATTGATGAACGGGATTATGATTCTTTGCAAGAAGATTTTTATGAACTTGCTGAACATTTTAAGAATGTTTCTAAGAAAAATGCTAATCTTGTTAAGGAACTAGAAAGCCTTAAAAATGATATTAGTAAACTAGAAGAGCTAAACAAAGAGTTGACAAATAAGAATAAATTGCTTGATATTGCTTGTGGTAAGCTTAAAGAGGAAAATGGCAAATGTGAGCTTTGTAAGAATTCTTCTAAAGAAATTTTAATTTTAGAAGAAAAGGTTAAAACTCTTGAGAACACATTAGCAAAATATGTGCAAAGCAATCATAGCCATTATCAATGCATGAATGATCAAAAGAATCTTGGAAATATGCATGGCATTGGTTTTAAACCCTCCACAAGCATGAACAATGGTAAAACCACTTTTGTTAAATCAAACTCTTCTAACAAGCATGCTAGTTCATCTTATTGCCATGATAGTTCATCAAAATGGCATGATAAATCCTCTAATGTTGTTCACAAATCCTCACATGCTAAACCGATTTACAAATGTAGCTATTGCAAAAAAATTGGTCATCTATCTTATTTTTGCTACATTCGTAGAGGATGTGTTGGATGGAAACAAATTTGGGTACCAAAGGGTACACGTGCTAACATGGAAGGACCCAAAGGTGTTTGGGTACCAAAGTTGAACTGATTTGTTTTGTAGGAGTGCCGAAAACCCTTGAAGATAAATAAAATATATTTAGGGTGTTCGTGGCACATGTTGGGTGATGAATCGAAGCTCACCCTTTTGGTATTTTTGGCAATGATACTTAATATATTTGATTGATTTAAATTTCCAATATTGATCATAATTATTTCTTGTGTTAATAGTTATCTCATGGATTTGTTTAGAAAGAATTGTTTTGTAGGAATTTTGCTTGATTGGTAGCCCAAGGGTAAACCGACAAGTAGGCCTTAATTTTGATGATTGCCCCGGTTGCACATATGGAAGCCATTTTCGCGGAATGGCATATGATATATATTGAGTAATCGCAACCGGTATTCCTAAAAACTCCTCTTTTTAAATTATGCTTTTGAGATTAATTATTGATGCTTGACTTGATTTAAATAATTGTGTTAGTAATTAAAATCCATAATCATATATGCTTTAACTTGCCATAAATTGTGCTTAATGAGCTATGCAATTCATGTGTTAAATATTTTTAGAAATATTTGGTATGATGTTTTGCTACATTTGTTGATTTGGTTGACCATTAGAGGAATGCATTGTAAATGAGTTCAATTATTGTTTCATCCTTTAATGATCATCTCTTTTAACCATTTGAGTAAGCTTTCGATTATCCTCTCCTTATCTCTATCTTGATAGTAATTTGGATTGGATAATTGTTTGATCTTTATACTTGTTAAAGTATTTTTGGATTTGATCTTTGCTTGCTCCTTTATTACTCTTCATATGATCTTCATTGACATTCCTTATCTTATTCACCCTTTTTGTTGACAAACGGGGAGATATAATTGGGAAATCGTTTATGAGTAATAATATATGGTTGCCTATTTGGTTCTTTGCTGTGCTTCTTTGAGCTCCTAATATAATTTTTGCAAAGAGTAAGGGGGAGAAATGTGTTATATTTCTCTAAGGTTTATTTGGTTCTTTTCTCTTTTTGTTGATGACAAAGGGGGAGAGGTATATAGAAAGGGGGAGAAGTTTTAGGTGTTATTGGTAGCACCATTGGTAACGAAACTTTTGTGCAAGCTTGGTTGGAATTGATAGCAAATCTGTATTTATCAATTGGTAGCTTGTTTATTCTTTGTCATGCTTCTTTGTGCAATCTAACGTTTTATGTAGGGGGAGCATTAATGCTCTTTATGCATTTCGTAAGGGAAGCTATTATGGCAAAGATATAGGGGGAGTATTTTCTAAAACTCACCTATTTTCACATTTCAACTTAAAATTATGTGCTAATTGTGTTTTAGTTAATTTATGGTTGTCATCATCAAAAAGGGGGAGATTGTTAGCCCAAAGGGTACTCGAACCTGTTTTGATAATGTAACGACTCATAAATCAATTTAAGTTGAAATGTGAAAATAGGTGAGTTTTAGAAAATACTCCCCCTATATCTTTGAGAGGATATGATAGCAGAATTATATCCGGATCTGAAATACAACTGATCATCCTTACCGTTTGAGAGGATTGGATCAGTACTCCACATCTTGTAACCTCATACTTTTCCTTAATGTCGCGAAATTGAAGTAAAACCTCTCGCCCAAAATATATCCTCATCCTCAACTCATCCCCAAAGTAGTACCATAATAACAAGTACTCAATATTGCTTGATGCATTGCAGAGCCGACATGATATTACACCATGTTCATAGGCATTATCATCTACATTGCATTCTATGACGTTGTAGTTTGCGTTATTAGAGTTGGCATAATTTGGCTTGATGATAACGCAAAACACAAATTTATACAACTGACCATCCTTGCATTTTGAGGGAATTGGTAACTTTAATGTCAGGAAAGATCCAACACTTTGACTACCTCAGAACCATTGTGGAATTTCACTCCCCAACAATATCATTTGAAACTCTTTATAATACAAAATCCCCTGTATAGTATACCAACACATGCAAAACAATTAGTTAATTAATTTAATTAGGGAGAGAAGGAAAACCAAATTGTAGTATGGTAGTTATGATTCCTATGTCTGCATGTCTAACCTAGACTGAATGGTTGAAAAAGGAATATCCAATACTTTTCTACATTCCTCCTCATCTAATTTGAAGCAATTCGCAAGACTTAAAAGTCCAATTCTGGTTCCAAAAGAGAAGCAACTATTATCATATATGGTCTTAAGCGAGACACATCCATCTGCATAAAGAGTTTCTAAAGACAAGGGAAGCTCCGACAAAAAAATGATATTACAACAACCTTCTACATCAAGAAATTACAGTTGAGAGAGTTGTTTCATGTTTGCAGGCAAAGAACGAAGGCGCTTACAACCGCTTAAATAAAGATATTTCATTTTCAAAAGTTGGCCAATGCCTGTGCAATCCGCAACAATTGACTCGAGATTTCTCATATTATGGATGAAGCTTGGAAGACTTGTTAGGTTCTTCCACTCACAGATGCTCAGAGATATAAGACGATTTAGATGTTGAATTGATGAGAATAACTCTCCAGAGAAGTTTGAAATTGCAATGAAAAAATCCTACAGTCGACAACAAAAACGCATCTCAGCACAAAGACATTATCCAGAGAAGACAGCAATTCAAAAAATTGAACAGGTGGCATGACACTTGGAAGACCCTAAGCTTATCAGACAAAATAAAAACACACCTCTTCAAAATCAAGCTTTATCACCAACGACGGAAACAAGACACGTGGAGAAACCAACATCAATCCGCCAAACCTTGCATACACCTCAGCAATCAAGAATACAGAAGAAGCACAGCTGCAACGCAACATTAGAAAAGGAGGAACTTCAAAAAATGTAAAATTTGTAAAATTCTCTCTTTAGATTTTCTAAAATTAGTACTAAACTCTCCCTATAAATAGAGGGGTTTTCCCTCAGTTGTATGTAAGCAAGAATCTCCTGTACAAGAATCTCTCAACGCAATAAAAGCTTAAAAGTTTCTCTTTGTAAGTTTTCTCTTTCAAAAATGTCTTTCATTTTCAAAGAATTAGCTTACTGTTTTTCTGAACTAAAAACTAATAAACTTTCTGATTTATATGAATTAAAAACAGAACTATCTTCTAAATGTGATGATATTCAAAAATCCTATATTGAAAATCTTTATAATGAAATAATAAGTGAAAGTATAATTCCAATCTCTAATACTGAAACTCCTTTATGGAATGAAGATTTAATAAAAATTGAACTTTTCACAAATATGATAGAAGCCACTAATAAAACTATTCAAACTATTATGCATACACTTAATCAGTATGCAGAAAACGTTGAGAGCCAGAAAAAGAAACAAAAGGTGGAAAAATATAAAAAATTAAAAGAAATTATCACTAATTCAACTACCACCATGAATCCAACCAACCTCACTTCAACTTCGCTTGAACTATCACTTGAACTACCTCCAAATATGATCTTCCCTGTACGAGCAGGGTCCAACAAACAAATGATCGAAGAAACTAATAAAGTTATAAACACTCCTATCTCTCCACTTCAACATGAACATGAACTACTTCCATCATCCTCAACTCTGCCAGCTCCCTCTTCTACTTATGAAGCTCACCTACTAGATCTATTAGCTCGACATACAGAACATCCACATCCATCATCCTCAACTCTGCCAGCTCCCTGTTATCGATCTGAGAATTTATTGGTAGCGGAGCCACTAGCCAGCACTTCCGGCGGCGGTAGAGGTAAGAATATTGATTGGAATGTTATTTCTTACATCGGAGAAGAAGCCAATTTGGGTGCTTGGTCAGCCAGTAAATCCATTGGTCAGCCCACAGGAAGGGTGGTCCCGGTGGTGGTCCCAACCAAAAAGGTGTAATCTCGGAAGCAAGAAATAATATTACTAATTAATACTGTTATCTCTATTTCCCTATAAGATACCTAAATAAAATCCATTTTACCATGAAGCGTATTGCAAAATTCCTGGTAGGATCCAATAATCATTTCAACGAAAATATATTAGACCACAATTTAGAAGAATATAACAGACAAGAATATCACATAGCAAAAATTGAACAACAATTGCAAAATTGGACCATACCTAAAGAACCAAAAAAGAAAATATATCAAATAGGAACACTAGATTTATTTCAAGATTATTTAATAGAAACTACCGAACAAACTATACCAATAAATCCTCAAATTGAGACTATTCAATTAATCGAATCTCATCAGATAGAAACTGTTAAGCAAAAATATAAATTTTTGCATATTGGATTAATACAAATAGCCGTAAAACCTTTACATCAACAAGGTTTAGATTCCCCAATATTAATGTGCCTAAAGGACGCGAGATTTCAAAAATTCAATGATTCCTTATTAGCAGTTTTCCAATCAAACTTGGTTAAAGGACCAGTCTATTTTAATTGTTATCCAAACTTTTCAATATCTCTATTTGATCCAAACATTTTAAAAACTTTAACTTTAAATATTAAAACTCCAGATAACATGATTAAAGACTCTAGAAATATAGCATTAATATACATAATATATTACAAGGTAATGACAACTAATATAAATCCTAAACCTATAAAACATTCTCCAAAAAATGAAACACTTTTAATCGAAGCTAATACGGAACATGCTATGATACAAACGCAAAAATTATTACAATGGAACCAAGTTACTTTACCCAATGAATGGATTTTATCTAAAGCAAACTAATCACAAGCCATAATACCACGAACACAACCAGTAAAAACAGAAGAAGATGAATATGGAAATATAAGATTAATATTTGAATCACATCTTGAACCTTTAAACACAACTAGTTTTAGAAGATCAGTAAGTAATATCGAAAGACCAATTTTATCTAGATCTTTATCAGGATCAATATTAAGAGGTGTTGATTTTAACAAAAATATTCCACGACCATATTATCAAAATATAGATCAAAATAGCGAACAAGAAATTATAAGATCACCATCTCCTACGCATAGTGACATGAGATATTTAAATCAACTAAATATGATTAAAACTGATAAATATAAAATAGATAAAGAAAGATTAAGAAAAGAATTTTATGATCCTTCAAAAATTGGACTAAGAACACAATTTTTTAAAACCTTTACTAAAGAAGAAAAAGATTATATTCAGGAAAGATTTTATAAAGATCTAGAAGAATTACAAATTCATATTCCATTTTTCATTTGGTTTCAAAAACAATTAGATTTACACGATATAAAAAACATCAACGTAATAAAATCTGCAAAGCAGATATGGAAAACTGCCTTAGATACAAAAGTAGAATCTGTATATCCTCCATTAGAAGAAGTACATATAACACATCATAATAACATCATCTCAGCTTCACCATTTAAACACATTCCTGAAGAAACCAGAGATATAAATCTAAAAGATATTCAAAATATTCAAAACCAAAATAATTATACAAACCTCATGCTAAATACTTTAGCAACACAAATAACTACTGTAGAAGCAAATCTTCCTCCACCTATTCAATTTAAAAGTACTACAGTAGGAGCAGAAACTAGTAAGAAACAAGAAAAAATGAACATTCTTACTCAACCTTTGTTCAAACCAATTGAAATGACTAATTCTGAAATAATGAATTTTAAATTTAAAAAAGAAGACGAATATTTAGATATAATAAATATGAAATCTAAAAACCAAATTTTTGTATTAACAGAAGAAATTAAAGAACAAGATATAAAAGATATTTCAGAACAATTTCAAGAATTAGAAATTAATAAACTAAGAACTAAAAATTACCAAAAACCTAGAATAAAGCACTTTTATCCTCGACCAACCTTCCCTGATGTACAATCAGAGGATATGAATACCAGAACTCAATATAATTACGATGGTCAAAGTATTTTAGAATGGAATTTAGATGGACAAAGTGAGCATAATATAATAACCATGTTAGAAAATATGATGATGGCAGCCACCGCATATAAAACAAGAGGAAATTCAGATAAATATGTAGCCCAAATAATTATTTCAGGATTTACAGGACAACTTAAAAGTTGGTGGGATAACTATCTCACTCTAGAAGAAAAATTAGAAATAATAAATGCGGTAAAAACAAAAAATGATGAATCCAAAGAGGACGCCACTAATGTATTAGCATACACTATATTAAAACATTTTGTGGGAGAACCAAGTCAATTTCAGGAAAAAACAACAAAAATACTAGTTAATTTAACCTGTCCAAAACTACAAGATTTCAGATGGTATAAGGATATGTTTCTAACAAAAATATTCATGAAAGAAGATTGTAATCATTCCTTCTGGAAAGAAAAATTTATTTCAGGACTACTAAAACTATTCGCAGAAAAAGTAAAAACTAGAATTAAAAATATCTATAGTGGAATAATTCCTTATTCAATATTAACCTATGGTGAAATTATCGCACATATTAATAATGAAGGACTAGCACTCTGCACTGATTTAAAACTAAAAGCTAAAATGAAAAATGAACTTCATCAAAGTAGAAAAGAATTAGGATCATTCTGTGCTCAATATGGATATGAAACAATAATACCTCCTTCAAGAAAATATAAAAAACAAAGAAGAACAATAAGGAAAAATTATAAAACCCCTACATATCAGGAAAGACCTAATAAAAGTTACCAAAGAAAATATTATAAAAAATGGTTTAATAAATTTAGACCCAATAAACAAAATAAAATCCCTACTTGTTTTAAGTATGGACAAAAAGGACATTATAAAAATAATTGCAGAATGAAGCAGAAAATTCAGGAACTTCAAATTGATGAAGAACTTAAAAACCAAATGATACAACTATTAAATTCTAGCACCGATGATAATGATTCAAACCTAGAAAGTAGTAGTGAAGAATTGGAAATTGACCCGATTCAGGATAACTCTTCCAATAGCAATGAACAATCTGAAGAAGAAAATCCCAATATCTGCTTTTGTGTATATAAACAAATAAATACAATTACTAAAGAAAAAGAAATGTTGATAGAAATATTAGGAAAAATTGAAGATCCTGAAATACAAAGAGACTATCTAAATAAATTAAAATATTTAATAATAAAAGAAAAAGAAAGTAAAAAAATAGAACCCTATAGTTTAAAAACAATTATTAATAGATTTTCCCCTAAAGAATCTAATATATCAACTCAAGATTTAAAAGAAGAAATAAAAAAAATAAAAATAGATATAAAAAATTTACAAGTAGAAAATACTAAATTAAACATAAAATTTATGATGTTAGAGCAAAACGAAAATCAACTCAAAAATTTAGAAGAACTAAATCAAGAAATAGCAAATGAAGCTTTAGGAATCACAGAAGAAAATTTCCTAAATGCAATCTCTAGAATAGAATTTCAAAAATGGTATATTGATATAGATTTAATCATAAACAAAGAATTCCATATAAATACTTGGGCACTAGTAGACTCAGGAGCCGACCAAAATTGTATTCAAGAAGGAATAATACCAACTCAATACTATGAAAAGACCAAAGAACATTTATCTAGAGCTAACAGAAATAAACTTCAGATTAATTATAAACTTTCCAATGTAAATATATGTAATGAGGGATTCTGTCTAAGAAACTCATTTATACTCGTAAAAAATTTAAATCAAAAAATAATATTAGGAACTCCTTTTATTACCCAAATCTATCCATTCAATGTGCAAGTGTCATTCACATGGAACCTTTCCCCTCTTCGGCCTTCAAAGTTCTCATTTGAATATTTGCTACTACCACCAAGATCTGCACCGGCGGCCGCTCCGCCCGGGCTCGCGCCCCAGGTTTTGCAGCGACCGTCGCGCCCTCCTACTCATCGGGGCCTGGCTCTTGCCCCGACGGCCGGGTGTGGGTCGCGCGCTTAAGCGCCATCCATTTTCGGGGCTAGTTGATTCGGCAGGTGAGTTGTTACACAATCCTTAGCGGATTTCGACTTCCATGACCACCGTCCTGCTGTCTTAATCGACCAACACCCTTTGTGGGTTCTAGGTTAGCGCGCAGTTGGGCACTGTAACCCGGCTTCCGGTTCATCCCGCATCGCCAGTTCTGCTTACCAAAAATGTCCCACTTGGAGCTCTTGATTCCGTAGGGCGGCTCAACGAAGCAGCCGCCCCGTCCTACCTATTAACACTAAAACACGTAACTGATTTTGGGACCGATGAATCGAGAATGTAAAGACCACCAGATACGTGTCCTCTGCCAATGACCTATTTTGTCACAATATCCTGAAATAGACAATGATCAGGGAAGAAAGAGATGAAGCAATTCAGGTCTTTGGTTAGTTTACTCACAGACATCAAATTAAATGTCAACTCTGGTAAACTAAGCACAGATGACATGGTAATAGCAGATGTAGGGTTGACAATGCCGGAACCCACAACATTACAAGTAGTGTCATCTGCAATAGTAACAGGTGTGGGTGTTGTAACTCTCTTGATGCTCGAGAAGACATTGGGATTACCTGTCATGTGCTCATTCGCACCAGAATCAATAACCCATTGGTTGGAAGAAGAAATAAGACAAGTTTTACCTCTCCCAGCTGAACTAGTACCAGATGTAGCCTTCGCACATTGCAGATACTGAGAGAATCTAGCAAACTCAGTGGCAGAGATAGTTATAGTCTTTCCAGAAGAAGAGAGATACTCAGAGAATCTAGCGAACTCATCTATAGAGATTGTTACAGTCTTTTCAGAAGAGGAGCTAGGTACCTCGACAAGATTAGCAGCCATGGCACAATCCCAGCAGCAAATACAGAGCGAATGTGCAGCCAATACACAGCAGATACGCAGCAAATATCAAATCATACGAAGCAAATACGGAGCAAATGTGTAGCGAATACACAACAAATACGCAATAAATATGTAGCAGATATGGAGCAAATACGCAGCCAACCAAACAAATACGTAGCAAATACGAACTTAACACAAACAAGCCAACCAAGTAATTTGAGAGAATAAATACCAAATTTTAGAGCAGCAAACGGACCACCACCGAGTCCACACCAAGTGATATACACCAAATAGCTCAAGAAAATAAATACCAAATAGGGACAGATTCGGTATTATGCAAAATTCAGAGAGTAAACGTTGTCAGAATACAACGAAACTTTACAGACGTGATGACAACCTCAAGGCGAGCAAAACCCAACCAACGGGACCAAAACAGAGCTGGCATGCGCCCCCATGCGCCTCCGACACCAGACGACGCAGTTGGACAAATGCGGAGAGTGACAGCGTGTCGGTGATCGGAATGACTCGAAACCACCACCGTCCGACTTGCAACGTCCTTCCGCTCCTTTCTACGGGGGTGGTGAGAATCAGAGACGCCGGGAAGTATCTCAACGGAGCAAAGACAGCAGAGGGAGCAAAATTTGCTCCGCTACCATATATTTTGAAGTGTATATCTCATTAATACATCTTACCAAGTATACATGTACATAGTCCTCTATTTATAGGACAAGCTAAATACTATACATCTACTTTAATACACATACGTACGAATATGAATACATGTATATATACACTACTTTCTAACACTTCTCGAAGACTTTATTTGCCATGCGCTGGAATATTGCCCCAACATTCTTTAATCCAAACGGCATCCAACGAGCTTAGGTAGGCGTATCCCGTAGTTTGGTCGACTAGTTGATCAATTCGAGGAAGAGGATAACAGTCTTTGGGACAGGCATCATTCAAATCAGTGAAGTCAATACACATGCGCCATTCTCCGTTAGGTTTTGGGACTAGGACAGGATTAGCCAACCATGTTGGGTACTGGACTTCTTTGATGAAGCCAGCATCCGTGAGTTTTGATATCTCTTTCTCGATAGCTATCATCTTTTCAAGTGAGAAAGCTCGCCTCTTTTGCTGGACGGGTGTGACGTCAGGGTTAACGTTAAGTCGGTGCTCTGTTGTTTCTCGTGAAATTCCTGACATATCTGCTGGCTTCCACATGAATTCTCCTTTACATCTGTTCAATAATTGAGCTAGCTGTGCGCTTTCTTCTGCGTTCAATTTTTTGCTAACCAAGAAATTTGCTCCTTCGACTCATCTGACGGGAATTGGCTTCATGTTGTCTACTGGCTGAGTACGCTTTTCCTCTCTATCTTCGAAAGGGTCGTCTGCCACGCACACATAACGGTCACAACTCTTTTGGGTCATAAGTAAATAGCACTCGGCAGCTAACTTCTGGTCCCCTTTGATCGAGACCACTCCATTCCACGAAGGGTATTTCATCTTCAGATGTTTTTGTGATATCGCAGCTCCAAAGTGATTGAGGTATGGCCGCCCGAGTATAGCGTTGTAAGGCAATGACAGGTCTACAACCAAGAACAACAATTCTTCCGACCGTTTGGAAGTATCCTCTCTAAAGTATACTGGTAGCGTTGTAACTCCTACCACCGGGATTGGGACCCCGTCTACCTCAACTATTGGCTTCTTACAAGGTGTTAGCTCGCTGTCGGAATGTTTCATCAAGTTATAGGCTTCGAGCAAGAACAGGTTGACTGCGCTCCCGTTGTCGACAAGGGTTCTCCTAACTCCATGATTGCCGATGACGGGTGTGACTACTATCGCATCGTTGTGTGGATAAACAACGCCTCTTTCGTCCTCTTCGGAGAACGACAGCACCATTCGGTCTAACGCACTTATCGCTTCACTTTTTACTAACGCGTTTTCTCTTTTTCGTTTGTCGCCAGCTGCGGGTGCTGATGTTGTGGGTTCTTTGAAATACGGAGTGCCTCCCGCTATAATATTGATTATAGGAACGTCCTCCTCGCTAACCACAAACGATTCCTTATTCCTGCCGATGGGGATGGCGTTGGCTTCCGTGGTGTAAGAGGGCGCTTGCTTGTCACTAGTCGCCTTGTCCACTAGATTACTTCTGACCTCCTCCTTTACTTTGGTGGCAAATTCCCCGAGGTAGCCTTCTTCGACTAAGCGTTCTATTGCTAATTTCAATTCTCTGTACACGTCCGTGGAGTGCCCTTTAACTTTATGGAACTTGCAGAACGCATTTTCCCTTCCTCCCATAATCACTCCTAGCTTCATAGGAGCGGGGTAACGGATAGGCAGGTTTCGCTGCTGAACTATCGCTAAAATTTCTGCCCTTGGGAGTATGAGGGATGGGAGATCAGGATCGTATATTTGCCCTTTAGGTGGATCCGTTTGCCTCCCAGTAGGGGGATTCCTGAATCTTCCTCTCGAAAAGCTACCTCTCTGCCGATTTGAGGTTCTAGGGATGTGATATTTTCGCTGCCCATAGTCATCGGTTGGCTGTGTGTCAGGGGTTGCGGTAACGTGGACGTTAGGGGCCGGATGCGCGTCTTGAGGTATACTCTGAATTCGCTCCCTGTTTTCTTCTTCCTCCATTCTCACATAATTGTGGGCCTTTCGCCTTAACGCATCTAGCGTTGACGGTGGGTCCACCATCAAGGTGTCTCGTAACTTCCCATAGCGGCAGTTACGCTTCAAAGCTTCGACAGCAAAATCAATGGTGACCCCTGGCGTCAGTGACATCTCCAGGTCAAAACGACTCAAAAAATCCTTCAAAGATTCTTGTGGCTTTCGATGAACATCGAATAGTGCTGCCGCAGACTTCCTAATAGGAACAACCGTGCTGAATCGGCTCCGAAATTTAGTTTCTAGTTGGGAAAAGTTGTCAATGGAACCCTATGATAGCGTCATTACGAAGATTTGGCATAACGCCGCGTCACTGTGAGTTTGGAATTGTACAAAATCTTTCACCTTATTAAGATGAGAGATAGGGTCCTTTGTGCCATCATATGATTCCGTAGGGAGTTTTACATGCCTATTGACTCGATGATGCCTGACACGGTGGCTGAATGGGTGACCATTATTATCATCAGGAATCCCCTGTGGTTAACGAGGGGGAGCGGGCTCGTCTAACTGCCTTTGAGCTCAAAAATCATACTCACTATGCTGCCTGGGAGATCGGTTGTGACTCCTTGGTGTTCGAGTCCGGTGCCTTCTGCTACTCGATCTCTCACTGTGCCTGGGAGATGGGTCCCTAAACATCTCCTCTCGCCTGTTCCCCCAATGATCTCTATACTCTCCGTCCCATCGTTCTCCTTCAAGAACAGGAGCTCACCTCCTATGCGAGTTGCATGACTCCAACAGGGGCTGATGTCAAAGGTAAGGATAACGTGAAATCTCTAGACTGCCGGGGTGACAGCGGTCGGTCGGCAACGATGGATGGAGTAAAGATTACATGAGAAGGCACGCTGGGTCCTGAAAGATGAGGTGTAAATCCTGCAGCCAGCTCTGTCAACTGATCTATCTGGGCTTGAAGAGCCGATATTGAATTCGTAAGAGGGTTGCCTGCACCGCCTTCTGCGGGTGCCCTCGAATGGAGAAGGGAGTGACTGGGTCCTGGCATCTGGTGGGATTTCTTGCACTGTGGTGCCGACATCAGAGGTGGCGAAAGCGAAAAGTCGCCTGCGGGTCTCATATGGGAGGCTAGAAGGCTGGGACGGGAGATCCGACTCGGACTCCATAATCCTCCGAATTTTTAAGGGAGCAGAGCTTGGCTATTAAGGATGCTCACTTAATAGAACCAAGGCTCTCAATGAAAGCACCAATTTGATAAGATCTGATTTGTTTTCTGTAGGATAGTAGAGGATTATGAACCCCGAGGTCGATGGTTCGCGACGTCCGGTGTACCTGCACAGCGCCGGAGACCCCTCTCCGGCGTAAACACTTCGATGCTTAAGTCAGTAGTGATTGTGTGAAATAGCAGAGCTTTGGCTAGTAATCTTAGGCTTACCATCCTCCTTTGTGGGGGAGGTATTTATAGGCAAAAATGGAGCATTTCTGAGTGATCTTGGTCACAAGGTGCCAACGCGTCCATCAGGGGGCGTGAGCAGTCT